>OW203661.1:11735000-12985000 GCA_934044485.1 Apeira syringaria | reverse complement strand
TGTACGTCCACTGCTGGACATATGCCTTCCCATATAGGAAGGATTTACCAATACTCTCCACGCTTGTCAGGCGGGTTGGCTGGCGCAGTATGGTTTCTTATCCTCAGAAGGCGCTGCTGTCTACCTTCTGGTACGTGATCCCTTAGCCGACTCTTACGGCACCCACAGAAGAGATGGGACTATTCTAGGCCGGTACCACCACGGCCAATAATGATAATTCAGATAATATCAAAAATGATATCAAATACACAACTCCCGCTCGCATAAATTGCATGTGGAGGGGAGATTAGTGCACACTGCAGATAGTTTTAGTCGCGAAATCAACACTAAATATAGTGTATTTTTTAAGAAAAATATTGTTTCAGATTGCCAGTTATTTATTTATTTCAAGTGTTTCATATATAAACATTCTCAAAGTAATCATTGTATGTTGGAAACACATGAAACATCGGTGGCTGTCCTATGCTGCGCTTTTTTTTTTATTTTTACATATTATAAGTTTGCTTTTGACAACTGTCTCACCTGATGTTAAGCGATGACGTTGTCTAGGATTTAGCACGCAAACCTAGAAGGTACCTATTCACTCGCGACTTGAAGACTCCAGGATTGTACATATCGGAAAACACAGACTCAGGCAACGAGTTCCATTCCTTGGCAGTACGCATTAAGAAAGTGGAAGCAAAACGCTTCGTACGTATACGCTTGCCAGTCCGTAGTCTCCAATCGATAGCCTTACGACCTCAACGGCCATCAGGTCTTCGAGCTATGTGCCCTGCCCACTGCCGCTATAACTTGCTAATCCGGTGGGGTATAATATCTGTGCCTTTCGTTCATCTACGGACCTCCTCATTTCTGAAATTCCGAGCATAGCCCTCTCCATAGTTCGTTGTGCGACTCTGAGCCTGCTCAGAAGGCCCATAGTCAGAGACCACGTTTCAGTTCCGTAAATCATCATTGGTAACACACACTGTCCAAAGACCTTCGTTTTTAGGCATTGCGGTATTTTGGACCTACCATAATACCGCAAAGCCTGAAAACGATTGATTGATAGATTGATTTTATTTTAATAAAGACAAGACCCACGTGAACATACTAAAGTTAAGAAGATATAATGTAACTAATAAAATATTTATAAACGTTGAAGCCCCGTACAGAAGAAGAGTTAAAAAAGGATGTTTATGGTGTATTCTGTATTAAAAAAAGGTGTATTATTTGGACACAGGATATTATTAAAGATTGTGAGCAGAAAAACTATATTATTTGTCACAGCCTGTAGTCTCCTGGTACTATCCTGATTCAAATCCAATAGTTTTGATTGACGTGCCAACACATTCGATTGACACATTGAAATACTAATTACGTAAAAATAAACATTTAATCATGCATATGACAGAAGGTTGTTAAAAATCCGACAAACGAACGGTGTCGTGTGCGCGCCACGCGCGTGATGTGATAAGCGGTAGCGGTGAGCAACGCGATTATTATTGGCAGAGATCAAATATGAGAAATAACAAAACTTAAGACTCTTATTTGACAAAGAATTAGTATTGTTATTAAAGTTGACACGTTATATATAATTATTACACGTCAGTGTATATAGCTAGGCATAATAATTTAATAATAAACAGGTATTTTTTTGAAGTCTAGGTAATAATAAAAAAAAATTTAGAGGAAGACCAGGCAAACACCGAGCATGCATGAAAACACTCATGAAAGTGGAAGAACTAAAACAAGTGTGTCAGGCGTATAGCCAATGGAAATACGTAGTATCTGCCTACCCCAATCAGAAAGAGTTGTCTATTTATATATGTATGTCAGAACGGATATACAGAAGGATAAATCTAATACTTGTAAATTGACTTGCGTAAAATTAAAATCGTTCAATAAATCATTTAATAACGGCCAAATGTTATTTTATTAGCTGCAGTATTGTAATTAGTTATTAGTGTTTTATTTTAATAAAGGCCGTAACGGCCATGTTGCGCGAACAAACTATCTATCCTTTGTGTCAGGATTGTAATTGATAAAATGTGACTGTGCTATGATTATACGAATCGAGCCGACTTGGATTGAATAGTGTTGGTATGACACAACAGCCAGAATCAACGACTTGAAGTGCTCTCCAAGCAAAGAAACCAGTAATTTTTAAACGTATTTTATTTTTTATACTTTAATGTATTAAACACACATTTCAAATAGTAATGTACCAAATATATTCGTCAACATGGCTTCATTAATTTATGGCGTTGACTAGAATTTTGACTTTAACTATGCCGCTCGGCATAAATCGAAATATTTACATAATAATTTATTTTCTCATTTTCAATTTAAAAGACAATTAGTTTTATTTTTATTGCGAATAGGCAAGCTTTGACGCCTATCTCACTTGATGTTAAGCAATGATGCGGACTATGATGGAGCACGCCAGCCTAGTTACATAAATAGGATTCAGATCGTAAAGTTATTAAATTTGACCAATATCCGCTTCACACTTCGCTGTCCGCTTACTCTCTTCAACGAAAACACACCCCAAAATTGACTTCAAAACGTAGCGGCGAGTGGTGATGGTGACCAATTGAATCTGAATAGTTGGTCAATTGTGCAATTACTCAATCAATGTCGAGCACTGTATCACTTTTAACGAGGATGTTCTCGTCGGAACGGACGGCCGTGGGGTACCTACTATTCGTTGCGTAACTTTCTACCTTCGCTCTGTTCGCTTCGGCTAACCTTGTACAAAACAGAATCAGAAAGACCCATAGGCTTTACTATTAGTAGATTGTTATACGAAGACTTGTACTGGAATTTATTTAAAAATCATAAAGATCTTCATAAACTTTTGCGACGGACAACTTCCTACTTATTGCGTACACGGTACTGCTGAGTTTCGAGGCAGTTTTCGTTTCTGTGCTACCGAGTGCTGGAATCCATTTCCTCCACTTATTCGTAAACTTATACTAATAATAATAATACTTATCCTACTAATATTATAAATGCGAAGGTTTGTGTATGTGTGTATGTTTGTTACTTCTTCACGCTCAAACGGCTACACTGATTTCAATTAAATTTGGTATGGAGATAGTTTAAGCCCTGGATTAACACATAGGCTACTTTTATCCCGGAAAAACTCTTCTTTTGAAGAATCCCATTTTGTAGATATGGGATTCTTCAAAAGAAGAGTTGACAGAGTCTTAAAAAGGATTGGCAACGTATCCTAATTCCACCAGTATTACAGATATCCATAGACGACGGTGGTGATCGCTTACCATCAGGCGGCCCATCTGCTTATTTGACATCTATTACATAAAAAATAATAATTAAAGATTAAAATTTTGAGAACTAAATCTACTTGTATGAATATGAATAAATATCGTCATCTAACATCAGGTGAGTCAGCGGTGGGTTTTTTGTGTGGTCAAATGCAAGCTATAGCTAGAAGCTTGTGTTTGATCACATAACAAATATAAGTTCGCAGATGGTAATGCGCTAGTAGGGGGCTTGCCCTTTGTTGGTTGAGAAATGCTACCATAGACGAATACACTAATCTATATGATAGGACTATGCACTTGGATCGCTAGGTTTTTATCAGGTCGAAGCTGCAGTGACGGTTCTTGCCCCGAGTTCAAACTCTTGAACTTGAAATCGATTGCTATACGCATTAAAAGTAGTTGAATTTCGAGTTTAAGTTTTGTGGAATCGAAAAAATTCAAGATTCATAAATAACATAAACATTAATTTATTGAAAGTTGAAACTGTGGCAATTAATTAATTAGCTGGCGCTACAGACAATTCAGGTTTTTTTTTCCGGGGGCGGGTATTTTCGATGCCACTGGGGTTGATTTGGCTACAAATTATCAGTAGTAATACGTTATAGGTATGTACTAGCTGTTCCCCGCAGTTTTACCCGCGTGGACTACGGTTTACCTGACGCGCGTTCGCCAGCTCCAGTCAAGCCATATCTTGCCCTGACAGCGGATATGCGGCGTTCACGAACACCATTCGAGATTTATTTCCTGCTCCCAATATTTGATCATGTCCGCTCACGTCAACCAGTGAGATAATGCTCGAAAAGACCATAAACTTTCTACCTCTAGATTTGATCAAATCTTGGTCGTGTATCAAAAGTGACATACGCAATAGTAACTTTCACATGTTGCATTATCAATATAAGTTAGTTATTCTTCTTCTCTAGTATAGGTACTACGCAGTAGCCGTTTGTGACATATCAATCAAATATTGGTCGATCAAAATTTGGCGGTGTAGTTGCGGAACGCAGCCCTGTTAACTTTCTCACTCACACTTCAAACCTTAGGGGATGAATTTTGAAAAATCCCATCTTAGAGCACACTTAAGGAACATTTGTGCTAAGTATCATACTTCTAGACCCAGCGGTCTGAGATGTATGTTGATCGATCAATCAGTAAATCAGTCAGCCAGTCAGTTTTTTACATTATATATCTATAGATTATTTTCCTGCATATGAGGTATTTACGTTGCAGTGTGGATAATCCACATTCTTATGAAATGACGCAACACAAGGACAATGCGTCGTCACATCACACTTATTTCATATAGGAAGCATTTCATATGGTTATATACTAGTTATATAAGATGCTCCTTATGTATAATCCTTATATTATATAGGTATATACCTACTATAAAAAGAGCAATTCTTCTTTATATCTCCGAACTATCTCGGATATGGCCCGAACGATTTGAATGAAAGTTTGGACATGGATAATAAGTCTAACTCGTTCGCACAGCTAGGACATGAGCCTTCCTTACAGAGAAAAGTGTTGGCAATGACCACGCTGGGCAATGTGGCTTGACGGATAGGCTGGTGGCCCGCCCAATGTCGAAGTTTTCAGGCCGCTCATGGGCCGAGCCTAACAGCCTGTGACCTCCGAAGCACTAATACGCTCTACTGAATATGTTAATAACGGTCACCAATCCAAAGTATGACCAAGCAGCACGTTTGTCAACCCGGTTAGTCGGCGGGTAAAGTAGCCTAACCCTGCGTTGGTTGAATTAACATTTAGGTAGGTACTTATATTATTGTTTTTATTTATTTCTGTGCAATGAATAAAAGATTGGGCCAAATCGCCACCCCTTGAAATCTGCCGCCGTAGGTTCCGGTTGCCGGCTCTATGCGTATTGCCTTTGGTTTATTTATTAAAACGACATATAGAACCTTCGCAATAATAGCATGATTGTTTTTAAAAACATGGCCGATAGTTTAGCGAGCAAGCGATTGAAGCAATCATTATTAAATCAAGGCCTACAAGGAACCGACGGCACGTCTATGTAGCCAGTATCATATCATAAGCTGATGGGTTCCGGCATTTTTCAGGATACTTTTAATTGTTGTTGTTAGGTGTTAATTATTTGATTATTGTTATGACATTTATGAATTTTTATAAGATTTCACCTTGTAGATTAAATGGCCTTCCTTTATTGGCTCGCAACTATACTATACTCATATTTCACTGGTTTAACTTTTTTTTTGTACTGTATAGATCTAGCGTTTGACCGCTATCTCACTTGATGGTCAGTGACGATGTGGTCGAAGATGTTTAGTAACAGTTTTTCAAACTTGAGGTTGGTAACGGTGTTACCTTCACCGGAAGCTCAAGCTGTTGTTGGGAATCGAACCAGTGTCCGTCAGTTTGACAGGCGACGCTCCCCCTGCTGAGCTATCATCGCTTCAAAATATGCGGCCTTCGCAATAGTATACATGACTGATCTAAGTTATTCGGCGGAGCAATGGAAACGGCGAAAATATGAAAACTCCTTTCAGTCGATTAGATAAAGTACGGCCTGCAAGCCAAGTTCGGCCGGCGAATTTGGCGTGTCAAAGTACCTTCTAAAGTAAGAGTATATAACCCTTAGAACAAAAATAACGCCATCTCAGATGGTGATGCCTGCTCATGCCGACATCATGCATGGCCAGTCAAAAACAGTTCAATTTGTGGCACACAACCATCATGGAAGTGTCTTAAAACAAAGAAATTTAACTTTATAAAATAATATTTAAAGACTGAAATTGAATTATGGTCGTTAACTTCATGTTAGAAATAAGACGTCTACTTCTGGTCATTGGCCTCTCCTCTGATCGTCACGAGAACCGGTTCGAAGCGGCTCCCATCCAGCCTCTTCCTAGGATATGACGCTGTGCACTTTTTTATACTGTACTGTATAGATTTAGGTTTTGACCACTATCCTACTTGATGGTCAGTGACGATGTGGTCGAAGATGTTATGTTACTTTGTCTGCATCCTACGCTGCGCTTAAGAACTTTACGACCACAACTTGAATGATATAAAAATATTTTATTTTACATCATTGGCACCATCTGCTATTACAAAAAACTGGTCCCTAAAGAAATAGGTTTGTCCACCGCTGGTTTTTAGACTGTAACACGTTCCTAAGAATCCATTACCATGAGGTGGAATAAAACATCATTATTTCCAGTTTAAATACCTGTAATTAGTTAATTAGAGTTTTCAAACAAAAGCAAACGATTTAAACATGGCGGTCGATGATCATTCAGAATTTTTAATTATCTTGATTAGGTGTTATTATCCATACTTTATTTGTGGGTTAACATCGAATCGCAGAATCCCATTATCATTTTAAACGCGAAAGTTTATGAGGTTGGATAGATGTTTATCACTACTAGCTGCGCCCCGCGGTTTCGGTTACGGTTTTCCCGCTACCTCATTTATCCCACGGGAACCACACTTTTTCCGGGACAAAAAGTAGCCTGTGTCCTCCTCCAAAGTCCCATCATTCCATTTACTAAATTCAACAAAACTGGTTCACCGGTTTAGGTGCGAAAACGTAATAGTCAAACAGAAATACCTACTTCCACACTATATACTTATAATATAATTAGATTTTATAGGAATTATCAATTTTATCGGAATAACCAGATCCAGGTAGGTAATAAGGTACCTATATTTTGTTATTAAAACTGACGTGGTTTTGAGACATTATGAATGTATAAAACACGGGAGTTACTCACGAAATAAGTCAGAGGGTTCCGACTATAGTTTCAACCACATTCGGTGGTCTTTTTCAAGGAGAATACGGGGCGCTCGCGGACGCGGTCGCGATTCGCCTAGTACTGGAACCCTCTGACTTATTACGTGAGTAACTCCCGTGTTTTATACATTGATAAGGTACCTACATTTTGAATTTCATTTAATTTATAAATAACAGAGAAAATATGGCACAGATATTTTATGGTCTTAAATAAAATAATACAGACTACTTTTATTTGAGAAAAATATATGGTTCCCATAAAATAACTAAGGGAACGGGAATAGTCCACATAGGCCTGGGTTAAACCGGCGCCGCGGATAGAGACTGTAGTTTTGGGAAAGTTGTGTCTTTCACACATTGATAAAACGATCTATAAAGGATATAATTTGATTTACACCTTTTTAACGAAATGTAGTTCTGGACAAAGCCTCTCGCAATCCCCTCAAGGACTCTTAAGAAGTTGCCGGCATCCAGATTTCTCCCGCAATCTGAATTATAATTTTTATGTTCAGTCTTTTCTACGGGCGTCCCAAATACACGGTGCTTGCCAGTCTGTGGTATGAACTCTAGAATCTTCCAGTTTCGTGTAGCATCAGTTCTGATTTTTGATTTTCATCATCTCTGATTTGAATCATGGGTCACTCGGTGGGCAGTCAGATAGATAGATATGATCGGAAATAGAATCACGCTAGTCCTAGAATATTAAATGTCTTAAGGGCAGGTGCCTAAAGTCATTAAGTTTAGCTAGCCAACGTGCCTGCGACCTGATGACGATGTTGCTGTCACCAAAAAATAAAGCCTTTGGTGGGGATCGAACCAACGTCCATCAGGTTGGCAGCCGACGCTCCCACCTCTAGGCTATCATCGCTTGATAAATCGATTTCATAGACATGCCCAAGCACAGCCATCGCTAAGGTTTTTCTTTTTGAAATACTCATTTAGGTTTTTGTAAATATGTATCAGAGTTTGAACAACGCTACACCTCGCGGTGTCACCTGCGTCAACATGTTCCCTCCAGAGGCAAAGTCAAGTGGCCAGTAGACTTTAAAAAAAAAAAATATGGTGTCGACTTCAACTCTCAAAAGTATGAAAACTCTCAAACTTGTTGAAGCCGGTATCGTGATAGTTCAAAAAGTAACTACATATTATTATATCGAAATGTTGTGCGCATGGTACCGACTTCGGCAAGTTATTTCGCACGTTTTGTCAGCGTTGAAGTCGGTTCCATTTTTTGATAAATTTTTTTAACACTCTTTTTAATTGTCATTTTGTATGTTGACCGATCTCTTTACCCGGAATTATAATGCCGTCCAAGTAAACGTAACACTTTTTAGTTATTAGAATATAACTGAAAAACCGCTTGGCCCATTTTGATGAAATTTTAAGGGACTACTTCGAAGGTACACTCTATCATACAAAAAAAGAATTTTAAGAATCAGTCCAAAAATGGGGGAGAAATCGGTGAACATACTTAATAAAATACAGTGAAACATATAACCTCCTCCTTTTTAAAGTCGGATAGAAATGTTGAATCTTCCGTTACTGTCCTGTTAAGGTTGCATTTTAAAAAATCGTCTTTAGCGAATACATATGTCATAATCACGCTAATATTATAAATGCGAAAGTTTGTGTGTCTGTGTGTTTGTTACCTCTTGATGCCTTAATGGCTTGAGATTTTAAGGAAATTTGGATTGTAGGTTTTTATTGAACATTTAATTGCAATGTATCAGGCACGCAAATAATATTTAATTAAAAAAAGTACGTCACGAACCCGATGAATAAAATTGCGTGATGGCCTTATTCTCATAATGCAAGACAATGACCCTAGACATTATGTAATTGGCGATACGTTGTTGAGACAACAATAAATAGGTTTTTTATAATTATTGTACATTACGCTGAGTTCGTTATTATAGTTATTATTGGACTTATACAATGTAATTCCACCATTCCCATTTTATCATCGGTCAACCACGGCAACGCGCCATAGCTATGCTAGACGTACCACGTACTAAGCGTTTTTCTTCAACTTTCTCACTGCGTACTGACAAGGAATCTTGAACTCGTTGCCTGCTGTGTTTCCCGATATGTACTATCCTGGAGTTTTCACTTACATACATACATAGGTACATACATCCCTACATACAACTACGAAATATTTTGAAGGGAGACTTCGAACTGGCAAGCGCGTAGTGGAACGTTCTACCACAAATTAGACCACAGGACATAATATTGTAGATATAAAGGACACTGGACACCAGCCGCTCGCAACTTGCTCTTGTGGAGATCAATGATAGGTGGCCTACCGTCTACGTGCGGTGATACAATATTTGTTTTTTCTTATCACTCTCACACCCCCGCTCTAGGATTACCTGTGTCGCGAGAGGCATGAACACACAAAAACATCCAAGATCCGGGCCGGTCCTGGGACCAGAAGTCATGCGACTGACGACTGAGCCATGGTGACCGTCAATGATCAAGATACGGTGAATTGAGTATGTACCTAATTGCAACAAGGCCTTATTCCCAATTGCCAGTGAGAAAAACGCTGTACCTGACCCCGTTAGGCAGTAGACGCGTAATATGACAATAAAGTAAGTATTACCGTGTCTGTGGCAATATCTACTTGACGATAAGCCATTCATTTATTGAGTGGACCAAAATAAAGTTCACTTTTAAAAACCTGTTTTGTAACAGCGTAAGTTGTGGAGTCGACTGTTCAAAATTGAAGCTAAAGAATTACATAAGTAGTTAAAAAAAATTTCAACCTTCGATGGATCATAATCTACATATTTGAAAGAAAAATACTAGACTGATATTTAAAACAACTGCTATGGCGCTATTCTGATTTGTGAGGAAACAAAAAAAATAGAATTGAGAACGTCCTCCTATTTATGGTAGTTGGTTGAATAGTAATAGTAAGTGAAATATAATGTAAATAAATTTTTATATGATGATGGGCAGACGAGTATACAGCCAGGATCACCATAGACTATGGATATCTGCAATTCCATTGGAGTATGAAATGATATTGCCAACTCGACATAATGAGAGCTTTTGCGCCAAGTTTTACTCTTAGTCATAAATCATAAATAAATTCATTACATTACTGATAACGGTTTATACACGTAACCTTTTTAATATATGAAATACGAGATATTTTACAGTTTTTTTTTAATTTAACCTTTTTTATTTTATTTACAGTCAGCCTTAACAAAAGGTAATATTAACATGCAACAGTGCATAAAATAGTGATAATCAGCGAGCTTGAAATATGAGTAATTCCGAGGAAGAAGTAATAAATGTACAACACGTTTTTTTTATTGTACTGCAATAGCTGCTAATTAACAGATAAGTAATAAAAATATCGTGAACTAAATGTTCACGACATTTTTATTACTTTATTCTACGAAGGTACTAAACGTTCATGACCTATTTCTTACATTACTTTGTTATCTAGCTCGCTAACGAGCTTAATGTTCACATATCATCTACTATAAAATACAATTACAAGAATGACAGATTGGCAATTATCTGTCTTACACTAAATAGTTTATTAACACGTTTTAATTAGCTTCGCCTGTACGTATCGGATACATACATACATTCTATATGACGGATACGTAGAACGCCATTTTCACCCCCCTTAAAACGTCGGATTAATTTGAAACGTCGCACTTATCAAGGACCGAAAGCAATGCAACAATTCAAATAGTTTGTCCCATTATCATTACCATGATCTCCAGCATTGTCTATTTTTTATTTCGGCTAATTACAAGTGTGTGTGTTTTTAGGTTTTAGAACTACTATTATTTTAACCCGTGACACAGGGGAATGTAATGTGGTGGTGTGAGTGTGATAAGAAAAAAAACTAAATTATTTACATTTTTAGTCTTATTTTTATTTAGGGACTTTCACACCTTTACTTGATGATAGTTCTATCATAGCCTTAATAATAATTTTATTAAATAATATATAATACCTGTAATTATTTAAAAAAAACCCAAAAACCTTATAAAGTACGTAGTAAGATGTAAGCAATAGGTGAAATGATTCATGCATTAAGACAAGGAATTACTAGTGCATATACTATTTCAGCATCACGTGATATAAGTTTTGACAATACATTAAACATGTCAGGACTTTTACCCATATTATAAATTCAAGAAAAGAACAAGTATAGGTTTATTAAAATATTGCTTTGGTATTTTTAGTGTCTGCTGACCCATTTTTAAATAATTATTTTATTATGAAACCAGACCTTGGTTTAAACAAAAAGTGATTTTACAACAGCTGTAAAACTCTAAAACTTCGTTCTGACATATTACGATATATTGCCAATCTTATTCAAGACACTGCTAACGCTCCTTTTGAAGAATCCTATATTGTGATCCTCGGGAATATTGACGGAGGAAGTTCGTTCCATATTTTGGTTGAACCGCATGGCATGAAAAATGAAATATACACATTTATGCTTTTATTGTTTTAGTCACTTCTATTGTGCTTGAGCATCAACAGAGACGTTGTTTCTTTGTGTATTGCAACAATAGACGAGGAACGAGATGAAACCGTCAGAACTCAAGTCTTATCTCGAGAATTTTTGAAACAACGTAAGGCCCTCTCCATGCATTCCCATGTGCGTTGGGATAGGTCAGTAACCGCTCTGTCGGCCGGCCTTCGGCCATGACGCGCGAACAGATTGTGGCGTTACGTTCACTCACACCAAACTCATTTGTAATTGTCTTCGCGTACTGTTACAACAACGGTCAATTAAACTTCGGATAAACGGTGCGTTTTGTTTCAAGGTCGATGTTTAGAATCTTAAGTTTATACTACTACTAGCTAACTATCGTTTGCTTTATCTCTGTCTACGACAATGTTGAGATACGGCGGTCCTTTAAATCGATGCGTATTACGGAGTAGCTAGTGTTGGGCGACAATCAGAGGCTGCTGGATCGATGACCCTGGGATTAGCTACCGATGAAGCAACCCTATCAAACCCACATCTCAGCAGGGTACATCTTTGTTAAAGTTTCTAATTATTTTTTATTATAATACTGAGTCTCATTTCCAATATCGTGCAACAATACTATTTTATAATAGGTTTTTATTTCTTTTTTTATTACTCTGTGTATTTTTTTTTGTGTAATGTATTATTCTAGCGTAATTTGTATGTTCTATTTATGTATTACCAGTTCCTGTACCTTTTGTACTTTAATTTTTCCTTCTTAAATATGGTGGATCAGCAATTCCTCTGTTTGGGTCAATACGGAGATCGCTGTCAAACACTTTTAACCTATTTTTTTGTTTCTCGGTATTTTGTCCGTCTAATTATTTAGAGTTGGTGTTCGATACTAATTTCTGGATAAATCTTTAACTAGTTTCATTGTTAGTGAAGTTTATTACTATATAAAACTTGTATGACGAAACTAGGCAGTTATGTTTCGTCAAAATGATTGTAATTATTGTGCGTATATAGACTTAATTTATAGTAGCGCGTGAAGGACTTAATAATAAATTGTTTTACATATTTTGTTATTAAAACTGACGAGGTTTTGAGACATTATCAATGTATAAAACACGGGAGTTACTCACGTAATAAGTCAGAGGGTTCCGACTATAGTTTCTACCACATTCGGTGGTCTTTTTCAAGGAGAATACGGGAAGCTAGTACTAGGCGAATCGCGACCGCGTCCGCGAGCGCCCCGTATTCTCCTTGAAAAAGACCACCGAATGTGGTTGAAACTATAGTCGGAACCCTCTGACTTATTACGTGAGTAACTCCCGTGTTTTATACATTGATAATGTTTTACATATTATGATTCGGCAACTTGTACACAATTTAACAACTTCAATCACCCCGTAATTTGCTACTAGTGGTGGTCTGACGGTTATTGCCAGTATTGACACCACACAGCACGTAACCGTCTTCATGTTCACCCTCGTGTTGTAAAGGGAAAATAATTCTGCACTCCTTTTGTAATTGAAACTAACCTGGCAACAAGATATAAATATAGTACATATCATCAGCGGCGGGAGCGTCGGCTGTCAAACTTACATGGCAACTGACAATCAAGTTGGCCGTAAGGATATTTACCACTCATCAAATTACAAAAACCCTCGTCTGCGGTAATAAAAGGTTCCTAGGAAAATATTATCTAAAAACAACAATAAGTGATGGGTGATACGACACTCCAATTCAAATTGAAGTAAGCGTTCGTAACGCGCCGGATCCGTTTAGTACAATCATCATAAACGGCCAGGCTTACAGTATGGTTCGTTGATCATACAATGGACTTGACCGTTTTACAACGCTTCAGCAAACATAGCATCCGTATGTGCTAATGTTTACTAATTAACAATTTAAGCAAATATCGTTTGAGGCTTCATTTGAGGTTTCACACAAAGAAACAAATGCTCCTCGGGAGGGTTCATTATAGATCCGTGTTTGAATATACAGTTATGTCTGATTTGTATTTATTTATTCAAAGGCACACTACACGATAAATGTAAATACATAAGTTCACTCTGATATCTGCCTACCTTATCATGAGATATATCTATATCTGGTTGCTGAGTTAGCATGTCGTTCAGAAACTTAATAGCTCTAGCGGTGCGGGCGCTGTGACCGAGGACTATGTGCAGGTGCGAAGGCAACGCCAAAGTCGCGGGCCGTGCTCCGCATCACAGACTCGCATTTGATGAGGTGATGGGACGTACTACAGCCGCAGCTCCTCAAGTATTAAACATTAAGTTCAAGTATTAACGCTAGATCTATACATTATAGATCTAGCGTTTGGCACTATATCACCTGACAGTCAGTGACGGTCAGCGGTCGAAGATGTTATCACGCTAGACTTAGAATGCTTACTGGGTCTCAAGGACTGCTTGCCTGAAGTTTTTTCGCACTTAAGTTAGCTAGTATTACTAACTATTTACCTACCTTCTTATCCAATTTGTTAATATTTCATCCACTATTTGTAATGAGGGCACTCTTGCAAATTGCTGAATTGGTCTTGAACTCTACTATTACCTTGTCACAGACTATTTTTCTCTTATTTCGCGAATAAAAAAACTAACGGAGGTCATGTCATTAAATAAATGTTAAGTAGTTTCTGGTTAATTCGATACTGTATTATTTCCGAGATGTAACCGATAACTAGTCACCTTGAGCACAGTAACTTTGACATTGGTTCTCCTCTTAAGTTGTCGTTAAGATGAAGGGCACACTATACGGTGGGAATGGAGATGTCGAGATTGACATTTTGGTAAGTTTTAATAATGAGGATTTTTCTGGAGTAATTGTGCAATGATGGATATAGCCTACTGTCCGTGAACAGTGCATGCAAGTCACCATTAATAAAAAATAGTACCAAAAATGGAACCGACTAGGCGACTTCAACATTCAAAAGTGTGAAATAATTTGTTGAAATCGGTACCATGATAGTTGAAAAGTAATCATTATCAAAATATTGTGCTCATGGTACCGACATCGAAAAGTTACTTCAAATTTTGAGTGTTGAAGTAGGTTCCATATTTGGTAATAAAAATTGTTTCACCCTTTTCAGTGACCTTTGCTACTCAAGGGATCAATTGTCATTGTGTATGTTCACCGATTTCCTCACCCGCAATTAGGAAGTCATCCATTTAGACGTAACACTTTTCAGTTATTGGAGAGTAACTCAAAAACCGCTTGTCCGATTTTGATGAAATTTAAATGGGACCACCTCGGATGTAAAAATCGAAAAAAGATTTTTGAGATTCGGTCCAAAAATGAGGAAGAAAACGGTGAACAAACATAAAAAATACATACAGTCGAACATTATCAGCTTCTCCTCTTTTGAAGTCGGTTAAAAATAGACCAAAATGGATATTCTTAAACCTAGCAGTATTAACATTTCGTTTCGGTTCATTATGTTGTTAACTATAAGTTAAGCTATATTAAGGACATGTTCGTTTTGTATAAATTTATAGTGACCGTCGTCGTGGTTCAAAGCTTAGTGACCACAGTTTAAAAAAAAAATGCTACGTGCGCTCTATTTTCAAAAATATACTATATTATCTCTCCCCATTCTATGTAAAATGGTCGTATAATAATGTCGGTAGGTAATGTCAAGTGAGATGTAAGAAAGGGGTAGGAGAGATAGTTATGTTATCCTACTCACACGCAATTGGTATTTTCATTGAAAAAATATTATTCAATTGTAGGTGTATACAATTTTATGTGTAGATTTTTTGTTTGTGGCCATTATGTCACAAGTTTGAAAATGTTACCCTCCCAATTGTTTAGGTACCTACTAACCTACTCTCAGTATAGGTGACTTATCTATGTTGCTTACCAACAATATTGTAAATAGAACAAATAAATAATAACTTCATTACAAATATTACTGAGATCTGATCAATCGCTTGTCATAACGGAAAAGTGTCAAAACTAAATGATTAATTGATAGTGACGAATGCTAAAACCTTGATCTTTTTAATCCAAAAATCACTTAATATGATCGAAACAATAGAAACCTTACACCTCGCTACTACAGCAGATTTTCCTTCATCACGATACCGCAAATAATTCGTGAACCAGGCATTACACGGAACTGGTCAACGACCGGTGATACTTTGGTTGGCTATTTTCTTCCTATGTGACAAAAAAACAGGTTATTTTGCTGACAAGTTCCTACTATGATAACAGTTATTATTATGTCGTAATGTGAGGTCAGTTTGTGTACAGTGGACTGCAACATTCATTGTCACTTCTTAAGAGGGGTTTTACAAAAAATGCTTTTTTTCAAGATGTTCAACGTTGAAATATGATACATTGCCTTTATGTTTATACATAACCATTACATGAAAAATATAGTTCGTTTTATTTTCTTCAATAATGTCACACACAAATTTGGGTAGTTTACTTCTTTATTTGAAGTGTAGACGTCTGCGAGTCGCTTGATCATGGGTATACTAGTGAGTAGGTTAGCTTGGTTTGGTTATTTTTAGTATCTTACGTTTTAACTGTCTGATGATTAAATAATGTTTGCACTCCCTCTGCACAGCGACGCGTGTAAGTTACGGTTAATTACTCAGTACAATAGATGGTACATGGACTAAGTAACCCATGACGGATGCAATGGGACTTTCGTACGCAATAAATTCCACCAATGTTTGACATAGCTTAACACTCTCTGATCAGTACTGCTTTGATTGCCCTTTATCTGTAATTGGTCTATTAAAGCATTTGTTAGTTCAAAATAAAAGTTACAGAATCTGGCGGACCAATAACTCCTCTTTATGGATTATTTTTACTAGAAATTGTGCAAGGTATTGAACTTCCGGTATAACAAAGAGTAATTAAAAATAATACAGTTAAGAAGTTTCAATCATAACTACAAAGGAATAAAAACATTTGGGCTGCTCGAAAAGTTTAAGAAATCATAGTTGGTAAAACGGTATGTCGAATTCCGATTCCGTGACTATCAAATCACGCTAGTAGTCGAATATTGCCTTCTAGTGTTGTCTTATATTTAATATACGCGTGGTTTAAAAAAAAAATTCTAACCTTGCAAAATGTAGTCTACCCAACCTACCTACCTACCCCTACAAGCCCAATTAATACGCAATAAAACGTTCCATACATCGCCTCGCGGTAATAATAGCGATTGCTTAATGAAATGGCTTACGCCTTCTGTTCAAGACAAGTACTACGCCTTTGGGTAACATTAAGTAACGATTGATCTAAAATTTAAAACAAGTTTGTACCTGAGTGTACTTTGCTCCGATTGAAATAATCTTGCACGTGTTATCGTGATCGACAGTTATAACACTATTGTAATTCATATCAATGGTTGCACAGATAAGAATCGTAAGCGCTGTAAGCCGACCAAGAAAGCAAATGACGGTCGCCGTGGCGCAGTGGTTAGTGTCAGTGACATGACTACTGTGTCTCCGGGACCCTG
This sequence comes from Apeira syringaria, assembly GCA_934044485.1. Lineage (NCBI taxonomy): Eukaryota > Metazoa > Arthropoda > Insecta > Lepidoptera > Geometridae > Apeira > Apeira syringaria. Next base: position 12,968,006 of record OW203661.1, on the reverse strand, counting down.
GATTCGAATGCCGGCAGGGGCAAACATTTGTGCGATGAGTGGAGGTTTTTGTCCTGGGTCTTGGATGTTTGTGTGCTGTGAATGTGTGTGTCCAAGCCTCTCGTCGATCTCTACAAGGACCGGTTGAAAGCGTCCTTCATCTTGTCTCTTCCTACTATCTTAGTCAGGTAGCTAGATTAAAATACAGGTAGGTACTCGAAAGTACCCTTTCACCATGATGGGAACTTGATAAAGTAACGTAAGTGCAAGCAATTGGTTGGAATCGAACCAGCGTCCGTCACTTTGACAACCGACACTCCCACCGCTGAGCTATCATTACTTCGAGTGGTATAAGGACGCATTTTTCAGTTTTTAACTTGTAACTCAAGAAGTGAAGTGTAAAATTGAAGCACATAATATGAGAAGCACCAGTTTTCAAATAAATAAAAGAATCGTCAAAGTCGGTTCAACGATTCAACGGTTCAACTAGAAAAAAAAGAGATCTTAGGTAAACACACATAGAAATACAGCCAAATATAGAACCGCCTTTTTTGGAAGTATTTTTTTTCAGTTAACCGTAATAACGCGTATTTAATTGACGTCGACATTAATTTTGAATTGAACCAAATCACCGTGATTGTATTTGAACGCCAAACTTTGGCCAACAGAAAATTGGTTGTCTGTAAAGTCGGTTTACGGACGATAGATTTACGTGATAACGTCATAATCATTTATGACTTCGACTTGGACTTCTGACTTCTGACTTCTGACTTTTGACTTTTGACTTTTGACTTTTGACTTGACTTTTGACTTGACTTTTGACTTTTGACTTTTGACGGAAACGGAAACGGAACGCTACACGGAACGTTACTATTTTTCATTTTGGCATTCATCAATTTATAAAACGTTATCACGTCAAAAACATAACACGCACTATTCAATGAGAATCAAATAAGGAACTCAAAGGGATTTCCCTGCACTCAACATAATAACAAAACATTTATAACACTTGCTTTTAACCAAATCATACTTTAAAGCAAGCAAAAAGTTAAAAGCATACACCTTGAAAGTTTAATTACTTTGAATTACAATACTTTTAAGAAACGGAAGTGGCGAGGGCAAATAAAAACTCTGATAAAATTGTTTTAATCGATTTATCGTGAAAATCGCGTTGAAAGTAATTAAATGACCTTAGACATTGAGTATACTATAAAACTACTCAGTCGATGTTAAATACTCTTTAAGGGTGCGCCCAATGCCAGAATTACGCAAAATGAGTATTTTCAAATGCAAACTATGATGGTAAAGAACGTATATATTGCAATTTTAACAATACTGCAGGCAAGGGAAAATTTTGTAGAAGTACAGTAATCGAATAGAATATTTAAGAAAAATTGTGTTCATTAAAAAAAAAATAGTAACCGCACTAAAAAACCGTTTTTCTTCAAATGCTCTGAATTCTCAGCGACGACCCCACTTTATTATTTATGAATAAAATAGCTAGTCAGTCTTAATAATCGGCTAGATATATAATATCGGCTTTTAATATCTAGTTTATATTTTGAACAATTATTTAAAACGTGGCGCGTGCGCCTGGCCGTCTTTGCTTTTCGCACTACAGCGGGCGATAAGACGTACCAGTGAAATCTGATTTTTTCCTAGCGTTGGGCGCACTCTTAAGCAAAATCGAATATATCTTCCAAAGGTAAACTTCAAACACTAGCTTTCATCATTATGATAGGCTATTGGGACTACCATGGCGTTCTAGTGCATCGGAAACGTTTGCAGAAGCAAGCGATGACGGATTCAACGCGCGCGAAAAAACGCGATTTACTTGGGTCATGCACCAAGTATTAGGTCCATGCTTGGGAAGTAGCGCCAACAGAGTTCTGAATTTTTTTAAATCACGCATTGATTGTCCTATCCGGAGTTAATGCATAATGGAAAAGACAAGTCCAAGTAAATAGTTCAGTCTCTCATAAAAATGACAGTTTTAAGTAAAGTGTTACTAACAAAAGTATGGATATATTCCGAAATAAACGTTTATATATTCATTTATGACGTTCCAACAACTGGTCTCGGGCTAAGTAAAATAGTATCTAATATATACTATAATATCTTAATAAATAATCTAATATCTTAAATAATATTTAAGATTTTTTTTTTTTTATACGTGTAAATCTAGCGTTTGACCACTATCTCACTTAATGGTCAGTGACGATGTAGTCGAAGATGTTATCACGCTAGACCTAGAATGCTCACTGGCTGTCAAGGACGGCTGCCTGAACACACTATGAGCTTGGTGACAGTTTTTCAAACTTGAGGATGGTTGCTAGCCAGGCGGGTATTCGAAAGTACCCTACCACCATGCTAGTGCTAGTTAGTTGTTATTATTGTTATGTCCCGTCTCATGCATTACTTGTAACCTTTGAGGCAATAAATGAATATTTTATTTATTTACTTAGCAGTATAACTTCTAGACGTCCTCGCCAAAGTATAGCAATACTTTACACAAAACAACTGCTCAATTTGTATCAAGCAAACGCTCGATCGCATGTTTCTATGAGTAGTGTTCTTATTTGTAAGATGGCACGGCTAAGTACTAACTCTTGAGTCCATAAAGAGACGATCTAAAAGAGAGAGAGCCTGTACTATGGTAACCTGATGACTGATATATACTTATATACATATACACGCCCAGACACAGGTCAAACAGACATTTTCATACACACAAATGTTTGACCTGTCGGGGAATTAAACCCGGGACCAGCGGCTCAGAAGGTAGAGTGCTACCCACTACGCCAACCGACCAGTCGATTGTCCTTTTTCAGAAGCTCACTCATTGGTAGAGTCTGTTTGATCAGAGATACGTTATTATTACGAAGGTTTCACAGGTTAAGCAGAAGTTGTAGATAAATATACATATTTGCTTTCTTCTTTTCTCTTCCTTTCTGATATAATTTAGAAGCCACCGAAGAAATCGCATGTTGCATCCTCCTAATTGCATTGTAGTTTTATTTTTAAGTTCTATGATGGTCGAAGGCCTGACTAACTAACAGAGCCCACACACACACTTATGTTATAATAATATATAGGTATCAATCAATCACTCGAACTAATACGAACCTACTACTGCCTTTAATAATAATCATCGCACTGCCTTGAAACTTGAATTAACCACTTATAAGGATAAATATTTATATATGTTTTTGCCAAAAATTAACAAATCCACATAAAGAAATTAACCTATAAGAGCAAAACAAATGCTAATAAATTAATTTAATTAACTACTAACTTAAATTAAAAACCTATTTATGCAGGTGGAAATCGGTAGAAACCGGTCAAGAAGACCATGCATACAAATTATTATGCTATAATCAAATCAAGATATATCTCGGGTAGTCACAGATCATTGAACACAACTAAATACCTAAGGCAAGTTATATAGACCTAACAATCTTTATAATGGTTCAAGTATGAAATTGCCGATTTTTACTGACTCGTTTTTTTTCAATATATTTATAAGTACTAATCGGACGTTCATTTATGCCTTTGTACGATAGAACTCTGGGGATATAGATTCGACAAACTTTGTGAAAGTAGTTTGTACTGCCTCCTGAGACGGAATTGACGAAATCACAAAAAAATGGTATTCCGTCAGAGCAACGTCTGGCAAGTGTGGAGGATGACGTATAGTCTCTGACTGCAGCTCCTGTAGAGTTACAACGGTTTCTCGTGCAGTCTGAGGTTTTGTGTTATCATGGAACAATAATGGCGAAGATCGATTCACGAGTCTGCGCTGTTTCACTGCCAGTTTCACGATCATTGTTCGAAGTTTGGTTCCGTAAACATCTGCTGTTATTGTTTTTCCAGACCTGAGAAAGCTAAAATGCTAATGTGAATAACACCTTGAAGAGACCAAACAGTTACTATTACCTTTTTATTGGTAATCATTGCTTTTGCACCGTTGCGGCGTTGGACCTGGAGTCAGTCATTGCATTTGTCACTTAGGTACGGTTATCGTTGAAAACCCACTTCTCGTCACATGTCACAATTCGATCCAATTCCTTCATTTCTGTGCGAATTCATCAAGGCAACACAAGTTTCAAAACGCAGTTCTTTCTGCAGATGATTATCTGCAAATCATGAGGCACCCATTTTTCATATTTCTTTATTTTATTGCTTTCATGTAAATGAGTCAATATTGTAGGCACGGTAACGTTAAACCATGCTGCTAATTCATAGTTAGTTTGACTCAAATCGTCTTCCACAGTCTCCTTCAATTCGGCGTTATTCACCTGTGTGGGCGGTTATTCCTTTATCATGTTGTTGTCGCTTGCATCACTGTTCTCATGCATACTTTTTAATATAGGACGTACAGAAATTATACGTAATACGATGATTTTTACATACTCACTTGCTATTAAGTGAGAAAGTGTGGTCAAATGCATATTGCTGGTCTATATCAGCGCATCCGCGCAACCGCTAAATGACAATAATAATATATGCATCTCATTAGCAATCGAGAATGATATGCAACATTTTAAATATTTTATCCAAGTATGCTAAACAAGTCTTCGGCACTTTAATAATTTACTTGTACATAATTAATATAATTGATGAACTGGTTATTTTGCATACACGTGTAAAACGATTTTTGACAGTTTCCGTATGCATTACTTGACAAAGAATAGTTTTAACACGTCCTTTTGATATATATTATGGTGAGATGTAAATGTAGTTATTTCATTTTAAGAGCAACAGCGCTCTGTATTAGAGTTCGCCAGGGGAAAACCTGCCCCCACATCTATTTCTACCGCCATGCAGTAGTGTTTGCATTGGTTTGAAGGGTATGGTTTCCAGTGAAATTACAGACTTTCCTAACTTTATGTCTCAGGGGCGCAGTAGATACAGTTCTTTAAGAATCGAATGATGATGATGATGATGATGATGATGATAGGCAGAGGTTACCCCTTAACATCCTGTGGGGATTTGCTTGTACCGTCACCTTAACCCATAAAAAAGTTATTTATTTGCCTACATTATTATTATACAAAAGAAAGATATATTTTTATATGCTTCTATGAAATGAATAAATTCAAAAACAATTAGAGCGATTCTTAAAGTTTTTACTTCTGTAGAATGCTGACTTATCGCGGAAAAGTTTAAGATCCTGGCTAATTTAAGAAGTTGAAGATATATTTTGACGTTATAGAGCAATCTGATGTTCCGCTACTCAGGAATTACTGATTATACCCGGTGGCGTGTTCACAGTTGATTTTTATATAATTTTACATACGTACTTAAGAGGAACAGAAAGTTTTACTTAGTTGAAACCATAAAAGAGCTCAGTATGGAGCGTGTTAATGAAAAATCCAATCCCATGGAAAAAAGAGTTCTAATGTATATGGAAACATTTTGACCAAGGGATGAGTTGTTCCCAAAAATCAACACAAGTGATAATTCAAGATGAATAAATGGTTTATTGTGTACTGTATTCTGAATTCTGAGGCATTTATATTCTGTACTGTAACTTGTGGGCCACGCGGGCAATGCCGCGAGCGGGTCGGCAGGTTTATACTAATATTATAAAAAAAACATAAATCTTTTTAATATTTATCTCAATCTTTAAATTTTAAAATGCTGAAAGGAATTACTCATATGTGAACACACCTTTATCTGAACTGGTATTGTTTAATGTTTTTATGACCGTGTTAGTCAATGACTCGCTGTTTCTACGTACAAAGTCTTTTGGATAATACCCACATTTATTAGTATGCTTGTTCCGTACATTTTTTTTACTGAGCCCCTCGGTTTCACCCGCATGGTTTACGGTTTTCCTGTTACCTCAATTATCCCACGGGAACTATATTTTCCCGGGATAAAAGTAGTATTTGTGTTAGAGTCTTAAAAAGGATTGGCAAAGAGTCTTAATGCCTCCACTATTACAGATATCCATAGGCGACGGTGATCGCTTACCATCAGGCGGCCCCTCTGCTTGTTTTCCACCTATTACATAAATAAACAGAAGTAAAAAAAAAATCCAGTGTCTAACCTATCTCCATACCAAATTTTATCGAAATCAGTGCAGTCATTTGAGCGTGAAGGCGTAAAAAACATACACACTTGTTGACATACACACATGAATACACACTTTCGCTTATATAATATTAGCATGATGTGATACACAAGTCGGGTCACAAGATTTTATGTTTTTTCGTAAAGTAAAAAAAATAGTTTCTAGCGATTATGTACAAACATAATCTATTTTTAACCGACTTTATAAAAAAGATGAGTTTCTCAAATCCTCTGTTTTTTTTGTTACCTCAGAACTTTTGACTGGAAGAACCGATTTTGATGATTATTTTTTTTATTTGATAGCTGGTGCTTCCCGCGTGGTCTCATATAAATCGTAAAATCGATCAAGCGGTTTTTGACTTACACTCCAATAACAGAAAAGTGTTACGACTATCTCGATAACTTCCTTATGACGGTGAAGAAATCGCTAAACATACAGAATGACAGTTGATCCCGTGAGTAGCATAGGTCACTAAAAAGAGTGAAAAAAAAAATGTGTACAAAAAATGGAACCGATTTCAACACTCAAAGTGTGAAATAACTTGTTGAAGTTGGTACCATGAGCACAATATTTTGATAATTATTACTTTTGAACTATCCGTGTACTTCCGTAATACTTCCGTGTTGAATTCGGTTCCATTTTCTGGTATTTCTTTTTTAATTTCCGTAAAAATCTCCTTGGTGAAAATGATTGGCCAAGGGTTATGCTTCTTTTGTTGAATATTCTTAAACATATTCTATCACTCTTCTTTTATTTGCGACAATGGACATCTCGCGGGAAGCTTTTCACTCACACAGCTGCTAGAACCGTGGAGTATCTACTTAGTGTAGATAATATAAATCAATAGCATGGAGCTGGATCTGGGCTGCACGGAGGAAGATTTGTACCCCCGAACTTGTCAAATAGTCCACGGTTCTAGCAGCTGAGTAGATAATATAAAACAATAGCATGGAGCTGGATCTGGGCTGCACGGAGGAAGATTTGTACCCCCGAACTTGTCAAATAGTCCACGGTTCTAGCAGCTGTGTGCGTGAAAAATGCTTTGTGGGAAAATTACAACATTGCAGACGAGACCGTCGAAGAATTTCGGCGGTTATATTTGACTGCCCGCATGACACGTTTTCAAATGTTTTGCAAGCTGGTTCACCTGATTTATTTAAAAGTTGTAAATAAACATTTTTCAAACTGTTTTTGAACTTCTTATTTCACCGTCTGTGTCCGTCCCACCTGTTATCTCGGTGGGAACGCGGAGTCATCGTAGCAGTCACCACGTGATCGCCACGGCCGTGGCGTCGTTGCCAGACCCTTCCAGGGGAAGTATAACCGAAGTGCCAAACGCACCACCCCGGGGACCGCAAAGTGCATTAAACACCAGACTTCCCCGCATCTAACGTCCGTAGCTGGCGGTTGGACTGCTTTCTCGTAGAGAAACGCCAAGTAAAGCCCTCTCCATAGCTTGTTGTGCGACCTGGCTTACAAGGCCCATAGTTAAAGACAAGTTTCTGTTCCATATGTCTGTCACTGGTATTCGTGCGTTGTGGTATTCAAATGTGGTGTATAAAAAATCCACCTAACATTTAGAATCTAAGGTTGTCCATCTCTGAATTTAGTAAATTAGAGACGCACACTTTAATATTAATATTTTAAGTATACACCAAAACACCGAATCTAGTGTAACATGTCTAAATCTGATATTCTATGCGTTCTAATTTTAAACTCTCATGACTCCAGAATCGACCACAGTGTTTTCCTGCACAAAAGTCTGCGTTGATTGATAAAATTTGACTAACAGAATTTAAAAATTTTACTCATCAATGGGTAATTACGTACATACCTGCTTAGTATTCATACTATAATGTTTATAAATCAGACCTCTGTATGACGTTTGAGACAGTCATCCGTGTTTGCATAGGCAAATGACAATATTGTCAGTAAAAAAATATTCCATACACATCTGCAATGACGTATAAGGAAAACCTGATGGACCCTGACTCTTTGCCTGAGTTTCGTTTTTTATTTGTTCCTTTGTTCGTTATCTCCCGCAATATTCGATGTTTTTTTTTTGGCATGACGCGGTTTGCGTATGCATGCGTGGGTATGGTACCGACTTCGACAAGGTATTTCATACTTTTGAGTGTTGAAGTTGGTTCCATTTTTTGGTAATTTTTTTTACTCCCTTTTCAGTGACCTGTGCTACTCACGGTATCAATTGTCAATATCTTCACCGATTTCTCCGCCCGCAACTACAATATCATCTACGTATGCGTAGCACTTTTCAGTTATTGGAGTGTAACTCAAAAACCCCTTGACCGATTTTAATTAAATTCACACGGGATAATTTTTAGGGATTCGCTTGTCGCTGCCGCGGCACGCTCGTTACGCTCACTCGGCTCGCTTGTTGTCTGGTCGCAGTTTCAACCTAACCTAACCTAGTGATCTGTGTTATGTGTATGACCTATTTTATCGAAACATTAAACGATCTCTTTTCCGCATACCCCAACCAAGGTCGTGCACAAAAATAAAAATTAGCTGTTTACACCTGGCTGCGAATATGTCCTATAAAATGTGAAATGTAATTTTTTTGAGCACGTAGTTCATCTGTAAACTACATATTTGTATTATTTTAAGTCAACACGTACCAGGATTTGTCCCACCCTATCTGTCTGTAAACACCCGCGAGCCTTTTTAATGTACCTAATCAGCACCTGTTAAACCTTTAAACCTTTTTTACACGCTTTTATTAGCTTCACCTGGATCTATATATAAACGGAATCTTTACACGTATTTATCACTCCCTTCAGGTCGTCGTATTTATTTGATACTTTGCAAACTTACCACAAAGTTTTTAGCAAGCCGATTGTGTATCTACACCAGTTCATGGCTAACAGATATAACCTTATGCATATTTTTTAATTGACATAATTTTCACGACAATTGTTTGTATTCAAATATGTCAATGTCAGTAAATTGCCGTTTACGTCACGGCCAAATAGTTGTCAAGTTAAAGAACCTAATTTTTATATTTATTGAAGTCACTTTTTCTAAAAAAAAACTAATGGCTGGATTTATTAGGCTATGTCAGTGACTTTCCTTCTTTTACAAGTCTCGACATTTGTGATTCAATCTCATAGAAAAACCCCGAACACAACTGTCGCCCCTTTTCCTGTTGAGTGATCAACAGGAAAAGGGGCAACAGTTGTGTTCGTTTTTGAGACCAGTTGTGAGTTATAAACCAGGTTGTTCCATATTACTACTAATATTATAGATGCGATATTAACTCCGTCTGTTAAGTTTTCCCGCCTAAATCGCTGAACCAATTACGATGAATTTTCTTATACAGATAGATGGGACCTTTGAGAAGGATATAGATTACTTTTTATTCTGGAAAAAGTATGGTTCCAGCGATATAACTCAGGTAGCGGAAAACCCATAGTCTTCGAGCGAAACCGCGAGCACAGCTAGTGTTGGATTAAATAGACTCACTTGACGCCGAAAACGTTACACTCCTTTTTAGGTAGTCGTGTAGAATCTAGCCAGTAATCTAAGTAAAGTAATAAACTAAATGCAAGTTTTAATTTAAGCGTTATGAGTATGGGTGAATTATCTAATTAAATTTTATGCTCAACTAAATACGTAACAATTTTGTTCCTTCCGTCTTATTAAAAAGTCTATTAACACAATCTATATAATTAACAAAACGTTAATTTAAGCAATTAGTATATTGTTATTAATAAGACATTATTCGTTACATTATATGCACTGCTTTGTGTAAAAATATCTAATAAATAATATTTAAAAAATATATAATAATAATATAATATAAGACATATTTGGAGTCAGCTTCACCCCTGTTTCCCGGGGGTCCCCGTGTTCTCCCGACAGAGAACACGGACACGGAGACACTTGCTGCGTACCTGCATGACATCTTTCTTTTATTTATTCTCAGTATTATCAATTGTGTAATGTTAATGTAACTTTTTGTTATTATATTCGCCGCACAGAAACCGGAAAATACTTATCCTAATGTGCCGTTCGGTACGAATGCTAATCGTCGAATTTTAAAAAAAAGTTAGATATTACCTTTAACCTGGCAAGTCACACCCAAATTCGAAATTTTGAATTTCATAAGATCATTTTTGCCAAATCAAAGTGATTAAAAGCAGAACTAATAATAAAAGGTTACCACATGCCGTAGATATAGACTAATTTAAAATAATTTTATACCCAAATGGTCCTGTGACAAAAATAATATTAATTACCATCATTTTTTATTTACACTCTGGACGCACCGTCATTCATCATTTAAAGATTGGGCTACTGAAATATTCGACCAAATATCGTAATTTAGCGAACATGCCTGACGCGCTACTGCCGCAAAAAGCATCATTGCATTGCACGCTTATATGGTGTGTTGTGTGATGTGTCTAAAAGACATTTGGGTAAAATTACTAATTAACCCATATTGATTATGTATTATAATAATAATTATACATTTTACATATGTCATAATCATAACTATAATATGTAATTATAATTAATTATCATATTTATCTATTCGGAGAAAGAGGTCTAGAACCTATGCCACGATAGCAGCCTAGTTTAGGAACGAGGTGCTTCATTAGTTTTTATTGTTCAGTAAACCATGTTTTCCTTCAAAATATTTTTAACATAAAAAAATGACGTGTGGCATTCGGGGACTGCCGCGGTACAGCTATTGCATAGCATTTTTTATCAACTTATGCAATTAATATATTAATAACTTATGCAGTAACGCCAATACAACTAATGCCTGGCGAGTTGCTGAACTAAACAGACAAGCGTGATATTTCAAAAAAGTTATTAAAAGTTCTGCTATGCATCGATAGATGGCAAAACTAAAAAGTATCACCGCTGTGCCGGTCGGATTGGGGGGTGTTAGGTTATTTTCGTTACGGAATTTCTGGATTCTGTCTCCACGCTCAAGGCCCGCGATAGAAGCTATGCAATAGCTTAAAAATAAAACAGATATTTATATAGGCATAGACTTTAAACAACGTTGATTTACCTCCGTGCTGCAGGTAGAGAATTTACGCAGAAACATGAGTGCCCTAAATGTAGGTAAAACAATAAAATCCTATCAATACTTTTAATTGTAATCTTAAAGAACGGTAAGTTCCTTAAGGTTACAAGGTTTTAATATTTAAAAAGTAGTATAATACTAATTGCCTTAATTATAGTTGTAAGCTCCGAAAAATATTTAAAAACGTTTTCCACTATATCATTTTAACAAGAAAAAAAATATAGGTGTTTCAGATGAAAGTGTTATTTATTTCATATCAGAAATCATTTAAATTTATCCACAGAACTTTATTAGATTAAGATAACTTTCCTTTGAAACTCCAAATTATTTACCTAAAATTAATGGCATGACAACCCATGTTTCTAACGAATGCGCTAATAATATTGTAAATAATATATTCTGTAAATACCAAGTTACAAGGCGTAAATTACTAAGTATTACAATCAGCTATTTATATTTTCTTAACTAACTACATCATTGCAAATTATTTTCAAAGTTAATTTGCATACGTACTTTTAGCAACACATAATTTAGCTGCAAAAGTGCTTTTGCTATCCCAATTATTATCATAATATTTTATCAAAATTATTTACATGTAGAATATTAAAAGACTAACAATAACTAATAAATGCAATAAATAATTTCATTATACACCCTAAAATGCAGAGTATGTATGTACATAAAAATAACAATCCAAAAAAAAACAATGCATAAAAACTTACAATTTCACCTCCTCGATCCTCAAAACAAAAGGAAATGCACTTGCACTGAAAAATGTCAAAATCACACACGTCAGTTTAACCGCGCTTTCCAAATTCAAACTTTTTATTTCGACGCGTTGTCAATTGAACTTCTTTTTACTAACTTTTTATTGTTCGCCGCGTCTGTGGAGCAAACGTATTGCTGCAAGTCTATGCACGAGTAACAGGCGAGGACGCCAACTGGCCGCGCGGCTGTTTAATGCCAATTTATATATAAAGTCCTTGTCCATTGGACTTTATCGTCCTAGAGAGTATAGTAAGTACGTGTTACTTGCACTTGATGTAGTGCGAGAGTGCAAGACTGTTTGTCTGTCAACTTCAACCTTTTTTTCATATTGCGCGTTTCATCTGAAATCAAGAAAGTTAATTTGGAAAACCTTTGCATTTTTTACAATTTATAGATTTGATCATCTACCACGTCAATTTGTGGTCAGTGAGAATGTAGTCAAAGGTGGATTCATGTTAGACCTACAATGTTTACTGACAAAGACAGCTTCCTGAACACACTGTACCTATGTTTGGTGACAGTTTTTCAAACTTGAGGGTGGAAGCTTACCAGACGCACACTAGAAAGTGCTCTACCACCGCGCACCGTGCTGTGGATTTCATAACGATATTACGCTCATATTGAAGCTCACACCGACCGCTAGTTACTTTCTTAATCTAAAATACCCATTTTGTTTTCATTACAGAAATGTTTCTAGCTTTCTATTAGTGTCGGCTGTCGTTGGGCTGGTCATTTGCCTGATATGAGGCATACATGCTGGCCTATTCAATCAGACTTATTGGTTCCAAATAATAATTTACATATGAAGTAAATTGTAAATCTTATTTAATAAGCAGATTTCATAAGATAAGATCTTTGGGTTCGAAAAAACACAACTTTAATGCCAGACTTCTTTGCCTACTCAAAAAATAAGTCCAAAAAAAAATGGCCAAAAAATGGAACTGTTGTAGTGTTGAAGTACAATACTCAAAAGTGTTGAAGTTGAGGTATGAGTAGCACTTTTCAGTTATTGGAGTGTAACTCAAAAAGCGCTTCTCCGATTTTGATGAAATTTAAATAGGAACACACAGAAAGCGCCAGCTTTCAAATAAAAAAGAATCATCTAATTCGATTTACTCAGTCGAAAGTTCCGAGGTAACAAACATTTTAAAAAAACATATGGGTCGAACTGAGAACCTTCTCCTTTTTTAACCGACTTTAAGCTGGAGGGTGGTGAGCTGGAGGTAAAAACAACTTGGCTTGATTCTCTCCAAATAGTCACAAAGCGTATCTTGAGGATTCATTTATTCGATATCTGCATGTGCAGGCGACGACGGCCCAAGCCGAGATTCGTACCACAGGTGCGCCCATAGCTAATCGCCTACTCCTCACTTCGCGGCGAAGCGTCTTCAGCGCTTGTCTTAGACGGTGCTCCTTCTGCGCCCGCAGAACTTGGGTGCTCGAGCTCTCTCATCTCGCGGTGAAGCTGTAAATGTAGGTACAGGCAAACGGCATGAGTTCGATGAGACTAGTTGATATGACTTGTTCAGTAATTGTTACTCACAATGACTATGATTCATGCTATTGTAACAATAAACTCTTTCCATTTTTAGTTTTTGATTCCAGTACCAACGTTTCTGCGATAAAAATAGCTTTCTCATTATGACATAATTGTCTTTTCAAAGTAAATAATGCTTTTTGAAAATAAAATCAACACAACAACTCCATAAAGTTCTTATGTGAAGGTTTTTACATTGGAATCGTAATTATCGCGTAATTCATAATTATTCGTCCAGCGAAATGTTAAAATTATAAATTACAGCCTAATTATCGAGAATAATCCAGTTCTAGAGCGTGAGTTATTGGAGTTATACCCACGTTGTTATAATATAAACCAATTTTGACGTTTACTGTGCAAGATTCGAGAATCGAATTTAATGATCCAGTAAAAAGATATGAGGGTCACGGATAAAATATAAAAGTATGTAATACGCAGGTGACTACGACACTCCTTTAATATACGTAAATCATTCAACTTTTCGAATGAATATTTCAGAGGGTCACAAAATAAATAATACGACGAGCCTATGGTGTGGCTTTTAACGTTACATTTTCATTGCGAATATGCGTGCGATAAAAAGAGATTTTGGAAAATAATTACGTAAAAAGATATAAGAAGCATTTGGACACACGAGCACAGAGGAGCACAGATGCAAGTCGGTAAATTAGTGCGATTATTTGTCTTATTGCATTAAAATGTAAGCAAGTTAAAATCGCAATATGGCTAAATATCAAATAAATAGTTTGCGAATCTTAGAACCTACCGAACCTAATACATAATACGAAACAGCAAGCACAGTGAATAATCATTAAACGAGTTATTACCTGAATTCTAGATTCAGATCGCATTTAAATTAATTGGCGTTTCCTTTGGGGAACTCGCTTAGACCAATTATGTACTAAATCTTTCATAATGTCTGATTTAAAAGATAACTTAGTTACTAGTTGAGTATTTAGAATTTATGCAACGATGATTCCTTTATTTTATTTCTACAAAACAATCCTATACTAAACCAAACGCGAACGTTTGTATGGATGCATCTTACTTCTCGAAGACGAGGTGTTGAATTTGTACGTCAATTTGTTATTATTTTCTTCTTCTGAGTTAACAATGGAATAATGGCTCATCTTCTAATTATTGTATAAGTACCACTTATCTGTAAATGTAAATTCTTTAGAGTCAAGCATAATAATACCTGAGCTGCATGTTTGTTCTTTCGCTTATTACCTGGAGTATTCAAGTCGCGAGTGAATAGGTACCTTCTAGGTTTGCGTGCTAAACCCTTGACAACGTCATCACTTAACATTAGGTGTGATAGTTGTCAAACGCAAACTTATAATAATGTAAAAAAAACCTGTTTGTAAATGTTGTAATAGCGAAACCTTCCAATGACAAGCCCAATTGTAACTCCACTAAGTATGTAGTAAGAGAAAAAGTCGGAATATATCACCCTATATTTAAGGGTCCCACAATTATGTTACCGCCATAAGATTAGACTTAAGATGTCTTGATAAAAAGAATGGCAAAAAAAGACACCCTGTGAAAATTATAAAAAGATGACAATGTTGTGGCAATATAATAGCCACAGTATTAACTGGCCGGGCCTTAGCGCCACGACAAAAAAAAAACAAAAAAAACCGTCTTTGAGAAGCAGAAAGAGGAGACCTCGGAACTAGTAATGAAGATGCACTTTGTATTTAGTATTCAGATTTTAGCAGCGAAGAAAGGTAGTTGAAATAAATACATTTTCAAGATTAAGTACTTACAACAGTTTTTTAATTTAATAGCTAAACTCGGCGATGCTTCGATGTGGTTTTGATTAAGGGTTGACAATTTGTTAAATAGATAATTTTTAGTTTTTAAACGACTTCAAAAAAGAAGGAGGTTACTCAATTCGACCGTATATATGTTTTTTTTTATGTGTGTTCGCGGATAACTTCGTCGTTTATAAACCGATTTTGATGATTATTTTTTTGTTAGATATACTTCCGTTGTGGTCCCATTCAAGTTTCATCAAAATCGGATAAGCGGTTTTTGAGTTATACTCCAATAACTGAAAAGTGCTACGCGTATTTTGATGAAATTATCGTCGCGGTTGAAGACATCGACATCCCGCGAGTAGCACAGGTCACTGAAAAGGGTGAAACCGACTTCAACAAGTTATTTCACACTTTTGAGTGTTGAAGTCGGTTGCATTTTTTGTTAAAACATTTTTTTTAGCTTATTTTGTAGAAAGTCCTAATTCCCACTAATAATATAAATTTCAAAGTTTAGATAGATGGATGTATGTATGTTTGTAACTCTTTCACGCTCAAACGGCTGGACGGATTTGGATGAAATTTGGTTTCATCAATCATCAGCACGCGGGTAAAACCGCGGGGTGCAGCTGGTTCTTGAATTTAATCAAGCTACAAATTTGACATTTTAAGAACAATATTGAACCTGAAATCCAATAACAAGTATACACAACCTTTCCATGTATTGTAGATAAGACACTAAATTTAATTATGTAATAAATTAACCAATTTTATAAGGTAATGATGTTTATACTGGTCATTTAGTATAATATAATACAGCCATAATCCGTTTCAAAAGTATTTTTGTACTTGGCTATTTTTAAAATAAAACTCGATAAAAATGGTTATTTTTGGTTGCTAAAACTCACCAGCAATGACATTCCATACAACTTTGCTGGCATTTATTCGAAAATCGCGCGAAGGTCGACATCGCTCCAAAAAGGTTGACTTAATAATGACCACTATACAAGCTTGAGGGTGGATATCTTTGTGGTATAGAAGAGTGAAGGAAAGCGTACCTAAAAAGATATCAAATCTTTGTTTGTAATTTCTCAGCAGAATATCCGATGAAGCAATGATAGCCTAGTGGTGTGAGCGTCGGTTGTCAAACTGGTGGACGCTGGTGCGATATCCACCATCGGCTTAAGCTTCTTGTGAAGGTAACACCGCTACCAAATTTTCCGCATAATAGTAAGGTACTTTCAAGAACCTGCTTGGGTAGCTATCATATTCAATTTTGTAAAACTATCACCAATACATAGTCTGTTCAAGCAGGAGTCCTTGAGAGCCAGTAAACTTTCTAGGTCTAGCGTGATTACACCACATTGTTATTGACCATCAAGTGGCAATGGTAGCTATAAAGGCGAAAGTACCCTATCACCATGCTGGGAATTTGATAATGGTGTTACCTTCACCGGAAGCTCAAGGCGATGTCGGTGGGGATCGAACCAGCGTCCGTCAGTTTGATAGCCGACGCTCCCACCACCGCTGAGCTATCATCGCTTTAAACATTGTGATATACATAAAACAAAATGTTTACCAAAAAATGGAACCGACTTCAACATCCAAAAGTGTAAAATACCTATTGAAGTCGTTACTATGATAGTTCACAAAAGTAACTATCATCACAATATTGTGCGCATGGTACCGACTTTGACAAGTTATTTCACACTTTTGAGTGATGAAGTCGGTTCCATTTTATGGTAAAAAAAATTTTTCACCATTTTCAGGGACCACTGCTACTCACGAGATCAATTGTCATTGTGTACAGCCATTTCACCACCCGCACCTATAATGTCACCGATTATGCGTAGCACTTTTCAGTTATTCGGGTGCAACTCAAAAACCGCTTCACCGATTTTGATGAAATTTTAATGACATAGAAATAGATATAGACGTGTACTCAAATGGAAGTATACTCTATCAAACAAAAAAAGATTCATCAAAATCGGTTCATAAACGACAAAGTAATCCGCGAACACACATAAAAAGTAACCACCATTTTTTTTGAAGTCGGTTAAAAATATGTAGATTTATTATTGCAAAAGATTTAAAGCTATTATTTACATAGAATTTAAATTACATACAATTATACTCTTAACATATTACATACTATTAACGCCCCGCGATTACACCCGCGTGGATTACGGTTTTCCCGCTACCTTAATGGGAACTATACTTTTTCCGGGATAAAAGTAGCCTATGTGTTAATCCAGGGCTTAAACTATTTCTATGCCAAATTTCATCGTAATCGGTGTAGCCGTTTGAGCGTGGAGCGGTAAAAAAAAATTTAAAAAAAATCTGTTTATTTCTTTGAAGTACATAATTATGACATTTCTTACATGTAAAATCCTATAATTAAGGATTGTGGACAAACATGGTAACAAACATACACACTTATACACTTACACACAAACTTTCGCATTTATAATATTAGTAGGATTTCACAATGTTTAGAAAAATAATTTTAAAGATGACTGATGTATATTCAAATTTTAAAGAAAATAGTTAGATCTAACGCATTATTACATTATTCCACCTAAAGGTGGGGTCCCAGAATAAGTCTGGAGCCATAACCATAATATAATAACCCATTATATGGCTTGTAAACTTATATTTTTGTGGTATAATTATCGAGCTTATCGTAAGATATGAATGACCTTTAAACATAATATATTTGATATATTATTATAGGAAAGGAAAATTGTTTGTTGCAGTAAATATTTTTATATATATTTTATTTTATTTTAACGGCTAATACGAGATACCAACCGGTAAATGTGAGATTGATTTACACATTATGTTTCATAACTGCACAGTTGACTACATTGATTTAATAATTCCCTATTCCTAATTGATAATAGGGGCCTTTAGCTTTGTAAAAACCATGCAAGTTCCGAGCAGTCCTAAAACCTGGCTTAAACCGCTTAGTGTAAAGTCATACCATCACCACGGCATCACGCTCCTTTAGGTAAACAGTTTGAACATTGATATCCTCAAAGGTGAACGGTTATTGTTGTCTCTGGCATGTTTAAGCCAGGTTTTAGAACTGCTCGGAACTTGAATGGATTTTACAAAGCTCATAGTAAGGCCCCAGTCCTCGTTTTAAGATAGGTATTGTATGTGTATAATTCAGAGTGCACCCCTACTTACTGCATAAACTGAATGTAGATTGTAAAACCGCAAACTTTGATGTCAGAGTTCATAATATCATAATTTAATCTTTGTACACGGTTCTTGGACGGTGTTTATAATCAACCAATAGTCGGAACTGTACACTTTTTGTATTTTTTTATAGAAAATCAATTAAATTAGTACTTACATTTTTTGAATGAAATTGTAGTTCACATATTACGAACCGCAGCAATAAGTTTTTCAACTTGTATTGAATTTAACCTTCCTTACTTTGAACCGGCAATAAATAGCTAATTGCGCACATACTCCATTTCCAATTATATTACTAATAATTAATATACCTCTCTAATACGTCTATTGCGTTATTCACCATAATTCATTCCAGTAGAAAATATTAGCAAGTGTGCCATTTAGGCCATTAACCAAAATTTTAATAATTGCCTGTTAATAATCACAGGTTTAATCATAAAAAATGTAATTAATATGACCAAATTAAATTCAATTAATATTTGCAATAATTTAATTGTAAGCCATAAAATTAATTCTAGCATTGATAAGGAATTATGTCATAACGTTTTCGGTAACTTCCGTTTCTGAGCTAACTTTGGGTAGAGTTCATCAAAATTTAAACGTCCGATTATTGATTAACCGTCAGTTAACTGTTTGGTAAAAACTGTTTGACCTATGGTTAATTGATAATTGGATGTTTTAAGTTTAAATGAACAGCAGCCTTTGAGGTACAGAGCAATACAGGGCACCGCGAATTGTTCTGTGCTTAGAGCGGGGGTGTTGGGTTGATTTGTGCAGAACAAGTATTGGTAATCTAGTATTCTTGAAAATAAATATATCAGATTGATTTACACATTATATTTCCTTATTTGTCAAATATAAATAAATATTGATCGTACAAGGAGTATATGCGGTGCGCGTAATTTGTATACATATATTAAAATAATTTGTAATAAACAGCACAGTTGATTGCAAATAATTATTGACGTAGATACTACCAAACGGAATAGAAGTAATTACGAAGGAACTCTTGTAAGGATAGTAAAAAATGCAGCCATATTAATACTGCAAAAAAAAACAGAATTATAAATAATGCTTATCATGCTTGTCTTCTTGCTGTTTCTGTATAGGTATATAAGAATCATTTATTTGCTAAAAAAACATTCCAGTAAAACAATAAACAAATTTTAAAGAAAAATGAGAGCAGTTGGTGACCATTATTCCTTATCTATAAATAGGTCATACAACCATGTCAAGTAATAGGGCGTATAAGTCTAAATCAGATGTACATATCTTTATAAGTTTATATCAGACAATCTCTTCATTCATTACAGGTAATCTTTGACCCTAGCGTCAATTTTGAAGCTGAAAACCTTTTATAACACTAGATAAAAGAGTTATTAGAGCTTTAGAGAGTTATTAAAATGGCTCAAAATGAAATTGTTTTACTCAATTCAGGACTAATTGGGTAAATTGATATACTATGAATAATGACTAATTCTAATGACACATTTAAAATCGTCTGCATGTATGACCCGTTTTTTTTGTTCTAATGGAATGTTACTATTGAGGACCTCAGCTTCTAAATCGTCACTTTTTCACTTTATAATTAAAAACCATATATAGATATATATTGTAGACTATTAAAATGTCACTAACTAATATTTTGATAAACAAAATAACCGACTGCGTCTATATCTGCTATCTTTATTAAATTCATTGAAGAACTGAAAAGATAGAAGCGAGATTTTAATTTGAATCTTAGCTGATCGTCCTATGCTGCGCCCGCTAGTCCGTGGTCTCCATTCGAGAACCCCGACGGCTATCAGTTCTTCGAGCTATGTGCTCTGCCCACTGTCACTTCAACTAGCCAACCCACCGGACTATATCGGTGACGTTTGTTCTTCTATGGATCTCCTCATTTCTGATTCGATCGCGCAGAGAAACCACGAGCATAGCTCGTTGTGCGGCTCTGAGCCTGCTCACAAGGCCCATAGTCAAAGAACACGTTTCTGTTCCGTTAGTCATAATGTAGATATAACATCTAGATACACTTAGATAAAATAATGTAAAATAAGAATTTAGAAATAGGTACCAAAAATTACGCTTTTATCGGAAGCCGAACAATAGTAGATATTTTTATAAATGTAAGGCGTTCCGTTTTATTTAAAAGTAAAGTTCAGTAGTTTACCTACATAAATTATGTGTTTTAAAGGAAAGATTAGATGTTTTGTATGTTTATTTGAAGCTGATGAACTCAAAGAGTACTGGACCGATACTAAAATTTATTTCACCAGTATGCTTAGTACTCCAGGCTAACTATTAAAAAAGGGATCTACACGAAAATTACAGACAAAATCCAACGTAAAATTAGAATTAAAAGAAAATAAAAGACTTTCCCTCAGCTTGCTTTAAATTCTGGATCCCCCGGAACCAAAGAGGAAAATTGTAAAAGTTATTTTTTTATTGTAATGAATCGGGGGCAAATATTCATAATTATTTACTTCACCTCACGATTTATTTAATACGATACTCTTTTCCGAAAAAAGGAGCCTACTTTCTATTGCAGAGCTGCAGATTATCTGATATATCTGTGCCAAAACTCATTTAGATTAGTTTACTTCAAGCGTGATTGAGCAACAGAGATCCAAAAATAAAAATTATCACATTCATATACACAGAGTAAATAAGAAGGAGATAAATATATAATACGACGAAGCCGAAGCCTAGCCTCATAATTAATAAGTATTCAATTATTGATATAAATGTTTACTTTTTTGCAAAATAAATAATTTACGCCACAAAAGCGTGATTATTATAATATTTTTACAGCGCGCCGAGCATGTTGTGCAGCCATTGCAGCAACAGTCTGTTATGCTCGCGCCCTTGCTTCCTGCGCACGCGCCACATTCCACAATTATTTGAGAACGATTTCGCTGTCTACAATCAGACTCAATTAACGAAACAAGTAAGATAAAAATGTCGTGCAAATCGCGTCAGCATTGATAGCGATACTCATGTCTGCACTGTCGCGCGTGAAAATCCCATTGAGCATCTAAAAGGGATTAAATAATCAAAAATATAAAATAAATATAATAAATATAAAGTAAATAAAATAAGTTATATGTTATTTAGTAATATTATTATAATCTATTTTAATAATAATGTAGTAAAAACTATACAAACCGACATCCATTTCTTATGTGTGCATTTTCAACATTTCTTGGAAAAATGAGAAAATCATTATCGAAGTCCATTAAATACGTATAACTCAGAAGCTACTGGTCAGATCTTGACTAAATTTGATGGACCAAGCGGGAAGCACAATTGCAGCTTTCAAATAATAAAGAATCATCAAAATCAATTGACCTACAAATAAGTTCTGAGGAGTTCAATAAGTTCGCACATATTCATATTCATATTCATTTATTCATATTTTCCATACACGTCAAAAATTAAAAGTAATCATAGTAAGATATCTCTATGTAAATAGTACCTTACATATAAAATAATGCTTCTATGTCAGTTACATAGCGAGTCAAAAAAAAAATAAAAAAAAAAAAAAATATTCCCTATTAAAATACCTACGCTTTTATGTTGAGGAATTCCGCATAACTATAGAACGCTTGGTTGATAAGCCACCTCTTCAATCTCGATTTAAAAACAGCTAACTTTGTAGCTCCCGTTATGTCTTCGGGGAGCTTGTTATACACAATAGGACCCATGACGTGTGTCAACCTGTCTGACTTGGCCAGTGGCCAGACTTGGCCATAAAAAATACATTCGAATGAGAACCTTATTTTGTTTTAAGTCAGTTAAAATGAAATATTTTTTTTTCTCTCTTCAGAACTTCCCCCCCTCACAAAGTCAATTCCTGGCTACGGCAATGCCAGGGACACCTACGTTCCCTCAATCGTGTAGAAATGAACAAAGTGTATGTAACTCTAATCCCCGTTTATTTATTACAAAACCAACAACTTATGTACAATACGTTGTACACTTAAAATAACTATAGGGTGCCAATTACAGGTTGTCACAGATGATTGCGAGATGAGTGAAAATCATAAAACAGCAACACAGGAAGGATATCTCCTGGGAAACATGCAACTATGAAAAATTACATTTTTTGTTTATAACTTACTATTGCTAACAGTTGTCTACCCAATGATGTTTTACTAAAGATGACGTATATTCATACTGCGCGGTGCTCAGACCCTGTTCCTTTACAACATAAACATGCTTACTGCGGTACAAATAATATAGAAAAGGATAGCTATATCTTTAGACTTGCGCTTGAAATACGCGTCGTAATGAAAATTACTACAATTGACTTAATTTTGCCGCCTCAGTTTCCGCGTGCTTGTTCGACATCTACCTCATATAAACATATAATATCATTGTCTACCATGAAAAACTCACTGCTCAGCCATCTAAGATACGACTTAAGAAATATATCCCCTCATCTGTTATATAATTATGACAAGGCTTAAATGTTAGATAATATGTAGAGGGATACACACATGGGTTTCCGAGCTAAGCCTGGGCCTATACTGTCAAATAACCCAATAATTATAAAAAATCTCTGCTTCCTTGTCTCTCACATGGAGTAGCGCGCGCAACGCTTCTCTGTCACTCTCCGTACTCGCGCTTAAATCTGAACTTTAAAAAATCTAAGCATTCATGAACATGACACAGTTTTAAATAGCCAACCTCATACTCTTGGATAGGCAATAAAAATAAGCTTTAATTTAAAAATAAATCCAGTCAAATAGCACTTTTTAACATTAACGTTAATATTATTAAACAGTGTAGGTACGGGATTTCGCTAGGCAACCCATGTGCAATGATAATGATAATGATAAATTTATTTATTCACAAAACACAGTGACACTTATTCTTAATAATAATATTTGTGATCTTTTATGATCTAAAGATCTTATCTAATTTAATTTAACTTACATTAAATTAAGTTACCACTTCTCGAATAACGAGCTCCTGTCCCAGTACTAGTTGAGAACTGTGTTACAGGGTACAGGGCCTTCCCGTTTAAGGGCTTTCATAATACAACTGTATGGATAGGTATATGATCTATGTGATGTATCATGTAATAAATAAAATTAAAAAAAAATTAAAAAATTAAAATGAAATTAAAAAATGTATGTAAAATGTATCAATCTACATATTAATTATCATATAATCAAACTCACAAGTAAATAACAGATGAGGGGAGTTTCTTTAGCCCTATCTAGTACTACATCGCCTTGCCGTGGATGCGCTGCTACAATAAAGGTCAAAATCAATTCGCTTACTTATTGTGCTGAAGTTGATGAATAATATGGCATCACGGTATTCATATTGCCTGATTTTGCACAATGCAATTTCAAACCGGAAACTCCGCCAGAAACCTTGTGCAATTAAATTGTACAAGCTGAATTATGTTATTAATTATAAATTATGATAGTTTTAAATACAACACGCTTATCTTTGCAAATCGAAATTATTTTTATACAAATATTCACATAAATTTGTGCATTTTATATTAGCAACCTTTGTACAAAAATAAAACTGATTTTATCAATATTATTAAACAACAACATTGTATTAAAAATAGAAATCCACAAAATGTTCAATGCTGCCTTTTTGATAATTTAATTATAGGCAAATCTTCTTCCTCATAAGTTAGTATGAGTTTAGTATATCCAAGGATTAAGTTAGCATATGTGCATATTAAAATTATCTATGCTTAATTATTTTTGCTATTATGTTTAAAATAATATAACAGTTTAAGTTTACATGATAAAAAACCCGTAAAATATTTTTTTCTCTATAGTTTTATTTAATTTATTATTAGCTTAAAATTGTCATTATATTACATTATGATAAATACTATGTATTGTTTAAAAAAATAAAAAAAAATTTTAAAAATAAAAAAATAATAATAATAATAAAAATAATAATAATACAACTTTACAAATAACACACTCTTAACAGTTTAATTTATCTCTTTATTTCTGTAGAAATAAGATATTCTTTTAGAATACTTTACTTACATATAACGCGGTCGGGTAACTTCGGGTTTCAGCGGAGAATTTTAGCAAAAGGGGGCTCGTTTAACACCGCCATCTAGGGGCACTGCGGCAAACTATTTACACTTTTGCCAATTGAAGAGGGTCTGTGTTATTCAAACGCGTATTGATGGTATAATTAAAACTAAAATTCGCAGCTTTATCAATTATACGTCTTGTTTCCTTCATTTTAATCAGATTTGTCATGAACGCCCTTCTGCTGAGAGTTGACTTATTTTAAATTAAAATGTCATGTCCTTAATTTGAATGATATTTTCGAGAGTTAGAGTTTATTTTATTTATTAGAAATCTAATTTTAGCATATATTTGGTCTGATTATAATAAATTTTAATTTTGACGACTTTTTAACTTTGTCAACTACAAGACAAACTTCAATATAATCACACTATGGTGCAAGCATGTTATAAAACTCACTTTGAACATCAAAACTTAAATATGATAAGTACCTACCTACCTATTTAAGATTCAATTTCAATTTATTTGTTACTAGCCCCGCGGCTACACCTACGTGGATTACGATTTTCCGCAACCTCAATTATCCCCCTGGAACTATACTTTTTCCAGGATAAGAGTACCCTATGTGTTATTCCAGGGTTTAACCTATCTCCATACTAAATTGTATCAAAATCAGTAGAGCCGTTTGAGTGTGAAGGAGATTGTGTATGAGCTTTCAAGCGGTGCCGGCTAGTGCGGTAGTAAAACCGTGATGCCAGAATAAGGTTGAAGAGCTCTTCAGAACACTTCCCGTTTTATAATACGGTAGAAAATACACAGAGACACAATATATCTACGCATATTGAGAGGCTCTTGGTCTTTGGTGAGTTTGGGGTCATGGAAAATTCTGATAGCTCTACGCTGCAATGCTTTCAGAGGCTCAAGCTGATACTTGGGTGCATCGTTCCTAAAGTGAGAGCAGTACTCCACGTGAAGCCGACATGCGCTTTGTAAATCAAAAGCCTTTGCATTGACGCGAAGCACCACTTGGCTTTGATCAGCAGTGAGCTTGTCCTTAATGGTTAATTAGTTATAGCTATAGTCACTAACTATATAATTGATAATACTATCTCTTTATTATTCACAGTATGTGCGAACCCTTGGCATGTAGTAATAATTATTATGATGACTCAGTGTCTGGCCCAGGTTATTCACCGTTTACATAAACACGGCAAATGTCACAGATAATGCCGATGTCATTACCGTGTCGTATTTAGGATAGGTTTTTTGCAGGCGTTTGTTTGAAGACCAGTAGTATAATTTATACCTTGACGTAAACACTGTGAATCATGAATTCGTGACAGATCTTTCATTACCATAAAAGCGTCCGCTACGGTCAGGGGTTTCACCCACGCCGCGTATAGTACCATTTATTCTGAACTCCCTCGAGTTTTCGTTAAGAGTATTTGTAAAATGGAATTCCTCAAAGTAACGCCTGAATCAATCAAATCATACAATATACCAAGTTAATAAATACATGAGCTTTTGATATATTATTTGTGTACGCTTAGGGAAAAGGACGCCTTTGAGATTGAACCGAAATGCACAAATTTAAATCAGCGGTTTTCTTAAGCTATCCAAATCAGCCTATTTGTAGTAGTATATACAAAAAAAATAACAAACACACCTTCAAACGGTCTCATTTTTTAATATCAATAATCCATTAAAATATGTATCTAACTTAACCTAACCTAACTTTGTAAGAAGACTTTTAAATGTTTACATGATCTTTTAGAACATAAACAATAATGTCATAAGTGAGATTCAAATGCGAATTTATGAAAGCTATCAACAATTTGCTACACATTTAGTCACTCAGTGACCTTCAAACATTAACCCACACACTTGTGTATTCAATATTCGGATCGACTGTAAAAAGATCGTTTCCTAAAGGTAATAAATCACTTTTCCGGCATGGATACAATCTAATTTAGACCGCATAGACCGCAGCCTCAAGTCAGCGGTTGGCAGTTTTATATTTTTTCAACATGCCTGCGCGTCTTGTTTTGGCGGGGAAGAGCGGGTTAGGTCGGGATCTGCGCTCGAAATGGGAGCGGGCAGCAACCACTACTGACTAAAATCCCACGGTGTCACTTCTTCATAGAATATTGAAGTAAGTGACTAGCGCAGGACTATCAATCATCGATTCAACCGATTAAGGGCTTCTCATGTGTCGATGACATTACAGAGGCTCGCGGGTGTTAGCAGGCAGAGAGGGCGGTACAAATCCTGATTCATGTTGATTTTAAATATTACAAATATATACTGATGACCTACGAACTCAAAATAAAATTGACTAAACACATTTTGGAACTTTTTAACTTTCTTCTGGCGTAGGTAAGACACAGTTTAAGCGCATTTGTCATTACCGCGAGAATTTTTGATAAATGAAAATATGTTTACTCCAAAATATTTTTTACCAATAAATTAGCAAAGGAAATAAATTTTTGTTTAATCAGAATTAACCTTAACTAACAATTTTAAAAAGCTTATTACACATCTAGGACTATCACTAAAATAAGCTAGATAGACTCAATATTGTCTACATAGCAAATAATAAAGCCTTAACTGGTCGTTTGACGGCAGCGAGGCATAGTTTTGTATTTTCAGAATCTTATCAATTTTTATGACGGTTGGATTGTTGGGGAACTTGAGTATTTCGAGCATCGTACAGGGTCTTCCATGAATTCTGCCATAAACACAATATCGTCGTCGGACTGACAGTGATGCTATTCTAAGAGCGAATGTATCTTCTAATGCATGAATAGTATACTATACATAATATGTATATTTTATAAAGTAAACCATTTAAACATTCACCATATCTAGTTTAGCGTTGAGGTGTTACAACCTACGTTTGTTTCAAAAAATATGTGAGCGTCTGAGCCATCTCATTGCACTTAACATAACGAAGTAGAATTATGCAAAATAATACAGCTATAGATTCGGGCACATATCTCAAAGAAGTGAGGACCGATGGGGTTGAAAGATTCTCGAATTGAGACCACGGACTGGCAAGAGCAGCGTAGGACGGGCCCTTGCAGGTGTATGGGGAAAACGATCGCTAGAATTGCACAATGTGTGACTCCCATGAGTTAATTATAAGCTTGGAGGCGATGACGATTAGTACGGCGATAAAAACTCATTCAAAGAACTCATTAAAAACTTAAAGACATCGTCCAAGTGTGCATGCTTAGATCCTAGACCGCATAATTTAATTATACCTGTGTAAGTACACCAGGCAGTCACGCAGACTTACCTTAGACAAGCAGGTTAAAAAATCTAATAAGAAATTGTGTCAGATAAAAAGTCATCCCGTTTAAATATTAGAATTGAAACAAAGGTTGCACATTTAGTTCAATGCAACATGAAGACAAAGTTAATCTGTTTATAATTGCGCAGACTAGGTACGTAGGCATTACTTAGACAAGGTTTGTTGTAGTACAAGTAAACTGCCAATCTTTTGCAATACGTGGGTGCAGAATTTCAAGCACCTTGCGTTATACCATTTTAGTTTTAGTTCCTCACTCAGCAGCATACACCACCGGTAGCTTGGGCCCTGCCCCGCTGCTGACTGCACTTTAGGTGTAGATTTTGATAATATCTTTATTCGTTTTTATTTTTGATATCTATATTTTTTTAAACTAGGCCTAAAAAAGCTACCAAGGCAAGTAGGTATTGGAAAGTGCCTTACGCTATACTGTGAATTTGATCAAAGTGTTACTTTCCTAGCAAGCCCCAGCCACTGGTGGAGATCGAACTAGCGTGCATCTGGTTGACATCCGTCGCTCACACCGCTAGGCTATCATCGGTTCGAAACTTGTTTATATCACGATTAATCATAAGCAGCAGTAGAGTACTATTAAACTATGCCAGCTCTGCTCTATTTTCATCTTCGTATTCCAGATATTCAGGATATGCAGGATATACAATCGGTTTCAACCGGAACGACGACACAACACGATATCACATAGGTACCTGTGCTTTTGGGTTGTTTTAAAAAGCATACAGTCCCTGCATCGCATGACTTATTAACACGAGTTTAAGTTAAAAAAAAACTAGCCGTAGGTGGGTTTTTTTTTAAAGCATTACACGAGTGTTGTAATACCAAATTATGGGCAGTTTCATACACTTCTTTATATAACCCCGTAAAATAGATATAATTAAATTTAGGTAAAATTACAGCATATTATGTTTGCATTTATTTGTAAATGTTTAGCGCCAAAATCCATGTGATGATCGCGCATGCGTGTTGCGCCGCGTGCACAGTTATGTAGAAAAACTACATTACAACCTCCTTGGTCCAGCTGAAGTTGTATCTTAATGGTAAAAAGTTACATTATGATACAGTTGTCCATAGAAGAGCTATATTATAATGTAACTATTTAATTTTATTTCGATATATTGTCTACAAAGACTGTCATTCAAGTTCTGTTTTTGATTTTTTAATCTTCATATTTCAGTGTGAGATTAGATAAATGTATGAAGATCGTTATGAGGTAGATTCGTCCAAGCACAATCTCAGTAAATGTCTTATCTTGTTCCCAAAGAATAAAGGTCAAATTGCAGACCTGTCTCTTATGTATTTGTAAATAGAATAATAGCAGCGTGCGACAGCGCGTGCTCGCTCTTGGCACAGTGCACGAAGGCCGTCGGTTCGGCTGATGACTTTGGAGGTCAAGGTCGCGAACAGCCGCCCTTACAGTCAGTACACCACAGTGAATACAGTAAAGAGCTTGTATTTATATAAGTCGATGGTGGTCAGTGGTATTAGGTACTTCTGTATTATCGTATTATATTTCTGTGTCGGTTTTTCCTTCGTATACATTTCGGGGAGGTACTTAGGAGCTACATTATTCGATTTCTCCATTCCCAATCCCAAACGCTAGATCTATTGAGTTATACTGTACAGATCTAGCGTTTGGGATTGGGAAAGGAATTAAAAGAATAGTATAGGATCTTCTAGATGCATGTGATCTATTGTAGACCGTAATACTTAACATCTGGTGAAATATTGGTTAAACATAAAAATCGCTAGTCCTGGAGATCCTGATGAGGATAATGAGACAAAATATTTAATTTATTGCGTTCTCATCTGTCCTTAATAAATGTGAAAGGTTTCGAATTAATCCGACGTTATCAAGTATGTGAAAATCACGTTAAAAGAAGAAGTGAAGAGTTTGTTACCCAAAAAATACTTAGTGAGGTTTTATTGAAAATTACCATAGACGCACATCAGAACATATACGCTATTTTAGAGGTATTGTGTAGTAGTAGTAATAGTAGTATTGTGTGTCATTGATAAGTAAGCTCAAATTAATCCAACGTTTTGAAGGGAATGAAAATCACGTCACACAGACGAAACTAATAAAAGCGTATTAGTAAATTACTGCACTTATTAAAATATTTATTCATATTTTGGATTAATTTTGATCCTGAATGATCCTGAATGCTAGAGATTCGCTTTTCAACTAAACTAAAATCCTGAAAAATATATAACGCTAGATAAGTTACGATAAATTCCAAAATATTATGATATTTCGCAATAAAAACACCAAAATTAGGTCTTTTTTATTAAATTAATTAGGTAAAATAAGTCGCCATCGTTTTGGTACGAACTATAACTACCCGCATTTGGCCAGAATTTTTTTTTATACTGTAAATATCTAGCGTTTGAGTAATATTTCACTCGATGGTCAGTGACGATGTGGTCGAAGATGTTATCACGCTAGACCTAGAATGAAACTGGTCTAATATTAGAGATAACGTTGCATGGAGTTATACGAATTTGAATTTTACCGTAATAAGGATACGAACTATTTTATTTTAAAGAATTTTCGTGTATTTCAGCTAGCTCGAGTGATTAACAGAATTAGGGCCAATATCTCCACTCTCAGGACAATTTCTATATGATCAAACTGAGAGGGTATCATATAAAAATAATTTTCAAATCAATGACTAACAAATATTGGCAATGTAAACTAATTGCCCAAGTTTTGGCTTCATGTGTAGCGATCTGAAAAATCAAACCCGCAATATTAATATACACATATGATATGCCTATATTAAAATCGTTGTGGGTTGGAAATCGAAATCGAAAATGAAAAACGAAAAAACAACGAAAACGTTTAAAATAACGGATCATTCATGAACATGACTACAAGTCTGTACTACATGCCATATATCGAACCTATGTTTAGCAAATAAATTGATTTCATTTGTATTATCCCAAAACGACTAACGGTAACAGGTTATAATGAAGGCCAGTCCTTGTGCAGATATTTAATTTCCGCAACGACAGTGTGTGTTCATAATTATCAACCACGACCCACCTTGCGACCTACAAACTCGACTTTTCCAAGTGAGTGCGTGGAGAGCGATGTGAGTCACCTCACCACACACTCTCTCAAAGGCAAGCCGAGTAAGCCCAGACAGCTTTACTTTTTTTTTTTTTAAAGATTATAAGCTTGCGTTTGACCACTGTCTCACCTGATGTTAAGCGACGACGCGGAGGATTACCTTTCGATTGTGTCATATAAACAATATACACATTTCGCATAAAGTAAAATTGATGTTTGTTGGTTGCGTTCGGCCCGCAGGTTTTTTTTGTTTGTTACCGCATAACTTCCGACTGGGTGAACCGATTTTGATCTTGATTAACATTACTAAATTATATGGTTTAAGTAAAATGGACTACTTATTTAGCTCAAATATTTATTTTAGCACAATACTACATAACAATAATAACAAAACGCGCCATACAAAAGGACGCAGTAGCACGACCCCAGGGACCACAAAGCGAGATGCCGCCGTACCTCCCGCATCCGACGACTATAGCCCCCTGTCATGGGTCTAAAGGAGCAGCCCCATCGGAGGTGCTATGACCGCAGAGGATGGAAAGTCCCGTCGTCCCTCAATACCGGCTTTTTTCTTCCCCTGCGGCCCCACCTCGTCCGCCATTAAACAGTGGCGGCGCGGCCGCACCGGCACCGCGAAAGATAGGGAGAATGGCGCACCCACAGATAACCAATAACTGCCCCTCCTCAGCTACAGTGCTGCCCCTACAGCACTGCTGCCCAGATCAGTTTCGGTGCCGGCCATACAGCATCGCAACCTACCGCCCTGTTGACCGCTCCTATTTTTGTTTTTTGTTTTTTTTTACATTTTTTTTTTTTTTTTTTTTTTTTTATTTATTAGGTCTACAAAACTGGTTCATACATTATTTACATTATTAATCTTAACATATTGACATTTATAAGCTTAGACATATGTATGACCTACTCGAAGTAGACACAGCATGCTAATAAATAATCATACACTATGCTAAAAAGTCTTGAAATAACTGCCAAATATTAAATAATTTCAAATATGGTAGGAAAGTTGTGTTCTAGACATAACTTTCGGAAGGAATTAACTGATGCATTAAAGATGTCGATGTCACTGTCTCTACTATTGTAACATGAGCACATGCGATAGATAGGACTGCGTTGGCCGAGGTTGGTGCGTGTCATAGGCAGCCTAAAAGTGTTTCTGTTATGAAGGCGACTACTAGATCGAGGTACTGCCAATTCAAGCATATTTAATAAATCAGGACAGTCAACTAAATTATTCACAATTTTGTAAAGAAAAATTAGATCAGATACCATACGTCTTTTCTGTAGTGATGTGGTACGAAAGTAAGTCAACCTAGATTCGTAAGAGGTGAGTTCGCGACATTTATTGTTGATAAAACAAAGATGGTATAAAAATCGATGCTGCAATTTCTCAAGACGAGTGATGTGATTTTTATAACAGGGGTTCCAAATAGGACTACAATACTCAAGTAAACTACGTACGTAACAATTAAAAAGGAGTTTTGAAACAAAAGGTTCTTTAAAAATCCTGGTTTGGCGAATAATGAAACCAGAGATTTTAGCACATTTTTTAACCGTGTGGTCGATGTGTTCACGGAAATCAAGTTTTTTATCAAATATTACTCCTAGATCATTAACTTTATTAATTTCACTCAGTTTTGAGTCGTTGATAAAATAAGATGGACTTGTACTATTTTTTTTACGAGAATAAACTATGTAGGAGCATTTAGAAGCATTGAGAGATATTTTATTGATAAGACACCATTGATATACCTTATCGATGTCGTTTTGTAAGATTAGAATATCATCAGGAGAGGTGATAGTTCTATAAATTTTGAGATCGTCAGCATAAAGTTGAAAAAATGAATTAATTTTCATGCATAAATCATTCACAAACACAAGGAAAAATAGTGGGCCAAGATGAGAACCTTGTGGTACCCCGGATGGCACATCCTTCGGTTCCGATAAAAAGCCGCGAACTTTAACAATTTGTGAACGATTTCGTAAATATGATTCGCACCATCTTAATAGCGAGCCACATATACCTGCATGTCCAAGTTTACAGATAAGCAGGTCATGATCTATCACATCAAAAGCTTTCGAAAAATCTGTGTAAATTGAGTGAACTTCTAATTTGTCTTCCAAAGCTCTTGAGACATGACATACATAATTAGCTAAATTAGATGTGGTAGACCGCTTAGGTAGAAATCCATGCTGGTAAGGACTGATGTCTGTCTTAAAATATGGAAGTAGTATTTTTTGGACTAGTGACTCGAACAACTTGCCATACGCTGATAATATAGAAATTGGTCTGTAGTTGACAATATTGGACTTGTCGCCTTTTTTCAAAATAGGGGTGACATGAGCTGTTTTCCACTTCGAAGGAAAAATGCCTTGTCCTAATGACTGATTAAAAATATACTGCAAGGGTGTAACCAACTGATTAGCGCAGCATTTGAGAAATAATGGAGGAATGAGATCAGGACCAGGTCCCTTATCGGTTTTTAATATTAGAAGTGATTTTAAAATTTCACTTTTAGTGAGTACACATTTATTGATAAATCTGTGATTTTTTATACTGCTGTCATCGTAATTGACTGTGCTTTTTTGATTAAACGTAGAATGAAAGTGTTGGGAAAATAGTTCAGTAATTTCTTTACCACCATGTGCAGTAGCATTTTCTAAATACATTTCATCTGGAATATCACATGTATTCGTTTTTGAGAATTTTACGAATCTCCAAAAGTATTTCGGATTTTTTTTAATGTTTTCTTTAGCAGTTGTTTTAAATTTCAAATAACACTGTGAAATCATTATATCACACCGGGTCCGTAACAAATCATATGTAATTTTGTCACGGGGATTATTATATTTTTTGTATAAATTGTGGTATTTTGA
Source organism: Apeira syringaria (assembly GCA_934044485.1). NCBI lineage: Eukaryota > Metazoa > Arthropoda > Insecta > Lepidoptera > Geometridae > Apeira > Apeira syringaria. Next base: position 12,934,310 of record OW203661.1, on the reverse strand, counting down.
CTTTTCTTTTATTACTTTTATTAGAGATGAACTGTACCAAATAGGATAATTGGTTTCATTGAACTTAGTTAGTGGAGTATATTTATTAATTATGGGCATTGTAAGGTTGTAGAAAACATCCACCACTTGATCAATGTCCTTAAGATTGTCAAATTGTTCTGACCAGTTTATAACTGACAGTGACCGTATAATCGAATCATAATCGGCTTTTTTAAAATTGAGGGTTAGAATTTTATTTATTTTTGGCGCTTTAAATGAAGATAATTTAAACTTTGTTATAAGTGCTGGATGATAAACGTCAATATCTACGAGAGACTCTGAGGCTCTAGATACGCTGAATAGGCGATGTTGATTGGTAAATATAAGATCCAATGTTCTATTTTTAGAGTTAGTAATACTATTGAGCTGAGTCAATCCGTTAAAGGACATTGTATCAATAAGCAGACTTTCCATCGAAGAGGTGGCACATAATGGAGATAAAGTATTAGACTCATCGTCATACTTCCAATGCAAATTTTTTTGGTTAAAATCTCCAGTCATTAAAAATATGGATTTCTTTTTGGCTCTGTGCTGAATTGTTTGTGTTGAGTTTGCAAGAAATTCTTCTAAGCGGAGAAATGTAGCTGGCGAAGGAATATAAACGGTGCTGATGCAAAAATCTATCAAATCCATACCTTGCTTCAACTTTACTACGACCCATATGTCCTCGCCCCCACACTCCCACTTTAATTTACGCACAGGTTTCAGCTTTTTTAGTACTGCTATGAGCACACCACCGCCATCATGTTTTTGGTTATTTGAGGACGAACGGTCGCGTCTAAAAATACAATATCTATTGTCTAAAAGCTCGTAATCGAAAACAGTCTCGTTAAGATTTGTCTCAGTCAGTGAAATCACATCATAGTCATGTCGCAATGCATTAGCTAGTATAGTATCAGTCTTGGTTCTAAGACCTCTTACATTTTGGTAATATATTTTTAAAAAAAATTTTAACACTTTAAACATTAATTTTAGATTAACTGAAAAGTTAGCATTAATCTAAGGAGCTGAGAAATTTAACATCTTTTACTACAAAGCTCTTAGATGAAACATCCTTCCTCATATATATGCGGCCGTTGCGTATCCATACAAACTCGTACTTCTTCTCCTTGGCAATTTTTCGGCACGCTGCGTGAAGTTGTTTGTATAATGGAGAGAGGTGCTCGCTGACAAAAACCGGTGACCTGTGATCTCCTGCCAAACCCAGATGCGATGTGTTCAATTTCTCAGACTGGTGAGTTCGATTAAAGGTTTTAACAGCTGCAATGATTTCATCTCTTTTGAGAGGGCTAGGCAGTTTTACAATTATTGATCGAGGCCTGCTTGAATCCTTGTTTACTTTCGCTACACGATGATAATTGAGTAATTCGTTATTATCCAAGCTGGTGCCCACAGTTGCTGTAAGCTGCTGTATGATATTCCGAAGATTCTCAGACTTATGTTCAGGCACACATTGAATTTCCAGGTTACATTCCCGAGACTGCTGCTCGAAGTAAGCAAGCCTAGTGTTGAGGTCGCCAACTTGCGATACTAGATTTATATTTTCAGTCTCGAGGCGATCAATTATTTTGGTTTTGCTCTCAAGAAGCTCTTTTAGTTGTTCATATTGGGCGGACATGAAGTTAATGCTCACGGTCAATTCACCAATTATATTTTTTGTATCGGCACTATCACTTTTTATATCTCGTTTGATGTCGCTTCGAAGTTGAGTCATTGAATCGTCCAGCTTTTTATCGAAGTATTTTTTTAACTCGGAAAATATATCGAGGGACTGAATATTTGAGCTCTGCGGATTTTCCAAAGATGGGATAGGGGTGCTAGCACCACTTTTATTGGCCTTGCAATCTCTGCACTTCCAAGTTATTTTATAAGCCTTAGATTCCTTTAGATAATTTTCGGTGGATATTCCCAAACATTGGTAATGGAATATAGAATTACACTGGGAACATGATTTAATGTCAGTTTGTTTAATTTGTTTCTTGCATTTATCACAAGTACTCATTTTTGGTTTTGTACGATAAATCGGGTTATCTTCCTGATTTGGCAACACTTTTATGATAAATGCAACTTGAGGGTAGGAGCCTTTTCCAATAAAGATGTAACTAACATAAATAGTATTTTGAGGGTATACAAATATACTTATCTATTTGAAAATAAGTAATAAATACAAAGGATTTTACCCAGAAAACAATGAATGAGGCTTCCAGAGTATGAGATCCCGTATATAAAACACTTATACTTTGATTTCAACCAAGTTAACAACAGTTATAAATATATTTTTAGCAGAGCGTATAGTGCTTAGCGAGGCAGAGTTGCCAGAAAAAAAAGCGTAATTTACATATTATAAGTTTGCGTTTGACAACTGTCTGTTGGATCAGAGGCAAGGAAATGTGTGAGAAAGATTATCAAATTCAAGCATTTAGAATGTTGAAATTTATGGCACTGTACATTTTATTTTAATTTTATAATATTTACTTTTATGGATAAGGACAACGAATTATGTACTTTGTGCTATTCTTATAGTGCAATTTCTAGTGAAGTGATGTGAGTATAGCGAGCTAGTATTAAGTAAGCAACTACAGTTTAGGTTCTAATTTATGCCAAAGGCCGAAGGCACAGATTACTTAATAGCTACTTTATAACTGAAAGCTTAATTATATAATGTGTTCGAAACCGCAGTCGGGCCTCCACGTGTGATGTTATTTATCTAGCTTTATTATTTAGGGTTCCTTTGTCACAACTTTCATTGTTTTTGGCAGGTTAATACCTGTTAAGGCGACGCGTAACCTCAGGGCGCGGATACGGTCGACCACGGGGGATATTCCCACCGTGGCCTAGCGCACAACTTCCCCGAGATCCCTTCCTTTGGCTACGACGAGGGAATCATCCTCGTAGCACCGTATAATGGCGGGAAGCGCGAATTTAAATAATTGGAAAATATAAATTAAGCTATTTTGAAATAAGAGTTTTGTCCAACCAATTCGAGCGCAGCACACACAGCACCAAATGTTAACAATTTTTTAAAGTAAGCAATTCGGCTACTAACTGGTGGGATTTGAACCCACAACTACATAATACCGCCCTGTCGCTGTATATGGACTAGTTATAGAAAGTAAACCCACGGTGCGTTTTTGGTATGATTCCGTTTAGAATCCGTATCTTTATCCACGTCGTTGCTGCAGCAGCAGTCTTCAATGTAAGTTTCATTGTTCACTACAGACGAACAGAATTGATATAGATTTTTGCTTCATATGTTTAAATAGTAAAATTATCTCTGTCAGGTGTACGATACATCGTACAAATTCAAAAACAAATGTAGAAATCGCTTCCATTCGTTTTGCGGCAATTTGAATTGAGCTTTAATGCATTGGAGGTTTTATATATTATAACTCACGTTCATAATTACTTTACACTATTTTTGCGGGTATAACCTCACCTCACCTCACCTCACCCGCCTCCACAGCCCGCGGCATCCTCTCGAGCAATACGCGCGGACAAATTAAATAGATATGTCTAAAGCGGGACGTTGCGACTAACGCACCGCACTCAAGATCCTGACGAACGCTTCCGGAAGAAGCCGAAACAATTGTCGATCGTGATATCGACTACGCGTAAGTACCACGTTATGCCCGTAGAAACAGTGTAAAGTTGTATATAGTGTTTACCGTTTACACGGAGGCTAATAGCAGCTCGGATTCTTCCACAGATATTACGGAAATGTGGAAAATGCAATCAAGTCATGTAAATAGCCTATGAATGGTAATATATTATCTCTATACAAGACAGCCTCGTTTGCAAGTCTATCAGCCGTATCGTCGCCTTTAATCAGTCTTCACTTTTAGACCTTGTAGACTGCAATACATTTAATCAAATGCGTGTTGAATTTGCGAACTGAGGGTTCAGTTTGTAAGTATTTTTAAAAAACTATGTTTCGTCTTTATATACGCGCGAGCGCAAACCTCCGAAAGGATATTTTTTCTCTTTTCACCTTGTTGAACCCAAAGCTATCGGCAATACAAATTATGTGATCATGTATAATTAGTAGAAGTAAGTCAGAAGGGATGCCTTTCAAACAGACTTTTAAAAAAGAAGGAGGTTATCAATTCGGATGTTTATATTTTTTATGACGAACCTATGCCCGAACATGTATTACATTTATAAACCAATTTGAAAAAAATGTATTAGTATTTATTTATGCGCTGCATTATTACCTAGGTAGGTAGCTTTCTTAGAATGAGTTGTCCGGTTTACAGAGATACACTCTTATATACATAATATAGGTATAAGCATTTTATGTATGCTCGGGCATATTTACGTATAGATAGATTAACTCTTTATTGCAAATCATAAAATGTACATCAAAAGTGTATTTTATACTAATTGTAGCTTATGGTTATACAATCGGCGGTCTTATCGCTAAAGCAATCTCTTACAGACAACCTTTGGATGGACAGGATAGATTGAACATTGTGGATGTGATGTGCAACAAGATCTTAAATTTATATAATAAACGTATACATATGCTGAATATTATACAATTAAATAAATATGACATTAATAATACCTAAAATACTATACAATATATAAATACTATATTAATATAAATAAATATATAATAAATAAATAAATAATAACGTAATGGAAAGAAAACTAGCGGATTCAGTGAGTAGAGGACAAGTAATGTTCTTTAAGCATGTTTTTGAAGAGTTGTATGGATGTTGCTTGTTTAATAGTAAGAGGCAAAGCGTTCCATAGTTTAGTTGCTTGAACTGTAAACGATTTACTTACAATCTCTGAAGTGTGCTCTGGAATCTTTAGTTGAAGAGATTGTGAAGAGCGAGGTTCTCGTAGACTTGTGAGAGATCGAAATTCAAATCGCTCCTTGAGATAGGAAGGGGTAGAAGGAAAGAATAAGATAGTGTAGAGAAGGGAAAGTATATGAGTATTCCGGCGAAGACGGATTGGTAACCACTTAAGCTTATTGCGGAATTCTGATACATGGTCATACTTGCGTAGACCAAATATAAAACGAATACAGAAATTCTGTAGCCGCTCCAATTTGTTAAGCTGTAATTCGGTAAGATCCAGATAGCAGGCGTCAGCATAATCAAGTATAGGGAGTAAAATAGACTGTACAAGCGCAGTTTTAGTGGTGATTGGAAGAAAATTACTTAACCTACGCATTGACCCTGCTGAGGCAAAAAGTTTCCGACTAATTTCTGTAAGTTGAGGATCCCACGACAGTTGTCTATCAATGAGTACCCCTAGATTTTTTACATTTTGGCTGATTTTGATTTCCACATTGTCAAATAAAACTTGCGGTAACGAAAACCAGTCGATTTTGGAAATCATGCGAGAGCTACCGATGATTATGGTTTGCGTCTTAGCAGGGTTCACATTAAGGCCATAAGATTTACTCCATTCAAGGACACTGCGCAAGTCAGAGTTAGTCAAATGTATAGCTTCAGATAATCTATCGATCGGCGCATGTCTGTAAATTTGGAGATCATCTGCATATAGGTGGTAGGAAGAAGTCAGTCTATTAGAAATGGTATTGATAAAAATAGCAAACAGAAGAGGAGATAATACGCCGCCCTGAGGAACACCTGCAGTCGTAGTGCACCATGATGAAAATGTGTCATTGATACAAATACGCTGCTGACGTCCATACAGGTAACTATGAAACCACTCAATTACTGTAGGAGATATGTTAAGAGAGCGAAGGAGGCCAAGTAATAAGTCAAAATCAACATTGTTAAAGGCGTTGCTGAAGTCTAGTAACGATAATACTGTCACTTTCCTATCAGCGATGCTGTATCGGATATCGTCGGTGATTTTAACCAGTGCTGATACTGTGCTGTGTCCAGGACGAAATCCAGATTGAAAAGGATTAATAAGATTGTTTATATTAAGAAAGGAACTAAGTTGCTGATGAATGAGTCGTTCTATGACTTTAGAAAGAAACGGTAAGATGGAAATGGGACGATAGTCACTATATGAAGATGGATTGGGTTTTTTAGGAACAGGAATAATTTGGCCTTCTTTCCATATTGATGGAAATCTGCCGAGAGTAATGGAAGCATTGAAAATATACTGGACTATTGGTAAGATTTCGTCAAGTAAAAGCATGATCATGTTGCGTCCTATGCAGTCACTGCCAGCTGCATTGGATGAAATGGATAGTACGCTCTTCTTAACATCACTATCAGAAAATTGACGAAAGACAAAAGGTGAGTAATTGGGAGTCGAAGTGGAAGAAATACGGTTTAAAGTTGATGCCTTTATAATAGGATCAAAAGACGAGGATTTAGAAAAATGTTGGTTAAGTATTTCAATGTTTAGGTTGTTAGGGAAATCGTTTTGACATTGTTTTCCAACTCCCAATGTTTTCAGAAATTTCCATACCTTAGATGGATCTTCGTTTTTGACTGATTTATGAATGTGCTGGCGTAAAGCATTCCTACACGCCCTATTGCAGAGATTGCGACATTCGATATACTTGGCTTTATTTAGCTCGGTAGCCCGAAGTTTATACCTAGCTTTGGCGATGACTTTTTTCTGCATCATTAGTTTGATTTTATCGGTGAGCCAGGGTGCAGGTTGGTGTTTAATTTTGACCGGTCGAAGAGGAGCGTGAGCATCGTACAGTTTTAATAGTTTATCGTTGAAAATATTGACCTTTTCATCAATAGTATTGGCATTGACCACTTCAGACCAATCTATTTCAAGGGCATCTTTACGTAAAGCATTGATATCAATTCCACCAAAACAGCGCTGTAAAAGAATTTTAGGTTTTGCTTTAGGGGGACGGATTTTGTACGAAAGATATAGCATATCGTGGTAGGAAAAAGCTTCGGCCATACACTGACCATGTTGCCAAACGTAATCTGAATTAGATACAATTGATATATCGAGCAGAGAAGGTGCTGAATGGGGGTAGAAATGCGTGGCATTAGAGGGAAGAATGGACAAATTGCTAGCGTGTACTATAGATTCTAATCTGGAAGAACGTGAGTCTTTCTTAAGTAAGCAGGTATTAAAATCACCCATAATGATGGTATGATCGTAAGAAGTTGAATAATCTTCAAGAAGTTTTTCAAACGAGGCAAAGAAGTCAACTCGTAAGGAATGGGAATAGTAAACGCCAAGAAGTAATTTATTGTGAGAGAAGGAAATTTCGAGAAAGAGGTGTTCACCAGCATTAGCCGCGGGTGGCTGTGGCGACATATTTACTATGGTAAAAGGAATTTGTGCTCGGAGATAGATAGCGACACCACCACCAACACGGCCGGTGCGGTCGTTACGAATTAAGCGGAATCCTGGTAATGAGTAAGATTTGCTAGGAAGGCATGGCTTTAACCATGACTCAGACACTAAAATGGCATGAATATTTTTATGCTCGAATGACGCCAACATATCGGAGTAGTGAGCCGGAATACTTTGTGCATTTATATGAATGACATTAAAAGTTTTCGACGAATTACAGAAAAGAGATTCTATTGTGGTTGAAAGATTTGGAATGCTGCTAAAACTGTCCGCACTACTGACATCAAGAGAATCAAGAGATAAATATTCACTATCGCTACTACTAGATAACATAAATAGATTTACTAATTATATAATAAAATAAATTATAATATAAATATATAATATAAAATAACTTTTTTTTTACTAAAAGTGCAATAGGTGTCCACCCGCCAGTTGTGCTACTAGATTGATATAATAAGAGTGTATACACTATTACAACAATATTCACAAAATAAAATAAATGGAATTTCAAACGGCCATAGCCGTAGAATGCCAGCTGGGTAATGGCAGCACAATACCTCAAGTCAAATTGTTCAAGATTGTATGGAACGCACCTCAGTTTAGTTGAACATTATTGTGTTTAGTGAAACATCATGATGAAGTACAGAGAATGCGAAGCTAAAAGGAAAAAAAGAAATAAAAAAAAAAAATCTGGTCTATGTTCGACAACGAATAATAATTTTGATACCCACAGTAAAGAAAAAAAAAAAAAAAAAAAATCAAACTAATGAATTAAATATATAAATGTGGGTATTCAGAATATTTACATATTAAGTTTACCCAGCTGGTGAATCAACATACAAGTAAAGCAAATTAATACGCGAACGTAACGCAACCAACAATATCTACTTTTTCATGGCAGCAACTCGCCGCACCTTCGATTGGGGCGCCGCCGTTACCGGTTCTTTCACCACTAATCTTGGTTTGGCAGCTTCTTTCGGTTGCACTGCGTCAAGGTCGCTGAGGCAGCTAACCCGGTGACGAGCTCCATCAGATCCCTGAACGAAGACAAAACCCTGCCGTGTCCAGCACTTCGACACACCAAAACGTAGACGGGCTGCCATGAAAACGTCATGGCGCGCCTTTGTGAGGAACTCTGAAACAGTGACACCAGAGCCCTTCAGGCCCGCTTTGGCGGACCAGATCTTGTCGCGAACAGTGATGTCTTTGTACTTGCACAATATTGGTCGTGGTTTGTCAGAGGCCTGTGAACGGCCCATTCTGTGGCACCGATTGATATCTCCGGCAGCTAGACAGGTCAACTTCAACCGGTCCGTTAATACCCTCACAACAACACCGGCTGTATTCTCCTGAGGATCTTCAACAACGCCATGAATCAACAAGATCTTACGTCTGCTTCGCATCTCTAGCTGATCTACACAGGAGGCTAGACACTGCATTTGGTTTTGAATAGCTCGCAGAGACTTTAAAATAAAAGATTTGAATGTGGAAAATTCAGAAGCCAGTTCCTCAACGCTAGGAGATGGATTTGGAGTATTGGCTAGTTTACCTTCAAAGCTCTCCATCCTTTTGATAAAAGTAGCGGTTAACTCGCTCAACGAAACCTCTTGAATATTTTCCATCTTGGTTACGTCGGTACTGCAGGATTTACAATTTGCTTGGTGCAGTGACGATTTCTTTGCGTAATTAGTGTATTTTGTGGGAATAACACGATCTGGCAGGTGAGGAATGTAGTTACGCTATTATTCCATGTATAGACTGTACTTATCTATTTTAAATTAATTAATAAAATCTTGTGATCGTCTAGTTGTTGTAACTTTTATCACACCCACCGCCAAAAAAAAAAAAAAAAAAAAAAAAAAAAAAAAAAAAAAAAAAAAAAAAAAAAAAAAAATATAGGTATATAAAGTTCCGGATTGGTCCCAGACAAATTTTATCAAAATCAGTTCAGTGTTTCAAGAAATGTACTACGCATAAGTAATGGAAGTTCATTTTTCATAGTTTTATTAAACTACGTAAGCTTGTTACTAATATTTTTTTTCTTTCTTTCTTTCTAATATATAATATTTGAAAACTATTATGAGGTCTTTTACGAACTGTACCTACAGTGCTGATGTGCTTATTTGTATGTTCAAAACAAACACCTTCACTTGCGTCGTCATAAGCAGTTCTTAGAGCTAACGAGTAGTAATAGTATATCTAAAAAAACATACGGGTCGAATTGAGAACCTCCTCCTTTTTTTGAAGTCGGTTAAAAAAGGTCAGCACGGCTACTTGTACCTACTGGGGATATTAAGGCTTTCCTGACAGGTTGGGTTATAGCGTGCAAAGTTATCTGTGATGCACGGAATAATATTAATATTTTATAATACATATGTCCCTATTAGTGTATACTTACTGGTATTCGAATTTTTGCTCAGTGTGTACTTTAGGGACGTTATGGTAAAAAAGACAAATGTAAAATATAACACCAAACGTGTGAGTGATCTGGGTTAAGTAATTGTTTTTTTTTATGACGTCGCTGTTTCAGAGTAACAGGGGTGTTTATTCTGGAGTTGAACCAGCTAAAGCTAAACCAACTAAGGAACCCTAAATAATATACTAATCATAAACGAAAACTCAGCGCACGTGGAGGCCCGACTGCGGTTTCGAACGACTACAGGCTTTCAGGTTTAAGTGACCAATCTTTGCCTTTCGTCTTTAACAAATAAAATAGAACCTAAAAGCTTCGACTTACTTACACTTAAAACATAAGAAACTTAACACAATATTTTTTCAGGAATGCCTGAAATCTTACTCCAGCTAGTGCGTACTGCCAAGATTAAACTCGTTGCCCGAGTTTGTGTTTCCCGATTCGTACAATCCTGAAGTCTTTGAGTCACGAGTGAATTCTTTCTAGACTAGCGTGCTACATCTAACATTTAGGTGAAACATGTTTACATGTTTTTTAGGTGAAACATTTTACAAACGCAAGTTTATATATTTTAACAAAAGCTAACGCAATCTGGCTAAACATACGGGAGTCTTTTAATAATAGCGATTAAAACCGTTTTTATCCTTCAAATAATTTGAATGTTGCTTCCGCCTAGTATGATGTTAATGCTATAAACCGTAAAACTCTTACAATAGAACGAGAATGAAAGAAAAGAAAGAGAACTCTTAGTCTGTTAAAAAGTAATCATTACTTCAGCAAGCAAAGAGAAAACAATAGTAACGTTATTTATGATCACTTGCTCCTTTCTTTTTATATCCCAAATGAAATAACCATTGAAGTAGTTGGGTAAGCATCTTGAGAAAGGCATTGTTTTAGTTACGGTTGCCGGGGCTCAGTGGTCAGTGACATGACTTCTGTGTCTCCGGGACCCTGGGTTCGATTCCTGGCAGGGACCAACATTTGTGCGATGGGTATAGGTGTTTGTCCCGGGTCTTGGGTGTTTGTGTCCTGTGATTGTGTGTGTCCATACCTCCTGCGACACAGGGCATCCTAGTGCGAGGGTTTGAGTGTAAATAAAAAAAAGCTACACATATCAACACCGTCAAGTAATATTTCGGATATTCTATTGACTCAATATTCTTCGAAACTTCGTACCGCCAAAGTCTTAATTATGGTTTAAAATGAATACAAAAAAAATATGCTCAATCGTATAAGTGTATTTGTAAATCAGAATGTACCAAAAAATTTCCAAGACATTCTGTGTTGTCCTAGAGGGGAGTTCCTACTCTTTCTACACGTGTGCTGTCAATGCCACGGATGACTTATTGAACGAATATCTGGCACTACGATCTGGCATAATTGAGACCAATCGATTTGACAGTTTCAATTTGTTCTCCATAATGATAAAAATATTTTTTTTAAGTATTTGTGTAATATATCAATGTACCTATATATGTTTACGTTCATCATTCCTATATTTTAATAGGTATTCGGCTATTCTCAAAATAGACGAATAAAAAATATCAAAGATCATCAAAACCAGTCCATCCGTTATTGATTTATAAATGGTGTTAATAACCCGATTTTGTGTCATGTACATATAAAAAATACACGACATATTTCTATAAAGCGCATTTATTTTGTGGTTTACCGAGATAACTTATGAACACTATAAAACTTTTCATGCATATTTTTGCTAATACGAAAATAAATGCTTATTGTTCCATAAAAAATAAAACTTATGTATCTTAAATGATTTTTGTATAATATTTTTTTAGAAATGGCCGATGCCTTTATTAAAATGAAACGCTAATAACTAATTACAATACTGCAGCCATTACAATAACATTTGAGCAATCCACTACATAATATATTATTATGTATGTCGTAGCCGACCGGTAGGACTTGCATCTATGTAAGTATTGAACTGACCTCAACCATAACATCATCACAAAGCGTGAGTCCATGAAAAGCCGATTTTATTTTTAGACACAATAAAATTATGGTTCCAAAATTATTTGGTTTTGACTTTTACCAGTTTTGACCTCTAAGAGTAAGACGTAGTAGGCTAGTCTTAATATTTTAATTAGTGAATCAGGCCAATTAACTTTTGGAAAATGTTGCAAGATTAATGAGTTAGTGTTGTTATCTTGTAGATGTGTAGATTTTATATTGTAGCGTACGTGAATAGAAGTGGCGACGAAAACGTGTGATGGGCGGCGTTATTCCGCTGGCGATTGTATGTTACACTATTTAAAGTTTGTGGTCACACTAAAGTGAGCCATAGACGTTACCCTTGGTTTTGTTTCCTAATTTTTGACACAGTTTAGATACGTACACACAAATATATACATATATTTGAGTGCAGCAAAAAGAAATAAGATCTGGGGTTGGCAGAATAGTAGTTATATTTCCTAGAATATTTCAAAACAAACTAATCTATATCTGAAATGTATTTATCTACTATTTATAACATGTTTAATTCAAAAGAAATATAAGCTTAAATGATTAACATTGCCACATGTTTTCGCTTCACCTGTTTTGTTAAAGTTTTGTCATAAACAAAGGTCATAAAGCGCATTCTAAATTTTGATGACCTTTTCTGTGGTGTCCACAAGTGTACAAAATTCTTGTTCTCCTTCCAGCACGAATTTCCTTGCAATGGTAATCGATTAACCTGCGATTAAGCAAAAAATACATAAAATAATCGCTATGTTTATGCCGCAAATAAAATTGTTAATGCTTGTTTTATTTTTAGCAGTGTTTTATTTTTAAATTCAGTGCAGCTGCCTCTTAGCTGGCCGGTAGTGATTCAAATTGTGTATCAGTATATAACTGACCTCTACCATTAAGAAATGCGTAAGCCTATAAAGTAACCGGTACATGTGATTTTAAACACACGGAAACTATATTTTCGGAATAGTTTGATATTAAGTTCGGCGTCTTGACCTCTAGGTGCGTTATTGTTTAATTCATGCATCAAACTAATGAACTTTTTGGATATGTTGCAATAACATATCTACTATTCCAATTGAATTAAAATGTTGATGTGAAACCAAATAGCGATATAACACTTTAAATCGTAATACGTATCTGCTCGTAAATATTACAGCTAACTGTTTCATTCTAAACTTCCCAAAGATTACACGAAACTTCCCTACGAGTTCGTTGTAACGTAGGTATGATCAAGGTGATCACACAAGTGGGCTATTTGGGCTCTTCGGTGGGCAAGATCAATCCCATTGGTGGGTGAGTTGAGTTGATCCCACTTCTGATGTCGGCGCGTATAGCGCGCGAGTGATCATAACGCCTTAAAATGCGGTCATCAGGATGGTATCACGGTAGTAGGTCAGGATGATATAATGCTAACATTATCATAGCCATAGCCTAACATTAGCAGTAACATACATTAAACATTTCCCCCCTTACTTATAAACATTGAATAACCTCTGAATAGTTATTCAGTGTTTTGTCTTTGTCGCTTATATGACAGTTTGAAAGAACGGAACAAAACACTGAATTACTATTCGCAGCTTATTCAACGTTTATAAGTAAGGGGGTTCATGTTCTAATAATGTTCTTATTAAAATGGAGCGAACTCGAAAGCCCTGGGCGTTAGGACCCGGGGCAGGATTAAAGGTACCTTCTACGTCCGGGCAACGCTCTCTCCCCCTCCGCGTTCCTTCCACTTTAAACACGGAATAGAGCACACAACATTATACGGTAGCACAGTTAGAAACTAATAATTAACCACTTACAATATTCCGCTGATACTCGCCTCTTGGACGACGAGAGCATCCGTTTGGTTCGGCTTCTACGGCAAAAGTGATCGTCGGGGCCAGCTTTTCCCAAGCTCACTCTATTGGACTACACTAAGCTTGTCCAAATAGCTCGAAAAACTACTAGCAAACTCACACTTCAGATTTAACGCCATGTATTTTGTATATCAAAAAAGCTTTGACAACGTCATCTATCCTATTCCAATATACACTCCCACATGTAGATCAATCCATACCTACATATGCTTAAAAAACTAGAATTCTATAAATGCAAATATTAGTAAACGTCATGAATTATTATTTCAAAAGCCAAATATAAGTATTATTAATTAAAAAGGTGACAATTAAAAAATATGTATCAATGGATTCACGTTAATAATTATTTTTATTATACAGAAAACATATATAACAGTAATAAAAATAAAATCAATGTCATTTATGAATTCACTTGTATGGTATAACACGCCTTATTAATTTATCATTAAAAATATGTATGTATTCAATGGCCTTAAGACTTAATAAGGTATCTATATTTGTATTAATAAAAAATGTTATAAACTTAACTGGTCTACTGTTGCAAACCAAAGATTTCGTAGGAATGGTTTATCTTAAATCAGGAAGCTTATTTTAATCGACGCATTAGTTAGTCATAAAATGCAATTATAAAAGTCTTAGGAAAGTAAACTATATATTAATCGCGCAAGCATGTTATATTATATGTGTATGCACCCCCCACTTTTAATGTTATAAAAAAAAATGTTTAAAAATAAACAATTTTATGTAGCAAACGTTGCTGTGCCATATTAATTATCGAAATGTCAAAGTGACACGACACTTGAATTATTTGTATATTTGCTAATACAAAAATACTATGGGGGGTGGGGGTTGGGACGGTGAAGAATACTTCCTATTATTTAATGCCTATTATGCGATATATTCTCAAACCTACTAAATAAACACAAAAAAGTCATACAAAAATCAGGCAAGCCGTTTCGGAATAGTTCACATAAGGGTAGATACGAGATTTTGATATATTAGAAGATTATTTTAAGTGAAATTAATAATCATTTATGTAATAATAACAAATTATATTACAGATAATTAGCAAACGCTCTAACCCACTACCTACCTTTTGGCAGCATACCTAGATTACTAGATATGATTATTTTTTAATGTGATGTTTTTTTAAATGTTGGTATAGGTCTGATTTGATAATATATAAGTTTGACCTCTACCTTACTTTAACAGATGTGGTCGAATCACGCTAAGAAGGACTGAAAGACTTTAAAGGTTATATTCATTACTAGCTGACCCGGCGAACTTTGTGCCGCCTAACAGTCGATTCTTTAATTTTTAATTTTTCTTAATACTTATGTCTTACATTATGTCAAAAAATAAAACGTCACTCGATTGTTTTGCCTTCTCGGAACCCCTCCACTAACACTTGAACTTTATAGTATGGGATTAAAGTTCAAATTGACTTTTAAATATTATTACGAATCTTTTGTATGGGAATATAGAAAAGTGTTGTTTTTATACATTTTCAGGCAATTTTTAAAATTTTTCGCTCCGTAAGAACCATTCTCGTACTTCAAGGAATACTCGTATTATAAAAAAAGCATTAACGAAATCGGTACCTACAGCTGCTCTCGAGATTTGTACCTAACACATTCAGCGATTCATTTTTATATTATAGAGATTAATATGCTTAATATGTATAATAACCTTATCTGAATTTTATCAAGTTTATCTTCCATATCACAGATAAACTTAATTAAAATTAGGATTTTTTTTCAATTAAGGACATTGTATGTTTTTTTCCAATAATACTGCTTCAATGTTTACATTTAGTTAGATGTAAATAAATGTAGAAGTTTATATTAATCAAATGTCAGGGCGTTTTATTATCTTTTCAAGATCAATTTTGCCAAGCGTTTGTTTGGAACACGGTATTTTTGAGGTTCTATAAATTATATACCTAACAGGATTTATAAAAAGAATTACACTTCAACAAGTTATCTCACACTTTTGAGTGTTAAATTCGGTTCCATATTTGATTTTTTTTTCACCCTTTTCATTGACCTATGATTATCACGGGGTCAATAATTGTCATGTTCACCGATTTATTCACCCTTAATTAGGAAGTCGTCCAAGCAGACGTAACACTTTTCAGTCATTGGAGTGTAACTCAAAAACCGCTTGACCGATTTTTGATGAAATTCTAAAATGCGACTACACAGCAGATGCACCAGCTATCAAATAAAAAAGAATCCTCTAAATCAGTTCACCCAGTCAAAAGTTCTGAGGTAAAAAACTAACCTTCTCCTTTTTTTGAAGTCGGTTAAAAAAAGTAAATGTTTTCGATCAAACGTCAACCTAAGAAAGGCAATCCCACTTCAACGTCAATCGTTAAAAGAGTTTGAAACCAATTCGCCTAGTCAGCTATTGGATGAGATGCCTGACATCGAGATTGACGCGATTCCAGTGTTACAGATATCCACAGGCGAAAGATATTGCTTACCATCAGGCGTCTGATTCTTTGCCACCAATTGTATAAACAAGGAACAAATGGCTTTTCCAGAAGAACTTTCAAATAGTTTACAAATTCTGTTTGCTATGTACACGGCCCGATATGATTGTTTGTATATATTGTAAAAGCCCTTCGAAACTTCTATACACTGAAAGTTAATACGATACCGCTAAAGCACGCGCCCAATAATATTTTTGTATAAATTAAACAATTATTTATTATTTAGTTGTCATACAATTAGTACAAAAATTACATGAACCCATTTATTATGTTGGATTGACACCGAAGAACTAGTTTACACTGTTTCGTAATCCAGAGACCTCGCCCTTGTACACGAGAGAGATTATGAATCATTAAAATTATGCCAAAACGCAGATTACAAAACTACATATGTATTATATATATATGTATATATATATAATTGTTTTTATATTCTGTATAGATCTGTTAAAAATCTCACTTTGATGGTCAGTGACGATGTGGTCGAAGATGTTATCACGCTAGACCTAGAATGCTCACTGGCTCTCAAGGACTGCTGCCTGAACACACTATGTGTTTGGTGACAGTTTTTCAACCTTGAGGGTGGTAGGTAGCCAGGCGGGTATTCGAGTACCCTACCACCATGCTGGGAATTTGATAAAGGTGTTACCTTCGCCGGAAGATTATTTATTTTTATTGTAATTGAATATATGCGTTTTTGTGGATGTACGTAGGGGTTGGGGGTACGTGTGGGCGATGATACGTTTATATAAAATAAAAAAAATGGTTGTCTGTAAAGTCGGTTTACGGACGATAGATTTACGTGATAACGACATAATCATGTATGACTTTGACTTTGACTTTGACATTGAAATTGACATTGACCATTGACCATTGACCATTGACCATTGACCATTGACCATTGACCATTGACCATTGACCATTGACCATTGAAATTGACATTGACCATTGACCATTGACTATTGACCATTGACCATTGACCATTGACCATTGACCATTGACCATTGACCATTGACCATTGACCATTGACCATTGACCATTGACCATTGACCATTGACCATTGACCATTGACCATTGACCATTCACCGTTACGCGGAACGTTACTATTTTTCATTTTGGCATTCATCAATTTATAAAACGTTATCACGTCAAAAAGATATAATAATGGTAATACGTTTCTTTCACTTGACTTTAAAACTATAGATACCTATACTCTTACTAGTTTATTGTACCGTTTGCACTACTCGTATACAATAGGAATAATTTGGATAACATACAGACTTAACATGTATCTATATTTTTTAAATGGACCAAGTAATTTAAAAACGAAGAGCTACGAATGCGATTATAAGTGGCGCAAACCTGTGTATCCATTATATACGTATGTATATATGTGTGTATCTATTATATATTATAAGAATCTGCGTATCTATTCGTTTTCTTATAAAAAATGTAGTATAGAGCATTCTATATTGTTGGTAGCCCGGTGTTTCACTAACTCGAATGTCCATAGTGATTATGCAGTTGAAGTAGCATCGGACTAGACTTAGAATGTCAAGGACATTTAATAATATGTGCCGGAAGAAACAAGGCGGTTTTAACAAGATTGCAAATTCTACAATATATTTAACAATAATGGTTATTTGATATATCTGACACTAATCGATGTTATTTATTTAATACACTCGTAATTATGCCAAAGAGCACATTTTTCTTTTGTTTTTTAATTTTTACGGAGGATTGTGAGTTACAAGCAAATAATAACGATTTTAAATTTTGTTGTGATGTCATTGGATGTTTCCATGCCTCCCGCGACATATGAAATCCTGGTACGAGTGGGGTGCGGGAGGGACGGGGGTGAGTATGATAAGAAAATAAATAACACAAAAAGGACCAGTTCTTCTGTTCGGTTGAATTTATTTTGTCGGTTACCTCAAAGGTTGTGTATTTTTTTTTGTATTCACAAGGATACACTATTCACACTATGTGTTTGGTGACAGTTTTTCTAACTTAAGGGTAGTTATATAAAGCTAGCCAGGCAGGTACTCGAAAGTACCCTACCACCATGCTGGGAATTTGATAACGGTTCTACCTTCACCTGAAGCTTAAGCTTGAGCACGATACCAAGCTTAAGCCGTTAGTGGGGGATCGAACTAACGTCCATCAGTTTGACAGCCGACGCTCCCACTGATGACCTATCATAGCTTCACTGATGTCAGTGATAGAATGGTCACATAGAATTATAAAAACTTCATTTAAATTAGTATTGCTCCTTATTTCAAGAACATTTTGAAAATGTCCACCCATTGGCGGATTAGGTCGGAAGTTGATTCTCAAAGTATTTAAATATTAATAAAATGTAGGGTAAGCATACTAATGAAGGCTAGGCATGTGTTGCCGCGAGCGGCTCGTCTATCAGGTAGTAATTTAAATTTTGCCACTATTATGTGATGGAGGTCAATACTCTACGTATCGACCTCCATCATTTTAAAACGATTGAGCCTAGTATAAACCTGTTTTCTATTTTAAACATGAGGAAGTTATATCTTTTCAAAATACTTTGGTTTTGACTTTGAAAATCCTTGACATAGATTATACTTAAGTTTATTGACCAGGTGAGTGAACTTTTGAAAAATGACACGATATATGCTTATGATGTTTATTACGCATAGAATTTATCACTTGTTATGAATACTCTTATTAAACAGTATTTAAATTGAACAGAGTATTATTTTAATAGCTTTTTCAAATATACAAGCATCTTTAGACTTAGACCCCTGGCAGGACTTACGAATGAGTGCTGGCAAATAGGTCGCACTCTCCGGGGGTGAGTTCCGATAAACATTCTTCATCGCCTTATTATACGCTATCCAACGATAAGCCCGGCCAAACTTATCGTGATAACACAAAAATTCCCCATAACCCGCTAATGTAGCCCCAGCATAATACAAAAGCTGACAACTGAACAGAAAACCATAGATAATTAAATGGGCAACTGATTTAGGATTCGCGTAGTAAAACACGAACTATATAAATCCATGAGTAAAACTCACTTGGTGAAACGGATGATTTTACTTAGGACATTGCTTACTAGGCGTCGCCGTGTTCTTCGTTAATGAAAACGAGCATAAGAATTTTTGGTAATTATTAATATGTATTCGATTACGTAAGGCACACTAGGTTAATATATAATTGCTAATAAATATATTTGAAATAAAACCACATTAATGTGTTATATATTGCGCTTTGGCCTTAAGAGTTTTATTATAATATAGTGACTACTATATTATTATTTAATAACATAGCAAATATTTTCACCTTACCGGGATACTAAGGATAAGGAGAACTTTAGTAAAGCTAGTTACTGAAGCCGTAATTATGTCTCGTATCTGCTTTTTATTACTACTCTTTTATTAGTACGTATTTATGTATCTATGTAACAGCATCATTGAAAGTTATTGAGGTGTTCGATTAATTTAAATTTTTGTAAACTTATCAAGAACTGATGGCAATATAATAATGTAAATAGGCTGTCCCATTATCCTGACCAGGATATCCAGGATTGGCTATTTTTTAGTCCGGCTAACTAAAAAGCGTGTTTATTGAACTACTAGTAGCGCCGCGGGTTTCACCCGCGTGGATTCTGGTTTTACCGTTACCTCAACTATTCCACGGGAACTATACTTTTTCCGGGATATAAGTAGCCTATGTGGTAATCCAGGTAACCTATCTCCATACCAAATTTCATCGAAATCGGTGTAGTTGTTTAAGCGTGAAGAAGTAACAAACATACACACAAACTTTCGCATTTATAATATTAGTAGGATTATTTATCAATCGTGCCGCATCTGGTTTACTTTTTATTGTTTTTTAAAATTTATGAAATTGATTAAGGAAGCCCATTAAACCGGCCACGCGATTTTAAAATACCTAAATGACGTGACTTATGATAAATTTGCCATTTTTTGTACGATAATTCCACTATTTCTATTAACTAATCTAGCTTGATACAAGTAAAATCACTGCTATGAATTATGTATTATTCATCAAATGTCAGGGTGTCCTTTAGCGCTCCTAGATCAGTGTTGTTAAAACTTGCCAACTGCCAAGGGCGTATTGTATACATTAATAATAGAATTCCACAGCTCTAAAATAAACCTTGAATACAATTTTGTTACAAATAAAAATATAATAGAAGTATGAAAACTAAAAATCACGTCTTTGTAAATAGCCGAAGTAATAAATAGTGAATAGTGACAACCTATTTAATTCATTGGCCGATGGCATGGCCATCGGTCCTTGATCAGTGTGCCAAGTTTCAAATTATTCTGAAATTGTGTAGGGAGTGTCCGCTGCCCGTGAAATCACACGGACGAGATAAATCTCTTCCGTGGATAATTTAAAAAAACTGACATTTTATAAGTTATGTCCAGTGTTCGATTCGGAAATTTCGAGCTTCTAGGGTACATTTAAGATGATAATTCTTCGAAAAATGTTATTTGTCGCAGTGGAGAGCTTTAAGCAATATCTTCAGCGTTAGTCTAAAATCAAGGTAATTGTTTTCTTCATGGCAGTCAAATGCAAATACTGCAACATATGCAATCAGTCAGTCTACGTATTAAGAATACAGGAATATATAATATAACCTTATATAATGTATCAAAATGTATTTGATCGCTTTCAAACGATGTTAAGACCATCATTTACAATAACTACGCTAGAGATTTTCCCAATACCTACTCAATACTTATTTGGGTTTGTTCCCAAACGACTCCATTCAATTGGCAACGTGGCAACGTGGCAACGTGACAATGCTGCTAGCATTATGGCCACGCTGCCAACTGGTAGCGGGTTAGAGCATTTGAGTTATCTATAGGCTGACAATTATAGCTAGTGGATTGCTCAAATGTTTTTGTAGTAGCTGTAGTGTTGTAATTGGTTATTAGTATTTTATTTAAAGAAAGGCATCGACCCATTTAAAAAAATCCAACTACACTATAAATATATAAGCATATATACTATATTTCAAAAATGATTGATTTAAAAATACTATATATAAATGTTCCATCCTGCTCCAGAGTATATAGAGGTAGTTATTCTCAAAGTACTTCAAGGATAAATCATCGTGCTCCATTAAAAAAAGTTTCTGTAATAAAAAAAGTATTATTATTATAATAGATAGTGGTCAAACACCTGCCTATTCTCATTAAAAAAAAACGTTTTTATGCCACAAGCAGCTGATTTTTTTCCTCCAAAAAATTAATCGTAATATTTCTTAAATGTGATTACCTAGTTAGTCTATGTAACCCTAAAAATACAGGAAGTCTTAAGTACGAAAGCCGTATGTGCTCGAATAGAGAAAACGGTATACTTAGTGACAAACCCAGTATTATAATAACTTTGCTTATATCTTGCTAATAACTTTATCTGTATAAATAATTAATGAATTCGTTCCACTCATCTAATACTATAAGAATCTTTGCCCTGACGCACTTACTGACTCACTGATGTATAACGCAACGCCCAGCCGAAACGACTGGTCCTAGGGATATAAATTTGCCAGAGGTGCATTAAGGGCGTGCAATGGGCAAAAAAAGTTTAAATTGAAAGTTCTTTATTTGTGAAGTTAATGACTTGTGAGTTATTATATTAGTAGGTAATTAAATGGTTTAATGAATTAGTTAATATTACATTTCAGTATGAGATACAACTTCAGCTGGACGAAGGAGGTTGCAATGCAGTTTTTCCACATAACCTGTAGACGCCGCGCAACACGCATAGGTGATCAGCAAATGGAATTAAGCGCTAAAATTTTTACAAATAAATGCAAACATCTGCTGTAATTTTGCGTAAACTTTATCTATTTGATGAGATTAGATAAAATAGTGTATGACACCTCATATAATTTGGTCCTATAAAATAACTCGTCTATGTCTCGTTTTTTTACTTACACTCGTATATTAAGAACCCTTATTAAGAAACAGTTTCATATAGGTACTACTATTCTCCATAAACACTTTCATTATCTCATGATATTTTTTTTTTATTTACATATCAGTGCTTACCTAAGACACAATATTATCCAATGATGTTTTACTAAAGATGACGTATATTCATACTGTGCAGTACTCAGATTTTGTTCCTTTACGATATAAACATGCTTGCTGCGACAGATAATACGGTATAAATAATATAGAAAAGGATAGCTATATGTTTAGACTTGCGCTTGAAATACGCGTCATAATGAAAATTACTACAATTGACTTAATTTTGCCGCCTCAGTTTCCGCGCGCTTGTGCGACATCTACCTCATATAAACATATAATATCATTGATATTATCATAAATTATTATGGAGGTTTCCATGCTCATCGACACACTTGTTTAGGATGACAGTCAGGTAGATTTAACTGACTTGTTACATTCAGCCCAATCTGCCAAATAAGATCCCACTGCTGGGACCTTCTGGGCCTTCCACTTAGAAATGAGTGTTGGCTATAATCTGCCACGCTAGCCGATGCGGGTTGGCGGATGCTAGTGGCTAACCCAATGTCGAAGTTATTAGGCCGGCGTTGGCGAAGGCCATGGCCTAATGACTGTTATCGTGAGACAACAACCGTTGTTGACGAGTTAACGTGCCCTAACAAGCACGAAAGCGCTCCGTTGAAAATGCCACTAATAGTCGCCCATCCGAGCTATGGCCGAGGAGTAAGTTGCTTAACGCAGTTGAATGGTGATCCCATATGTAATCTCAGCTACGAAAACTTCAATATTTTGCATTTTAACGACAAACTTGAAAATGTTATTTCATAAATTCAACGCGATGCTATTTTCACACTTAAATTGGTATAATAATGTATACATTTCGTATATATATAATATATATAGATAGGTACAAAAGTCTTATTTAATATAAAGAGTAGAAATGCGAAAATAATGCAAACCCTATAACACGGTATATTCCACATGTATTCTCAGTTTACCCATGGTCTGCGCGAGCGACGCCGCGGGCATATAGCCTTTTTTTTTTTTTTTTTTTTTCTCGAGGGGAAAATCTTCCAAAGATACCCGACTGCAATGGGGATGTAGCCGGGTTATGTGAGATTTCCACTCACTAAAAACCCCTCGGTGGCCTGCCTCAGTGCTATTTGTGAGGGCTCCGGGATCTCACATGGAACGCGCCGGTGCCCTATTCGCACTTGTTTCGGTTCCCGGGAGCTGAACACCCCAGAACTTCGGTATTAATACGGTGATGTATGCCACTTACACCACCGTCCATCTCGGACCTGTTGGAAGAGTGGTCGAAACCCCCATTTCCACCACTCACAAGTCGGTTCCTTTATATAACTATATAAATGGGACCTTAGACTACCCCTTTTATGGGGCAGACGGTAGAGTGTGACTGTCACCAGCTCCCTGCCGTCGTCGCCTTCGAGCAGGATCGGCTCTCTCCCGGTCTCGCTCGGAAGCCTCTTTTTGCGTCATGACGCTCTCACAAAAAGAGACCACGGCCTGCCACACATTTTCATCTGCGAGCATACCCGCCACTACGTTCTGCAGAGAAAGGTTCTCGCCAACTCTATTTATGAGGATCTGTCGTTCCGAGCTCCACGCCGGGCATTCCTCAAGCGTGTGCTGTGCGGAGTCCGGGCCATTCCCACAGTGGTGACAGAGAGGCGTTGCTTCCCTTCCTATCCTGTGCAGGTACTCACCGAAACATCCATGCCCGGTGAGTACCTGTGTGAGTCGAAATGTTACCCGCCTCTTTCTCCTCTGCCAGGCTTCAAACACTGGCAGTATGGCTATGACGACCCGTTGCCGAATGCTCCGTGGTTCAAGCAGACGCTCTTGCCACTGTTGTAGAACGCGATGATGTTCTTGCGCTCTTATTTCCGTCGTCCTTGTTAAATCCAGACCGTGCAATTGGCGGTACACCCTGGCATCCATTTCGGCGAGGATGTCTAGGGGGGGAAAGCGTGCCAACAATGTTGCTGCCTCAAAAGATATTGTGCGGTAGCCTCGAGCGATCCGAATAGCTATAGTACGCTGTAGACTATTAAACATAGCCCTGTAGCGTTTTACGCCAGCCAATCTTTCCGACCAGACGGGTGCTCCATAGAGAGCCATGGATCGCACTACTCCCGCGTAGAGGCGCCGTACTCCTTCTTCTGGTCCTCCGAGATTAGGTAGCAGTCTATGCAATGCACCCACTACCTTTTTTATTCGAGGCATTGAGCGGCGGAAATGCTCTCCGAAGTCCCACCGGCCGTCCAGAATAAGACCTAAGTATCTTAGGTAAGGTCCCACCTGTACGTCCACGTTACCGATTCTTATACATGTACTAGGTGGCTCCCTCCCTCTTAGTTTCCTATGAAACCACAAGGCCTCAGTTTTGTGGGGCGCTATTTGTAGGCCCAACTCGTGAATTTTATCCACTATAGTTTTAACCCCTTGAGCGGCGAGCCGATTGGTCTCCTCAAACGTCTCCCCTTCAGTGAGCACTAATGTGTCATCGGCATAGCATACGACATTTACCCCAATAGGGAGATTGGTGCGCAGGACCACATCAAAAGCGAGGTTCCATAAGAGTGCCCCTAATACTGACCCTTGTGGAACCCCGCAATATACTTTCCTTCGTTGAAAGATCCCATCTCTGTCCGTATATAAGACGTACCTATCATGGAGGTAATCTCCGATAATGACCTGTAAGTACAAGGGTACTTCATGGTGTTCTAATGCCTGCCTGATCATTTCCCATGGCAAAGAGTTAAATGCGTTGACGATGTCAAGGCTAGTTGCCAGCGTTGCTCTTCCGTGTGATGTGGCCTCTCCAGACAAGGATCTGACGTGAAGGATAGCATCCATGGTCGAGCGCCCAGCTCGGAAACCAAACTGGTTTTCTGATAGGTCAGGACCAACAAGCCGTAGGTGTAGACGAAGACGGTTGGCAATTACTCTTTCGAATAATTTACCGGCTTCGTCAAGGAGACAAATGGGCCGATAAGCCGAGGAAGAAACCTCTGGTCTGCCTTCTTTTTTCAAAAGAACCAGCCTGGCTTCCTTCCATCCTGCCGGGAATAGCGGGCATATAGCCTAGTAAATAATTTATCAATGTTAAATTTATATTAATGTATTTACATACTGCTTTGACATACCGTATATGGCTCACTTTACTCGATACTTGAACAAGCACTTTATTCTTAAAATGCTACGTAGTCGTATAGTCGTCTGTATCATTATGTTCTAAACGGTATTATAATGTTGTGTTTGTTTAGATCTATCTACTGCTGTCGACAATAATAAAATTTGTTCTGTTTTTACACAAACCGGCTCCAACGGAAGACCAGCACTTGCTTCACAGCCAGTATTTTATAATCATCATCATCATCATCTCAGCCATAGGACGTCCACTGCTGGACAAAGGCCTCCCCCATTGATTTCCACAAAGACCGGTTGGAAGCGGCCCGCATCCAGCCCTTGCCTGCGATCTTAGTCAGTTTTATAATAGTATCTTTTATAATAATCGCAAATAAACAAACAGAAAAAGGCATAGGTAGATAGAATGCATAGAAGAGAGCATAGAAATTATAAACTACTAGTAACGCCCCGCGGATTCACCAGCATGGATTACGATTTTCCCGCTACCTCAATTATCCCACGGGAACTATACTTTTTCCGGGAGAGAAAAGTAGCCTATGTGTTCCAGGGTTTAAACTATCTCCATACCAAATTCCATCGAAATCGGTGCAGCTGTTTGAGCGTGAAGAAGTAACAAGCATCCACGCATACACAAACTTTCGCATTTATAATATTAGTAGGAAGTAGGATAGTAAAAAAAATCAAAATGAAAAAAAAAAAGTAGGATAGTTGCATTAGCGAGAAATCAAAAAACGGGCCATAAGTTAAATGAAAATTTACAAACAGCGCGGCGAAAACCGCAGGCGCTTACAATATTTTATAATTATGCCTATTATATTTTATAAATGTTGCAATAAATTAGACTGTAAGTGCTCACAACCATAAATCATTTTTATGCTAAAGCTGGGTGTATTTATGTTATTAAAAATAAAATCGTGCAATTTAATTATTATTATCTAGTGTAATAAAATGAATTGCACAGCATAATTGTTACGATTTATGGTCACGAATAGTCTATACGAGATTTGGTTATAAATTAAGATGTTATAAAAGTACTAGGGGAACCGCGTCCGCTAGCGCTCCGTATTCTCCTTGAAACTGACCACCGAATGTGGTAATATATTAAGGTAATATATTATCCGACTATAGTTATATATATATATATATATATTATTATATATACATTGTGTTCCAGGAAAATTACAATTTTAATCATTCCCACGTTGCAATGCAAAAAAAATCCTTGTGCAAGGATTTTTGAGCTAGCCATCAGTAACATCAATAAGTTCAGGCGTTATTGAGATATAATAAAATCAGCTAGCTGTCAGCGACATAGATGTTTTTATAACATTAAAAGTCCTTGATGTCCCCTCTTTGGGCTATTATTGCAAAATCACCGACTTCCTCATTATCCTCTACAATTATAGACACTAGTAGAAATCACATCAATTGATTAATCTGATAATAAACTGCTACAATTTGCCATTTGTTGTCTCTGTCCATCGTTACGTTGACAGATAACACAGGGTAGATAGCAATTTAAAATTTAGTTTATTAGATTCAAAGTGTTTTGTTCATACGATGCTCAGTTATAAGAGGGAAGCTCCCATAAAATCAAATACTAATAGTTAGAGACTACGTTTTAGTTCCGTAAGTCATCTCTGGTGACATATAGTGTTCAAAGATCTTCTTTTTCAGGCATTGTGGTATTATGGACGAAAAATCGTCGCGGAGTTTCCCGAATGCGGCCTAGCCGAGTTGGATACGACGGTTGACCTCTTACTCAAAGTTGACTGTTTGATCTAGGTATATTCACCAACTTCGGGAATCGCGTTCCCAACTGATACAAGGCGGGTGCAATACGGCAACGTATGTATGTACCAGCCGCACAAACTATAATGTGTCTGTGTCACAGTTGTACTAGATAAATGACAGTCAGTACAGAGTTTACGCTGCGATACGGCTGCACTACTGTATATTATGGTATCTTATATACAGTATGACTGCGGTAGAGATTCATGCTTTGGCCCCAGACGTATTTTGTTGACATTTAGCTGGCCATTATCGACTGTCATAGAAAACGATGGGCATCTCACCTGACGGCGCACCAAATCGCGCCGTACCGTTCTCATGTAAACCTACGTTTCATACAATATTCGAAATAAATCATTTTTAACTATAATTTGCCTCAATTTACCTGTTCTTTCTGCTGACATACCAAACACCGTTTGGTTAATGAGCGATTTTGACTCATCATAATCATCATCACAGCCATAGGATGTCCACTGCTAGATATATGCCTCCCCCATTAAGGGGGATTTGCCAATACTCGCCACGCTTGGCAGGCGGGTTGGCGAGCGCAGTATGATTTCTGATAGGTCGATTTCTGATCCTCAGAAGGCGCTTCTGCCCACCTTCTGGTACGTGATTTTGACTCACAACCTCTCAATTACCATGTGTGTATAATATTTTTATTTTTTTTAAAAAAATTACGGCAAATTCCGCACCGTCCTTTTGTCGTTCGTAAAGAATAAATAGCACGATGCCTGAAGATGAAAAAGTAAGAGATCCATAGATGAACCCAAGTCACCGTCATAGCTAGTTGAAGTATTATAATGCAGGGTACTTAATAGCACGCAGAACTGATGGCCGATGAAGTAGAAAGGTTCTCGAGTGTAGACCACGGACTGGCAAGCACAGCGTAGGACGTCCACAGATGTAGCGTGATTTTGGCTTCAGCCGCATCGTCACTACCCATCAAGTGAGATAGTGTACAAGCGCTTTGTACCTATATAGCATTTGAATTACATTATAAATCTGTAGGTATGTATAAAAAAGAGTACAAAAATATGCCCATTAATGATTAAGTATCGAGATTATTTATTGAAACTGATTTTGTTGTAAATTACATTTTACAAGTTCCTTGTATTCGACGGACAGAATTAACTTATAGGGGTTAATTGTTGAAAGAAACTCTAAAGTACATTTTATTTTGGCCCAAAATGATCAATAACTTATTAACATGTTAACTACCACTCGCTTTGTTTAAATTTAGATTAGTTAAAATTCGAAGGTTATGAACTAAGCAGGACCTGTAGCGTAGACAGAGAAAGCAAGTCTCATTATTACAGGTCATTTATAATCGTAGTAATTATTTCAAGCTCAAACATAGTATACTTTTAATCCATGAAGGTTATTGTGTTTATAAAGGCAACAGGCTTATATATTTGCAAAGAACAAAAAGTTTCCATACTGCAAAACAAAACCTCTGTTTCTCCTTGGTTACCAATAGTTAGTTTTCATCAACATTCCTATGGACGCGGTATCCATGACAACCGCGTAACGTAACACACTTCAAAGTCAGTGAAAGATAATCCGTGTGCTTATTTTTACAATTTTTATCATATTTTCATTTAGTTTTAGATTAATTTACAACAATGGATGATGAGGAGGAGGCTTTCGGGGGAGCCATGGCTATTGGCTCCGAAACCACGGAGGCGGAGAAGGAATTTGAGAAAGTAAGCAATATTCAGTTTTAATTTGTTTGTTTCTAGCGATACGATTGTCTCTAGACATATTAGGCGCACATACGGTCAAAATATCACCACTAATAAAGCGTTTAAATGGTTTAGACAAATAATCTTACACCCATTCACTGGCACTTTCAAACGAGGGAGTATAAGCGCTGAAGACTATTGTTATTAACGCCGTGTAGTAGAAGGCAAGCATAGGTCGTTCGCATAGTTACTGACACAAAGAAGTATCGTGTTGTCATGCAATACTTAGATTTAAACTTTTGCAAACATCGTATAATCCACAATGATTTTTTTTTTTTTTTTTTCAATGCACTGACACGGCCTCTCACAAAGGAGTGCCGACTATAATCTGTCACGCTGACCATATGCCGGTTGGTCGATATGCAAGTGGCCAGCCCAATGTACAATTTTTTGACAGTCCAAGGGCCTCCATCATTGTCTTACGTCGATCTCCGTAGCACATAATCGCTCTGTTGGAAATGCCACTAGCGGTAACCCGTCCATTGATCGATGATCCATTCGACCGAGAAGTACGTTACTTGGTGCAGTCACATCGTATAATTCAATTATATAGTAGATAGTGGTCAAACGTTAAATCTATACAGTATAAAAAATGAAGAAAAAAAATAATTCCTCCATGATCGATTCAAAGAAACCATATAGCTATTGATTTGCAGGCTTGCCATTAGGCTGCTAGGCTAGGCTAGCTAGGCTTTGAAGCAATGATAACTCAGCGGTAGGAGCGTCGGCTGTCAAACTGACGGACATTGGTCCGATCCCCAACAACGCTTAAGCTCCCGGTGAATGTAACACCGTTATCAAATCCCCAGCATGGTGGTAGGGTACTTTAGAGTACTCGCCTGGCTAGCTACCGCCCTCAAGTTTGCAAAACTGTCACCAAACACATAGTGCGTTCAGGCAGTCTTCTTCAGCAGTCTCAGTCGACTTATCGAAAAGTCCAACCATGGAAGTAAAGTCCCCAGAATGCTGGCGCCATTGCAACGTTGAATAGCTAGGGTATATAATAAAAAACAAACTTGTATAAATTAATTTCAATTTATTTTCAATGTCATAGTATTTATAGCAACAAGTATTATACAATTATGTTTTATTTTAAAGAAATATAAGCTCTATTCATTTTTCGTCAGGTGTTGGATGAGATGCGAGAATCTGACGGCCTCAAGTTCTACACGGATGTTTATACGAAACTGTACGACTCTTACTATAAACTAAAGGAAGAAAACACTGACCATACTAAGGAAATCAATACATTAAAGGTAACCACCACTTATATATGGCTATCAGTATATCTATATCAGAAGTAGAGGAGGTAAATAAGCAAATTAAGTAATAGAATGGTCTTCAATTTATGCACAGAGAAAAGAGGGGAAAACCATTCTTGACAGAGAATATGACAAAAGAATATGATGAAAGCCGCTAACAAAATAATCATTATTTAAATCTATAAGTCTAATAAGTCAAACTTCTGGATCAAAATAATAATTATTTTACTAACCGACTTTAAAAATGGAGGTATATACAGGATGGGGCAAATTTTTGGCCCCTTCAGGGTAGCTACCTTTTCTTTTGTAGTTAGAAGGTTTTGTTCTTAGGAACCTTCTATTTTATTTTGAAGAAAAATATATTCTCCTTTTTAGTTTTTTGAAAATAATTAAGGTTCCAAAGGGCCCAAAAAATGAAATTTGTCACAAAAAAACAATTTGGTCTTAATCGACTCTATTTCCAACCAGGAACACTTTTCCCGAAGTAACATACCAAATCAAATCGTAAGTTTTGGAAATAATTTTTAAATACCATTCCCATACATTTTCTATGAAAAAACGAGTAAGTGAAAACAACAATGGTGCTTAATTTAAATTTGTATGTAACTACTTTTTTAAGCCTATCAAGGCTAATTTTGAAGGCGTATGTCCCTTCCTATGTGAGCTCTAACGACGATGGTTTATTATGTAAAAATGTCTCCAGACCAAAATACGAAACATACCTACCTAGTTACTTCTTAGTAGCAAAATTTGCCATTTTATTGAGTTTTCGTCGCTTATGAACCAATTTTGATGATTCTTTTTTTGTTTGATAGTGTATATTTCCGTGGTAGTCCCATTTAAATTTCATCAAAATCGGACAAGCGGTTTTTTGAGATACTCTCCAATAACTGAAAAGTGCTTCACATACCTCGACGATATTATAGTTGGGGTTGAAGACATCGGAGAACATATACAATGACAATTGATCCCGTGAGCATAGCAAAGGTCACTGAAAAGGGTGACAAAAACATTGTACCAAAAAATGGAACCGACTTCAACACTCAAAAGTTTGAAATTACTTGTCGATGTCGACACAATATTATGATGATAGTTACTTTTGTGAACTATCATAGTACCGATTTCAACAAGTTATTTCACACCTATGAGTGTTGAAGTCGGTTCCATTTTTAGCTAAACATTTTTTTTACTGCGTATTTAAAACGGGTGTTTGAAAAAAAAATAAAAAAAAAATGTTTACTCCGGTCATTTGAACGCATATTCTTTGTGATACCAATAATATTTTTTGTATGTGGATAATAAAAGTAATTATTTTTGTTTTATTTACCAATGACTAGCAATTTGACATATTTTGCTCGATACAGTCTTAAAAAATATATACATTCATCTGTTATTTAGGTCAAGTAATCCAAAACGCTTTACTCTTTACCGAGCAACTTGAGGCCACATGTCAATGTCAAATAGAGTAATAATTAACCCCGATGTTACCAGGGTAATAGAATTACACTGTCAGATGTAATTGTGGCGGTCTCGATAACCTCACAGCTGTCAACGGGAATTTGCAAAGTTATAACGAGACAGACTAACGATTACCCTTTGCCGGGTGCTAATTATCCGTTTGCGAACGCAGTCCTAATAATAAGAACGATTTAATGTTAGAAAATATGTACATTAATAAATTGCACATGGTTAGATTTGCAAAATCAAGACAGACGAAATGAAGCCTCAGTATTTAAGGTGCGTTCCATACGCAATAATTTACTAGCATTTCGTTATTTTTGTGTTCATTAATTATGTTTTTAACAAGGACAGTCGTCTAAATTGTTACGAAAAAATTTAGTACAGTGAACTTAAATGACTATATAGGTAGGCATGGTTATAAGAGTGATATCAACGGATTAAGTTTAATGTGAATGGATACAATTTGGCGGTAAGAATAATTACCTATTGTAGGCAAAATTTTAGAAAACAAACCAAAACGGGACTATGTCTGATCCCTTGGTTTTTTTAACCAATGTAAGCTTTTGTTTGGCGTCTGAACCTTATGTTAAGTGACGATACGGTCTAAAATGTTGCTTTACACTAACGCTATGTGTTAGCAACATCTGTCGACAGCTGTCGACAGAACTGTCGTCAACGTTAGTTGTTGATAAGTTTGCTAACTATAGTGTATTTTGCAGGCAAAACTAGGCCGCTTCGACGAAACCGTCACGGATTACCTCACGGAAATAGCGGACGCCAACAAGACAATCGACAAGTTGCGAGCGGACATAGGTCAGTCGAGGATAATATTATCTAATATCATTTTTAGTTTTCAGTATTTTATCTCAAACACATGGGGGCACCATCAAGATTCTGCCTCGGTTCGAAAAATTTGTAGATACGGGCCTGTCATTATAATACAAATATCAAATCAAATATTTATTTAATCAGAACTAAAAGCAATACAATAAATAATGAAGAATCGATGACACCTGCAGTAGTGTAAAACTGTGTCGCAGATGTCAACGCCCCCATCCGAAATAGGTACATGCAGTCCCAGTTATTAAATAAAATATACATATAAAAACTAGAATTATATAAGTAGCAAATAAAAACTAATTCTAATTAGCGCTACTACGCTAGGGTTTGTGCGTGTGTGTGCGTGTGTGTGTGTGTGTGTGTTTGTTTTTGAATTTTATTTTTATTTGTCAACTGCAAGTAGGTCTTCCGTGTCCTTGTAAGACAGTGATTGCAACCATTCGACACATTTCAATTTACATTTATGTAATGCCAAGGGATATATGTTTAACTGTCTGTTAATTCGGTTATAGAGCATAGAACTTAGATAGCAGTATTGGCGGCCAGCAAGAGCCGTCCGACGTTGTTCTTTATAAGCTACCTACAGCTTAAAAAGATAATAAGGGCCCGTTACGAAAGTATATCTTATACTGAACACAGCTACGGAGTACATAATAAGTATGTTCAGACAGCAAATAACATATTATAAATAGTACTAGATTTTTTTTTACTACTGCTTGCGTTTGACAGCTGTCACCTGTAGTGTAATAATGACCAGTAATAACAACCTGTCAGGTAATAATGTGGTCTACGATGGAGCACGTCTGCCTTGAAGATATATATTCAATCGTGACTTGAAGATACCCAGATTGTATTTGTGCGGAAATACAGATTTAGGCAATGAATTCCACTCATTAGCTGTACGCACTATGAATATGGAAGTAAAACGCCTCGTGCGACAAGTTGGAACGTCAACCATGTATGGATGTCTCATTGCCCTCCGTCTGGTCGTTCTCAGATGGAATAGGAATGGAGGAATCAAATCATGTAACTGCAGACCACACTCCTCGAAATGTATCCGACAAAACATTGATACACTTCGATTCAATTCAATTCAATTTATTATCAGAAAAAGTATACAAATTCCACTTAAATATTGACGGGCAGAATCTACGCTAAGAAATGATTCTTGTGTCGCAGGTAAACGCAGGTAAACTAGCGACTTTACGTCGGTGCTATAGGCTTTGAAGTCTCCTCTTAACTAGAGAGTCGTTGTTGATGAGCCGTTTCGCTCGCCTCTCTATCGGCTCCATAGCCTCAAGTTGGTACTTAGCCGAGCTGTCTCACAAATGAGAACATTACCTACTCCATACACGATCGAACCTGTTCTTGATGCAAGTTGAGGAGTTGGATTCTAAATTGTGCGTCGGGTTCAAGGAGACGCCTAAATGTCTAGATGGTCAGTTATTGATACGGATTCATAACGGAAAGATGCATACTTTCATCGATCTTTCGATCAGACGAGCAGCCATCGATGACCACTTGTAATGATCTGACCCCCAGAAAATTGTATATGAATTTTTTGAGGGATAGATCATTACAGTCAGATGACGCAGTGAGCAAGCCGTATTAAGAAAGCTTGCTTGTAAGGCTGTCGTATCAAACCTTATCAAAGACTTTTGAGATATCGAGAGAAACGGCCAGCGCTTCTCCGTATTTCTCGACGGCCTCACTCCAGATGTAGGTACGTAATAATACGAGATACTTAGTAATTAGATACACTAATATTTTGATAAAGACGAGGCGAGGGCGCTGGCTGACGCGATGCACGCGCGTGAGTTGTCCAGCGTCGAGAGCCTCGAGACCATGAAGAAGACGGTCACCAGACTTGAAAAGGAACTGGATGCCAGGAAACGAGCTGGGGACGATGACGCGTGAGCATTTGCACTATAATTAAGTCCCAGAGGTATACATTTATGCTATTTAAATCACCCACGCCGACAATGCTTTTTCTATCGTCCAGGTGCCCTGCGTATTTACGATCACGAGGATCACAGAGGACGCTCCGTCGTATTATTATGAAACCTATTGTTATTAATATAGAAATACCAAATAAAAACAAAAACAAATGAAAAATATAGATTCAGGGGGGTACTTTGCATTAACCTCTTGAACTATTTTCACAATTGCCGCGGACGGGCTTGCCATCATAGCGGGCCGGAAGAACTCGCATTGCCGGGTGATACCGGATTCAACTATGCTCAGTTGACATCTCATATAAATCGACCCTTGCATATTTTACCTCAATAGCTCATTGCTTCAATAATGGGGGCGGAAGATGTGGCTATGTTTTTACGATAACGTGTCATATTACCTAAATTATTAGCTAAAATAACTGTAAAGACTAGGGGTCTGAGGGATACTTAATGCTTATTTTATCTGAAAATAATAGTTCATAATTTTTTGACAAACTCTTCATTGTGGACTAGGGTTATGTTTTGGTTTGGCAGCTTTTATAAAGGTATGATATTTTTACAAGTTATAAGGCTTGTGGGTTTTAAAAATGACGATTTAAAAATGGTCTCCCTAATTTGGTCGGATTATTGGCTGCTAACTTTTGGCTGCTAACTTCACACTGGTGAATTAGAGCGGCTCTTATATCCCCCAATCACACCGTTTCTCTGTGTAGACACGGACTCCCCATTCCCCACTCCCCGGAATCGGAACTCGAATTATTATAATTAGTGGTTCGACTGGGTGATCCGATTATAATGATTCTTTTTTTATTTGAAATCTGGTGCTTCCCCTGTGGTCTCATTTAAATTTCATCATCATCGGTCAAGCCAGTTTTTGAGTTACGCTCCAATAACTGAAAAGTGCTACGCATACGTGAATGACATTATGGTTGCGGGTGGAGAAATCTGTGAAAATACACAATGACAATTGATCCCGTGAGGAGCAAAGGTCACTGAAAAGGGAGATAATTTTTTTTACCACAAAATAGAACCAACTTCAACACTCAAAAGTGTGAAATAACTTGGTGAAGTAGGTACAACGATTACAATATTTTGATAATAGTTACTTTTGAACTATCATGGTACCGACGTCAATGACATACCTAAGACCAAGATTACTGAACAATCTTGAAATTTCAGAATATTATCATCATCATTTCAGCCGTAGATTATCCACTACTGAATATAGACCTCTCCATGTCTTTTTTTAGTGCGGGGTATGCCAGTACTCGCCACACTTGGCAGGCGGGTTGGCACAGTATGTTGATTTTATCCGCAGAAGGAACTGCCCACCTTCTGGTACGTGGTCCCTTAGCCGACTATACAGCAACCACGGGTAGAGATGGGGGAATACTATTCTAGGCCGGTACCACACGGCAACGTTCTGGCGTTGCTATGGGATACCGGCCTAATAATATAAAATATAAAATATACACCATTAATACCATTTAAAATTATTTATCTATTGTTGTCAATCTAAACGCACCGTAAACGGACAAAAAATACACAAGGCAAATAAAAAAAGGTGAACAAGGTCAAATGCGAGCAATTTTATACCAATTAGTTAATTATAATCAAGTCACCTTTAATAAAGTCCCTGAAAAGCCAAGTTTTTTTGCTGACAACGAGTTAATGAGTATCTATCCAGGAATTAGTTTTGTTTGATTATTATCTATTAAGCGAAACTGTAGTGAAAGTATGTCTGCACATGAAATATTTAATGCAAATTCTGTTAGAGATTAAGAACCCTTTGATTTTTATCAACTATAAAAATTAAAACTCCAGGAGAGTGACTTTTTGAAAGCATCGGGTATCTACCTGATGGTTACAGGTTTGATTCCCATTCCTGAGCTTTCTGTGTAGTATCGTTACCAAATCATAGCATGGTGGTAGGGTATTTTTCAGTGTCCGCCTAGCTAGCTACCCGCTACGTTACTGACCACCAAGTGCAATAGTGACCACAGGGTCACAAACAGAATAGTCTCTTAATTACTCAAACTAACTAAAATTCTTTAAGGTACTTTTAAGTGAAATTGCTGGCTCTAATAATAGGCTTATTGCTGTCTCTAATTCAATTCAAATGCGGATCATAAGCTGTAAGGAAGGCTGCGGTAAGGATGTTTTAATCGGTACCAAATATTGTGAAGACTTATTTAACATAAAACTATCCCGCATTTTGATAAAGAGCCCACTCTTCCGGCACCCACGGATCGAGATGGGGGGTACAGTTCTAATAAGGTACCGCCGGTACCCCATGGCAATTGATT
This sequence comes from Apeira syringaria, assembly GCA_934044485.1. Lineage (NCBI taxonomy): Eukaryota > Metazoa > Arthropoda > Insecta > Lepidoptera > Geometridae > Apeira > Apeira syringaria. Next base: position 12,897,741 of record OW203661.1, on the reverse strand, counting down.
GGCGTTATGAAGAAGGATATATAGAAGCTATTTAGTTAATCATCGAGGATGCCAAAGATTGTTCTATCGAAATATATTATCTACTAGAAGCGCCCCGCCGTTTCACCCGCATGGATTACGGTTTTCCCGTTATCTCAATAATCCCACGGGAACTATACTTTTTCCGCGATAAAAGTAGCCTATGTGTTAATCCAGGTTTAATCTATCTCCATAACAAATTTCATCGGAATCCGTGTAGCCGTTTGAGCGTGAAGAAGTAACAAACACACACACATACACACAAACTTTCGCATTTATTATATTAGTAGGATTTCTCGATATAAAGGAAACTGAGCAGGAAGACAGACCCTGGTTGTTAGCCGAGAATGGACGCTAGGGCTAGGATGACAGAGATCGAGATGGATTTGGTACCGTCTAAGTTTCCGTACTGCATCTTATATCAAGTTATATTAGCATCAAATGATAAAGCTTATGTTTAAAACTCAATTCTTAGTGCAAACGTGACCCAATATTTCGGAAATGGAAAGATATCTCAAATGTTTCGTAGCGGGATGTACTCATGCAATTTTAATCAACCAACTGGGTTAAGCCACGTACGTGCGCGTTCATACCTTGAGTTAATGGCATTTTCAACAGATAGCATCCGTGCATCGGAGGCATTGAGTATGAAACCAGTTGAGTAACGCGATACAACTTCCTCTAGTACGAAAAATGAGAGTTAAAATCAACTGCTAGCAACTGCGAGTACGGCAGTCGGGCTTAGGATTTGGGCGGAGAACTTGCTCAAAAAAATAGAAATAAATATAGTATAAGTATAGGGTGTATGATATGTGTTTGGAGGGCACAATAAGTCGTGGGTCCCGGTTCTTATCTTAAGATAACACTCCATAGGTTATTTCGAAAGCTGCAAAGCAAACAGGTCACCACAAACATTTCGTGCAACATTTACATTTGTAAGTACTAGCAGTTTTAAATAAATTCCTTAATCAGAGAAATCATGATCTAGGTTTTGATGACAAGGTCCAGTTGATCCATCTACATGACAAGGTCCAGTTGAGAGGTTTTTTATTTGTTTCAGCTACATGGGTACTAATTATTAATTATGTAACACGAAATGAAGGCACAAGACATGCAATGCCACAACTCAAATAATTAATAAGGATAAAGTTTGAGTCGTAATAAGGTACGTTTCCGGTTCATCGCGGCCGAGCGCAGTCGTGCACTGTTGATCGCGTGCGACTGACGCGAGCGGATGATGCCGTGGCTCGTCGTATTAGGACTACATCGCGCCGTCGGCTGTACCCGTCTGTCGAAGACTTCGGAAATGGTGCCATTATTTATGTATTTGTTTACATACTCTTATGGAAGCATAACAGTTTCCCAATTCACTTACAAAAGGCTTAAAAGGATACAAAAAATACATACAACATTATAACAAGTATAACATAACAAAAAATAAACAATAGAACAAAAAAAGGCACATTACACATAGAAACCACATAGCCACCAATATCAACATACCTACAAGATATAAATATAAAATTATCTGACATTTTCATACGCTGACTATTGTCGCATAAGCCACGCGCGTAAGTCGCACGCAATAAATCGTCCGCGGCTGCGATCGGCCGCGACGCACCGATTTGAACGTTTAGAATCATTGTCATTCACTCTCACATAATTATAATTTATATGAAACATGTTTTTTGATTGTTGAGGTATAAAAAGGTACTTCTTTTAATTAATGCGGGAGGCCCAGCAGTGAAGGTCTAATGGCTGAGATAGCGATGATGATTATGATTATAATTCGTTCGGAAAATGGAATGAATAGAAAATTATAGAGTAGTAACCATAGTAGGTAAAAAGAAAGTGTTAAGCGGTTGCTATCCTTCTGCGTAAAGCATAACTACCACAGTCAACACAACACTCTTCATCTGATGGTGAACAGGGCAATCTCGGATACATAGATAGCATCTTCGTCAGACATAATTTTCCTACCTAGGTTTATAGGAGCAAACTCATACGCTTGGGATGACTGATGATGCCTCAGGGATTTTCCCATTTTAGCTCATATATAGGTACAAATAAAACTAATTATCAAACATGGAGAAGGTTTCCATTACTGTCAGATATGACGGGATTGGAAACCTCCTCCATTTTTTAAAGTAAAAGATATTTTATGTTTGATGCCTCAGAAATGTATACCATGAACCGATTTGAATAACTTTTATTTCATTTCATTTGAAATAAAAAAGATTGGTTCCATAGAAATTTTATGATATTCGATCAAGTACAGACGACAAAGAAACAAAGAAGGGTGTATCGGAGACAAAAGTTTTTGTGTAATACAATCGCGATAAGTTTACGTAACAATGAAAGAGATGCACGGAAAAATGAACCTTGTTGTTTAATAATGTCAGATTGTCTTTAACCTTAGGATAGCAAACGATATATTTTACAATTCGAGTTTGAAAACTATCGCTGTGGAAGTGTAAGCGGTAAACTATATTTAACTGTAATTTTCCAGCAAATATCACGTGAGTCCTAGCCGGTTCTTAGATAATAATATTTTATAATGTTAAAAATATTCCGCGGGTAACTAGTCGAAGTCCGTTTTTATTGGTTTTACACTACGTAAGTACTGAGTGCAAATTATGTTATTTAATGCAAACATGCAATTCATAAACAATGCAATAGTAATTCAAACGTAATCATAAATAAACTTGGTATTCCGCTAAAATAACAATTGCATATCGATTGCATTGTAGGTAATTGCATTACGCTAGAAATTGGATCTGTACCGCTATTACAATTATACTCCAACTAGAATAGCAAAACTAGAAAGAACGAGTCTTCAAGTCGCGAGTGAATAGCTACCTTCAAAGTTTGCGTGCTACACCTTATACCGCGTTGTCACTTAAAATCAGGCGAATAGTCTCACTTGATTTTGAGTGTTTAAGTTTAAAAAAATATAAAATAATCGAAAATTCGTTAACAATCTATGAGCAATGTAAGAGATTTGATACCCTGGTATTTTCAGATACGTACCCCATTACCCTAATTAAAACACATTAAATTGATTATGCATGCTAGTGGCTTATAACTTTTCTTCCAAGAGGGTAAACGTAGCAATGTAGCAATGATCAGACCTTCTTTTCAATTACCTTCGTCATAATAATATTCTGGAAAAACACTAAAGTTGAAACTGATGAACAGGAAAACTGAAAAGATAGTGAAAAACAGCCAAGGACATCAATTCTATTGTAGTATAGGGACATATTTTTAATGACTAACGATATATTAATTACCCTTTGCACTTAATTTGTTCTATATAACACTATGTTCGTTCCGCCGTTTTGTCTGCGTCCTCTCTTCAAATATTGTAACCATACTATACTAGCCGGGTTCAGAAGTTTCTCCCTCATGGGTTACGGCTTTCCCAGTATCTGTTATCCCACGAAAATATATGAAACATAACTTTTAGAGTTACCGATTCCACCCTATACTCCCACCCCCTTCATTTACAGCAAAATGTATAGCGCTATCTTTGTCTATACGGAGACGAGTATTACCTAAACTTGTTTACGACACTTACGACTTTTACTACACTTGTTTTTTCTAGTTGAACGGTTTTTGTGAGCTTGTAGCAGTGAAAAGTCATGTTCTTTTAGTGCAACGTACAAGTGTTTTTCTTGTCTGATGGTAGAGGGGCCACGTCAGCCGTGAAAGAGAAAGAAAAGTTCGAGAAGGAGAAGGCGCGACTCCAGGGCGAGATAGACGGCTTGAAGCTGCGCCTCAACAACGCGCAGAACTACCAGGATGAGCTGGAGCTGAAGAATAACACCGCTGAGGAGGCCATTGCTAAGCTAGAGGAGAACCTAGAGGTGTGTGCGTAAAAACTTGAAGTTTTAATTAAATAGTGAGCTTAATACTACGGATAAACATAGCAGTTTCTAGTTTAAAATAAGCAAACCTATCCTAGAAATAGGTTTGATTGTGTTGGTTTTGGTATATTGTGTACTCTGTAAGACAACCTTATATTAGAAAACATGGCATACACCAATGTGTTCGGAATTCAATCCCGCTAATATTATAAAGGCGAAAGTTTCGATGTAAGTGTGTATGTTTGTTACTCCTTCACGCTCAAACGGCTTCACCGATTCGATGAAATTTGCTATGGAGATAGCAAATTTCCCCAAAGACAATGGCAGGCAGGCAGGGCAAAGACCCTAGATTACACATAGGCTACTTTTTATTGCGAAAATAGTTGTAGTTCAAGTATAATTCTGAAAAGTGTAAACAACCCTCTAGGTATAGCAAATTTAATAAATAGCACTTAAAAGAGCTGTTAGATTATATCAAAGACCCCATGGTCTAATATCTAATTCTAATAATAAAAATACACCAGAACAACAACAACCAGACACAAACAAACAAATAACCAGAATTATCCCATGATAGTTCTGGTTATTTGTTTAGTATACCTACGTTTATAATGATTATGTTATATGCCATTAAGCTATATACATGGTGCGTTAAATTGGTTGAATTTGAGCTCTAGCTCTCACGGTATCCTACCGTGAGAGCGTATTGCGTCTGTGAGGGCTAACTCACTTCTGCATGATTCCTTGTCTGACGTGATTACGGTTCTTTGTATTTGAAAAAGTACAGTAAAATCTCTTTATTCGCGGGTATACGTTCCGTAAATATGCCGCGAATACAGAAACCGTGGATACGGAACGGTCATTTGTATAGGAATGTAGGGGATACGTTCCAAGAGCTTAAAACAAAACAAAAAATCATACGTATTCAAAATCAATTTAATCACGTTACTTGTTTTATTAACAATACCTACAATACTTAATATTTTTTTCTAGTATGTCCGCTTTTACAGGGTCCTTAAATTCGGATGGAATTTCGGCAGTGGTGATAGCAATTTAAGACTTATTTCCATACATTAGTCAATTTTCATGAAAAATCACACAGATTATTTCCTTGCGGTAACCTTCAGTAAGAGTTTCAGGCTAAATGACGCCTTTTAAGTGCTTGTGGAAGGCTCTTCAATGTCTCTGATTCTGTGTCTTTAAAGCCATCTCAGCCGATTCCGTTCGCAGCTTCAACAATGTTTCCAGTAAAAGTTTAAATTACCGACTGGATCCGCGAATAGCGAAATATTTATCCGCGAATAGCGAAACCGCGAATAAGGAGCTTTTACTGTATATTGCGTTTTTTTTTAAAGGTTACGTTTGACCACTGTCTCACCTGATGTTAAGTGACGACGCGGTCCAAGGTGTAGCACGCAAACTTAGAAGGTACACAAGACACAAATACAAGCGTTAACTGAACCTCACTGGACAGTGGACGTAGACAGACGTCCTACCTAGGACGCAGGCAAGGGCTGGATGCGGGCCGCTTCCAACCAGTCCTTGTGGAAAGCAATGGGAAAGGCATATGTCCAGGAGTGGAAGTCCTATAGCTGAGATGAAGAGATGATGATGATGAACTGAACCTCATCCTTTTTTTTACATCAGTTTTATTAAATGTCTGCCCCCGAATGATGGGTAGTCTCCGACCAAGGGCAGAAATTCCAACTTCCATTATTGCACCGCCAGAATCAATCCCATTAATATTATAAATGTGAAAGTTGAGGTGGATGGATGGATGTTTGTTGTTCAATCACTCCAGAACGGCTGAACGGATCTAGATGAAATTTTTGATATGTAGATAGCTTATACCCTGGATTAACACATAGGCTTATTTTCATCATTTCCATCATCACCATTTTTCATCACTGCGCGGGTAAAACTGCGGGGCGCAGCTAGTATTATATAATGTGCATTTAATATTTATGAACAGGAAGCTGATAACAATGCCGTCAGACAGAACCGTCTCGTAGACCACTTAAAAGGAGAGAGTGCTACTCTAAAAGGAGTAGTAGAAGAACGCGGCTCCATCATCGCAGATCTTAACGAAAAGGTAACCTTAAATCAATCCTAAATTAAAATTAGGGGCTTGGAAAAAACAAGTAATTATTTGTAATAAATTAACGTTATTATGATTTGGATGATATTTGAGGATAAATTATGGCTAGATTCATATACATAAGCCACTCATTTAAATATATTGGTCTGCTCTTACCCATATTGCCATAATCTTCCAGGACAGATGTTATATTTAAATACAATATTATAAAATCTTTTATATACATATATCATCCAATAAATGATTGAAAATGAAACCCGAGAGTAAATAAAATGGAATATGCAAAAGCTTCGATTGTATAATATTACATAGGTAATTCATACAAACTATTAGAGTTTCTGTGGCATTACGTAAACGCGCTTGAAGCGTTTATGGACGAAAATAACTAGGCCCACAGATGTCTGGCAATCAAACTTCTGTTGAAATAGGTTCAGCTGTTCCGGAAATTAGATGCAACATACAGAAAGACAAACAAACTTGTAAAAAATGACGTTTGTATTCTGATTGCTCTACGTGATCGAATCAGAAATGAGGACATCCGTAAAAGAACGTAAGTCACGACATATCCAGCAGATTAGCAAGTTAAAGTGGCAGTGGGCAGGCCACATAGCTCAAAGAACTGATAGCCGCTGGGGTCGAAAGGTTCTCGAGTGAAGACCACGTACTGGTAAACGTAGCGTAGGACATCCACCGACAAGATGGTCAGATGACCTGACTAAGATGGAGGTAGAAGCTAGACGCGGGCCGTATCCAACCGGTCCTTGTGGTAATCAACAGGGAGCCCTTAATCCAGTAGTGAACGTAAACGCATGGCTGATGATGATGACTATAGCTTCTGTGGTATTACTCAGACGCGCTTCTAGTATTTATGGTCGTGGATAACTAAGCCTACGCTAGTACAGATGTATGTCAGTGGTACTTCCGCCCAAATAGGTTCAGCTATTTCAGAGATTACAGATTACAGATAGACTGATATAAATATGAAAATTGGTATTTATATTCTTTTTGCACTTAGTAAAAAACTGTTATTGTATTTCTAACGTACACATAAATTGTATGTATTTGCACAACAATTGACGGGTAGTTCGATATTGTATAGCTAAAGAAAGCTGAGAAGAGTATCGAGCGTCGCGACAAGCAGCTCCGCGACATGACAGCTAAGCTCGAGAGAGCTATCTCAGATATGGAAGCCGCCACCACCAGGGCATCTCACCTGAGGGAGCAGCTCGACTCCACCAACATCGAGTTTGATAAAACGAAGACTGCGTTGAACAACACCACTAAGGAGCTAAGGGTGAGTAAGACAAACTTTGAAGCAATGATAGCCTAGCCGTGTAATCGTCTGCTGTAAAGCTGACAGTCGCAGGCTCGAGCCCCGCCCCCGGCTTGTGCTTCTGGTGAAGGATACATACCGGTATCAATTCTTCTGTATGGTGATAGTGTACCTACTGTCACTTACCTGCCTGGCAGGATACCACTCTCAAGTTTGAGAAACTGTCAAAAAACCAGTTAACATATTACGCCTTAGACACATTGTCATGATTAATTTAGACAGTGCTAAAACACTGATTGCTACTGGAGACCATTAACGTCAAGGTCAGTAAAATTTGTATTTTAATATCTATATGTATGTGCGTGAACAGACTCAATAGTCTATTTAAAGAAAATATTAGATTCGCGAAAGTTTAAAACATCAGATCTATAAAGTATTAAAAAAAAACAGCAGTGATCACAGACAGAAAAAACATCAAGTGCTATTATAATAATTATTATATTATTAAATATTTACTTGCGATGTACTTATTCAAAATACTTTAAAGTTTTAAGGGTTGAGAAGTAGGTTATCAAGAGGTTTTTCGTATTAAATATAAGTACCAAGGTGACCACGCCTCCCTCGCGTTTTCCCCAAAGAAATCTATAACTTTTATCAAAATTGTTAGAGCCATTTCCGAAATAGTAATAGTCATCAAAGTCGGTTCACAATTCCACATAAAAAAACAAGTCTGGGGCGACACACGTCAAAAGCAGCCGTATTGAGAACCACCTTTTTAACGTTGGTTAATAAAAATAACAGTGAGCGGTGTGTCTGATCTGTTGTAGAACACAATAGACGACGGCAACAAGCTCCGCAACGAGGTGTCCAAGCTGCAGAAGCAGTCCGTCCAGCAGATGAAGAAGTTCCAGCTTCTCGAGGGGAACAAGGCTAACGTGGAGGCTGAACGGTACCTTACACTTTTACTAGCCCATCCCCTCACGGCTTTACTTTCCTTCCTGTAATATTGTGCTTAAATACAAAAAATGTAGTCATCCAGAATACGAAGTTCAATAATTACGTAAACGGATTTAAAAAACTATGCACACCGATTTCCAGTACTCATACGTGGAACATTTGAAAAGAAGTTAAAGAAGAAATTTTACTTGAAAAAAATAGAACATCATCAATGCGAAGTCTAACGTTTCGAACCAACATAAGAAGAAGAATTTGCAAGAATTAAAATCAGCATAATACCTCCCCACTATTGAGACACGAGCTTTCTCTCAGATATTCCTCTCTATGATTATGTTGTAGGTTTTTTTATAGCAACAAGTTACTCTAATCAAATATGTCTATTATCTTCAACCGACTTCTAAAATAAGGAGAATAAGGAGTAGGTTCGCAATTTGTCTGCTTTTTTATTACATTTGTTATGCGTGTTGAACGTAATCTACCATGCTGGCCAATGTGCTAGTGATAGCTAGCGATGTGAATTAGTGCGCAAACCTCGGCTAAACGTCCCATGGTTGGTCACTCACGAAATATACATGATATAGTGAAACAAAGTGCCGTTGCCACGAAAACCCATATCTCTCTACTAACATGGTAGTTAGGCTAGGTAGGTTAGGCTTGCGTGCTACATCATAGACCACGTCATCACGTCATCAGGTGATACAGTTGTCAAACGCAAGCTTGCACTCGCAGAATATTGCAGTGAGCAATATTGCAGTGGTTGCCGGTCAGGTGGTAAAAGAGTTGTTACCGGCAATAACAAGATAATTAACATCTTGTGATAATGAATAATAACATTTATCATTTCAAATTACTGCAAACTAATGGCCAGACCTTAAGCTACGTAACTATTTTGAAATCGTTTGATTATATTAATTCTGTATTGTGTCTGAACACGATGTTCCCAGATGTATGTAACTGCAAATTAGTTCCGAACCTGGGCGGAGAGTAATTTTTCAGTATATATCACGTGAGTCCAAGTCGTTTCTTAGATAACATTTTTATGTTTTAACATTAATTTTATAAGTTTATTTTCTACATCAAAGAACTGATATGGCAACAAAGTGATGATGCTCCATTCTTAAAATAATTGATTAAAAAAATAGATGTACTGTGTTCCAGCGAGCGTCTCCGGCAGCAGGTCACGGTGATGGAGCGGGAGATTATGCTGAGCAACAAGAAGATGGAGTCGGACCGACGGGACATCGAGAACTTGAACAGAGAGAAGGACATTCTCAACAAGAACATGCAAAAGATACAAAGTGAGTGGCGCACATTATCATACATTTTGAGTCTGAAAACTATCGCGAGTTTCTTCCATAATTGTAATGTAACAAACCGACTAGGACTCACGTGGTATTTACTGGAAAAGTAATGCCAGGCGGCGTAAGTAAAAAACCGAAAAGTAATGTCAGCACGTAACGTTGCTGAGGCTTGCGCCCGCCGCCAGGCACGATCATAACTCCCAGATGAAGGACTGCAAATAAGTTCGAACCTGGTCGAAGAGTAATTTTCCAGTTAATACCACGTGAGTCCTAGTCGGTTTCTTACATTACAATTATCATACAAACATAAGTTGCCTGCGTGTAGCTGCGTAGTAACTATTTTTGAGTCGCTAGGAATTGGCCTAATTATTGTGTATCTCGCTCACTGGCTTGAATTTTTAACATCTTCCTATCTCGCTCTCTCTTCATTCACCGACTTCGTGTTGCGGTAGACGTAGGCTAATCTATATTTTTATTATGTTCCACAGTTGGTCTCCATGCAGCTGACGCGAGCATCTCGTGCGCCGTAACTATATACCGTCCAATGATAAAAGGATGTTTGCTTATTTCTATAGATTTATATTGAGGTACAAATGTTGAAACGGTATCATTAACAGCAGTGACGTGCACGACTGCACATAAGCCTCCCCCAATCATTTCCACGACGATCAATTGGAATCGGCCGTATCCAGCTTCTTTCTGCTATCTTGATAGGTCGTCTGTCTACGTTATTGGTGATTGTCCTACGCTGCGCTTGCCAGTCTGTCGTCTCCACTCAAGTAATCTTCGACTACAACGGTCATCAGGTCTACGTAATGTACCGTGCCCACTGTAATTTCAACTCAATAATCCACTGGGCTATATCGGTGACTTTCGTTCTTCGATGGATCTGTTCAGTTCTGTTTCGATCTCGTAGATAATTATTGAAAGTAAAACTAAAGCTCGTACAATATATTGTATACGTTCGATGTACAGACGAGGCCATCGAGAACCTACACATGTTGAACTTGCAAGAGCAGCGTCGGAAGCAGCTGGAACACGAGCTGGAGATGAACGCGGCGCAGATCAACAAACAACGGCTCATCATAAGGCAGCTGGAGAAGGATAAAGACAGGTCGGTCATTTATCACACTACCTAATATTTAAAAAGGCGATAGTTTGTTCGTCGTTTGTCGTTTGTATTTTTGTTACTCCGTCACGCAGAAACGGCTTAACAGACTTGCATGAAATTTGAAATGAAGATAGCTTATACCCGTGAATTTTTTTTTTTTTAACTATTATAAGTTTGCGTTTGACAACTGTCTCACCTGATGTTAAGTGATGACGCTGTCTAGGATTTAGTACGCAAACCTAGAAGGTACCTATTCACTCGCGACTTGAAGACTCCAGGATTGTACATATCGGGAAACACAGACTCGGGCAACGAGTTCCATTCCTTGGCAGTACGCATTAAGAAAGTGGAAGCAAAACGCTTCGTACGTATAAACAATAGGCTACTTTGTATTCCAAAAAATGTATTGTGCCTTCGCGATAATTGATGTAGCGAGAAAACCGTAGTCCACATAATTGAAACCGCGGGGCGCAGGTAGTCTATTAATATTTATAATTTTAAGTACTTTATTTATATTTTAGTAGAAACCGTGTGGGTCTGTTATGCACTTTGATGTATGACGTGTAAGATCTGATTTCTAAACTAAACTTAATGAACAAATGTTATAAAGGAAAAACATCGGCCACTAATGGGATTTGAACCCACGACTTCAGAATACCGTCATGTTGCTTTACCATCTATCTATGGTATAGTGCTTTTACAGTCCAATTCTACCTAGCATGTTGTTAATGCAATGAACCATAAAACTCTTTGATGTATATGTAGTTAGAGAATGGTACTAAATACATATGATGTATTGCTTGATTATAGGAAGTAGCTTAGCAGCCGTAACACAGGTGACCCCAGCACGGCTGCTAAAGGCCTTTTATATTGTATTCACATACATAATTATGTATACATCGATAACCACATGTTTTAGTTAGCTATTATGTATTGATAGTGTTTTGTGCCAATAAATATATTTGTATATTTGTACATACGTTTTACAGAATGCTAGAAGAAACCATTGCACTGAATGAAAAAGTCGACGAAATAACAGGTAAGTCACCGCTCTCTATAGCTAGACAATGTGGGTGTTCACTAGACAATACAGCCCCCGGGGTGACAATTCTCTTATTTATAAGACAAGCAATTCATAAATAATGCAATAGTAATACATACGTAATTATAAATAAAATTAAAATTCCACTTAAACCATAATTGTCTCTCGATCACATTGCATTGCGGTAGAAATGACATCTATTATCTATAACTATTACAATTTATTTATTTATTAAACTACATAGTAAGCTAACAGCGTAGCCAAAGCGTTTTTTAAAACAATTATACCTACTCGTAGTAGAACAACGAACCTAGCAAAAACAACAATTTATTATCAATATGTGAGCAATGTGTTTAGTAGAATTGATACCCAGGTCGTATGTTGCCCTGGTATTTCAACAATCTCGTCCAACAATACTTTTCGGTATACCTGCTTCGGTATGGATGTCTTACTGTTTTTATATTTGAATATTTTCTTTTCATTTCTTCAGAGGAGGTGCGGCTCCGAACGGCTGACATCCTCGACCTGTCGAAGGCACTTCGCGAAGAGTCCATCAAGACTCGCAAACTATCCGTATCGCTGGATGCCACCAGGGCCGAGAGGAATATGCTCCATAAGAACTATACAGAGGCTCTCGATGAGATACAGGACCTCAAGCAGAAGCTGAAGGTAACTTTCACTACTGCTACTTCTTGTCACTAACCCACGCTCTTCTACCGCTAGTCGTCTCAGTACTCACATCTTTAATATAAAAAAACATTTTTCACGCACTCGATCCATACCTTGTTCGATTTTCCTCTACCTCTATGTATTTCCATTGAAACTCCTTATAACTTCATTCAATATTCTTTACCGTTGCTTTAGCAAGACGATCTATGGAAAACCAGTATTCCCGTTTCTTTTTTTTTTTAAGGTCTGAACGTTTCACAGTTAAGGCCTTAACGATCCACGGACCCAACATGGACATAACTACCTGGGATTGTAATATGCCCGTCGATAGAGCACCGGATGCGGCTCAAGTCCATGTTTCTGCCCCAAATACAGACAACATTTCACAACATCGGTACGCAATCAGCGTATGTATGTTGTGAACGGGAACCGGGACATAGTAACAAAGTAATATCAACTCTAATACGCTAATATTAAATCGACTTGACATTCACACTCGATGTATAAACCTACATACAACGTACCGAAGTTTGTGGGCTCTCTGAAGGGATGATAGCTCAGCGGTGGGAACGTCGGCTGTCAAACTGACGGATGCTGGTTCGATCTGTATCAAGCAACGATATGAGCTTTCGGTGAAGGTAACACCGTTATCAAATTCCCAACATGGTAAAGTATCCGCCTGGCTATATAACTACCGCCCACACAAGTTTGAAAAACGGTCACCAAACACATAGTATGTTCAGGGAGCTGTCCTTGAGAGCCACTGAGCATTCTAGGTCTAGCGGTATAACATCTTCAACCACATCGTCACTGAACATCAAATGCGATAGTGGTCAAAAGCTAGACCTATACAGTATAAACAAGGGTATCTATACATTGAGATTGTTCCCATAAAAAAGATATCGGTTCAATATTTATATATTTATACAAGAAAGCTTTAACTACTTAGAGGAGGAAAGTTTATTATACATAATTAACTAGGTATCGTGGAAGTTTCTTCATAAATCACTATACCTACAAATGATTGTTCACAGATGTTAGCCTATCAGATCGAGCAGTTGAAAGAGGACATCAGCGGCAAAGAGGCTGGACTGAAGACTTGCGAAGGTGTTCTTGCTAAGAGCAACAAACGCATAGAAATGTTGCGGACGGAAGTGCAAGCGGGGGTGGCCAAGTTATCTGACGCGAGAGCTGATATAGCGGCTCTGAGGCAGGAAGAGGCCAGGCTGAATAGGATCGTTCAGGTATGTCTCTAACGGAGCGCTTTCATTGTTACATGCTATATCAAAACTTATTAATTAGTTGGTTTTATCGTTCGTTGCATTAACATCATGGTAGGTGGAACTTACCTTCAAATGTTTTAAGGGAAAACATCGGCTTTTAGTGTGATTTGAAGCCACGACGAATAGGAAACCATCCTATCGCTTTTGAATTGAATTGAATTAAATTGACATCTTGAAAATTTCAAACAAGAACTTGAGTTATTTAATAGGGGTCGATTTCCAGACCTTGTCGATCCCCAAAATCAGATTTCGTTTATTCCGACCCCTGGGGCTGATCTAGTTAGACAAAATAACAAGACAAAATCTAGACAAAATAAGTTTTAGTCTGTACATAAACTATATAAATAAGCCTTCACAAGACTTGTACTAATTGCGTGTTTCAGCTTTGCCAAATGAGAATTTTATTTTGACTCTAACCACAACTCACTATATTTGATATATTTAGATATAGGCCTTACGGAGGTGGCATTGTCAGAGGTTGACCAAACCCCCAGGTATATAAAAGAATCTAAAAAAAATATTGATGTATAAAACTAAACCAGATACAGGCAAACGTACACCCATCAGTTATTAGTTTAGAAGAGCTATGTGTGTACTATGTGAAGGCACATGAAAGCATTATTCTGCCTAGTTATAAACATATTTAGTGGTACCAATACGTGCTGCACAACTGCCGGCTCTATTGTACCTAAACTAAATTAAGTGTATGCACCTAATTTATGTGGTCCACGCCGGAGGAGCTAGAGCCCCAGCTCCCTTTTTAATAACTTGCGGCCCGCCCCGGATAGATATAATTATGTAAAACATATTTTATAAAATATGAACTTGAACACACTCTTAGCCTTTTCATGCATATAACACTCGATCAAGTCAGTTTTTAAACAAAACAAACTACTCATGTTAATCAAAACCGTTGATCCGTTTTGCGAGTTAAGATTCCGCAACAGAGTCACATATTGAATGATAGTTGTTCGTCGTAATGTCGTATAGGAGGGCGACACGGCCCGCGCCAAGCTCAGCAAGGAGCTGGAGGGGCTGATGAATGAGCGGGACGTGGTGGGCGCGCAGCTCGTGCGCCGGAACGACGAGATAGCGCTGCTCTATGAGAAGATCAGAATACTGGAGGTCACGCTGCATAGAGGTATTCTCGCAATAAAAAAAAAATTACCAAGTTATTTCATACTTTTGAGTGTTGTAGTCGGTTCCATTTTTTGGTAAAAAATATTTGTTTTCACTCTTTTTAGTGACCTTTTTTACTCATGGGATCAATTGTCATTGTGGTGTAGGTAAGTATGTTCACCGATGTCTTCACCCGCTACATAATATCGTGTAGGTATTTTTCAGTTTTTGACTTGTAACTCAAAAAGTGCTCGTCCGATTTTGATGAAATTTAAATCGGAATATACGGAAAGCACCAGCTTTCAAATAAAAAAGATCGATCGAAACGATCAAAATCGGTTCACTCAGTCAGAAGGTAATACAAGAGTCATTACGATACGTTGCCAATCCTTTTTAAGGTATATGTTGACAATAGAATACATGTATGAACTTGTGCAATCATTGATGGCCATTTACAAGTTTACACTATACGATATGTTCCAGGCGAGCGTCAGTACGAGCAGCGTGTGGAAGATATCCGACTACTCCGGCTGGAGATTATCCGACTGCGGAAGGAAAAGAACCTCCTCTCTAAAGGCATTGAGAATATGACCGATCTGAGGCTCGAGGTGAGTTGTAAAACATGTACTCAAATGTTTTACCATCACTCACCGCCACGGCCCCACGGCCAGTGGCGTTGAAAGGGGCAGCATCGTTACGCTGTCCTTTTTAAAACTAGCCCTCGATGACTTTAAGCCCTATCTCAGTAGCTTTGTTCTTGTTCCAATCATCTTATTCCTGATTCAATGTCTTAGAAAAAGAACACGCATCAATCTTTAGGAGACCAAACTCAAACTCGCACGACTGAAGTTTGGTCCCAAGACACACGATTCAATACCATATGCCATCACTGGTGTTAATTCTGTAAATATTATTTTTAATTGCTGAATGTACTCGTTAGGTGTTTAACCTGGAAAGAGAGCTGGGGCGGGAAAGACTCCGCGTGCGAGCTCTCGAGGAAGCGCTGGAGACACCTCTCAACGTGCACCGCTGGAGGAAGCTGCAGGGTACAGACCCGGAGAGTGTTCGTCTCACGCAGAAACTGAGACTCACGCAGAAGTAAGTGATAACTACCAGGGTTTCAATTCATAAACTGAGGTAGAATAAAATTTCGTTTCGTTTTTATATTAATGTATAGATCTAGCGTTTGACCACTATCTCACTTGATGGTCGGTGATGATGTGGTCGAAGATGTTATGACGCTAGACCTAGAATGCTCGTCGTCTCAGCCATATGACGTCCACTGCTGGATACATGCCTCCCCCATATAGGGGGGAATTGCCAATACTCGCCACGCTTGGCGGGTTGGCGAGCATAGTATGATTTCCGATCCTCAGAAGGAGCTGTTGCTCACCTCTGGTACGTGGTCCTTTAGCTGACTCCTACGGCACCCGCGGGAAGAGATTGGGGAGTACTATTCTGGTCGGTACCACCACGGCACCTACCACTAGAATGCTCACTGGCTTTCAGTTCCTACTGCCTGAACATCATACAATGTTATCGGTGATAGTTTTTCCAACTTGAGGGTGAAGCCATGCGGTTCACCGGAAGCTCAAGCCGTTGGTGGGGATCGAAGTTTGGTATTTAGGACGGAATAAACGTCAACAAAATTATTTATGAGAGCTCGGAGAAGTATGATTGGAATGAAACTGAGTGACAGGGTAAATAATGGTGTGATAAGGGATTGTTGTGGGCTAAACGAGGGTGTAGTGACTAAGATTGAGAAAATTATCTGAAGATGGTTTGGTCATGTGGAGAGTATGAACGAAAAGAGATTGACTGAGCAGGGTGAATGATAGTGTTGAAAGAGGAAGGCCTAGGCGAACAATCCTAAATCAAAGGGTATTAGAGGCTCCTTTGCTAGGGAACTGAATTTAAAATTTCGAATTAAAGTTAAGATTGTGATGTTTTATTTATTTATTTGTTGGAAATTCTACAAACAGACCCACAAAGATTACTATTGCTTGTTTTCCCTAGCTCACTTTTAGCACCGGGATCACGATGCTAATGTACTGCCACTGACACTGGTCAGTGATCACTTAGCCCGACGACCTACGTTTAAGTTAATTACCAAAACTTAAAAGTTGATTTGCATTAGGTAAGCCAAACTGAATGAAAAAAATATTAAATTAACATCTGCGTCCCGCTATTTCACGCACGTGGACTAAAGCTTTCCCTTTACCGTATATTTTCCGGATAAAAGTAGCATAATAATAATATGTGCTAATCCAGACTATAATCTACCTACCTCTATGCTAAATTGCATTCAGATCCGTCAATCCATTCTGACAAGATTGGGCAACAACCATTCAAACAAAAAAAACACATATCAGAAAATCTAAATTGCTGACGTGCAAATATGGCGAGCATTTTGTTTAGTTTTTTTAATGTATGGATTCTAGAAGTCAGAATAGACCTCACTGCACTCAGGAAGCAATTTGTTGATAATATCTGCATCACGGTCTAACATTATAAAGGCTAAAGTTTGTCTGTTTGTATCTTTGTTACTCCTTCGCGCTTCTTAAACGGCTGAACGGATTTGCATGACATTTGGAATAATAATACCTTATGCCCTGGAATAAAACATAGGATAAAATTATCCCGCAACAGCTTAAGGCTCCCGTGGAATAATTGAGGTGGCAGGAACACCGTAGTCCACGGGGGTGAAACCGCTGGGCGCAGCTAGTATAATAATATATTGTTGTATATACATAGGACAGCTTAACTTTTATCCATCGATTGCAATTTTAGGGTATCAATATACCTACTTACTTAATTTTTAAATAAGTATTTTCACATAATTATTCCAGCAATAGATAGACGAAGCTACAATTTATACTTGTTCAACCCAAACCCACTCGTAAGTTCATACTGCATATATATTACGACATTTTAGAAAGGGAACCTAGGCTTTTATCTAATGTAATGACCGTTGGTTACCTTCAGATTCGTATTATTCTCGTTTATCTGACGTTCACCAGTTTCTAAGAATACTCCATTGATTTTTTATTCGTCGGTGAAAACCGGTCAATGCCTTCGTAATGATTAAATCTAGGAAACGTTTAGTCTGTTTATTTTGTATTTGCTTGATTACATAGGTAACTAGATATATGTATACGTGTACTTAGTCTACCTTGGAAACTATTTTTTATAATAACAAAAGTACTGTCAACAAATAAAATGGTCCACCAGTTTTGACAATAGTCTTTTTGTTATTCAAATTCAAATTCAAAGTTCGTTTATTTGAGTAACTAAAGCATATGACACATTAACAATTTGTCTACCTGGGTCCCAAACTAGGCTCGTAACCTGTGGCATGGGATCCAGGCCTCTTACGTCTAAATTACAAAAGTACTGCCTAAATAATGTAGTGGTTATAAGAGGTAACGTGGTTTATGCAACTAATGTCATCAACTAGTTTCATCATGGCGTGTGTGTGTGTGTGTCTTTGTGCAGACACATACATACATCCACACACATTAGATGTATGCATGTGTGTTTTAGTGTATGTGTGTGTACATATTGTATAATATAAGAAATTTTATACTGTTGTTGGATTGGTGTCAGTAAAGTTCAGAGTAAGTAATAATGTCTTATATATTTTCTTTTTTCGTATGGCGATAATTCATAGATTTTACAGTCTTTATTGATTTTATTACAAAGGTATGGTCCAGTGAATTTTATGAAGTGATCTGCAAATGCAGTTTTTACAGTGGGTACCGTGCATACATTGTGTGAAAGGCGTTTCTTTTTTGATGGTTTTTTGAATTTTATTAGAGAATGTTAATGTAGTACTGTTTGCTCAATGCAAAGTTATCGCACGGTAAGAAGTTGACATTCATTATGTAATTTGTGGGTTGGGTATTGAAAGGGGCGTGCAAAATTTGAGCAGGCCTTTTGGAGCTCTTTCTAACGGCAGTAAATGTGTTTTGTAAGTGCCTCCCCAAGATGTTATGCAGTATGTGATTAACGATTGGCAGAGAGAGTAGTATAGTAGCTGTGTAAACTTCCAGTCAGCACAATCTCGGATTGATTTAAAAACGGCCATTAGTTTAATAATAGAATATAATATTGGAATAGAAACACTATCAAAAGCTTTTGCTAGATCTAGGAATAGAGCAATAGTTTTCTTTTTTGAGTCTAGTCGAGTTGTTATAAAATCAGTAAGTTGAAGTACAGCATCGTTGGTTGATTTGTTTCTGCGAAAACCATATTAATTTACAGATAAAATGTTATTTTTTTCAAGGAAGTCTACAATACGCTTGTTAATTACTTTCTCAAATATTTTAGACAGTGAGGTTAAAATAGAGATAGGCCGGTAATTCCCCACCAAGTTTTTGTCTCCATTTTTGTGTATAGGTATGATAATAGCATGTTTTAGGGCCTTAGGGAAACATCCTGTACTAATGGAGATATTGATTATGTGGCATATGATTGGTGTCAGAATATCATTATTTTGTCGTAGTATTTTAGATGATATATTTAGATGATCCCAACCCCACCCTCTGTGTTATTATCAGAATAGTGTTATGGTTGATCCTATTTAACTGTAATCAGAAATTCACTTTGTTTTTATGTCAAATGTTCTTAACTTTAGGGTGGTAGATTATACATTTGGCCGACTAGACAGAATAGTTACTGGGCAAATGCTCCATGTTAAATTATATAATTTCAGCATATAATTATATCATTCACACGAGTTGTTTTTTCATTTCACTCAGAAGCGTAGACTTTTCATTACAAAATGCTCCTCGACCACACCGATCTAAAAAGATGATTCCATAACAATCAATATTAAATAGAATAGAAATTTATTTATTTATGTATGGAAAAAACCTATAAAACTTTGCTTTAAAATTAAGCCACATAACAACAAATTAGTTACAAAAGTCTTGGTTTTGCAGTTCCCTGCCAAAAAATGGTCCTCACTCAGCATGATGCTAGTTGTACACAACCAGCGCTGATCTTCCGTGAGAAGCAGTCGGTGACGTCACGTGCGTACACATACGAGGCAGTGTAATTATCATAACAGAATATTATATATTTACTTTACCTACATTATATAAGAATCACGGTTTATAAGTTATTTTATACATATAGCAACATATGTTTTCTATACAAATATACTATATATATACTGTTTTCCTAGATGTGACAGAAATGAAAAGAAAAAAATAAAAGAAAATAATTCAGAAAATAAGTAATCACAACAATACAAAAAAAATAAAAATAACTAAGAGGCCCTCACAGCCGCCTCTATTTCATCATCTCCAAAAGCCCTCAGGGCAGGGGCCAACACACTAAAATATCAGCATCAACATCTCGGCCAGCTAGAACGAAAACTCGCCGAAGACCGAGGATCTCAAGAGGCCCGGCCGTCACATTCCCTCGTTAAAATATTGGGAAAAAAACCCTTCAAATAAATGTTAAAAATATTTATTAATATTTTGCATGTTAAGTTATCCATCAGATACATAATCTACGGTTATGGTGTAGATATATGTTTTTTTTAGATAATAAACATAATTGTTTTACTTCGACGCCCTTTTAATATAATAGGAGCATATTCCATAGAAACTTTCCTCTCTTTGGAAAGTTTCTATTATCTAATTCTATTTTCTAAGTTTATCTTTATATTCTTAGGTACCTACTCTGCAGAATTCTGTGGCGTCGTCTCTTTCTATAGTTTAAATAATATTAATAGGGTCTTTTCGAAATCCTCTTAAAAATTAGAACCATTATCATCATCGTCATCTCAGCCATATGACGTCTACGGAAGAATTAGAAGCTAATTTATAAAATGCAACTAAAATTTACAGTAGGTAGGTACATATTAGTCGTCCAGAATAGGGAATGATCGCTTCATTCCATTCTAAGTGGAAAGATTATTCAAGACGTTCATTCTTCACTTCGATCTTACAATGAAATCTGTCACAGTTATTTATACGCTTTGCTTGTGGGTAATTCCGACACGTTCGTTTTGTATCACTGTTTTGGTATATTTACCTCAATTCACCTCTACCTACGTATATTTGCTTTCCCGCACACATTCACTCGGTAGGTATTTCTAATGATAGTAAACAGTTTTTGGTAATTCTGTCGTGCAATTTTCGTAAATTGTTTCCTCATTGGCAAACCAAATAAAAATATGTCAAACGGTATGTGATTCATGTTTTGATCACTTCAAAATATCTTAAGGTGAAGTCACAAGCAACGCCACGTCTGGAGAGTAGGTTATCCTTTCTTATAGGCCCTCTATCTAATCTGCATATTTCATGGTTGGACTCAATTAGGTTATTTTTTATTTATGTTTAATGGAAGACCATCAGACATCTGGTGCCGTGGTGGTACCGGCCTAGAATAGTACCCCCATCTCTTCCCGTGGGTGCCGTAAGAGTCAGCTAAGGGATCACGTACCAGGAGGTGGGCAGCAGCGCCTTCTGAGGATAGCAAAACCATACTGCGATCTCCAACCCGCCTGCCAAGCGTGGCGAGTATTGGTAAATCCCTCTTTATGGGGTGAGGCATATGTCCAGCAGTGGACCTTATACCTATATGATTTTTATTTTAAAATAGTTAATTTATTTAAAGGTTTTCTCTCAGCGTTAATGTTGGATGCAGTAGGTACATCCGACGCTAATTTTCAGACACAGCGTAAAGGTAGCAATGAAATGATGTTATCGCATAGATGTGTTTATAAACTCTCTAAAGTTAAACATTTCCTTGTGTAGAAAAGTATTAGCTCAGAGCGAGATGCTGGTTCTGAAGGAGAGAGAGCTGAAGGAGACGCGTAACCTGTACAGCGCCGTAAAAGATATGCTGGCGCTGCAACCCAGCCCGGAAATACAGGTGAATACGTATGTTTATAAAAATGTAGGTATCTACCTTGTTTTGTGGCGAGGGCGCTATTTTGAATCCAGAGCGGAGCGAAAGATTCTTGAGTAGAATTCCGAGCGGAGCGAAGGACTCTTGAGTAGAATCCTGAGCGCAGCGAGGGATTCAATATACCTCACCCGATGAAAAAATAATTTTGCGACCGTATGATAAACTCTACTTTTCATCCTCCATTATGAATTTAATAAATACAAGGTAGGTACATTTTCATCATCGTCACCACCATCATCATCATGTCTGCCATAAGACGTCCACTGCTAGACACAGGTCTCCCCCATTGATTTCTACTAGGACCTGTTGGAAGTGGCACGTATCAAATGGTACATGTAATTTTACCCGCGTGGTGATGAAAAACGGTGATTATGGTGATGAAGAAAATAAGCCTATACTGTGGCCTCCAGGGTATAAGCTATCTCCATACCAAATTTCATCCAAATCCATCCAGTTGTTAGACGTAAAAGAGTACCTAACATACAAACAAAAAATACATACAATCTTTCGCGTTATTTGAAACATTTCAGCAATTGAACTTTACGCTGCCTCGAACACTTCTCATTCGCGCGTTTCTCATTTGTATTTATTTTCGTGCCACTTTTTTAACCGTCCAATACGATACTTTTTCTAGATTTACCTAGGTATTTGGTTACAGCCCGTGACCATAGACGCTGCGTTTCAATTTGGGCTCACAGTGCAGACATTCGTACGTAAGGATTTAGCTGTTCCGAGATGAATTTAGTACTGAGAGTGCTGACGCTCATAAGCAAATCGGAACGCCTTTTTGTTATCTATGTGTTTGATAGCGCTCACACTGCTCTACATCGTACTCGTGAACGTTCTAAGCACAGGATGATGACGTCATATACATTTTGTGTGCAGCTGTCAGTGCATTTTGCAATGACTTTATGCACGCTCTCTGCGCTCAAAGCGCTCAAAGCTCAATAAGAAACACACCCAGAGTATTATAGAGTGATACTACTCTATGTACTGTTGTACTCTATACATATCGTAACAGGATGGAGCGTATGTTTTTTAAGCGCGAAAAATATATTTTACTTGACTTTAAAACTCTAAGAGAAAAGACCTACTTTGCTCGCAGTTATAGACGAACCAATCATTGTTTTTTCGAATAAGTAGAAAGAATGAAAAAACAATTTCCAGCGGAAAATATAATTTGTATGGCGCCTAGCGTTGAGAGGGGCAGGACCTTGAACTCATTTTAACGGACTTCGGGGCTCCAGCTATTTAACCTGATCTATAATCCACTGTTTTTTTTTATAGTGTACATACCTACTAACTGCACCCGGTTTTATCCTCTAAGACTACGACGTTCCATATTCTGTGTTATTTCCAGGCTCTAAGCAATTTTCGCAACTAATTTGATACAAATACGTTCAGCCGTTTCAGCCCTGACTTGTAACAAACATAGATACTAATATTGGGATTTATTGTTTATGAATCCTATAAACTTTACATAGCATGTACCAGTAAATATTATGTCAGATCACGTTTTATCTTTCAGCAAACACTGAATAGAACACAACGAGCTCTGACCCAGAGAACAACCAAAATGAAGTGCTTGATAGCAGGTAAGTAGGTCTTTTGTAGATATTGAACAAACCTTGAATGCTTTTATTTTTGTAATAGTCATTTTAGTTTGTTTATATCTATAAACAAACTAGATAGAGTGTAGGTACTTATACGAAACGAAGTTTTCGTCCATGGTGGAATAGCATTTTATTTTTCGTCATTGATGCACGATCTACGAAAAAGATTTGCCTAAGTTATTTGCAGAATTCGCTCCATTCTCTAGCCCCGTCAATTAGTAAACTAACACGCGCGCGACTTTGCTCGCATGGCCCACAAATTTTCTCTAGCTGAGAATACCTACACGGTAAAATATGCCTGGGGCCCATTTCATAAAAAAAATATTTGTAGAAACAATATTTCATTTACGAAACGTAAATTTCACTTGTATGTCTGACATTTTGTTAGTTTCCTACTATTTATGGTTTTATGAAATAGGCCCCAGGTGTTATCATGTTTTCCTCCAATCGCACGTCGTCGCGCGTAACAAAACCACAAATAAGATCAAATGTTTCTATATCCAATTTTGCTAGTCTTTTATGGGATTGGGTGGTCCGCTACTGTCCTAATTAGAACTTACACACTGCATTGAGTTCACACGTTGTATCGTAATAGCTAATTTTTTGTAATTAATGTTAGATACATACCTACAATACAATCAAAACGTATAGGCACAATGAAAACGCCGTTCAATTCAATACCATTATGCCTGAAACGAAGGTCTTCGAAGAGTGCGAGTGTTGACTTACAAGAACTGAAACGTGGTCTCTGTCTATAAGCGTTATGCGCAGTCTCCGAGTCGCACAAGCTATGGGCTATAGAGAGGGCTATGCTCGGGGTTTCTCTACACGATTGAATCAGAAATGAAGAGATCCGTAGAAGAGCGAAAGTCACCGACATAGCGCGCGCAGCGGGTTAGCGAGTTGAAGCGGCAGTGGGCAGAGCACATAGCTCTAAGAACTGACGTTGGGGTATAAGTAACGTGACCATACGTCCCGCTTTGAGCGAGACAATCCCGCTTTCAGGCAGACTGTCCCGGTGTCCCCAGCGAAGTCGACATAGTCCCGCTTTTGCAAACAGTTGAAAAAAATATTTAAAATGTATTTTTCCCGCTCGAAGAGACAACACAAACTGCAACTTTGGGGGAAATATATTTCACGCCACTAATGGGGTTTAGAAAGTCGTGCTTATTTAACTAGGTATTTTGTGTTTAGTGCTTTGATTAATTTGTGTTATTCTGTCTTTTATAATAAAAATCTTGTGAAACACTAATAACTTTTTTTAAAACATATAATTCTGCAAATGTCCCGCACTTGCAAAAAAAATAAATGGTCACGTTAGGTATAAGGGCTCTCGAATGGAGATCACGGACTAGCAAGCGCAGCATAGGACGGCCACCGACACGGTGAACAGACGACCTAAGATCGCAGGAAAAACTGGATGAGGGCCGCTCCCAACCGATCCTTGTGGAGATTAATGGGGGAGGCATATGTCCAGGAGTAGACGTCTTATGGCTGATATGATGATAAACTTAATGGCGTATTCACAGTTGGATTGTTTATAATTTATACTTACTAAAATTCTCCTGAATTAAGTGATACCTACTATTCGGCTCAATGATGTCCTAGGCTATGCAAATAACAGGAAGTTTCTGGTTCGCAGAGCTCAGCATGCGCGAGAAGCAAGTGACCGATCTGCGCTTGGAGCTGGAGCGGCTCGGGGGGGAGCTGTCCGACTTCAAGCACAAGTACTACGAGATGAAGCGCGCGCTAGACGCAGACGAAGCCCGGAGGCTGCGTCTCCCCTCCCCCTCCCACTCCCCCTCTAGTGCACCAACTGTCCATACCAATGCATAGCTAATAAGCACTGTACAGACATTATTTAAACAGACTTCGAAAAAGGAGCAGGTTCATTTTAAATTTTTCTTTTTTAGGCATGTCCCAGATTACACTCTTGAAGACGCCTGGACCGATTTGGAAAATTCATTTTTTTATCTAAAAGGGTCACTTCCCAGAAGTCCATCTGCGTTGCAAACTCAGGATCTGATAGGAAACCTGGAGAACGCTTGAAATTTTATAGGCACATAAAGTCATTAAAGGATTTTACTAAGAAAATGTAGGTACCACGGACAAGGAGTGGAAAAGTTATGAACCTAATACCAATACCTTTCTAACTTGTTACACAAGTGGGATGTCTACAATGAGTGCCTGAAGAAGCCTTTTCGTTCGTGGCTTGGAGATACTTGGAAGCATACTCTGAATTCCTTAGCATATCTTGCTACTAATTTAGTATTATTACATCTGGTCGTTTTTAGATGAAATAAGAATGGAATCATGTTTTCACAAACTCCATTATTGTCTGGTGCAAAACCGATAAACCAGCGACAGTGTCAATCATGTTAAGATTTTATTCAACAAAGGTTTTTTTAAATGATTGAGAACATAGTTTCGATGCTAATCTCATAAAAGTGTTGACTAAGTTTAGATTTATAACAATACTCGAGTTTAAAATAATAGAAGCCAAATAATATTACTTTTATAGCCCGCTGAAATTTTGCTTGAACTGTATTTTGTTTCTAACAAAATTGTTGTATCGAGAACGACACAGGCAGTAAACATTTTTTTTTTAAAATGACATTTGGTAATGGTGATAGAAAATAGGGGTAAAAAATGTAACAAATTGAAGAATATCTGTTAACTGTTAATTGCGTTATTGATCTGATGTAGTGATCATAATATGCATACTTTTGCATTATTTTATCTACGATTTAAGAAAAAGTAGGAAACAATGGAAATTCAATGATTAGTTACTTTTAACCATGGTTTGCCTTAACTATGAATCAAAAAATCTGGCCCTACTATTACAAAATATAAAATTCAATGTCGTTATCAACATCGCCATTCTTTGGGCCAATAAAGATTTATTTATATAGGTACATTTTTCTACGATTCAAGAAAAAAGTAGCAAAGAAGAGAAATTCAATATTAGTTACTTTTAACCTTTGACTGGCCGGTTGGCGCAGTTGGTAGCACTCTGCCTTTTGAGCCGCTGGTCCCGGGTTCGATTCCCGGACAGGTCAAACATTTGTGTGTATGAACATGTCTGTTTTACCTGTGTCTGGGTGTGTATATGTATATATAAGTATGTATATCAGTCATCAGGTCACCATAGTACAGGCTCTGACTAGTTTGGGACCTGAAGACCTTGTGTGAATGTTGATAAATAAAAATAAAAAAACATAGTTTGCCGTAACTATTAATAAAAAATCTGCCCTACTATTTTGCTAAGTATAAAATTCAATGTCGTTATCAACATTGCCATTCTTTGGGCCAATAAAGATTTATTTATTTACATAGGTACATTTTTCTAGGATTCAAGAAAAGAGTAGCAAACAAGAGAAATTCAATATTAGTTACTTTTAACCTTTGACTGGCCGGTTGGCGCAGTTGGTAGCACTCTGCCTTCTGAGCCGCTGGTCCCGGGTTCGATTCCCGGACAGGTCAAACATTTTTGTGTATGAACATGTCTGTTTGACCTGTGTCTGGGTGTGTATATGTATACAAGTATGTATATCAGTCATCAGGTTACCATAGTACAGGCTCTGCCTAGTTTGGGACCTGAAGACCTTGTGTGAATGTTGATAAATAAAATTAAAAAAAACATAGTTTGCCGTAACTATTAATAAAAAATCTGCCCTACTACTTTGCAAAGTATAAAATTCAATGTCGTTATCAACATTGCCATTCTTTGAGCCAATAAAGATTTATTTATTTACAATGGTACAAATTCACGTCTTTCCCGTAGGGGTAGGCAGAGACCACACCACCCAATTGCTACGATCCCGGTACTTCCTTCGCTTCATCCACGCTCATCACTTTTATATAAGAAAGTTTTATGTAAGAACGAAATCAACTTCTTATTTTAATTATGCTGCCTTGTATGTAATGATTATTCCTCACTTTTTGGATAGCTAACCCACATTGCCAAATTTTTTTTTTTCTGTTTATGTGATGAATCTATAAAAACGTCCGATATTTCGTGATCATTTGACAGCAACGTAATATTGGCTTTAATTCCATTAATCACTCGAGCTAGATAAAATTGACTAAAACCCTTAAAAATGAAATAGCTCCTTTTCTATTTATGCCATCATACAATTCAAATTAGCAAACTCCATACAACGCTATCTCTAATATTAGACGAGTTTTATTCAATTGCAGGTATTTTTTAGTCGGCACCAAATACGGAGCAACTTATTTTAGCAGAAACTACCAACTATTTTTAAAAGATTTCATTTTTGTGTTGTTTTTGATAAGTGACATACAAATTTGGACTTTATCGTAACCTTACTTATCTTATTTTTTGATTGTTTAGTTGAACAAGAGAAGCACTACCAATATATAATATAACTATGTGTGCATAAAATTCGTTTTAGGATTGCTAAGCTTGGATTAGATGTTGAATGTAGTGGTCAAAACTGCATAAAATAAGTTTTATTTGCAAAAACAAAGCTTTGTTATAAAATAAAAGCAAATATAAATAAAAAACGCAGTTACAGTGTATATCTAAAAAGTAATACCTGCTCTTTAAATTGACAATTCATTCATAAATATTGCTTGCAGTTTCTTTAGTAATGTTAGTTATATAAATGTTGCTAGAAATAAATAACTAAATCAAGACTGTTTCAGGGTTATACTACAATTAAATATAAATAAAACAACAGAGTAATTAATCCGAAAACAATAGTTTTATTTAAGAACTTTCACTTTCTCATAAAATATACACATTGTTTTTGTCATAAACTAAACTGTAAGTAAATACTAATTTTAAATACCAATTCTCACGATTTTTTAAACAGGTGGATTGCGAGGGTTCAACCCTCATTACACGGTCAAAAAATGTGTACTTTCATGTACGAATCCGTCACTTAAACCCTATTTAGAAAATAAATGAAAGTATGATTTTGTACATTTCAAATTAAACAAAAATATATAGTAGAAGTATGAAGATCTTCTGTTTATCTCGTTAATAGTGTGATGATAGAATTCTACAGTCCATTTGTTGTTTACTTAACTAATAAACCAGTTCGATGCATGCTCTGCGAGGGTACCGGAGGGGCGCTGGCGTACAAAATGCGATCAATGCGACCTAGGACCATCATTGCATTCTCTACTCATTCTATTCTAGTACACAGTACTCCCAGCTCAGCCCATCCACTAACTACAATATACACTGCATGTTCCGATACTGCGATAACTTTTAAAGCATAAACAAAAAATATTAACAAAAGGAAATTCCCCCAACAAACTTTTGTGTATTTATTTGCAGTCAAATCATAACTAAGAGCTATATATATATATAGCTATTGAGCAATATTTTGTATTCAGAAGCAGTGTTATCGCACTATAGAAACGGAAATAAGTCAACATTCTCACAGTGCCAACACGTACGTTATGAGCAAGTTCTGTAATGGCCTAGAGGTAATAATTTTCCAATAAAAGTACATTAAGATCTTGCTGTTCTTACTAATTTCCCTATACAGGACAAATTAACAGTTATTATTTGTGAACAATCAAGATATATTTCCTATTGGCAATTTACTTGGATGGTTAATTTATTATTAACAGGTCTCGATGTAGAAACTTGCCCAGTTTGCATCACCCATGTGGCTTGTCAAGTCCCTCTCCATACCCGGCACATCATCACTGTCATTGCATACATCGGCCCGCGATAACCACGCACAAGTAACATTGGCGTATACTCTGAAGACAAAAGGATAAAATTCTCTGAAGTCACATAGCGCGATCCGTCGTTCCATTGCAATTGTCAATTTTATTCCTCAGCCTTCAGAATTGTACAACTAAACGTAAATAGCTGTCCCAACTTACGAAATACAAACACGGAATCAACTACATATTCTCCAACACGAAGTTTGCATCAAAACGCTTCACAATCTCTTTATAACCTTCTCTTACACATATTTTTACACAAAATCACTTTTCACACTGTTATTATACTGTGTACAGATTTGTAAACACACACGCAACGTATCTTTTTTCTGTTCAAAGCGGTCAGGTTTATGTTTATATATCACCAGCACATAAGTATGAGTAACTGATCGAGCATTCTTTAGCCAGATGATATTATTGTCGGACAAACGTGGATCGTCTCGCTGCGTGGTCGGTGCGGCGCTTGTCAATAAAACTATTGTTTGTTATATTAAAGAAAGTCTGGACGCAGTACGAGCGCTCTACTCTAGTGGACGTCCGAGTTCTTCCTGTCTTCCAGTTGGTGATTCGCCGGGTCCGTCGTGTTGATTGGCTGCAACAGACATTGAGAGGTTATGATGGCTTGGGGATTACTATTATATTAGAAGGGCGATTAAAAGCGGCACGCACCATCAGTCTTTCTTGGGGCCGAATTGTTCATATCCCTTTTGGCAGCCATCTGTATTGGCCATTTCAAGTCCTGCGGCATAATGATTACTATTAGACCGACGATTTTGTTCGCAGTTAGACTGCGGTAGTGGGGAGTGGTAAGGTGGTAAATTGGGAAAGTTTTAATCCTTCAATGCAAATACAGTTCTTGGACTTAGTTTGATGACACAATAGTAGATTGAACCACAAGGGAGCAAAATAATATTCTTTCCTCGGGCGAAGTATACTGAATCACCTACAGCGAGAGATTCAACATACTTTGCCTGAGGAAAAAATAATATTGCGACTGTGTGATTACACTCTACTTTTCATCCCACTCTGATGAAAATAGTACAACTCATGAATTCAATAAATAAAAAGGTACATCATCATCATCATATTCATCATCATCATGCCAGTCATGTCAGACGTCCACTGGACATATACCTCCCGCATTGATTTCCACAAAGACCGATTGGATGCGGCGCGCATCTGGTACATATTATATATAATATATTAAAGAGTCATAACGAAAAAAATATAATATTAATTCAAGCAACTCTCCGCAGTTTAACCCGCGTGGTGGTGAAAAGCGGTGATGATGGTGATGTTGAAAACAAGCCGTATAAGCTTTCTCCATACCAAATTTCATCCAAATCCGTCCAACCATTTAGACTTGAAAGAGTAACAAAGATCAATACACAACAACAACAACACACTTTCGGAGTTTATAATATTAGGAATGATTTGAAACATCTGTGCAATGGAACTTTTACTAGCCGCCTCGAACAGTTCTCATTCGCGCATTTTAAATTTATTTTTATTTTCGCGCCACTTTTAGAACCATCCAATAATCTACCTATTTGGTTAAGGCCCGTGACCATAGAGTAGTATTGAGTGATCCTGCTCTATGGTGTACTGCTATACATAACGTAACGTATAGAGGCGGGCGGAAAAACACTTAAGATAAAAAAGACCTACTTTGCTCGCAAATTTAGACGAATTAATCATTGTTTTTCGAATAGATGATTAAAACATATATTCCAATCTGTCTTTGTAAAAATGTAATTTAAATGTTTCATTGGTAGTTATATATTATATAGCTTCAATCCAACTAGTAGATTAGAATTATCGAGCCATGTCTTTGTTATTTATATAAGTACTTGACTGTGTCATGTAATTATTGTATATTAGTGTTGCATGTTTTAATAAAGATCTTTGCAAAACAAAAAAAAAATTATTAAAAGGCTTAATAGAGGCGCTGTTAGCCTGCCGAGCCATGTCTTTGTTATTTATATAAGTACTTGACTGTTTCATGTAATTATTGTATATTAGTGTTTCATGTTTTAATAAAGATCTTTGCAAAACAGTAGATTAGAAAATAGAACATTGGATCTTTGGAACATTGAGAGCATTTAATAGTCAATTAAAATAATCTGTGAAGTAATAATTGTAGTATGTGAAAATAAGTCATATTAGCATATTATATTGTTAATACCTCGTAGTTTTTTTGTAGGTGAACTGATATAGATGTTTTTTTTTATTTGAAAGATGGTGCCTCTCGTTTTTCAGTTACCCTTAATTATCCTTATTTGACTTCGCTTACATTGATGATGTTGTATGCATTGCTTCCGGGCTGTTTGGCCGTGGTCTAAGTAAAACTTGTGTTCCAGACGTTTCGTTGATCACTGCAGTCAACATCTTCAGTGGTTCAAGTCTGTTACTGATATGCAGTAATAGAGAAGATGCCGCGAAGGAGAGTTCTACACTCTTGTCGCCACCCGGACCTGAACCACTGAAGATGTCGACCGCAGTGGTCGACGAAACGTCTGGAACAAAAGAAATATTATCGTCGAATTGAGATATTCTGCCAATATCAGCGTGAGACCACTGTATAGTATACAATAAAATAAACGTGTTTGAAAAAAAAAATCACTAAAAATAGAACTGACTTCAACACACAATAAAATTTAACCAAAAAATGGGACTGACTTCAACAGTCAAAAATATGAAATAACTCGTCGAAGTCCCTACCATGATTGTTCAAAAGTAACTGCATATCAAAATGAGCACAATGCTCATGTTACCGACTTCAACAAGTTATTTTACACTTTGTTGTGTGTGTTGAAGTCGGTTCCATTATTTGGTAAAACTTTTTTTTTCACCCTTTTCAGTGACCTTTGCTACTCACATGATCAATTGTCATTGTGTATGTTCACCGATTTGTTCACCCGCAGTTATAATGTCGTCCACGTATACGTAGCACTTATCAGTTACTGGACTGTAACTCATAAACAACTTGCCGTGGTGGTACCGGCCTAGAATAGTACTCCCCCATCTCTTCCCGTGGGTGCCGTAAGAGTCGGCTAAGGGATCACGTACCAGAAGGTGGGCAGCAGCGCCTTCTGAGGATTGTAAATCATACTGCGCTCGCCAACCCGCATGCCAAGCGTGGCGAGTATTGGCAAATCCCCCCTATATGGGGGAGGCATATGTCCAGCAGTGGACGCACATGGCTGAGAGAAGAAGAAGAAGAAGAACTCATAAACAGCTTGACCGATTTTGATTAAATTTAAATGGGACCACATGGGAAGCACCAGATTTCAAATTAAAAAAAAATCATTTGGTCACCAAGTCAAAAGTTCTGATGTAAAACACATTAAAAAAAATAACGGGTCGAATTGAGAACCTCATCCTTTTTTTGAAAAAATCAAAATGTAAAGTTGCCCATCTTGACAGTAAGACCGTAACCATTAATATGAAAATGACTAGAGTTGACAGTAAGACCGTAACCATTAATATGAAAATGACTAGAGTAGTGTGTATATCGGTAGAGTATAGTGTGTATAGTGCAGAGGCTCACCAGGGTGATGGGCGGCTGCTGTTGCGGCGCGGGCGCGGGTTGCGGGGGCAATGCGGGGGGCTCGTGCACCGCCGTGGTACTGTGCGCTGCTTGCGCCGGCCCGCCGCCCCCGCCGCCGCCCCCGCCCCCGCCGCCATAGTACCCGCCGTTCATGCCTGGAACACGACACACGCGCTCCTTACTCTCATCGTTCATATATACATGCACATCAGGAAGCTCATTTTACAATTTGCAGGTGTATAGCGAAAACGGTAGAACGGCACAGTATGTGATTCCTATGAATGGATGAGATTTAAAACGATGTCGGCTAGTGTAGAAGCCAATAAGAGTACATGTATAAGGCAGGTTATAGTAGGTGTAACTTATCTTTGTGGCTCTGAAAAAAAACTCTGTGAATATCGGCACTATCCTGTAAGCCTATTGGTAATATAGATTTACATCGCGCGAGAAGCAACATAGGTGAATGAACGACGCAATTAAGATGAGTGAGTCACACCTTCAAGTATATAAACTTACGTACGTATATATTTATTATTATTATTTTATTTATTATCATTCACACAAGGTCTTCAGGTCCCAAACTAGGCAGAGCCTGTACTATGGTAACCTGATGACTGATATATATACTTATATACACACCCAGATACAGGTCAAACAGACATGGTCATACACACAAATGCTTGACCTGTCCGGGAATCGAACCATACTAGATTGTAGGTGAGTGGTGTGAGTCGAGTCGTGAGTCTGGGCAGGTTACCTTCAGAGTATGTGGCGGGGGGCGGCGGCTGCGGCGTGGGCAGCTGCTGCGCGGGCGGCAGCGCGACGGGCTGCGCGCCGGACAGGAAGTAGTCCTTGTTGACGCAGTTGCGTAGGCAGTCGGGGATGCGGCCCACGATAGCGCGCCGGATCTCCGAGGCGGCCATCTCGCGCAGCTCCTGCGCCGACGCGTCGCTGAAGAACGCCGCGTGTGGTGTACACATCAGGTTCGGCGCGTCCTTCAGCGGGCCCTGCGCACCACAACTCACCTACACCTTACTGCTCGCTTCGTGCTGTACCGCACGAGGCACCTCGCATTACTCGATAAACACAAACATTAGAAAAGCATTTGCCGAATAATGCAATTTGTTGTGAGAATAATTCACAATAATTATAATATTGCAACAGACGGAAATGTATTTTGAATTGAAAACCTTTGTTCACTTAAATTTACCACTAGTATGTGTGTGCCTTGGATATGGCTTTCCACATTTTAAATAATGTAACCGAAAACTAAAAACCACGCCTCATTCTTATCTTAATTGGAACTCATACATCCTGCAATGATATCCTTCAGGGTGCTATAACATCCCACTTGGGATTTGAACTAACTTAGCTATTGAGGTGTGCCTATGCTCTGTTTGGAGTGTCTTAATGCGAAAATGTCAAAAGAAGAGGAATGTAAAATTTCATTTATGTATGTATCATCATCATCATCTCAACCATAGGAGTCCACTGCTGGACATATTCCTCCCCCAATGATTTCCACATGGACTGGTTGGAAGCGCCCGGCATCATACAGTGAAATAATTGCAAAATGAATAAAAATGAAATAATTACAAACTAGAAACAAGATACTTGAAAATAATGGCCTCGAGTTATTGCAGCTTTTTCTTGGTGTGGCTTTATTTATTTTGGACTGCAGCGTTAGAGTCAGTTTTTTATTACGATTATTATTGTTATTTAATCAGCATCATACATATAGGTGGTATATCCCA
The DNA here is from genome assembly GCA_934044485.1 of Apeira syringaria. Lineage (NCBI taxonomy): Eukaryota > Metazoa > Arthropoda > Insecta > Lepidoptera > Geometridae > Apeira > Apeira syringaria. The sequence goes on along the minus strand of OW203661.1, from coordinate 12,863,454 downwards.
CTAATATTATAAATGTGAAAGTATGGATGGATGGATGGATGGATGTTTGTTACTCAATCATGCCAGAACAGCTAAATGGATCTGGATGAAACTTGGCACAGAAATATATTATAGTCTGAAATAGCACATAGGCATATTTTTATACCGGTAAAATGTATGACTCCCGTGGATTCATTGATGCAGAGGGAAAACCGTAATCCACGCGGGTGAAACCGCGGGGCGCTACTAGTCTACGATATAGCAATGGAGCATGATATTTACTTTGACAGGCTTCGACCCTCAAATTTGATAAACATATATATAGGCAGCTGTTCTTGAGAGCCAGTTAACATTCTTAGCCTAGTTTGACGTCACTGAACATCACAGGAGGTGGAGGTTAAGCACCAGGTTTATATAGCATAAAAAATACAAATAGCGGACAGGCCCATGCTTAGGCAAGAGATGGAGGTGGTGTGTATGTATATGTGTGTGCGTGTGTGTGTGTGTGTGTCGGGGAAAGCAAGTGAGTGTTGGGGCGGTAGGGTGTATGACCTGGAAGACGTTAAATGGTTCGTTCTCATGTACGTCCAACGCGGCAGCGCGAATGCGGCCCTGCTTGAGCGCCGACGCGAGCCCCTCATCGTCCACCAGCCCGCCGCGCGCCGTGTTCACCAGGAACGCGCCTGCACAATACACAAATCCGTATTATCCACACTCGGTTCAAAAGCATGCCGCGAAGATTGCAGGCAGTTTTAACAGCAAAAGGGCGTAACACCAAATATGCCCAAATACTCAGCAAAAATTCCCCGTTATGTCATAACACAATCACATTTGTAACATTTTGAAGCGATGATGCTCAGCGGGAGGAGCGTCGCCTGTCAAACTGACGGACACTGGTTCGATCCCCAACAACAGCTTGAGCTTCCAGTGAAGGTAACACCGTTATCAAATTCCCAGCATGGTGGTAGGGTACTTTCGAATACCCGCCTGGCTAGCTACCAACTTCAAGTTTGAAAAACTGTCACCAAACACATAGTGTGTTCAGGCAGCAGTCCAATGAGCCAATGAGCCAATGAGCATTCTAGATTTAACGTGATAACATCTTCGACCACATCGTCACTGACCATCAAGTGAGATAGTGATCAAACACTAGATCTACACAGTATAAAAAAAATTTCAATGTAATTATTGAAGTGTTAATTCCTCAAAACATCATCTTTGACATTTCTGTTGATTAGTCTTGTGTTTTTACTGAAGTAAGTTTGGTATTTATTTAAAATGGCAAAATTAATAATATGTTTAATATAATTTCTATACTTACATAGAAAAAAAAAGTAGTTCAGATCTGTCTCTTTTTTCGTTCCGTTCCTCTAATAAGTCCACGAGTGTATATCAAATGATTTTTTGTGATATATAAATAGAAAAATGGTTAAAAATCTGTTAATTTTTGTAAAGATTTATCAACTCAATTGACTTAAGTAAACTCGGCTTTCAACAAAAGGCGCGATATGGCGTTAGGTGCACCAGATTCTTGGCAAACTTGATTTAAAACACTTATTTCATTTGATTATATTCTTGACTTATTATTTGTAATGTGTCTTGTTTTGTCACCTTTAGGTTACTAATGGAAATTAATGAAGCCATTGACTGATTATAATCTAGAAGTTAATTTTATCTTAGAGTTTATTTTTTATAATGAACCTTAGGACACTTGGTCAATGAAAGAAAACTGATAATTTTGTTGATTCATATGAAAAATAATGCCATCTATCATTAAACACTGATCAAATACTCTTATATAGATGAATCTAATATAGACATTAGAGAAGTTTGGACGCAAGTCGTCGCAGTTTCCAAATTTTGCCGAGCAAGAATTAAATTGACCAGTATATAATTGGCTAGTTTTTATTTCTGGACAAAAATATACAGTGTAAACGAATATCAAGGCACTGTGCATTTTTTTTTTCGTTATATCTACAGAAGAAAAAATAGACCAAATTTAACCTATTACAATAATTTCTAATTTTATTACTTTCAATAGGTAATTTCTATCGCATGTATTAAACAATCTTTTTCGTTAACACATAACGATTCTCGTTTACTGGCCATCTTGACAGCTTCAAAGTTGGTTTTTGGCTGATAATACACGGTAGGTGATGATGGTGCGCGAGGAAATTTTGGTCTCAGTTAATAAGGACTGAGATCAAAATTTCCTACAGACAATGTAATCTAAGAATAATGGCACAATATGTGTTAAGGCAATTAACAACAACAAAAAGTGAGATGGCTGTGTATAACCTCAGGTATCTTTCTTAGAAATTTCGGCACCTCAAAAGATTAGTTGTGTAAGCTGATTATAAAAACAATTACACTGTTACATGTTGTTGATGTCTAAATATGAAAATATTAATTTGTAATAGAGAATGGATGTTGCATTATAGAGTGAATAAATGTATGGGTTTTGTGGTAAGCCAACCAAATTGAACTAAATTCTATGTTATAGAAAGTTTTTCGCTATAGCGAACAATGTTATAAAGAGTTTACATTGTATGTTGACGTACCCGGGCGCATCTGTTTGATAGTAAACTCGTTGATGAGGTGGTGATTGTGTTCGTTTAAGCTGCAGTGCAATGATACACAATCACTCTGGAATAGGAGGTCCTGGAACAACAGATAACACAATCAACTAAGTTTTGGCTTACAATGAATAACATAAACTATATTTTTTTCTATGTGACTTTACTAGCTATAACATAATTTTCTATGTCATACTTCGATGGTAGGAAGGAGGTCCAGGAGGCGCACAGGTATTACCTGTGTGATATAGTGTATATGATGTATACAGGGTACTTTTTGAGAAGGGCATTGATGGCCAAGTCAGACACACTTTTTACAGCACAATTATTCAAAAAAACATGAAAGGAATTATTTTTTTTATTTTTTAGTATCCCGCTAATAAGACAAATGAGTTTCACACATAACAACCAAAAAGTTTGAATATAAGGTGAGTTTTCTTCCGTGTAAAATGAAATAGTGAAAATTTTCTATTACCATTAATTTTAGTGACACATTTATTTGCAAAGATTGATCCTTATCGGCTACAGAATCCATTGGTTCATTAATACAGGTGTAATATTTTTTTTGAAAAACATTTGGGTCCATTTCCGTGAATGGTAAACGATTTAAAAAAAAATGCTGTTAGATATGTGTATGTATAGATCTATACAGTATAAAAATAACCTAGTTTGGGCTCCTGTGCCTCCCCATTGCGGTTCTAAGCATAGTTATGTTAAAAGACTTTAAATACTTAGTTATAAGAACTATTGTGGGGAAAGCAAATAAATAAAATTACTTACTTACTTCCCAAAACACAAGCCTGTATAACAGACTGTGTTTGGACACTATTTAAATAACTTTAAACCTTTGTTTAACATAATACTTGGTTAAGGGCTAGTGCTGGTGTTTATTGTTCTTACAACGTATTACTTATTCTATACATATACATTTATCAGACTAATGGTGGAAATCCAATAGCACTTGCTGTTTTAGGGATGAGGTTGAAGGTACTAGATATCAGACTAGATGTTGACTTAAACATATTTACAAATTGCTATTTCTATTTTTGGTCGATGCCATCTCGGTGGACGCCACTCCAGCTGAGGCGACATAAGACAAACGACTTGCCCATACACTTGGTACACTAAAAAATTCACACACCTTCTTGAGAATTAATGTAATACAATGAAAATATGAGTTTTAGGTTGAAAAGTGGTATCAACTTGGTAATAAGGAATTGTACCTGAAGTGTATACACCCTAGTGAGACCGAGAGATTTCTCGATGCCATCAGGTAGGTAGGGGTCGTAGAAGATAACGTTGAATCCGAAAGCCTTCGCGCGTAATGCCACCGCAGAGCCGATACGGCCCAAACCAACTATCCCGAGCGTGTCGCCGCGGATGCGCGCGCAACCCGTCGCAGCCTCGCGAACTTGCTCTGGACCTGTCCACAAATTATAACACCATCAATGAGGGCACGATTATTTGTTACTGACTAGTAGGGATTAACAGCATAGGTTGTGTATCTATCTAATAGCTGGTGAGTTTAGTTTAATGTCTGTCACAATTTTTTGGAAAACATCTACGAAGGTAACAAACCGATTCTTATTTGTGGCTATTTCAATACAGATATTCTATCTAATTCTACTGTGAAGAAACTAATCTTGTTGCATTATTTAAGCCATTCCATTTAAATTGTCTATTTTGTGAGCCAATTAGAATAACTGGCCATTCAGATAATTTAGAGGCAACAAGTCTGGAAAAGCTGATCATGGAACACAGGTTTCTCACAAACAAAAGGTATTTCGAGATCTCACATCATATTTGCAAGATTGATCTAGCACCCAGAATCGGGCGCCATCTCGCAAAATTTACAGCAGCAGTACACATTCCATAACCATTCGAGAGCCCCACGTCATTCGCCCGGTTATTGTTTTCATGATTGCGATGTATTTATTTGTATCCCGGTTGTGTTCTAGTTAATGACCTACAGCGGAAATAAAACTTCATTCGTTGGGCGAAGCCTAGCTCTGCCGTAGTGAGAATCGAGTGAGTGGTGTGTTTGGGGAGTCACGCACAGCAGACACCGCTGCGCGCCGCTAGCTTGCCGCAGTTAGCCGTCGCGTCGCCGCGTCGGTGTCCTTCATTATCGTCCATCCATTAAGTTTTCAGACAAAAAATCAGATTTCTTAACTATTTCATTTATATTTTGATATAAGATTTAATAAGATACATAAAAAAAAAAAACTTTTTTGTAATATATCATATTTCTGAAAACTAATAATGATTTAGCTTTCGCTACTAGACCTAGTAATCGGCTGCTAGTAATGCTTGTAATAAGAAAAGAAAAATATAACCATCGCTTTGGGCCATTGGTTAAAATTAATGGATTTACCTACATGTTCATACACTTTATCTACAGTTGTAGTTCATTCGAAAGTACCCAGAAGAGAACCTTTCGACTCCAACGGCCATCAGTTCTTCGAGCTATGTGCCCCGCCCACTGCCACTTCAACTTGCTAATCCGCTGAAATTCGTTCTTCTACAGATCTCCTCATTTCTGATTCCATCGCGTAGACACCCTGAGCATAGTTCTCTTCATCGCTCGTTGTGCTACTCTGCTGCTGACGACAGCCTGCTCCATAGTCATGCCCATAGTCTGAGACCATGTTTCAGTTCCGTAAGTCATTACTGGTAACGCACACTGTTCGAAGACCTTTGTTTTCTACCTACGTAAAATACGCTTATTCTAGTAACAAACAAACTTTCAAATGGTTTAAACATTTTTATTGATCCTGACATTTTTATTGATTGTTTCTCTGCCTTCATGAGCTTTATCATTTATGCTTGTCAAATATAGTCTTAGCTTTCCGTAAATAATAGATTTCATGGATTACTAACCATCAAATTAACCAGGTCTTTTTTTAAAAGTCATTGATCTTTTAGTGATATCTTCGCATAGGTGGATCCTTACTTACCCTTGCCTATCTGTTTTGTCAATATTTTACCATATTTTAATTACATATTAATAATACGATATTATATGCGCACACATACCTGTGAATTTTTTCCCTTCTCGTACCAAGTTGGCGAGCCAGTACGTCCGCCGGTATAAATTCAATATAAGACACATGGTCGTGTCAGCTACTTCTTCTACGCCGTATCCCGGCACATTACATACTGCTATGCCTGGAATGTACGATACATATTTATTAGTATGGAACAGTACTTATTTTTTACATACTTTATAGATCTAACGTTTGACCACTATCTCACTTGACGGTCAGTGAGGATGTGATCAAAGGTCACCAAAATAGCTCTTAATTACAGCTGCCTAAACACACCGTGTGTTTGTAGACAGTTATTCAAACTTAAACTGAGTTAGCAGCTGGCAGAGTACCAGAAAGTTTTGTACCGCCATGCTGTGGATCCGATAAAGATGTTGTTGCCTACACCGAAAGCTGAAGTCGGGGGTGGGAATCGAAACACACCTTCGGATTAACAGTCGGCGATCACACCGACAATCAATCTTGTCGCAAGAAGCGTTTTGCTTTTCATAGTGTGTACAGCTAATGAATGGAATTAATTACCTAAATCTGTGTTTCTGCATAAATACAATCTGGGTATCTTCAAGTCACGAGTGAATAGGTATCTTCTAGGCAGACGTGCTCCGTCGTAGACCACATCATCATTTAACATGAAGTGATATAATGGTCAAAAGCTGGGTTAATCCCAATAAATATTTTAAAAAATCATCAATTCTTAAATAATACTCTTCACCAACAAAGATAGGCATGTTCCAAGTGATTAATATCATGGCCATGGCAATATTGACCACCCCTAAAGTACTTTATTATATTAGAGTCTGAAAACTATTGCGAGTTTCTTCCTAATTGCAATGTAATTGAGAGAGTAATTTTCCAGTATTTACCACGTGAGTCCTAGGTTCGTTACATTACAATTATTTTATTATATGTTTCTAAACACAGTGGACAGAGAAAGGATATATGTATGCAATAAATGCAAAAGAAGGCAGATTGATTTGTTTGATCATGAACTTGTCACCTACCTACACAGTCTTCCACTTCACTTGTGATCATGGTGTTTGCAACTGTGCTGAAATATCGAGATCCTACATCAAGTACCTACGTGATAATGTCAGGTCTTTATTATATATAAAAAATATAGTATCTAATATAACTATAGATAATAATGATTGGGCTTAGGTCACTGTCCACAGATAGTGGTGTACCCAAAAGGCTGTAAGCAATAAGCACCATCCTTTTTTTGTAGTTGTTTTTTTCTTTATATTAGCCATTAAATAAATCTTCTTAAAAAGATTATGATCTATGTACGTCCACAAATACAACAACAATGTGAGATCCCATACATAGGCAAAATTTCACATTGCACTTCCATGATACTTCCATGACTGATCCCATAAAAAATAGCAGACTGATCTTTGAATAGATTTTTACAGAAAACTCATATAAAGTGTAAACTCTTTATAACGAATATGATAGATGATAGGTGACGATGGTGCGCTTAGTAACTGAGACCAAAATTTCCTACAACGTAATCTAAGAATAATGGCACACGTGTTAAGGCAATTCAGAATAACAAAAAAAAAATTACACAAATTTAACCGACTTCAATACTCAAAAGTGTGAAATAACATGTTGTAGTTGGTACCATGATAGTTCAAAAGTAACTAGTATCAAAATATTGTGAGCATGGTACCGACTTCAACAATTTATTTTACACTTTTGTACTTTTCAGTGACTTCTTACTCACGGGATCAATTGTCATTGTGTATGTGTACCGATTTCTCCACCCGCAACTATGATATCATCGACGTATGCGAAGCACTTTTCAGTCATTGGAGTGTATCTCAAATAGCGCTTGACCGATTTTGATGAAATTTAAATGGGACCACACAGGAAACACCAGCTTTCAAAATCAGTTCACCCAGTCGAAAGTTCTGGGGTAACCATTAAAAAACCTATGGGTCGAATTGAGAACCTCCTACTTTTTTGAAGTCGGTAAAAAAGCGAGACGGCTGTTTATAATCAACCTCAGGTATCTTTCTTAAAAATGTCGTCACCTCGAAAGATTAGTTTTGTAAGCTTCTTAATTAATATACACTGTTAAATATGTTGTTGGCTAAATATGACAATGTTTCTACGCAACAGAAAATAGCTGTTGCGTTTTAAAGATTGATTAAATGCATGGATTTTGTGGCAAACCAACCAAATTGACCTAATTTCTACGTTATAGAAAGTGTGTCGTTATAAATAACGACGTTAAAAAGAGTTTACCCTGTATATGGACGCTCTCTAGCACCGCAAAAAGAATTTTAAGAATCGACGAATCCCATTCTTATTATGTCAAAGTATTGTCTGTCAATGTTACCACAATCGGATATTAGAACCTCTTCTGCTAAATTCTGGTTGGTATTGGTACCACTATCAAGAGAGATATTCAGCCTCGGAGCAGTAGTGAAATGAACTACACTACTATCAGTTCATTGGGAAACATGTAATTATTTATACTAGGTACTTAGACAACATTAATTCAGAAGATTTATATTTGGAAGATCAACGATGATGGTTGATTTTCAGCATTTGCCGATTGATCCATTTTATAACTTGTGTAATATTAGATTAACATATTCTGTTTTTATTTATTATTGTATTTACGTTGATTTGATGTTAAACATTATTGTAAATAAATATATTTCTTCTATATATTGTCAAGCTTACCTAATTCTCCAGCTGCTTTGACATCAATATTGTCTACACCGGAGCCGATGCGCACTATTATTCGTAACGCTTTAAACTTCTCGAGGTCTTCCTTTGTAAGTATAATGGTGTGCCACATCAGCGCACCCACGGCCTCGTTGAGGACTTTCTCGTGGATTTCCGACGTTGACTGCGCGTCGCAGAACGCTACCGTGGCTACGTCTTTCAGTATCGGCATCTCGACGGTGCAGTCTCTGCCATCTAGTAACGCCACCAGGGGCCTGAAATGGAGAACGTTATAGGGGTTTATATATCACAACATGTCAAGTCATACAATACGTATAAGAGCAGGTCTGAAATTGCATTAAAATTATTTATATAACTTCTTCTTGTCCTTATCCCACTCTTAGTGGGATAAGGACAACAAGCATGGTCTGGCATATCATGTTTTCCTCCGCCACTCCGTCCGATCACTAGTTAGATCAGTGCTCACAACCGTAAACGACACTAATACAGGTATTCTCGTTTATAATACATTTATATTTCAGCCTCTCGAATATAAAATCAAATTTAGGCCAAAAGGCTAGGAGGCTTAATTTTTTAGACTAAATGGAGACATTGCAATACAAGATATTATTATAAATGTGAAAGTAACTGTCAAGTTTTCACGCCAAACGGCTTCACAAATTTTGATTAATCTTGGTATAGAGATAGATGGGACCTTGGAGAAGGACATGACATGACACATACTTTTTATTCCGGAAAAGTGTAGTTTCAATGGCGTAATTCAGAATTCAGATAGCGGGGAAACCGTATCCATCGGGTGAAACAGAGGGGCGCAATTCGAACGAATCTTTTTGTTGGAATCATTGGCATGTTTAAATCTACAATCAAACCACAGTGATTTATATGTGGAGGTAGTTATTAAATAGTATATCATCGTAGCACAAACCACTTCTGTCTGTTTTGCAATTTGAAATGGCATTGTATGATCCTCCTTTTTTACAAGTTTTCTTATCCCGACAAACATCTGTACGGCAAGCGATATGTAAAAACTGTCGCAGTCTGTTTTTACCTAGTGAATCTAAGGTCTGCATAGAATGAGCACCCTTTTGCCTTACACGTCAGGTATCCATAATTTCATTTATAAAAAATTCACATTCATTCTATGTAATAGGTCAAACAAGTAGACGCGCCGCACGTAGCCGATCCTTTTTAACCGACTTCAAAAAAGAAGGAGGTTCTCAATTCGACCTATATTTTATTTCGTTTGTTTCCTCAGAACTTTCGAATGGGTGAACTGATGAAATGGTGCTTCCCGTGTGGTCCGATTAGCTTTGTGTGTTCCAAATTTAATCTAAATACAAATAAAACAAACATACATCCATACATGCGTACTCATAAACTTTCGCATTTATAATTTTAGTAGTGCTTTACCACTTTATGTGCTAATTATTTTTCAGGCATTAAATGCGTTTTTATACTCAGACCCCCGCACTAGGATTCCCTGTGACGCGGGAGGCATGGACACACACAATCACAACACACAAACAACCAAGACCCGGGACAAACATCTACACTCATAGCACAAATGTTTGCCCTTGCGGTATTCGAACCCAGGGTCCCCGAGACACAAGTCATGTCACTGACACAGACCACTGCGCCACGGCGACCGTCGTGTATATTTTTACTTTTAATCAGTCAATTATATTATTTATTATACAGGTGTACTTTCATGACCCCACCAAGAGGGAAAGTACTCTTAATACTGGAAATAGCAAATATTATTCAAAAAACATTCCTTCCTTAATTTTAACATTCTGCGTTCAAAGATTTTAGAATACTCGCATGTCACATTCGAAAATCGAACGGCTAAAAACCGAAAAAATAACTTCCTGTACTTTTATGGCATCAATCAATAGGGTCAATCATAAGAATCAAATCTCTCTCATCACCTGTATACAAAAATAAATAATCTAGTCAAATGACCCACTTTAGAATTCCTGATACACGGTAACACTGGCAGAAGAGCAGTATCACGTTGAATGACAATCAATCGCCATCTTTTGCAGGACCAGACAAGGATTCTCAAATCATATAAAATGATATACAGACTATTGAATTCCATTTAATGATGTGTATTATGTTATATTTCATATAACCACCAATTAGATGCTCGATGTGTACATTAGAAAATATTCGCCATATGGTTGTATTTTTAGTTCGTTACCTCAGAACTTCGTAATATACGAACTGATTTAAAAATTCTTCATCAAAAGGACATACTTTCAGATTGGCCTCATAGAAAATTATTAAAATTGTTCCTTATTTTCTAGTAAATGTAAATACTTCTCAAATAAGTAGAGGATGTCAGTTTTTATAGTTTTAAAACTACGTGTTTATTGCATGTCTCTTCCCCTTTTATTACACTTATCTTGTAGGCATGTAAAAAATAATGTTTTATATTTAAGGCGTAACAATGAAGAATTTTGTAATCTAATCTAACTTATCAGTTTCAGACTTGTATCAGCGTACGTTGATTCAAATAAATATATAAAATTACATAATTATATCCGTGCGTATGACGCGCAACAGCTTTATTATGTTACAATGTAAGTTGTGGTACCACTGCAGACTTGGTACACTTTCCTTCACTTCCTTAGTTTAATTTAACCGAAATCCTACTATCTGTCTGACGATGTATACTACTTGTAAAGTTTGTTTAACAAATAAACCCTCACAAAGTAACAATATCACACGAGAATGACGTGTTCCGTCACATTACATAAAATGCATGCAGACAATATCCGCCGTAACGACAAGATAACGCGAGTATATCTACCTTTATCAGGTAGACAACAACCGCCGGTGGCCGGTTTATGATACTGCATAATTTGTATTTAATGCAGTAAATTTCGTTCTGTAGGTATTTACGTAATAACTTGCCAAGAACTACTTTCAATTTAATAATAATAATTAAATATCCTTAAAAAAGTCATCCTGATTTGAATCGTTGCATCTGAATCTGGTCGACCTTGATTTATCAACTCTCTGAACTTGAAACCTGTTTACTAGTTATTGAATGGCAACGAGCCTCTAGGAAAAAACCTGTTACCGACCTATTATCCTAATAAAAAAACATTTATCATTCAGTGGTTTGGTATCTGGAAACCTCTAAGTGGATGAGGGCCGAGGGGTGAGACTAACTATAATTACGTATTTCCATTTTCCAATTAGTCTTACTAGTCAGATTGTCTGGTTTGCGATGTCTTACTTGTGCCATAACGGTATCAGGCCTACGCCAAATATAATGCAGCGCCTCAACTGAAGTGACAGCAGCGCATTGTCATCAGTTGAGTTGTGCACCGAATTTCACCAATATCGTTTGTCAAAAGCCAGTGAAATTGACTTCCCGTGCGTCCGAGATGGGCTAGGGAACAGTTTAAAACGCCCAAACGCTCTCGTTCCGCGTTCGTTTTGGCACAGGAGGCATTTTGAATTGTTTTCGTTCACCGTTCGAGATTCATGAAAAATGTTAAAATCGCCACCGTGAACTGTCACTTTTGACCCACCTGGCTGGGTCTTTTGTGAGCGTTTATTGATAGCTGAGACACACACAAAGCTGATTTGAGTAGATAAACAAACTTAAAATAATGCGCCAGTGTAATGTTTTCTTTCTATTGCCATTACGAAAATGTAATTCTCTTTATGATTCAAGCTAATATTATAGGTATTGAAACATTTTTAAGTCATGAATATTCAAATGTATACATAACACGCCTTTCCTCGTGCTAGTTTTTTTTGTGTTTACTGATCTTTCCCCTAATATGGAGGTACACAATCTTGACCATATCAATTCAGTGTTGTTAATTTAAAAATCATAATAATTAAGATTAAGGAGAAGACCGTAAGCAAAATAATTCCGAATTCGGGCGGAGCTAAAAGTAGTGGGCGTTGAATACGGACTCTAAAATAAATAGAAAAATATTCATTCGAACGGCGGCACCCGACGGTGCGATACGCATAGCGTTGTCAGATCTATAGAGCTTCGTGAACTATCAGAAGCGTCAGAACTATTATGGTATATGTACAGTAAAGGAACTAGAAAACAACATTTTCATGTTGCACTCTGCTGCAAAAAATTTAGGGTAATGTACAAAGACATCATAACTTGTAGATATACCTATTATCCTATTACCAACATCATCATCACTCAGCCTTATGCCTTAGTAATTAATTGGTTATGTAGTCTGTATCATTCGAAAAATTGTGTACCATGTACATGTACATACACCACATGCACAGAACATGAAAAAAAATATAGACTTAAGAAACGCCATTATTTTTCTTTGTATATAATATAGTACTCTGTGGAAAGAGATTTATAAATAATTGCACGATCAGACCGTTCGCATTCTCTTAAAACCCAATTTGCAAGACAGTAGTTTTGAGATAGGTACCAGAAAAAGTGTACTGAATAAACGCAAACTAAATGAGATAAATATTATGCTAGGCGATTTTAAAATAATTTATAAACTTATAACGAAAATTAACCAAGCCTAAATACCTAACTAGTTTGTATGGGAACTTCTAACTACAATTTCGGAACATGTATTTTCACTCATTGAATGAAACTATTTTAAAATAGAAAATGTAAGTCGAAAAATATCGATCCTAGAAAAAATTACCAGAGTTGGACAATTTATTACGGAAGACTTAAGTAATTTTTAGAAAATCTAATTTGGAAATTCACTGAATAAAGAACTAAAAATGTTATAATTTTTCACAAAATTTAGCCGAATAGTTTTAGTATAAATAGGTTTTGAACATGCGCGTTTTGCGACGGTCTTCCCCTTAATTCTTATGATTTTAAATGAACAACTAGGTAGATACCTAGTTAGTGTTCTCTCTATGTAAGTACCAATGCATTTGCAACAACTTCGAAAGCAAGCTATCGTTTATGAACCTATTTCAAACCTTTGTGTAGGTTTTTTTTGTATTTTTAGTCGGAGCTGACAACCTAAAAAGTAAATAAATAAATAACCCATTCGGGTACAACTAATCACACATCATCCTCAGACTGATGCGTTAAATTAAAATGAATCAGTCAGGCTAGCCAGCGTTTGTTGCTTATGTCGGGAACAGAAATAAATAACTTTCAAAAGATTCAAATAAAAAAAAAATCGTCATGCGCCTCTATGCGAAGTTTCGCAAGTTCTCGTCTCATCTCTTTTAGGCGGGCGTTTCATAACAATCATCACTATCACCACTTTGTGAATGTAAAAAATGAAACACTAGTTCTAGACCGGCGTTAATATTGAAATTGACTTCTCCACGATATGCTTATCGGTCGTACCACATGTAGCGGTTACATAATGTCGTGCGGTCATAAATCGAAAGTACAATGTGTTCTCTGCGCGTATGTGATAACGTCACTGGCGATTTCAACCGTAAATTCAACAAACAATAACGTAAATCCCGCTTACCGAGTCTCATACCTACCTGCCTACGCATAACGTAATATCTGTTCACGTCGGAATATGAAACTTACATAAATTGACTAGCATTACTTCTATATTTTGTGACGTCACTGCATAAATAGTATACAGCTCTAACGAAAGACAACTTACCACGTGAATAAATGTGAAAGTATTATGTGATTTGTTAACAATCTAAATTAAATATTATAATAGAAAAATCTATTCTTCCAAAAGGTAATGAGTCAGCCATTGTAACAATTATAAATATTTTATGTATATTTTTGATATTTCTTGTATGCAAAGATAACGCACAAAATACAGAATTGAAAAGTTGCTGCAGTAAAATACAATAATAAATTGCGAGGCCAGCTTGAAGTGATTTACTGGCGTTTAATGTTTATAACTGGTCTAGCCATAAATACTGTTACATAAAAACTTTTTTTTATCCAACTTTTTAATTATTTTTTATTCGGAACGCGTTTATTATTTTTAAAACTTCCTTTCGATTTCGCGCCATTTCACGTATTTTTTCGTGTTAATTATCAATTGTGTAAAGGGGTGTTAAGGAAAATAGGATCGCAGTAATCGCCTTGCACAACGTGTGTATGAAGGCGTCGCCGCGTCGTCGGTCATATTCCACACACTTCAAAAGTTTGGTATCAGCCGTATATTCGTATTTATTTATTCGTATATTATACGTATATCGTACTATCAACAGAAACAACACTTCTTCTGTCAATAAAAGACAATAAAAATAGGAGCTGTTAGAACTACAAAGGCTGTCAATGCTGTTAAAGCCAGAATTCGTCGAAACCCCATTAGGAAGCGAAAAATCTTATTGCGAGAAATGAAGATTACCGCTAGGTCTCTGTCGCGTAGATATTATAAAACAAGATCTGAAGCTCGGTGCTTATCGTCGATATACAGGGCATGCCCTAAATCAATCTTTACATTAAAGAGAGTGGATCGATCAAACCGCCTTCTGTCGCGATACGTTCGGCACAGAATTATCCTCTTTACCGATGAAAAAATGTGTGTAAATGATAAAGTGTACGCTCACAGTTCTAAAGTAGCTGCTCAGTTGGTCGGAAGGTACAACGTGGTCATCATCCTGCGTCAGTTTGGTGTGCGTGTCTTATCAAGGAGTCACAAAGCTACATTTTTGTGAAAAAGGAGTGAAAACTTCAGCCAAAGTGTAGGAAAAGACAGTCTTGGATCGTGTTGGGAACCTCTCAGCTTATCTCAGTTAATGTAAAAATGTACGGTACACTTTTTAAATATGTACCATGGACTATAATATGTTGACTTGACCTGGCATCATTTATAGTTCTCTTTATCATTTACTCGCTGAGCCCCGCGATTTCACCCGCGTGTAGATGATGATGACGACTTGATGAATCTATGACATATATACGTGACTTTTTATTGGTATAACAATTTTCACGATCGAGTCAGTAGGTCCAGAGATTACTCCTTACAGCCTCACAAATCTTACCTATTTATAATATTAGAGCTTAAGCTTGTATTGCCAACATAATGAATCTTCAAATAAAAATATTTTTTACAATATAACTTTCAACAATCTGAGTATGTAATTGATCTTATACACATATAGTTTATATACATTAGTTATTGGGCGTCGTCGGCGTGTCTCGATACACAAAGGCTCCTCCAGCTCCTTCCGCTCTAGTTTTAGTTGTTTTACGATGACGGCCCTCAATTTTTTTTAAGTCATCATAGCAACATTTTCTTTGTTTTTAACAAAGAAAACGTTGTTCAGATAGTTCTGCTAGTCGTGCGTATAAATATTGTTTTGAAAGCTTATGCAGCAATGTCCTGTATTCGATAGAACTAACGACAAATACAAATTAATGGCCTAATTAAATTGAAAAACAAATATTGGAAACTCCCCCGGTTAGGGGCTAGGGCTACAAGTCGGTCCAAGTTGGGTAATCACCAGACGAGGACATGGTGCGCCTCGCCCGCCCCCCTACACCGCCAGTATAATTAAAGCAGGACCAGTAGAATTTAACTAATAATTTAAACTTTCATCATAGCGTAGCAGAATTATTATTATTTCCGAGGAAAGTTTCCAAACTGGAAAGTAATTCCGAGAGCGCTGGGAGTTTTCGGAATTTCAACTAACTTTCTCGGAGCAGGCGCAGACAGAAACAGATTTGGAGGCAAATAAAGAGGGCACCGGGGCGGGTCTCACTCACCCCATCTACAACAGTACGGGCGTCAAGTACGGGGGCAACCCCTTCAGGCAAGTTGTGATGGAAACCAAATAGGATTTTCGCGAGAAAAGAATAAATGGAGTGAGGTCTATCGGACGCCGCGCGCCACCGCTTTGCTGACTTGCCGGCCGCGTTTCACGGAATTCCATTCGACACAAACTAGAATTAGGAATTGTGCGAGGAGTTTGGGACGAAGCGAAGCTGATCTTTGTTAAACTGTTTGAGTTTGCAATTAAGAGTTTTAAAGTGAATTAAATTATTCTGCATACCGATGCCTACAAATAAACTCACTGAACTTGACAGGAATGCAATGAGTAGAATCATATTTTTAAGACTGGTACATAAACCCAGAGTAGTAGCACTCTGTGTAAGAGTTCGCCCGGCGAAATACTGCCACCAATAACCTATTTCTACCGCCGGGCAGTAGTGTTCGCATTACTGTGTTCCCGGTTTGAAGGGTATGGTTTCCGGTGAAATTACAGGTATATGAGACTTACCAACTTTATGTCTCAGGGTAATAGCCGCAGTGAAGTTCTCTACAAATTGTATCCGTCTATAACTCTATAGGCAGAGGTTACCACTTCACATCCTGTGGGTCTTTTTTCTTTTTTTTTTCTTTTCTTTTTTTTTCTTTTGATTTTTCCATTACCTATAGAAAAATAAAATAAGGTATGGTTGCACACATTTTTAGAAAAAAATCGTTACCTTGATTGCAAGGGTCCATTTGCGATTGGACCCCGCATGCTGCTGTCCATACGCGCTCTCTTTGGCAGCATCTTGCGTTTGTCCATTTAAAGCGGCAGAGCCGCTTTAACTACCGCTCCGCAGCGCGTCACCTATAACAATAAAACACATTCTTAGAGCAAACTCCAGACGTATATAAAACGAAGTTACATATTATGTGGACTACCTACATAATTACTACCTAGTATTACCTAGTCGGCGTATCTAAATTATTATACGTACAACCAGCTGCGCCTCGCCGTTTCACCTACACAAGGTTTTTCCTCTATAAAGTACGGATACGGAGACCACTTCTTTTGACATTTTCACACGATAGTATATAATATTGTGTCAGTAGGGCATGAAAATTTTCGTGAATGCGTGTTATTATTTTATGTAATCTCATACTGAAATATAAACATGTAAAAATAGAAAACAGAACTTGAATGACAGTCTTTATAGACAATATACCGAAATAAATTTAAAAAGTTAACATTTTGATACAGCTCTTCTATGACACTGTATCGAAATGTTAACTTTTTAACACGCTACTTCTACACACGTTACAACTTCAGTTGGACCAAGGAGGTGGCAATGCAGTTTTTCTACATATTATATATTATGTATGAGTATTCCAGGTCTACCGTGATTTTACGTAAATTTAATTATCTATTTTATGAGATGAGTTAAAGTAGTGTATTTAACTGCACATAATTTGGTCTCAAAACACTCGTGTAATTCTATAAAAAAAATTGCCTCGGGCTGTTTTTTTTAACTTACACTGGTGTTTTAAGAACCCTTATTATGATACAATTTCATAAACTATAATGTATATTTACTTCGCTAATAATGATATACCGTGGAAAGGATTAATAAGATCGGTGTATTTCTTTTCTTATGAATTGCAAAAAACCTTATGCATCCACATACATACACAGGGAATATTTTTCTTACTGTAAGTTGCTCAGATCTGACATTTTCTTCTATTCCATTTCCATTACCTGTCAATGTAATAGAAATTAAATAGTCTGACTTTGGGCCTTCTGAGCACTTTCAAGACAAGTAGCTTGTAACGCGCAAATCGATAAAACCGGCATAGATCCGTCATAGATTTATGTCAAAGAAAGGGGTATTTCGTTTTTACCGGAATGTATATTATATTTCATTGTCTACTCACAATTGTAATGTTAGCGATGGTGAAGGCATACCGCTCTTGAAGTTCTTGTGTCGCATATTCACCTACGGCAAAAACAACAGTTTTTACAAGTAATTTTCCACATAAACTACATAATTCTACGAAAACTTTATATCATTCTTAGAAATTCTAACTCCTCGTATTTTACAAAGCATTTTTAAAACTATATTTGATATGCATACGAAACTCTACGTAGAACATAATAGGAGTTCAAGAAACTGTATCATAATAAGGGTTGTACGAGCGTAAGTTAAAAAACCAAGCCGTAGGCGAGTTTTTTTATAGATTTACACGAGTGTTTTAAGACCAAATTATGTGCAGCTTCATACACTACTTTATCTAATCTCATAAAATAGACGATAAAATTTACGTAAAATCACAGCATAAATACACATACAGTTTGCATTTATTTGTAAACGTTTAACGCTAAAATCCATTTGCTGGTCGCTCAACACGCATGTGTCGCGCTGCGTCCACAGACTATATATGTAGAAAAATTGCATTGCAACCTCCTTGGTCCAGCTGAAGCTGTATCTTAAGGGTAAAAAAGTTAACATTTCGATACAGTTGTCTTAGGAAGAGCTGTATCAAAATGTTAACTTTTTAAATTTATTTCGATATATTGTCTATAAAGACTGTCATTCAAGTCCTGTTTTTGATTTTTTAATCTTTATATTTCAGTATGAGATAAGATAAAATATATTTGAAGTAACCTCGACACAAGCTCCACCAAGTAAAAAAAAGACATGATATGTCGTGGATACACATGTTTGAAAGTAAAGACCCATTATGCGTCTAAAATCCCCACCGCAGCTAGTAAAAAGAATCTTGAAATGTGAACAGATCTTAAACCAACACAGATTTGTGATTTAAAAATTAGTGGGAGAGGCTAAAAATGCAGTTATTTGGCGAAATAGCCGCCTACGTCGCCTGCTGCTCGCCATCATTCTCGGCGAATCTTTCATCAGGTGCAAAGTTGGAGGAGGAATATTTTACCGCCGGATGAATAGGGACTGGAACAAAACTGTCAACTGCTTAACTCCCGTTTTAAATACGGAACCGCCAGCACCACCTAACTAATGCAAATAATTATATTTCGCTGAATGGCTCAATGATTTCAAAATTCATAATAGGATAGCGACTTAGGAAACTTACTTTCTGACCAAAAGAGTCGATGAATAATTAAAAATTCTCATGTTTCGTGGCAGATTGTACGGAAACCATAAGTGATATAGCTTTTGCATGTATTATAGGTTGATAGTACATTTTCAAGGATTATTTCGTTCTTGCTCACTTTCATATTATCGTGTACGTTACTTGTTTGTAGGGTTTTCTTTAAAACTGTAAAATAACCATTATTATTAGGGACTCTTTCGCTACGCTCACCCGGGAGGGGGGAGAGTACTTAAATTTTAACTTCTCTCTATTACCTACATGTTCCGAATGATAAAACAACTGCATTAATTTTGCCAATTTTTTTACCTAAAACTAAGGAACGATAAATTATGAAAAGAAGGCATTATTTCGCAACTCTAACAAATATGATGCTTGGTCAGTAGCACTTCCGTTATTTAAAAAATACGATGTGTTTTAAATTTTCTTTGCCTAAATTGTAACATTTAGGCCGTCTGGCTAGATAGAAGCTTAAGCTTAACATTAATAAAGCAATAATCTTCCTAGTTATTAACAAAACAAACGCTCAACAACAAGTTTCTTGGATATTTAGCACTAGCTGCGCCACGCGGTTTTATCCGCGTGGTGAATGGAATTGAAAAATTGGCCTTTTGAGAATTATTAGAATTAGAATGGAAAACATACACAAAAAAATCACCGGAAAAAGACAAATACTGCACTTGTCACTTTTTTATCTTCTTTTTAGTAACGAGTATTTCTTAATCTCTCGTAGCGATGCACTCATGAAGCGTCGCACGCATACTCTGGATCAAATTTCTCACGTTTTACATCCAAGTTTTTTTTCATTTTAACTTTTTATAGTAGGAACACGAATATTAGCATGAAATAGATCAGAAACCAAAGAGTTTGAAATATCGATATAACGCTACTTATCAGTCACTTTCAGTTTACTAAAGTGCACTTAAATATAAATAAGATATATATAAAAAAAATATAATTTTGTTTTCACTAGTATAATATATATACCAATCAAAACAAAATTATTATCATTTGACATAGGCAATATTATTACCTATATTCATCGGTCAACCAGACGTACGACTATGCGCCACCGCTACATGGTAGATATAGGTACCACCGTTACGCACGGAGCGTTTTGCTTCCACGTTTATAATGCGTACTGCGAGGGAGTGAAACTCACTGCCGGAGTCTGTGTTCCCCGATAGGTACGAGTCTTCAAGTCGCGAGTGATTAGGTTCCTTCTAAGTTTACGTGCAACACCTTGGACCGCGTCGTCACTTAACATCAGGTGAGACAGTGGTCAAACGTAAGCTTATAATAAGTAAATATATATTTTTCATTTATACTCCGCTCCTATTGGTTGTAGCGTATACAATGCGTCCGGTTTCCGATGTTTGATATTTTAAGAGGTCAAAATACAATTAATTTTATCGACAAAATCATGGATCAATGATTTTCTTTTTCCATCAATAAAAAAATGTTGGCGAAGCATAGGTGCTAGTATTAATATAACAATATCTACCCAAGTAGAAGATTATTATTTTAAACACAGAAGTGGTCTCAAATGTTACTTAATAGTAAAAAAAAAACAAATGTTTGAAAAAATAAACTACACAACAATTTCATGTTTTTTAAATTGTTAGCTTTAAAAAATCCATTGTATTAACCATTTTTTTTTTTTTTCAAAATACAGGATAATTGCAGATTGGCTATAAATGCAAATTTAAATCTTAGCTCTGAGTTAGATAGTTTCGGAGCTATGATAACCCCCCCCCCCCCCCCCCCCCCCCCTCCCCCCCGGCCAGGCAAGCAAATTTTAGAGGGAGTGCTGTATACAAAGCAGTGATGTGCCGGATCGTTAAAAATGTATATCGGCGGATACGGATCGAAACGATAGTTGACGTCACGCACGCCGCAACGACAGACTAGGATAAATGTTTGCAATATAAATGTGCCAAATATTTGATTTATGTATTAAAAAATACTCTGAATGAATGGAATTTTATAGTTTCTTTTAATTCTACCTGATCACCGATACATAGCATTTCATCTTATGAATTGAGAATTAATAAGGTTAAAAGATCCGCGAGAAAAGTAACTGATACGGATATCCGGAACATCATTAATATAAAGTACACTAAGTATAGTAGTCATAATATTGATGCTTACCAGCGCTGCTCTTGAGAAAGTGTCAATCCGCGATCACCGCTCCATCGGAGCACCGGCATTGACTTGACGTGGGGTCGGCGCCACAACGGACGCTCACACACCCACCGATTCACTGTCACTCACTGCACTACACAACACGGCACTCACTTCACAAATCACTCCACGGTACGACACTAATCACTGTCTGCCCAGCTTTCACTGCACCTGCGACAAAAGAGAACACTTTGTTAGGCTTCAGCGCACAAGTCTTATTAATTGTTCTTATTCAATCTAAGGTCAAAAAGATAGACTGAGATATACATATGGTGATCGATTCGAAAGGCTACTCCCATGTACAATGAAATTTTCTTCATAATATGTCAGATCGACGAAGTTGTGCTATCCTCACTATTGATTAAGCGATTAGCACGCGACAATATTTAAAGGAATAAGTTAGTTACAGATAATATAATCAGCGCATCATTACACTACCACTGTTTAGAAATGAGCGGTATTAGGGACCATCATCCTCCACGCGACCCTAGTGCTACAAGGCAGTACTTTAAAAAATCTCCAAACCACTTCTGACTAGTTATCACGAATATTGTGTTGTCCTAAAGACAACATCCGGGACCGATGACACACCGGCTCAACTTTACGGAAATGACACAACTTTGTCACATCATCTTGAGTGCCAGCTGTACATATAGTCGTTATTTTATGTTAAATGCATACTAAAGGACACATAGACATAATATTTTACGGTCCATAAACTAGCACACTGCTCGGCTACATAGTAGAATTAATAGTGTAGGTAGAGTAATACCTGCATTGTTTCCTTACCAGGGTTCGCTTTAACAACGTAGGTATCTATTTCAGTTACAGTAAGCTACACAAATCAATTTGTATTATTTTGCACGTAAATACACAGGAGGAAGACATTGGCAGCTGTAACACAGGTATGCCCTAGCACAGCTATCCATAATTAATATATGCACATTTTATGAAGTGTTCTAAATATGTGAACACGGCACTTACATAGATACATACAGCGAGAGATTTTTTGATACTGTTGGTTAATGAACGGCTTTATATTAAGTGGTACAGATTTGTGAGAAAAACGGCACCAGTAAGGAGATACACTATAAAAACAAAAAGAAACTATAGGTCCTTGTATCAAAAGGTTCCGCTAGTTGGTTCTTGACAAAAATTATAAGCAATATTTTGAAGCGAGCTGCGAGCACACACCGACGTTATTCGTACTTTATAGAGTTCTAGTAGTAATTTCGGTTAGATCCGACTTGGTAGGTGCAGAAGGTCAACTCGGTAACAGCATTACAGTAGCCAATCTTATTAATTATTCCAGTTAAGCAGGGCTATGGACTCGTATATATATAGTCAACGCCTCAACGGTAATATAAAAATGGAAAGTTTATGTCTTAATGTTTTAAAAATGTCTTGTACAACGTCCTAGGCCGAACAATATGAACAATTCTAATTTTATCAAACTAAGAAGTGTACAAAGCTCTAGTTGACAAAACTTTGTGGTTTAACTAAAAGTTTGTTTAGATAGAGTTGATATGATCGATAGATCGATCTAGAACTAGATGATTATTCATATTATATAGTTTTCTTGCCTAGTCTCTTTTGACTTCTAATAGGCGGCAAGTGTGCTTTCTACGATTTCGCTGGAACGTAACGTTGAACATTGGTCGAACCGTAAGGACACACTCCTACAGTTTCACTCTTTACAATCGGACAACTCAGCAAACAATGCGGCGCAAACTGAGCCCGGGAGAAACTTTTAATTGAAAGCCCCATTGATGCATCCGGCTTGAGATTTTAGGGCTACCGCCCCACAAAAGATCTGCGTTAATTGTGGAATTGTCATTGCAGATGATATAGAATAGTCTTTGTTCATGAATGCAACTAATATATTATTTACACATAGACCCAGAATTACACCGCTACGATGGTCCAATGAGATGAAATAAAATCCGTATTCGTATCTGCAAAATGTCGAAGACGCGTGCATTTCGGCGCTCTAAAAATATTCGATATATTGTAGGATTAGACTACCCAGTCATGAACAGATTATAATATAAATGAATTGAAAAAATACCTTTTCATTTGCAGGTTGATTTGCAGAGGCTGCATGAGGATGCATGTAAAACGTAGAAATAACGGTTAGTAACCGACTTACTCAAGCTAGGGGTTATGCAATAATTTCGTATATAACGAAATGTACTTTAGTCTCGGGCAACGCAATTGCTTCTTTTATTGTCACGCGAACCTTGCGACCCTAAATACCAAGTAAATTTGATCAACCACCAATAGGCAACCCTGCACCGGCTACACCAAACAGTCATTACGACTCGTTCCGTGATGTTGAGTGCGATTGTGCCATTAAACAGTTGTAAAATGTAACTGTACAATCGTTCGAGCAATTACAACATAACTGCTGTTATAGCTATATTGAATTGTCAAGCCGGCTTATAAACGGTTCCTTAAATTCTTCGTATTGATGGCAAAATAGCTGCCCGGATTAAAGGAGATGATGGCATATAATTTCATATTAATTACAATTTCTTCAAAGCTAGTGTCGGATAGGACTTCACATGAGTTGAGTACGTCTTAACCTACTTGGCGCCGAAAACAAATGACTTCGTGCAAATACATATATATTCGGTATTAAACCCGTTTAAAATTGTATGATATCAATTTCTTAGAATAAATGTAAACGATATAATTCACATATAACATTTGGTACTATTACGAATAGAACCTAATAGTATTTCAGTTATAATGCTTATAATTTAAGTAGAAAACAATAAAATACCACGTGAAAAGTTCTTCGACCATAAAAATACCTAAATTAACGCTCATATTTAAGAATATCAAACGTTTGTGTTAACTAACTTCGATATAAGAGCTCCAAATTCTCCGAGGTTTCGGGGCGGTGTGATTAAAGGCACATCGCACACACACATTTCCAATTTCCGTCGGGTTCGCATCGCAATTCGGAATTCCCATCGTGTCCTGTGGCCTCGCGCGCCGGTCCGTATTCTACAAAGAGCGTTTGACTGCAAAAATACTACGTATTACTTGTAAAAAAATTCCCTCGAACCCGATACGTGGTATGTTTTATCTCCTCTTTTATCCAGAATTTTTATTCGAGCAAGTGAACTATTTAAAGCTTACATTATTACAGCCACAATAAATGGCTACTCGGCGTTGTACGATTATCTTAAAAAGGTAAAAGGTCTTATCGGTAAAAGAAGCGACGTGTTTTAAACGATTGCTACAGGTCATTGTCTTAGATTGAATTTTTTAACGTTGTGTGAAACGACCCTCAATCACATCGTCACTGGTAATTAAGTGAGATAGCGGTCCTTCACTAGTCGTATCATTTAAGTAATCCACAAAATCGAAGCGTATAAGTTAATGTGCCCATAGATACTCGTACAGCTCGTGGCTAGCTACGTGGTCTAGTCACAAGCAAGCATAATGACGAACCTTACTATTTATTTTAAGATTAAAGGTATCTTAACTTAATGCATCGCGTGAGAAGAGTAAATATGTATTTGTCCTGAAAAAATTCCCAAGGGATATAATATTAAAACTAACTAGTACAAAGAGAAATACGTCTTGTTGGAGAAAGAACTAAGCTGACCGATAATTTAAATTAATTACCTTGCATTTTTTAAATTATGTATGCCTTACTGTTTCCGCGAACTTGTACCTATTAGACCTACATTTCAGGGATATTCCAATGAATTCCACTGAATGATATGTACATAATAAAATAACATTATTAAATAAAGAATGCTAATAAGTTGAAAACCGATATACCGATCAATTTATCACAGCATAAGCGCTGTTTTATACAGAAGACATATTGCTTGGTATCATTTAGTAGCAGTAGGTGTTTAATTTGAACCCTATCATTAACTTTATACACAAACCGTACCAAGAGAACCTATCGCTAGCATCATGGTAACTAAATACCGAGATAGATTACCGACACTGTATCCAGTGCCAAGATAAGTTATCGGTTTAATTAACGTTACGGAAGTGTTTTCTTATCTCTGAGCAGCGGCGGCCGTGCCGGTGGAGCGATGGTTCGCAACAAAACTACGGATCGCCACATCGCACGTTGGCTGGTCGTTGAACTATCGATTGGCTAACTGGCACATTAACTCGGACAGCTCTTGTATGATATGCAATAAAGGTTTGTTGTTAGGACAGTGGGGGTGCAAAACTATCACGTTTTTACGACTATTCTGAAACTAGCTTATAGTTGTGTAGTGTTGTATTCTGATAAGTATATACTCATTTTAAATGATAAATAGTTAACTATTATTTGTAGAATTATTTAAAGCTTCTATAATCTAGGAAAATCTATGAAAACTATCCACCCAAATGTGTCCATCGATGGAAGTCAATTAACCTTTTGACCGCCTATAAGACAGTTTCGACAAAACTGTGTTTATCGAGAGCGTACGAATCGCAGAATAAATTCAATATACATATTATGGTAAAGGAAAATATCATCTATTGTTGTGTATGTGTGTAACGTATTGTATGAAATATTTTTTGTTTTATTTATTTGTAATGCATATTATTCAAAAATCTTATCTTTCTGCAGTTCTCAATATAAACTTAACAGTGTCAAATTTAGTAGTTAGTTAGTAGTAAGAAATTTGACACTGTTAAGTTTATATTAAACTTAACAGTGTCAAATTTCTTACTACTCCATCCGCGTAATATTCGAGTAAAGGTGTATAAGTATTTGTTTCACGTATTGATATAAGAATGTGTGAACTCGAATTGCACAATCTTTTGACTATTTGAGCAGAAGCTGTGATGCGACAGAACAAAGCGTTGGGAGACCACATTGCGCCAGTCGTTGAACTATCGATTGGTTACCAACAGCCACCTACAAGGGGAGTGTATGTTCGATGTGACGAGCTGCAGGTACCGCAACGAATGGGTGAAACCAATAACGGTGCTACCTTGAACTTACAGATACTGTAAACAAAGTATCTGTAAGTCCAAGATAACTGGTAACGGCACTGTCAGCAATTACACAATGCATTGTAACAGAACATTTACATCGAACTATATAATTCGATTGAAACAGAAAATTTATGACTTTCGCACTTTCTAATAATCTTCAAATTAAAAAATATATATTATTATAGCTATCCTACTCATAAAACTGAACAAATAAATTTGAGAAATGCATTTAATTCATCTGTGAAACCAATCATCAGCGTCTTTAATGCTATTGTTTAATAGACTAGCGTTTGAGTACTACGTTATAAGTGGGTGATATGGTAAAAGATAGATTCATGCTAGGCCTAATCTTTAATATCTTATCATCCCGTTAATATGTAAAAGGGGTGCTATTTTGTTGAGGCTATAGAGCGATACAAAAATACTTGACCGCAGGAGAGGTGCAATTAACACGATTTGTTCATTCTGAATCCTTATGTAAATGTGTAGCTACGGTGAAAAAAACTACGGAACCAACCGATTACAAAGTAGAGGTAAAAGTAGGATAAATCATCTCAGCCCGCGCACCACGAAAATATCAGTTACACTTGTAACTGGTATTTTCGGATGTCGGTGTCGGTGGTCCCTGGACAGGCAATTCCTCGAGATTTTCTCAAATCACTGACCACTAGCGCGCTGAACTTTGTCTCATACTTTGGCCTTTTACTCAATCCGGTAAATTCCCGTTCGTCTCGTTCTCGTCTAGTACATGGTCTTCACTGGAAATAATTTGCCAACATCGGCTACTGATACTAAATATGAAAATATTTTTATGGAGGGATTAAAAAAACTACTTTTAATATGACCGGTACATGTATTGCATATACATTATAAGCATCGCAATTGAACCCATGAAATAGTTCACAAATTTATATAAATTTATTTAACAATTTATCAGGAACAGGACACTGATGTGTAATTAAGACTCCGCATTTGCAAGCTTGTGCGGCGAACACGACGCGACTAGTTTCGTGTTCAATTATCGGCGTTACAAAAATATTATTAACCATTTTCATACCACGGCGTTTGTAGAAACACTGATTCTCTTTTGAGAATCACCATTTCTAGGTTCAACATCAAAGAACGTGAATATCTAATGTGATCGTCGACGAAATATACTGTAATATTTTGATTAAAGGGTGTTCGACCGACACCCAACATTAGACAACCGATTACAGTACAGCCAGTAAGCATTCGAGGTCTAGCGTGATAACATCTTCAACCACATCGTCACTGACCATCAAGTCAAATAGTGGTTAAACAATAGATCTATGTTATATAAGAAACCCTTTACTTTCAAAAATGAGTCCGCTAGCTATCGATCTTCAATAAGTAAGTCTAATCCGGAAAAAAATACCCACAAGTACGCAAATATAACAGTGGGTATCAACTTTCTTGTGTGTAAAGAGAAAGGGACAGAGGCGGTACCAAAGTACAAAGTGGTTACATCTACCTATAGGTGGACGGAGACTTGATCATGGTTGACCGGATCGATACATAATAGATTGAACACGAGCTCGGTTTAATTATAGATATCGGTGGTACGTGCGAGCGATTTGGAACGAAGGGGTCGTAAAGTAAACGCAGCTATTCACCACTGGCAATAATCTTTGAGTGACAAGGGGTCCCTTCGCGTCGGCCTCCGTATTGATTGCTTCGGAAATCCCCTCTGATAGACAGAGACAATGGCCAATTAGAATTGCTCTAATTAGATCCCAGCAAAGGCATTCAATAAATCACCAGGCGCTCGACTTGAAAGATAATATCTTTGGAAATTGATTTACGTTCTGAGAAATCAGAATAAGATCCGTAGCATAAATGTTATGCTACGGCGTACGAGATACGGCTTAAGAAATATATCCCCTCATCTGTTATTTACTTGTGACTTTTTTTTATTGGGAATAGGCAGGCGTTTGACCAATATCTCACCTGATGTTAAGTGACGATGCGGCTTTGATGATATGTTAATGAATATGTAGATTGATACATTGCACATGGAATGCCTAGCGAAATCCCGTACCTACACTGTTTAATAATATTAACGTTAATGTTAAAAAGTGCTATTTGACTGGATTTATTTTTAAATGAAAGCGTATTTTTATTGCCTATCCAACAGTATGAGGTTGCCTATTTAAAACTGTGTCATTTTCATGTATGTTTGGATTTTTATAAAGTTCAGATTGAAGCGCGAGTAGGGAGTGACAGAGAAGCGTTTTTTATTTGTCCGGGCGCTGTGGCCCGGTCCGGCTATACTATACACTGCCACATCCTTCTTATCTTTTCAAATTTTTACTAGGTAAATACATTTTTTTCAGGGTTTTATTTTATTTTACCAAACACTTTGTACTAATTAGATCTAAACATCTTATAACTAAACTTAAGAAGTCGCACCATTCTGCGACTACAACCAGAGTTCGCGAGGGATAGCCCCGTACCAGCCATTCCCCGACAACGGTCGGCGTGACTTAAATGTTGTGTACTTTCTATAAATTATTCGATATAAGCACAATATAAATGAGGTGGTGATCGGCGACAGAGAAGCGTTGCGCGCGCTACTCCATGTGAGAGACAAGGAAGCAAAGATATTGTATATAATTATTGGGTTAATTGACAGTATAGGCCCGGGCTTAGCTCGGCAACCCATGTGCACTTTATCTCTCAACATATTATCTAACATTTAAGCCTACTACTCATAATTAAATAAAAGATGAGAGGATATATTTCTTAAGCCGTATCTTAGACCATAAGCTTAAATTATTGTTAACATACAAATCATACACGAATTCAATGACAAGTCAAGGATAAAAATAAGAACAATAAAAGTCGTAAAACAACTTAGTTGCTGAAATTAATAAAACATATTTTACTACATATTTCGAAAATATTCTTAAAATTATAGATTACACTGGACAAGTAAAATAAGTAGGCATAAACAATTCTAATACCAGCCGTATACTCGAGTTAGATAGAGTTAGACCCATTACTTTTGTTTCGAAGGCGCACTTGCCCGAATTAACTCCTTTGAAAAACTACTGTATCCACAGTCCACATCGAGCTGTTTTATCTTATCATAACGGATAATTTGTACGGCAAACATAAGTTATGTTATAAATACGATAAAAGTTTTCATAGAAATCTTTTGTTTCTACCCACGAGGGGGATTACAATGACAGTTTTTTCAGTGTTTATAACAGTGAACTGCTGCAGTTCAATTTGAATCATAGTCTTATGAATCAGTGTGATTCCTCGCATAATCATATTTGTATATGGAAATAACACTGAATGTTGGTTAGAAGACAATTTGTTAAGTTTAATATTCATTGGTTTTCAGAGTTGATGCCGGAGAGCTTGTTTCCATAGTTGTTTCAAAGATACAGGCAAACTTGTGCTCTAACTTGTCGGCGGATTGCAGACGGGCAATTTCATTAAGTTTGTGAGGAACTGTGCTTGCATTTGTGATGATTAACAAGAACAGGAACGACCCGTTTACATAATATACTACATACTGGTTGGTCTATACACGATTAAATAATATTGTTTCGAAATACATTTTTACTATAGCATTTTTGACATCAACGGCTTGAAATAATCAATCTGAACACGAATCTATGCCACGTAATTGTGTACAATCGTGAACAGTTATAGTTACAGTTTAATACAGATATGACTCAGATTACAGATAATACTTTGTACTCTTGTGACTCATTTAACTGTTTCTTCCATATGTGTGTGTGGAAGTGTAGTGGTAGTTTTAGCCCATATAAATATTACGCCAAAATCTTTTTCATCGTGACAATAATTTGAGCAAGTATTTACTTAAGCAGTTTTGTTACAGTAGGTACTTAGTTTTTGTTCCACAGAGCAGAACAACTGAGGGGAAATAAATAACTTTGTTTACGCAGTTCGGAGGACTCTGAAAGTTTGTTGTTGCCAGAGTCGACACTGGGAGTGATAACGTTATTTATTTCTCTTTAACATTTTAGTATTTGCTTCCAAGCGCGACTAATTTGTACTTCGATACTTACTTTCATACCCGACCACTGGCTAAGTTCTGCCAAACAGGACTGTGTCACTCTCTAAGATGAAACTTAAATAATGTTACGTTTTTGAAGTCGGTTGCAAGACAGATCGAAGATTTTCATTATGAACCATAAAAGGGTTATCTTTGAGGCGGATGTATATTTATATGGTTAGGAGCTTTCGCAAAATCTAATAATCTGTTTAGGTCCTAATTAAATATACCTAAAGAGGCTACTGTGAAGTTTAAATAGCTTCTGCTGCCACGACAGCAGCAGCAACAGCGTAATTTTCGTTACACAAAACAAAATTACTACAATAGTATAAAATAAAAATCTTTACAAATTCAGTTTACAGTCTAAATTCGATATCCATACGTATGAATGAAGAAACTAAAGATTTGTTTAAGTAACTTGGTACTTTTGAATAAATTTGTCGCCATGTAACGGTGATGAGTTAAACTACCAGAATTTCATTAGACCTGTTCTTATGTTTACTCTACATAAGAAATAAAAACTACAAAAAATTTAAACTCTTTAAATTGAGAAATAAGATTCCGCGCATATTTTTAACAGAATTGTTTCTATTATATCATGAGACCAAACATATTTGAGCTTGATTTAGCCATAGAACTATAATGTAGTCAATTAAAGTCATTGAAAAGAGCTGCAGTTCATGGTATAATTATATATAGTATTCAATATTTAATTTTAAGGGCGAGTACAGGCGAGATTTCTGATCTAGGATACGTTTTAATCTGTACGTAAAGAAAAGTAGATAACGTACAGAAGGCATGCTAAATCACTGATCGCAAATGGTAGTATGTTTTTTTATACATTGACAGACTAGAAATTAACATTTTCAAATTATATAATTACATCAAAGGTTAGCTGATTCATCACATCCAAGTTTTAGTTACCCGAGTGTGAGACAAACTTTCAAACTGCGGAGACTGCAAGCTGAATGTGTGCCTAAGAGGGTGGAAGGGGAGTGAAAACGGGAACCAACTCACCCAGACACTCAGTGTAACTTTCTCCACGAGGCCATCGGACAACTTGTGACGTGTTATAATCTTAGCTCGACTGACAGGAGTCATTGTGCTAAGCGCATGAATATAATATACGCCGTATATTAGTATAAATAAATGGCTTCAAATATGATTAGTCAATGCAAATAAATATAATATTAACGGCCGCTTGAGATATTCATTATTTTTCATAGAAATAGTCTGTAAACAATTTATAAAGACATTTTACTCTTAAAGCTTGACCGATTTCTAAATAGAATATTTTGAGTCTTTTTCAACTTATTTTGTAGAAGTTTTTGAGTCCTACATGGCTTTAAAAAACCTTTATAAATACCACTTATGAGAACAATTTATTTTATAGGTTAATTCTGATCGGACAAAATTTGATAATTTATTAGTGAAAACATATTTTGAGGGACGATATTTTCCTTTAACAAACAATATATCGGTAACGAAGTTAAGCTAATCCATCAAACAAGCCCGATATGTATTTCTTTATATTAATTTTTTTGATACGCCTTGATTGACTCGTCATAATCTTGAAACTACTTATAATTTTAGTGGTATTTATAAGTGCGTAATTAATGCATAATTAAGTTAATTAAAATGAAAGTTAAGGCGCCTTCTATGATACCCACGAGATGGGCTCTGGGCTAAAGCACCAAAGAATATAATATACGATCTGTTATTCATAGTAATCGGATCATACATAAAATAGCACGTCGTAAAGCAACACATACAAGTATATTTATAAGTTTCATAAATATCTCGCGTAAAGAGGACAAATCGGCAGACTGCCCTATATATGGGATTGATAAAATCATTTCGGAGAAAAAAATATCGTATAGTAGAAACCGGGTGTATAAATCCGGCGACATCGATCTTAACCATGATGAGCCTCGCCTGATTGGTTATCCGGGAGGCAGCTCTTGCGACGTCCAATATTATATTCCCACTCCACTGAGTTTTTCGCTAGAACAAGCAAATACACGTTTTATGTTGATACAATCGTGCAAGAGAGAAGAGGGAGACCTAAATCCATCTATTTTAAATAGCGTGTGTATACTGTGTAACCTTACCAGAAGCGGAAAGCCAAGCCGCTTTGTTGTTAGTAAACAGAGAGTGCACTACACTCATATATTACTATATAGTGGTTTTTGACACGTTTGAAGTTTTTCATCAGACCATGGAAGGTCTTTTAACTCGTGGTGCAGATTTGAACATTCCACGAACTGAGGAACAATTACATCAGTGATCTGAAGTATCAAAAGAATCAGTGACACATGGCGGTAATCCCGTGTAATATGGAAATGATTGTAGCAATTAATAATAAGCAGAATCGTTTACCTTCATTAATAAAAATCCTAAACCTAGAGCGGGACCTCTTCTAGCTTCACTCACATTAATTTTTAAACAGAACTAACTATTCCGAGTTCTCATAACACCGAACCGCCAAGTTATATTCCCGTGAGCGAAATTTCGACATAATTCCTACAAATTAGACAACAATCCTCGTTTAAAGGCATTAAGAGAGAGCCTCGCAAAGTTATAATGAAATTCACGAGCAATAAAACTTCCCTTTTGACTAACCCCTAGATATACATTTATATGTAGGGTTTTCACGTTATTGTGGAAAACCTATTACAATTACTACAATGAGCATTCGCATTTCATATACTTTAGTTATTATTATCACATAAATATATTTTCTCTATACTAAAGCTTTAGTATTAATACATTATCACTTATCAGTTTGTGAGACTTAAATCTAATAAAGATATAAAAATATATCATAAACACATATTATCATTAAGTCTGATATACAAAACGGGTGAATGGGCGACTCCCATTCAGCCCTTGTGGATATCAGACTAAGATAATCCTGCTTCTGATGTCAACCGGGGACTGTTGTCAATTATATCCCAGCCAATTATATGCACGTCCTTTATTATAGTGCTTACCGTTTTTTTAGGCTTTCACAAATTTACAGTGAGACGAAATTATCGAAATCTTTCTTAACAAAAAAACCCCCAATGAAAATTGAGAAAATCGAATGCTTTGTGAACAGATTGGCAGCGGCACAGCCCTACCATCGAGTTATGAAACGGGAGCAGGGGCGGAGCGCGGCGACCAGACGAATGCCAAACTCAGACAAAGAGAGAGTAACTTCCATTAAATCTTTTGCAACTAAGTTTGTCGTCCTCCCTGACTCCTGCTTGCCGTGTACTTGCTCAGTCTATATATCTGAACTGCGTACTAACTAACCATGGCGACTAGAAAAACTATCGAGAGGTTAGTAAGCAAATTTGTGCTATACATATATGACATAAACTCCTTATTAAATGTTGCATGGGTTAAGGATGAACATATTATTATCAGTGTCGAAATATTGTCATTATATCATGTATCAATATTATGTGTTTCGTAACGTGCGTTGTTAATAACATTTTTTGTACAGACGCTAGACGCAGCAACCTCAACATGACCGATCTATGGAGTCGTGGTTATTGTACATTTTTATCCATATATTACGTATCTATCACAACTTGTTTTGTACTATTCATGAATATGTAGCACACACTTGTATACAAACTTCTTGAAGTTGCAATATATTTTCACCCAATTATTCAAAGAACAAAATTATCACATTTTTTTATGTCATCCTGATGATTAGTTTGTATCAAAATGTCTTCGTAATGTTATTAATGAGTTCAGTACAGATAAATCTAGAATAATAAACAGAGAATGCGCCGCGCGCCACGTTGCGCACTAAATAGGTTATCTGCGTATTACAAAACCCAATTCACCGTTATCTCGCACAATAACGAGTCACAGGTTAAATTATAATCTCGTATTCAAAGTTCATGTTGTATCAATCACCAATACCTTGTTGAAGTCGGTACCATGATAGGTCAAAGTAACTATTATTAAAATATTTTGCGCATCGTACCGACTTCTACATGTTATTTCACAGTGTTGGATGAAGGGGAACATGTAGGAGTTTTTCGTATATCTTTTTCAACCTGTTTACTGACCTTTGTTACTCATGGGATCAATTGTCATTGTGTATATTCACCGATTTCTTCTCCCTCCAAAAGGAAGTCATCCAAATAGACGTAACACTTTACAGTTATTGGTGTATAACTCAAAAGGAGCTTTACCAATGTTGATGAAACTTAAATGGAACCACAGGAGAAGCACCAGCTTTCAAATTAAAAAATAATCATCAAAATAATATCACTAGGTGAAAGTTCTGAGGTAACAAACATTAAAAAACAGACGAATTGAGAACCTCCTCCTTTTTTGAAGTCAGTTAAAAAGGAAGTGTCCAAGATCCGAATATATTAATTAATAGTTGTAGCAATAAATGTTAAACTGCAATAAATTGATTAAATATTTCTGAATAATACATACATAGTTTGATCCGTGGTCTGACCAGCCAGTAGTCAAAATAAGCAAACATAAGTCAACATTTTTTACCATGGCTGACCACAAAAGTAGGTATTTTACATAAGTTCAAGAATTGATTTCCCTTTTCAGCATTGGTTGCCTTTATTACGGACCAACGTCATCACTTAACATCAGGTGAGACAGTTGTAAACGCAAACTTATAATATGTAAAAAAAGACCAAAAAACCGACTCTAATAAGGGTTTGGTATGGAAACTTGTGAATATTTTCTCCTCATAAGTTATAAGTATTATGACTGATGTGTTTGTTTGAGGCAGAAGGAAATTAATTAAAAACCTTACAATATAGTCTACCGTGTGCGCTGTCTCCCTAGATTGGCAGTAACAATGTGTAAAAGGTTCACACTAGGCCCGGAAAATAGCGTACAATACCCAGGGCGATCATCGCCCCCAAAACTATTACTTACACATACCTATACCTTTCCTAATTCAAAACTAACTTCGCAATTACAGCAGTATACGAACCACGCGTTTCTACAAACAAAACAGTCACCGAAACTGTTTCAAAAACAAACTTCCGTTCAGAAAGTCAATTTGAAATATGTGTTCGCAAACTACAAAGTTCCTGTACAATATTTATACGGCATGTTCACGAAGAGGGTGAGGGAGGGTGAATTTCGTCCCAAACTACGGCAACTAAAGCAGTTTAAGTTGGTTAAAACTGTTGGCTACTCCGGTACGTGTATGCCATGTTTTTGACGGATTACTAGCTCTCGCCGAGTTTCTTGTAAGCAGACTTACTGAAACTACAGTCCAAGTTTGCTGAAACTTTGCGACACGCTAGATGCGCTATGCCTGCAAAGTTAAACGTACAGAGAGGGATCATGATTTTACAACACTCGAGTGTGATTGATGAAACAATTTTTTGACGAAAATTTTGACGAAACTTCGGGGCTCCTAATAGTGCCAATGGAAGTGATTCCAAGAAAATTTAATTCAACCAAACTAAATGAAAATTCTGAAACATAATATAAGCAAGATTCTTATACGGTCATGGATACTAATTTGGACTTTTAATGAGAACACCAAAATTACATCTTAAAAGTTGCGGGTAGTTTTACGTAAAATAGGTCGCCACTTGTATGGTGCCGTCTAAAACTACCCACAATAGGCCAGCATTAGAATAAAACTCGTCTAGTATTAGGGGTAGCGTTCTAAGTAGTCAGAATTTTAATCTTAGCGTATACAGGGTGTCCCAAAAGTCAACGTCCAACCGAAAACCCAAGCTAGGCCTAGTTGTGGGGGCTCTCAAAAAAAAAGAAAAAAAAATCTATCTCATGTAGTTTCGAAATGACAGCCATTTTTCTTAAATTGACACCCTGTGACGAGTTTACGACTACTGGGGCTACAAATGAGCTCTTTTATAATTTTATTTTTGTGTGGAGTAGTCTTAAGTGATGCTCCTACAAATTCCAATTCATCATTTGCACACAACTTCATTGGAATTTCAGAAAATATCCGTTTTATATCGAACCATGACGTGAAAATGACTACATCACTAAACTTTGACAGTCTGTACTGAAAAAAAAATCTACTATGCAATTTCGGCAAGTGCCCTTAAAAGTTGGCGCATTTAATGGGCTTTCCAAAATGGTATAATACTTACTAAATTATTTCTTAGACGACGAGAAAAAAAAAATTAAGAAAGTCGATATTTAGCTTATTATTAGTTAGTCATAAAACTTTCTCAAAATTATTCTAATATCATCTAGGCGTTCTGTAAGGTGTAATTAAAGAAAGAGACGAAGAAAAGTTAGAGCGGGATAGTGACGCTACTAAAAGAAAGAGACGAAGAAATGTTAGAGCGGGACGGAGAGTGACGCTACTTGGTGTCAGTGAATTTTTGGGATTGTTTAAATAAAAGTCAATTATTAAAAATCGAATGTTTATTTAAATCATATCAAATGTTCAAATTGCTTGCCATCAGCGCGTATGCACGCCCTACACCTTCTTAAAAACGATCGTGTAATCTGGCGGGCGAAACGTCTGGAATTGATGTGATCAGCGGCATCTTGAATTCTCTGACGCAGTTCCTCTAAATTTTCAATTGGTTTTTGGTAAACAATTTCTTTGACCGTTCCCCAATAAAAAAAATCAATAGGATTTAAATCCGGGGAACGGGGGGGCCACGTGATCTGACCGGATCGACCAATCCACCTATTTGGATATTCTTGATTAAGGAATTCTCTCACTGGGCGCGCATAGTGTGCCGGACAGCCATCTTGCTGGAACCACATGTCTCGATAAATGCTAAGTGGCACGTCTTCTAACAAATTGGGTAACTGATGTTGTAAAAAGTCCAAATAAGCTGCCCCATCGAGGTTTTCTGGCAGTTCAAAAGGCCCAATAATGGATCCATTTAAGATCCCAGTCCACATGTTTATTTTAAAGCGGTACTGTGACCTATCTTCGCGCATCAAATGTGGATTTTCGACGTGCCACTCGTGCAAATTATGCAAATTCATGTATCCGTCTTTTTTGAAGGTCGATTCATCAGTCCAAAGAATTTTACGCAAGAATTCTGGATCTGCTCTGTGCCTTTCGAGCATTGATTGACAAAATAAAATCCTGCTAGGATAATCACGGGGTAGCAAAGTTTGTACCCGTTGCATGTGGTACGGATGCAATTCGTTTCTCTTCAGTATCCGATGTGCTGTACTTTTAAGTACCCCCAGACTTTGCTCGATTCCACGTACTGAGATACTCCGGTTCTCTGCAATTGCATTTAGGACATCTTCTTCATAAGGCACGACGGTTCTTCCCACTCTAGTAGCTCGAGTAGGAAGTTGATTTTCTGATAATAAACGGTGCACATTTACAAAAACTCGATGATCTGGGTGACGCTCGGCATTCGGATATCTCTCACGGTAGAGTCGAGCTGCAGCTCTAGCATTGCACCTACGTTCCCCATAAATAAGGTGCATGTTTGCATATTCCTCTGCAGAGTACAAGAAAGGCATTTTCTTACAAAAACAGTCCAGGAGAAAGCCAAGTTCGTCAGAAACGGTTCGAAAACAAATCCAAGTCACACGCAATCAAGTCCAGTAAACAGAGCCAAGGTTGTAAGCACGAAATAAATACAAACGAATACAAAAACGCTCTAACATTTCTTCGTCTCTTTCTTTTAGTAGCGTCACTATCCCGCTCTAACTTTTCTTCGTCTCTTTCTTTAATTACACCTTACAGAACGCCTAGATGATATTAGAATAATTTTGAGAAAGTTTTATGACTAACTAATAATAAGCTAAATATCGACTTTCTTAATTTTTTTTTTCTCGTCGTCTAAGAAATAATTTAGTAAGTATTATACCATTTTGGAAAGCCCATTAAATGCGCCAACTTTTAAGGGCACTTGCCGAAATTGCATAGTAGATTTTTTTTTCAGTACAGACTGTCAAAGTTTAGTGATGTAGTCATTTTCACGTCATGGTTCGGTATAAAACGGATATTTTCTGAAATTCCAATGAAGTTGTGTGCAAATGATGAATTGGAATTTGTAGGAGCATCACTTAAGACTACTCCACACAAAAATAAAATTATAAAAGAGCTCATTTGTAGCCCCAGTAGTCGTAAACTCGTCACAGGGTGTCAATTTAAGAAAAATGGCTGTCATTTCGAAACTACATGAGATAGATTTTTTTTTCTTTTTTTTTGAGAGCCCCCACAACTAGGCCTAGCTTGGGTTTTCGGTTGGACGTTGACTTTTGGGACACCCTGTATAGAAGACAATCTATTTTTAATTTTGAAGAATTTTAGCTAGATGGAGTGATTAACAGATTTTTTTTTAATTTGCTGTCGTTTGCAGATATTGTCAAATATTTTTTAATTAGACAGTGCGCGTTTAAGGTTTAAGAAAGCATTATTTAAATATGCATAATTTAAAGGTAAAATATGCGTAGAGCTGGGAGACGCTCGTCATATTTAAATTATTCTTATCGTTGAACATGATGTCATTATTACGAATTAGGAACTTTATATTTAATGTTTATTCCTTCTCCTTATACTTTCCTAATCAACCATTAAGCAAGAGCACGCGATCGAATATAATAAACAATATTTAGTGTTAATTCCGCGAATTTATGCGGGAGGGAGGGTGGTGCATACTGCATGTTAGCCTGGAATAATTTAATGTCGCGGGATTAACACTGAATATTGTTTATTAATATTATTTTTT
Organism: Apeira syringaria; assembly: GCA_934044485.1. Lineage (NCBI taxonomy): Eukaryota > Metazoa > Arthropoda > Insecta > Lepidoptera > Geometridae > Apeira > Apeira syringaria. The sequence continues at coordinate 12,824,496 of OW203661.1, read as the reverse complement.
CAACAGATTAAGCAATGTATCTTGTATCTTGAATGTCTAACAGAGATAAGGAAAATGAACAAAATGGAAAATAACTTACACTTTTAAACAAGCTTACGTACCTACGCTGTCCCTACCTAGAGCTCATGAGCGATACATTAAAATCGTACCAATGATAGTTCACAGTGATTACACAAACGTATCGTTGTCCTTGCTGTGAGTTTGCACCAGTGCAGTAATTCTGTGTAAGTGGGGCAGGGCGAGAGCGGAGGCGAGCGTTCGATCGCAGCGACGACGACGCGCTGAGGTTGTTCACCCCGCGCCGCGTCGCTCGCCACACCGCCACACCATGTGACTCGTGTTACCAACTCAGATGGAAAAATAGGGACAGGTCACAGATCTGACAGGTAAACTACGAGTTACTAGTTGTACTAGTTATGTTGTTGTGAGTTGTCAACTACCGATCGATGATTGGAGCGTACAGAAGAAAACTAATTTGCTAATAAATACATAATGCACTAATTACATACATGTGTTCATGTTATTGTAATGTTTTAAAATTCTTACTTTGCACTCACAATAAAAAATAATACTGAAAGTAACATCAAATATCAATTACCCACTTGTTAGTTATTTTCTACCATTGTACCTTATTTATGTTTTCAGTTTCCGGTTGTTTTCAATAAATTAATTAATTAGGCTAAAAAGTAGTATTTCCTAATTATAAACCTATAATATAACATTATTTATTTTCCTGTTCTAAAAACCTAAATTAGAACTATGTATGCTAAATGTAAGTATAACTAAGTACCTAGAATGCTCAGGAATATATAAAAAACATTGCTGCAGCTTAAACATGCGCACTTTGTATATAATACAGATTATAGCGATAATACGTTTCTTATGTTTATAACAAAGCGTGTGCATATCATTGGACTTCTATTAATGAATATAAATTCATTGTGCATGAACCATCATATAATCTAAACGTATCTCATTGCATAACCATCGAACTTAGCACTTGAAGAGTGTGCGTTTATTTTCTTATTAGTTTTACTTTTAAGGCATAGTCATATTTACAGGGAACTTAGAATGTTATAAGTTCACGCGGCAGGCACCACGGGCGCGGGCGAGGGGTAGCGTGCGGGGTCGAGCTCGGCCATACGGCTACACCAGCCCGGCTGCATTCTCACCGCGCTTCATTACTTTCCGATGTGCGGGTTGCGGGCAGGGCTGGAAGAAGTGTCCGATCAATAGAGCTGTCTTTATCGCCATTATCGGCTCGTTGAGCCGGTCGGCGAGCGGGCTTATGAATAGAATGCCCAGTTACCCTTCTGGTACTTTGTTATGCCGACGTTTATGCATGCTCTAGTAAGTTGTGTTGTGTGGGTTGTTGTTATTGGAACGCATTTATTTCTATGGACGTGTTTTCGCTTCGGTGACTTGCGTTTTTCAAACTCCTTAAGGTCAACGTTTATATCTCCAGATCCAACAAGCAACCTTAAACCACGCTAAGAGATTAGAAGAATTCAATAAAAAAACGATGTACCTCGGTAGTACTCACTGTACAAACTGTCCGACAATTAAGATTGAAAATTTATAAAGTAAATGAATGTATAAACCTTTTGACATTCTTTAAAATACAAAAATGTACTTTGGTATAGTTTTGTCCGCAACAGTCTCCAAGGAAACAAAGGGAAAGGCACTGCAGCTTGGGGCCCTTCAAAGCCCACTTTCCAAGATCGATCTCGTTCCACGAAACTGATAGCTCAAGTTTTGCGGTTACTTGGCTTTACCCGGAAAAGAGAATTGCTTACGTCTTGCGTTTTTAAGTTGATTCTCGTGGGAAATAGCGGAATCTGCACAGAATTAACGAGAAAGCGACAAGAATAGTTTTGTTGAGCAAACATTTTAATTTAATTCATTCACTTCTTATTTACATTCGGCGATTCGTCGATCCACACATTCTGTTCAGGATTTCAAGAATCTTGTATGATTTGTAACGTTTTGCATTAAGTCAAACCAAGTAACAATATATATATATATATATATATATATATATATATATATATATATATATATATACTATACATACCGGGATAAAAGGAAGTCTGGAAGAGATCGCTTTAAGCGATAAGGCCCCCAATTGTATTTTGGTAGGGTATATCTTTTATTTTATTGTTGTTTTTGTGACTGGTGTGCAATAAAATGTATTGTTTGTATTGTATTTTAAAAGTAGCCTATGTGTTATTCCGGGGTCTAACCTATCTCCATACCAAATTTTATCGAATCAATTATACCTTTTGACTTCCAAACTATATGAAATATTTATATATATGTAGTTGATTATAGCTATTTTTCTTCAAGTCAAATCAATGGTGTTGTCTGGTTCGCTGGATAAACCAAATATTTTAATGTTAGGCAGGTCAGATAATAATTTCTTTATTTTCTTTTCTTTTAATTAAATATGTTCATTTTATAATATTGCATGATTAAGAAGTGGTACATAAACAGATACAGGCTACGATGGGAAACAGCGACTTAATAATATCAACGGGTGCCCAAGATACAGGCTTAGCCTAGTTTGGGGCCCTCAGCAAAACTACGTTCCTGCCACTACATAGGGTTGATTAATGTTTTTGTAATAAATGTATTTGGTTTGTATTTGGGAAAAAAATATATATCGAAACCGGTACAGCCGTTTGAGCGTGAACGAGTAACAGGTTTTGAATTATTTGCTTATCCCACGGAAACCGTTATTATCTTTGGGATGAAAGTAGCCTATGTGTTAACTAGGGTATAAAGCCTGAACTAAACTATCTCCATACCAAATTTCATCGAAATCGGTGCCACCTTTTGAGCGTGAAGGAGTAACAAACGTACACACTTGTAACTTACATAGAAACTTTCTCTTTTATAATATTAGTAGGATAACGGCGCTTTTTTAACATTATTTATGTTTAGCCATCGCAGAATACCGTTGCTGAGGTATTCAATTTCAGTAATAAAATAATACTGGTTGTATTATTCTTCTCCGGTGCTTGTTAGTTTTACACTAATTTGGCCAATTGCACAAATGCCGTATCGGGATTATTTGGCGCGGCCGCTTTGTGTTCGCGAACTGAGCGACCATCACAGTGGTTATTTTTTCACGTTCCGGTGCGCCGCGACTGTTGAAAATAAAAAGTTTAACTCGCAATGGCTCGATACAAACCCTCCCAAACGAACGGGTGGTATGGCCTCCGAAACGGGCGGCTGCGGGCAGCGGAAATGGCGAGTGACAAACGTAAAAACAGCGGGCGTGTGGCTACCGCAATTTCGTGAGCTTGGGGAATATTATTCCCTGTTTGGTAGCCGGAATCAGTACAGGATTTACCAGTAGACTGAGTAGGCTGTGGAGCCCAGGGCCCAGATTTCAGGAGGCGGCGATTTTGGTTTGATATGTTTATTTGTCATACAAAAATAAATAAAAAGCAAAATGGTGTATACCTAAATATTATAAGGTCTACTTACACAAATAAATCAACGCGGTATAATTATCACCATTTATATATCTGTACTCAATACTTCTTTGCATAGTTGCGTTGTCACAATTGTAAGGTGTAAAAATAAGTTAGGAATCGCCACTTCGATCCCCTAGTAAACCATTAAACTCATAAGCTGATGTAATGAGAATGGTTGTGCACTAACATTTATGCTTTGACAAATATATTAATAATCTAATAATGTATATCTCAGTTACTCAATAAATGCATTGTAATAAATGTATTATTTTATTATTAGAGATATAAATAATTATTGAGTTTTAAAATCATATATTCTTCTCTAGTTAAATGTTCAATATTATCATAAATATTTGCACGCTAGTGTCTAGCAAAATGTTGTAGATCTGTATTGAACAATAATTAAGCCACCTGTATGTACCAACGTTATGTGCAAATAAAACATTATATCCTATTCTAATAATAAAGTGAGAATTTAATTAAAGCACAATTGTTTGAGAACTACAGTATCAAATCGCAGAGGAAAGTCGAGCCAACAAAATTTGAATGGACTCCTGGCGGCAAATATGTAAATCCGACACTGGCCGGGATATTTAATTGGTATGGTCATGAATACATCTAAGTGCTGAATGTATCGGAATCATAATTCCAAAAAACGAATACTTAAAATTACAATGTATGTTACTGAAACTGGTAAAAATTATACGATGGTAACCGGCAAAAAGTTTAAGACCACTTAAGCAACATAAATTAAATGTCAATTGCCGTAAAATCCCAGAAGATAAATAAAATAAAAAAATCTGCATATTCTGTCGTTAATATCGAATATTTAAAGAAGTCATTCTTTTGTTTTTTTTCAAGTTATTGGACAATAAACATCTATTGTATTCAAACACCGACAAACGCTGCGCTAGAGTCAGGTGGTAGAGTCGTAATAATCTTTTACTCATTACCGATTACTTTGCTTTTGTTTCGCACCGATCAATAATTAGGATTTTTAGCTTCTGAAAACACGTGTTTCCCATTAATTATTACCTGAGTTTACTTGGGTTTGTTCACAAACAATCTCACCTAGTCTAAACTTATGGTTTCTACAGTGAAGACGTTTAAAAAGCACGCGAAATTAGCAGTGAAGTGCGTTTGCCACGTTGTTTTACATAATGAAGGCAAATCCATACGTGAGATTGCTTCACAGCTGAAGTTCACTGAACACTTAGCGAGTATACGGACAATCGGATTCACATGTCGGAAAAATTTAGTATAGAATAACTCATACATAGGTTACTAATTATTAAAATAAAAAAAACCAAACAGAACCTGTGGTCTGTGGGACTATAATAGGGATTTACTAGATTTTCACGCTAGTCAACGAGAGTTGCATAATGCATGCGGGTGGAACCACTGCGTACTATAAGTGTTTCATATATATGAACCAAGTGGCTGAAATTACTAAATCGGAACCATATAATCGACTCAATGGATTTATATGAAGAAAGATAATTTAACATGATAAAATGCATTGCGTTTCTGGTGTTCAATAATACAATAACAAAAGTTAACTTGTCCAGTAGGTCTTCCACTTCCTTTCACACCTGGAGAAAGCAGTTGTAAGAACTACTGGCCTGAAATTGCAACTACAAATCTTTTTTTTTCTTTATAGATCTAGCGTTTGACTACTATCTCACTTGATGGTCAGTGACGATGTGGTCGAAGATGTTATCACGCTAGACCTAGAATGCTCAAACTGTACAATATAAGCGAAATACCTTTTATAAATAAAAAATATAATGATATAAATTTGAGCTGCATCGAGTACTGTACCTATGCAAGATAAGTACCGGTTATACAGATAATAATGCCGCATAATATTAGTTATTATAAATAATAGCACGGATCATTAGAGGAGTCAAATGACACGTTTATAAACTGGTTTTAACCTCGTTTGTTCGCGCTTTTAATATCATTTCATTTTATTTGAAGCATCAGGGTTTCCAATTTATTATGTTTAGAACCTGAAATATTTTATAATAACCATAATATTCAAATTGTGTCAAAATGACATCTTGGCACGACCTATTTTGAAGCGGATTATATTGATATCGCTCGTATTTTTGCTGTTGGTACATTTTAGTTGTTTACTCAAAGTTAATATAAAAAAAACATCCGTTTCCATTTACGCTTCAACTTAAATTGTATAACTGTAAAACATACTGTGTTTAATATTAAAACAGATGTTTCGGGTGGTTTTAGTCAAGACCAAATAATTTGACTTACTTTACAAAAAGGGACCCGTAAAATTATTTTATTAAGGATAAGTAGCGCACAAGATTAAGAAACTATGTACAATACCTACTAACGTAGTTTGTTTAATTTGATAAGGTAGGTACACGCCGCAACAAACGAAACAGCCGGTTCAGATTTAAAATTTTTAAACTTAGTATTAATACACTACGTGTAATTAAAATGTATGGAACTGATAAGCGCCGTAGTAGTCACAATATAGTGCCCCTCACAGAGAGTATGATACGACAACCTCAAGTATCAGTTGTCCAGACCGATGGAGATCTAGTGCGATCTTTAAAGAACACGCGTGTATAGTTGTTATAGCGAAGCCGGGCTACTTCTCCATAGAAGTTTTAGGCTTCGGTAGTAATTCTGCAACGTGGCATTGTATTCACACACTAGTGCAGGATCAGGTTAGGTGGGGACGCAAACAGTAATAGCCCCCATCAGTACTCGGTTGCGAGGCAGCGAGGGTCGTTATATGACCTGAGAGTATGAGCTTTAAATGAACCCGATTTGGTGTAAATTGGAAACACGAGGTCGGGCCTAATGAGGATCAAGTTTTTATTTATATGATGCCCTTAGTTTACATTATTCAAATATCGACCGTAATATGGTCAAGAACTTGAACTATATTTCATTACATAATCAGGCCAATACGTTTCCACTACAGTGGGACACGGGCTTTCCTCACAGAGGGGAGTGTTGGCCATTATCCACCCTGCTGGACAATGTGGGTTGGCGGACAGGCTAATTATACATGTGTACTAGTATAAGAGATAGATGATGTGAATCATAATGTATGCTATTCATTTCCTCTACATTAGCTATGGCATAAAATGCGATACTTTCCCAAGAACTAATTTTCGCTTATATATATTAGCTTAAATAAACACATCAGCATTCCCGCAAAAACATTGGAAAGCGGAAACGTGAGATTCTCTTAAATAAACAATTTCCGCAACAATAGCATATACAAAGCGAAACATGCTAAGTCCTAAGGCCATTAAAACGCTACAACAGCTGTATACGTTTCTGTGTATCAGCATTCCTCTATACAGCAGTGAGCTAAGCGGAAGGGGCGGTCTGTCTTTCAATATTATTATTGCTTGGAAACTAGCTACGTTCGCATTCGTTGTGCTGACTTTACCAAACTCAGGGTTGCCACACAAGCGACAAGTAAGCGTTGCAAGTTACTTCTTGCGTCAGTAACGAGACAGGAATTCAATACAGAGTTCAATATTAGACTTACGAAATCGCATAGCTTGGATAAGTCCAAGAGACTTGAATGATACGTTACAGTTCTGTTACAGTTACAAAATAGTTACTACTAGAGGTACGCCGAGTAACCGTTTCTTACTCTTGTATGGTTTGGTAGTTAAGTTTTTATCGGCTGCACTCGGTTTACCTGTCCATAAATAGTGCGTAAAGGCAAATAAAAACTAAATAAAAATAATAACATATGTATTAAGTACTTTGAAAACACAACAAACTAATAATAGCACTATTAGTAAAATAACCGAAACAAACTTAATTGGGTATTCGGCGCATATTTACACATAAATACAACAAAAAGCAGATACTACTCACCCCCTTGTGATTAGCGCGTGTTGCAATTTTAAATACAAAAACAGAATACAAAACGTTAATTAAACAGCACAACAAAACGAAAAGGAAACCGTGCAACCCTGCAGCTGACGGACTCACAATGAATAGCCGAACGATTTGGTGCGCGAGTGAATTATGTGCAACATGTACTGCAGGAATCGCAGACGGTGCATTTTTATGGATGCCGTAATAAATATCTGTTGTTATTCGCAGTTGTGGTTTTGTTTAACGAGAAAAATAACGAAATTTACCTCATATGGGGATGAAACCAGAAATTCACAACTGAGATTATGGTACTACAGTTTTGCACACCCAAAACCTAACTATTACAAACTATTTTCATCAGATATCAGATGGAATATGGTTAAAGGTACTAAATCCACACAAAACGATTAAATAAGTCATGTTTCCGTTTGTAATGTCATAATAACAGCCTTTTACTAAATGCATACATATACATACATAAAATTATACAGGTATGTACAATAAGTATATCATGTATACATATAATATCTGATTTCTTAATAATAATAATAATAAAATCCTGTCATTAAATTAAAACTGGAATACTATGCTTATCTTAAACATAGTATCTCATCCCTCTACGATACTAATAATAATTATTTCTACTGTTGTATATTTTGATACGATATTTGTAAGCGATATTGGCAGTGTGAGATCTGTCTCTTGGTGTCGAACAACTGATAGTTATTTCAAACGTGCTTAGCAAAGAGTATATGTATAAAGTTGTGGCTAAGGTTACATTACTTCTAAGGTTACGGTTCTTTTTCAACTAAAAAGAATTATCGAAATTGGCCCAGCCGTTCACGCGTGATGTGACCATATATAAATGAATCCCTAACACCCTTGGTCACATCACGCGTGAACGGCTGGGCCAATTTCGATAAATCTTTTTTGTTGTAGATATGCCTATATCATGGCAAAAAAACAATTCTAACCACACAAAGACGGTAAAACAATTTTTTTTGGTGTTTTATTGGAAAAAAACAGATATGTAAAAGTCTGGCTAATTTGAATTGTGAATCTTCTCAAATGATTCTGTCATACATAATTTAAACATCAAGAAAACAAACGCGAATAGAATATTTACATTTTGATGAATAACCATTACATTACACACGGTAAGATCAAAAGCAGTGCTGTGAGCACCATGTTACCATAATGCATGTGTCCTCTCCCTATGTATATAAAAGTAATCGCTTCATACGACTAGTCAGACCGCGTGCAACAAGTCACGCGTATGACCAATGTGTGAGATGTAAAGTAATAAGAAGGAGATGTAGATTATAGACCAATTAAAAAATTCTGACGCTTACACTATACTAGACTACGAGATGACTGATCGCATTCCTTTTACAACTATAGAGTGTAAGCAGACATCCTAAAATGTCCTTACAAAACACGTAACTGATAGAATCATTGTCAAAAATTGAACATGCATGTATTCGTTTTGTAAATACGTCAAGACGAACTAGAACTACTAAATATTACTAGTAAACATAGGCCAATAAATTCTGATACATATGAATTTTTGTACCTGAAACATGCCATATTTTCTTTGCAGATGGTTAATCCTATCCTACTAAAATATTGCTAAATTTTGTATGTATGTGTGTATGTTTGACACTTCTTCACGCTCAAACTGCTACACCGATTTCGATGAAATATGGGATGACGATAGTTTAAACCTTGGATTAACACATAGGCTACTTTTATCCCGGAAAGAGTAAAGTTCCCGTGGGATAATTGAAGTAGCGGGAAAACCGTAATCCAAGCGGGTGAAACCGCGGGGCGCTACTAGTAAGGTATATTGTGCGACTGTGTGGTACAAATCTCACATTCGCTCGAGGCGATGGCTACGTGAACGGTTAAGAGATGTCTGCCGTGTCATCTTCGAACTGCAGATTTCCACTTCCTAAGGTCTCAACATTTCTATTGCTTCTTTCCCCTCATTAGTTTCTTCATACAAGCTGCATACCCTTTACTTGTTTTCCAGAATGAAAAAAATCAGATTATAATCTGGTCAAATAGTTCGATGAGGTTTAAGGTCATCAAAATACTTTATTTTTATTTATATGTCGCCATGTATTAGATACCTAAACAGTATAGATGGCGTTCAATGTTAAGTATGGCTCTGACAAAGGATTTGCATTTGCATGTTATTAGATTGGTCAACAAGCGGAGGTAGTAAACACGTGATATTCAATTTGGCTAATAAGAGGTTAGTAGTTCACGAATAGAGTTGAGTAGGTGAGAACCCCGATCCCAGCGTTGGTGTTACTATCCAACGGGCGTCTCTAGTCGCCAAGTCGTCCAACCCTCGCTCTAAGGATTTAGAGGCGAGGGTTGGACGATCTGCGGAATATTTGTCAGTAATCTATTATGATATCTTGTAACTGTTAGACCTCTCTCTTTTTCTGTTTTAAGTGGAAGGAAAACGGAAGTAAGAAGAGCGTTGTCTGGACTTAGAAGGTAATCTTAATCATGGACCTGGGTTCCCACCCTCAGTTTAGGCTTCCGAGTTCGTGCTTTTAGCTTTAGAACGTTAGTAGAAAAGAAAATGTTAATGTATGTTACTGTTACTGATAGGGTAAAGCTATGATGCTTCAGTTTCGTCTAACGTAACTACACACTTCTACTCCAGGGAACTCTTTACAAATTAAATCCGAGATAAAAGAAAATGTAAATATACAGACAAGCTTGTGTACAGGAAGCGACGACGAGAGCCAACATTACGTAGATAGATATATATATACCGGTAGCTAAAGCTATCTTTTGTTATGAGTCCGGAAGTACCGCCGTATTACTCTCCTTGCGATCCCTTGCGTTCTGATTTTTCGTAAATAGGTCGCACGTTTCTGTGAAATATAACCGAGCTATTGTTTACTGTTTGAAATATTTTCATTATTGGTTTGATATTTGATAAGATTACTTAAATATGGATCTTAGTGGGATTAGATTTTGGCAAATTAAATGTACCGTAAATCGCATATTTTTTAGAAAATAAGTATTTTCAGCCGATAAATACGCGTAAGAATCGCTTAACGTTGCATTTTGGTTTTAAGGGTGATTTAGTAAAACGTAAAGGCTGAAAAAAAATACTATAACTGGTACAAAACGAAGAATAAGCAATGCGAGGTGATACATCACATTTACACTATTCGCCTACTAATCTAGGTGCAAATTTAGACCTTAGAGACATTATATGAGACACCACAGCAGTTTTACAAGACTATTACCACTATTGTGCCGTGTTACCAGCCGCCGCGCAGTGCCGCTGGCCGCCAAGCCGCAGTTCGCGGCCTGCATTCGAGGTTCTACGCGAAAGCGAATGAAAGCGGATCGCTTTCCAAACACGCCATTTGCAGCTGTTATCGCTTGCACAATGCGCCCGCAGAACATAATAGGGCTGTTAAAATGATAATGAAAAGATCCAGCGAACGTTTTTAGATAAATCTATAATATAATATATCTACAAGAAGAAACCGACTAACTGACTCGAGTCTGAAAGCATGACATTTTGGCAACAAAGGCTCGTCAAGTAGTTCGTCAAGTCGCGGTAGTCGCCAATGATTAATAATTGAAGTCCAAGAACCAGCACCGTACAAGTGAAATGACGTAGTAAGTATGCAAGCAAGAATTTTGGGTATTTTTCCTATTAATGGCCCAAATGGGAATACCTGTATGAAACTTTTAGCCGAGTTACGAAATTGTCATACAAACATTAACCTCACTACGATAGTAGTACAGTTACACACACTAGAAGCCCTGCTGTGTCGTGTGTGATATTTTGCTTTTACAATCACAAACATCATAGAATAGGTTTTCGCAACGAGGAACACAAATTAGACTCAAAATGTTAGGCTGTGTCGGTTATCATGAACGTTTCATTCAAAAGCAAACCCATACACGTGTAGAAAGTTCGCCGACCTCAACATTCACAATAACTGTTGTGTCTATGACCCCTTTACATGACGCGGTTAAATCTTTTAAACCAAATCACCAAGCCCAACTCAATTATTCATATAAACAGCAAGACACATACATAAAATACACTCTTAGCATTTCTAGTCCTTTAATATTTATATGGTTTGCCCTCGTTCAATAAACAAACCTAATTTTCTTATTCCATTCCGTGTTGTAAAATACTTGAGAGGCAGCCCTATGGTAAACAACAGAGATACATCAGCGAGATCAATCGCTCTGATTGCTGACTATTCATGTGTTTTTTTTTTTTATGGCCTCGTGTGCGCTGGCAAAATGCATATCGGATGAATCACGTGCGGGTTTATTTTTTTCATCATTTATCTATTGTCGTTTTTAGATCAATGTTATTTAGTGGATATATATATGTGTTTGAGTTTTTAAGCATTTATATTATTTTTTTGTGCAGGCAGCGGCGCAAAAAGTCAGAAGTCAATTTTTGGAAACAAAAGCAGACGTTATTTGCTTCAATAAAAAGTAGTGCAGCTTATATGTTTGCAGTTATATGATCGATATATAAGGAAACCGGAACAAAATATGAGAAAGTTTGACTTAAATCTACTACAATTGAAAAAACAGAATTACTTTTCATATTTAATGTACCTATCTCGGAAGTAGTTGGGTCGAAATCGAATTCGATGATAGGAAGGCTGCTGTGACATGAATTGTATAAAGATTCAATGTAAAAAGAGAGAGCAAAAAACAAAGAGCTTAGAAATAAGGTATGCGATAGTTGGTTAAACCCGCGCGGCTTCTGAACAAATCAGTTTATTAATAATGATACGCGTTAATACAATGAAAATTAATATGTTCTTAAATATAGAGATAGTGTTGATGTATTTATCTTCTTAAAACTGAAGTTAACATTTAAAACTCTATAATATGCATTTGTATTGTTGTAGACAGATAGATCCCAAACCTTTTCCTCTTGATAATTATTATTCTTCCAAGGAAAATCGAAGCGAGTCCCTAATTTATGTCACGAAACATTTTTCACGGCCTTTTATTGGGAAACCCACGAATTCCAATTTCCTTTCGCTTTTCTCCCTAAAAGGGTCTTTTAGGATATTCTCCGACGCTTCTTTTTTTATAAAACAAATTCATTATTACTAATTTCATTGACAAGTCGGGAGTATCACGCCAAGTATTGACACATAAATCACGTTTATTATGTACACGGATATAAAATTTGAATAACGATCTTGATCAGTCAGTGGCCGAAGACGCAAGTCCACCTAAGGGTTCATTCAACTTATATATTGCGATACACGGAGGCTGTCAAAAGGTCTTAGCAAAACATTTGGTAAATATTCTTTCTCAAATTCTCATGATGTTTTGTGTAAACATTCACTAATCTGTGAAAACGTTATTTAATTTGGCAGATGATTATTTTACAGAGACTATATTATGTGTATTGAATTGACGTATTTGGAAAGTACCTGAGATTGACGTCAAGTAGATGTCAAAAGAAATAGGAGAAAGGCAATTAACAGATCAATATTAGTTTAGTACGATATCAAATAACTCCAACAGAAGACCAGCGTTGGCTAGCAGCCAACATCACACCGAGTTCGGGTCATTTATGACAGTTTATTTTGTAATTTTATGTATATTGGATAATATTTTTAATGTGACCAATAAACTTTTTTATTTCGAAGATTCAAATTATTTTTATTTATTTTTTCATGCCGCTCATATTGTATTGATTATTACCTAGGAAACGCAAAAGCTCTTAACAAAATGTACTTAAGTTGTTGTTCCCAACAGAAATGTATTCGCATATACGTTCGTATTAAGACTTACTTCGTATAAGATCTACTTTGTATTATTGCCGTATGAGTAGCTTGTGTAGAATATAAGAATAAAAGCTTTTTCTTTTCAGATCTCGAAACGTCCCTGGAGAATAAACTTTCAAAAGGCAATGTAGATAAAATTAAATATTGAAAAATATCGTGCCTCACAAATATTCTAGAATTTCTAGCCAGGCATTATAAAAATATAAAACTTAAACATTTTATATTATATACTTTTATAATAGGTACCTGTTTTTAATACGATCAACACATGAAACTGGTATATTTCAATTATTTATTGGCCGTCTGTAGAATATATCTTCGACGTTTCGTTGAAAAAATAGCTTCATGCCGGAGCGGCACAGGAAAACATCAACAAACATATCGACAGAGCTTCCTCCGATGCATACTCGTCAGGAGGCCGACATCCGCTTAAAGCGACATTATCCTACATGTCGCATAAAGTAACACAACATTACATCTTGATAAACAAGTCTCAGGAATAATAACATCTTATAAATGTTTTCTAACGACAGTCTAATGAGAGCGCCCGAAACTTTAAGTTCGGTCGGAAATCCAGCCATCCGAGAAGAATTCGGCGTACCATTTTTCATAATTTTTCTTACCTTGACTTAAGGTTGATGAGAGAGATTTCCCCGTGGCACGTTTTCTCGCAAAAGGAATTCAGCAACTTTATTAATTTTTTCGTGTTCCTTAGAGATTGTCTACAACGAGGCGATTACGTTTCGGTAGCCCACTCACTTAAAAGTAATCTTTCAAATTAAAAGCAAAAGACATATAAGAGATAAATTTAGTCGTTGTACCTTGGATAATATTAATTATGTAGACAAAGTATCTACTGCGCTGCATTTTAATTAAATTACACTAGTTAGTCACAAACGTGGCGGAGAAAAGTTACTATTATATCTAACAACCGCATTAGCAACATATTTTTCCACAGCCTTCGTAACTTTGTAGCACTAGCGCATGCAGCGAATGCTCATTTGCGTTTACTCACGTCTAGTCACGGTCATTCACTCTATGAAGACCGTGCCACCAAGGAATAGTACGCTGAATAAAATTTTATTATTGCAGTGCAGTAGAACAATTCCGAATACAAAGTAAACGGGTTCGGACTCTGGTGAAAAATTTACACGTGCAACTCTGTTTACCCGATCTAGTCCATGCAACTTATGAATATTTTTGTAGAAGTGGTTCTGGACGTATACCAAGATTGAAAAAATAAAGCTAAAACAAGCAACGTTTGAAAACGACAGAAGATAACAAATAACGTTTGACGGTAGTAATATCGATCTATATACCTACATAATTATAGCGCAAAAACGATGGCAGTTATGGCTGTATTACTGGATTTAATATCGGCTATGAATTACTTTACCGAGATATATACTACTATACTTCCGACTATACTACGGTTTAGGCTGGTACTAAATCAACTAAGACTGGTTACAATGGAATTCAGCAATAATTACATAGTACAGGCTCTGCCTAGTTTAGGACCTGAAGACCTTGTGTGAATGTTAATACAAAAAAAAAAAAAGAAACGAACACATCATTTTCATCTATAGTGCGAGCCAAATATTGGTAATAAAGTGCATTGACCTTAAGACGTTTTGATAGGGGTCCACTTCAGTCCTGTTTACCACAGAAATTACATTAACTGGCACGCGACTCTGTCGGTAGTGCCTTTTAACCACCACACAATCATAATAACAAATATTAAGTTGTACTAGAATTTTATACGCAGATGAAATTTAATTTCCTTATGAAAAGGTCTATTTTTGTATGTTACACAATTGAACATACTAAAAGTACAAGCTAGGGTAATTACAAAATGTCCAAAGCAAAAGACCCGTCACATTTTTTCACTCACTATCACTCTTGTCCTTACATGCGGTGCGAACTCAACGAACCCGTGGGACACATAAATTTATAATAGTGTTGATATCCATTGTTATTCATTGATATTCATCTTTTAAGCTATCCCTAGTTACAGTGCTTTCTTAGGACTATTTTTCACTAAATATCTATTATTTATTATATTGTTATTGGTTATCGTGGATGTCGTGTGATGATGGCTGCGTAGCTTTAGATTTGCTTCTGTAATATACATATATTACAAATGTTCCTAAAAACTATTTTTAGTAAGTTGTCGCTACCCAAAATACTTAGCGTTGCAACAAGCTCTCTCACCAACGATATATCACATATTGAAAAAGAAACCAATACTCATTACTCAAAATCAAACTGTGTGTTATGTATAAAATAATTTCAGTATCGCGCTTCTGTACCAAGTAAACATCACAAGTACCTACGTGATAAATAAACAGCGCAACGTCTGCTAGACTGAGTACACATCAATACATTAAATCATGTCTTTACAATACATATAACACAGTACACGATACAAGCTAAACTATGCGGGTAACGTAGCTATTACATATCGTAATATCATAAATCTTGTCTTGGAAAGCCGTTCAATGTTGCCTTATGGAAATACAAGGAAACCTCAACCTTTGGCAAATTTAATAATTTACAATTACAACAAATAAGCAGATTGATTCATTGTAGCAAATAAAGACCAATATCAAAACAAAATTAAACCAGTGTGAAAATATACGCTTTTCAAATAAATGGAAAAAGCAGCTTGTATGGAAATCGAACCACCTTAATTGATTCGCTTAAGGTTCCTAGGTTTCCAAGTGCTACCTTTATATTTGCAGTATTAACTCCAGGTACGATTCAACGTTTTTCTTGGAAAATGAACCGGTTCTTTAGTTAGTATCTAAAGAACCGTTTCATTTTCCATTTTAGAGCTTTATAGTTTGAAAGTTTGAATTCTGAAAACACTGTTGTTTTGTTGTGTTCGTGTTTGGAATGAGGCAATTATTACACGTACACACTATACATTAACTGTGTCACAATTGTACTAAAAATAGCACGACAGTATCGTCATGAGTTCATCCTTTCGACGCTGCGATGCGATTTCTGTAGAAACCACGACTGGGCACTCGTTAAGTTACGTTATACGATCTTACAGGATACTGTTTCCCCAGATCTTTTTACACATCTACATAATAATGTACTATATTATATATACAAAAATTGCGCGCAGATTGTTAACGATTATTTTATGTTGAGACAATTGGTAGGTCATCTAATATGAAGACTGTACGTCTTACGTACTTTACAACCAATTACACAAAACTCATTTTGTAAAATAATGTACCATAGGTGTTATTGTTAAATTATGTAAGCATAAACGAGTGCCAGAACTTCTATGCGTAAAATGGGTAAAAGCTGTACGCTTTGTAGTGTGACCATCCTACAGCCGCCCTACATTCTATTCACCAAACCAAACATGTATTTTAACAATAGTTACAACAGTAATTAGAAGTTCGCGCTTGCCACATACCTCCGTGAATACGTAAACACGTCTCACAGAAACTATCGTATAGGTATTTTACTAAAAAACAGTGCGGCCGTATTAAAGTTTACTTAAGTAAACTTTAATACGGCCGCACTGTTTTTTTAAGTATATATATTACCGCAAGGAAAGTGCGGTAATATATTAACTACGTCGTAAACGTTCTCAAGCTATTTACAGAGGGATAAACTACTGTAATATTAATTATTGCATATGGATGTAATAACCGCCAACGGTATGTGCCGTAATGGAGGATGAATAATATCACGATATAGTCTTATTTGTATCACAGATTACATAACTATTAGGATGGCAGAATTTTTTTATCAAGCCGACGACGTAGTATAGCTAAGGGGTTATTTGATAAGAAATTATATTCATTCGTCCGCAACTTTTCGCTAGGTGTGAAACGAAAATTCACTTAGGTTTTACATTTATGTGAATATATAATCAATATATGCAATAAACACCTGATTTTGAATAGAAACTATACTACTCGTTGTATGATGTGTGTAATACAGTGTTATACATAACACTTGTAATTACAATAATTGATTAATATTAGTCACATGTTATATTGGCATTTCGAATGAGACGTGAATGCCACTGTGCACCTTTTGTCAATATTTACTTTACGTCGTGTTCAGTATGTAGTTTTGAATGTATACTTTCACACTGGCCAGCGAGATCTAGCGAATGGTAACCTAACAGTTCAGCTGATATGTTATTAAGGTCCGTAACTTTTCATATAATTCGGCGATTCGCAAGAGTATCGGTATCACACTCGGATAAAACAATTACTGTAAAGTAGATGGTGTTTAGAGAGGTTATCATGACATGTGATGTGATTATATGTTGTAAACACTTATTATAATAAATATGCTATCAAGATCAAATATATATTTATTTCAAATAATAATTAAAAATAGTTTGTATTTCCCTATGGAAGGTATTCCGTATATTCCGTGTACACTTAGAAAAATATAATCCACATACACACATACTAAAGATCAAGGTCAATACGATGCGCTAATTATTAATAAATATAAGAGAACAATTTATATTCATGCAGTTGTATACACTTATTATTAGAAGGTAGGTTTTCCTGTAAGTATATATAAATACATTTCCTTGTATTGGTGTGTGCGAAAGAAGCCATTTTGCGACAAATCCTGCTCACGATTAATGGAATAAGTTGTAAACTTATCGAAATTGTATTTGAAAACAGTTGTTGCTTATCCAGCCGTGTTTGATTTAGAGAAATCTTGTAAAAAAAAAACCCATAGTATTATGTACAAAACCGAAACCTTGGCGTCAAATATTGTTTTTCTTTCATTAGTTCACCAATATACATAATTCTGTCAGTCAATTGCTGAGTTGTTTTAATGTGATTAATACTTTCATGATGATTTTGTAGAACTAGGTGAATTGACTGACTGGCCGGTTGGCGCAGTTGGTAGCACTCTGCCTTCTGAGCCGCTGGTACCGGGTTCGATTCCCGGACAGGTCAAACATTTGTGTGTATGAACATGTCTGTTTGACCTGTGTCTGGGTGTGTATATGTATATAAGTATATATATATATATATATATATATATATATATATATATATATATATATATATATATATATATATATATATATATATATATATAAGTATGTATTTAAGTATATATATCAGTCATCAGGTTACCATAGTACAGGCTCTGCCTAGTTTGGGACCTGAAGACCTTGTGTGAATGTTGTCCCATATTATTATTATTTATGACTAGTTCGCTCATAATCGATGCAATCCGCGGAGTGACCATGTACATACACATATAGTGCACACGCATTCTCTCTAACATTTTATAATGAAGTATAGTATATTGAATTTGTAATTTTATAAATAGATATGTTTATTCACTCTTTTTTTTATTTATACTAAAGTCTGTCCACGACATTCAGGTCTTGGCTGAAAACCAGCGCTGTAGATTTATTCGGCAGAATTTTGCTGAGCCAAGTTCATTATTGGAATATACAAGGCAGCAATGTTATTTTTATCATCTTTTTTTTCTTGCTTGTGTTATTCAAAATAAATTATTTTGTCTTTCTTTCTTCTAAAATAAGATTTAAAAAATAAACACATTTTGCCATAGAACAGGCTTCGTCACAAAATAGTCTTACAATATTACAAAAACATATTTATTAAGCTAATAGTGTTATACTCTGCATGCGCTCACACTTGCATGCCTACGCTGCGCTGTTTTTCAGTATATCCCGCTCTCCGTTTTTTGTGCCCTTCTTTTCGATTATCATTATAATGTAATATAAATTATCATGTAGTATATTGTTCATGTTGTATTTAGGTCTATGTGCGTATGTATATATGCATGTGTATGATTGTATTTATATATGTACGTTTATAAGTATATATATATACAGTCGTGGTCAACTAATTAGGGACATTCAAGATAGTGAAGGGCTATAACCGGTTATGTACATATAAATATAAAACCCTATTGATTTCTCAGCACCTATTAATTGCATAATGTGGTCCGATTATTATGCTATAAATGGCTGTAAATAAAAGATTAAATAAATAGAAAAAGTATTTGATATCAAAGATTAAACATGTATTAAATATTAAGGTACAATTCTGTAGTGGACATTTAATTAAGGACAGTAAAGTATAATGAAAAATACAGTTAAACAAAACTTATAATCTGCAGTGTTATAATATCTTTAACAGCTCTATTTTATTACGTGTAAAATCAGTACCCAGTAGCAAAACCTTTGTTAGTAATTACCGCTTGACACCGATGTGGCATAGACATTATCAGTTTCTGACATGTTTTGACAGGAATGTTTACCCATGCCTCACAAAAAGCTTCATGAAGTTCATCCAAATTTGTATTACGATAAGTGGCAACTTTTTTCTTGATTTCGTGCCAAAGGTGCTCAATTGGGTTGAGGTCCGGGCTATTTGCTGGCCAATCTAGCACCGATACAGACTGACTGGTAAGAAACGACTTGACTGAATGGGCGGTATGTTTCGGGTCGTTATCCTGCTGAAACGTCCATATAATAGGGAGATGCTCCTCAGCATAGGGAAGCATAGTTTCTTCCAATATTGCCTTGTATTGATGTTGGTCTAAGTTACCCTGAACTTTCCTCACAGGTCCCACTCCACGTCCAGAAAATGAACCCCACATTTTAATGTTTCCACCGCCATGTTTCACCTGTTTTTTTGTGAATCTTGGATTCATTTCCGCTTTTACAGGACGCCGTACATATTGCCTTCAATCTGAAGAAATCAAATTAACCTTGGTCTCATCAGAGAAAAGTACATGTTGCCATTGGGCGTAGGTCCAATGTCCATATTTACGTGCAAACGCCAAACGAGCATTTCTATGTTCTTTCTTCAACAACGGTACTTTGCGAGCCACTCTTCCGAACAACCCTGCTTCTACCAAACGTCGTCGAACGGTCCTCGCAGATACACCGGCTCTTTCGTTTGCCCCAAACACTTCGTGTTTCATTAAAATAGAGCCTAGAAACGGATCTTTCTTAGCTAACCTGGTTATCATTCTATCTTCTTGCGGAGTCGTTTTTCTCGATCTTTTTGTTCTGGACACATTTAAAGCTGTTATAGCGCTTGAAATGTTGCACTGCATTGCATACCATAGTTTTTGAACAATTTAAATGTTGTGCTATCCTTCGGTATGACCAAGCACGCTCGACAAACTTCATGATAGTTTTTCGTAGTGTTGGATCGCAACTTTTATTTTTGCCCATTTTTCTTCAAAATAATTATCAAAACTTAAAATAAAAAATCTGGATTGCCGCCAAAACGTCCACGAAACAATAAGAAAAGAAACAAAAAAATATTAAAATTCCAATTTTGAAATTAGAACGCAATACCTCAGTGTCCCTAATTAAATGGCCAGCCAGCATTCTTTGAACAAATAGCACTATGATAATTTATCAGCTATACTGTAAAGAGGTTTAATATTTAAGAAGTTGTTATTGTTTGTATAATCGCGCACATAAATGACTAATTACACTTACATGTAAAAGATATGGAATATTGTTAAGACTCGTTGGAAAATAAAAAAAAATATTCACAATTTGGCTTAACTAGAGATTGTCCCTAATTAGTTGACCACGACTGTATATATATATATATATATATATATATATATATATATATATATATATATATATATATATATATATATATATATATATATATATATATATATATATATATATATATATATATATATATATATTATATATATGTATTATATTATCAGACATTCTTTGTAACCAATTTTATATACTTGTTCACATCCACTATGTATAATATTACAATTCCTGTCCATTCAAAGGTTGCCTGTAAGAAATTGCTTAAAGCGATAAGGCCGCCAATTCTACCAATGTTTTATGTAATTTATATTCTTTTTTTAAAGTGTTCAATGAAGTGTTTTTGATTGATTGATTGATTGATTATACGAATGATAATCGAAAAGAAGGGCACAAAAACCCGATACCATAACAGCAGATATAAAAGCAGATTGTGTGTGCTAAATCCTAGACAAAGTCATCACTTATCATCAGGTGAGACAGTTGTCAAACGCAAACTTATAATATGTAAAAAAAAATGTCCTACAATCGATGCAACAGAAAAAAACTACGAGTATAATTATGATGAAATAACAAATTGTTTTTTTAAGTCTAACGACAACGATTTTGGTTTTAGGGGTTTCCATAGGGTAGATAATTTTATATTAATTGCTGACTATTCTTAAATAAATACAGTAAAATTACCCGTTGAAATATTAGTTTCGTTTTCAATCCGATATGCAGAAATCGATAATTGTCAACAACTTTTATCAACAAGAATGAGTCTCATAAAACACGAAACTTCTAGGCCACGAATAAACAGCAATATGCCGGTTCCTATCTAAACTCTATTGACACAGGTAGATAAAGCAAAGTGGCTTCGTAATAACACAGCAGGTTAGTTAGATGATATCAGGCCCGATAAGATATTGTATCGATGCCGCTAAGTCAGTAAATTCTTTCATAGTCAAGGAGTTGTGTTGCCAGCCCTAGATATCACAGTAAACATAAAAAACGTAAATACTAAGTCTAGCTATAATGTACATTTCAAACAAATCAAACATTTGGTTTTTACGGTGGTGAACCGTCCACGCGGGTGAAACCACTGGGCGCAGCTAGTTCATAATAAATGGTCCAATGGCAGTTAATATTTCGAAAATATTATTCCCTGATGGCTGTTAAGGTTCATAGTCCGATACATGTGAGAAATAATCGTCTCATTGAATCGGAAAATCGCATGAGGGCTCATGGAAACATTGACATAAAAGTTCTCAACGAATACTTTAGTTGAACGAATCTATACAATAGAAATATCACACATGCCCCAGTTCACGACATGACAAACATGCTCATGACAATAATTATTAATAATTAATAAATCCAGTATTTCAGTAAGATAGAACATACCTACTACTCCCGTAGTAACAAATCTCGTGAAACAATAGAGGTTTGAATTAAATGCGTGTTGACCTCCAAGTCACAAACAAAGTTATCGACATTATTCACGTTTGCGCCGGCAGACATTGACGTAATCATTTATTTATTCAGACTTTAATTATAATTATTACGTACATTTTTAATTGTAGAATAGATGGCACACCAAAAACAAATGGTGTTGCTTAGTATTCGGTTATTTGCATTTTGCATTATGTACTAACAATGATAAATGAATGAATTAAAATATATTATTAACAAGATTCAGGTGTGATGTGCAGAAACTATGAAATAGATCATACATTTTAGAGTAGTAGAGTATTTAGATCACAAATAATCACAGTTTCAAAAACTTACCAGCTGCCTGAACACGGTGTTGACACAGCTGTTATAGAGAGCCTGTCAATTCTAGGTCTAGCGCGATTCCACTTTCGATCGTCCCTGACCGTTAACTTTCCTTACTAGAAAATGCCCTATGACCTAGATAGGTAAAGTTTGCGTTCCTACATTTAGTAGGGTAGGTACCCTACTAAATGTAGGAACGCAAACTTTACATAAGATGTTACCTAACCGATGGTTTCAATTATATGAGATTCGACCAACACCGACTGACTGACGGCCATTATGTCTATCATCACTAAAATTAATACCAACATTTATGAACCACTTTTACCTTAGTTAAGATTCAATACCACTTTGTATTTTTTTGCAAAAAGGTATACAAACTCGTACATTCTTTAAAGTAAATTCTGATAATTCATAAAAAGTTTTCCACGGCTTGAAGTTTGGAACAAAAATAGGCTACCCACTCATTCGCAAACCACGTGATTTCGTCGCGTAATTCACAAAAATGCTCAGAAAAATCACAACAAATAACCCACGACTAACTTGGGAGTGCAGTGTTTATTTACCAATATAGGTAGTGTTATTATTTACTTTTTTTTCTAACGATAAAATTTATTAAGTGCAAAAGTTATCAATCAAAAGCTAAACAAGGGACAAATTTAAAACGATTTCAGTGTCATGCTAGGCCCGTAGTTCTTCGTAATCTTAGAATCCATTTAACTGGTTTAATATATTTTCTTATTAAGAACCAATCGACTGGCAACATTAAAACCCATAGCCAGTGATGGATTAAACTGCGATCGATATTACGGCCCTGGGGTTCACAAGGATTATAGTGTAAATGTTACGGTCATCTAGGTCGCTATATATACCGGGAGCTATCTGGGTAGTTCTTTCCATCGTTAAATTACACTGCCCGCGGACCCGTCGGTGGTCGTAAAAATGTGCAACCTAACGGAAAACTGTTATGTTCGGGCCGACCCGCTCCCGAGTCGGCACTACAGTCGACAGTGTTAGCAAGCGCCGAGTCAGCGTTCGAAATCTTGCGAACTTCAGCACTCGTACCGGTCGTGTAGACGTTAGCACTTTTGTTTACGTGAACACTTAAAGCCTTGGCATTGTGACAACAGCGTGAGACTGGTAGTAACATCCTTTTTAGTTTACCTTTCTACATAAGATGATTCATATACAAGCTTCATGGCTTCCTACACTTATTTATTTCTCGCAGTTTTAAAACCATTTAATGTTATACGATAGGCTCATGTTCATTAGTGGCCTCTCGATTCTATTCGGTCTCCTTTTTTGGTATGAAATAAGTGTCATGGCCAAACGGAAGTCTCGTATAAAATCATCATAAAAACATGGTCGTTATTCTGGCTTAGATTGCTCTGAATCATACTACTATGCAGTAATAAATTGCCCAGTTTATTTGCGAATGTAGAATGGTGCTGAATCGGGGAGTTTTTCTAGCAGCGAGCGTCAGCGACTGCCTAGTCGACGCTTGTGTTATATATCGCTATTCAGGGCACATTCGCGAAACCATTCAACCGTCACAAAACGAAACTGAATGCCATTTCATCTCAAGATGCGACGTTGTCGTCGGTCGCCGCATATCCGTGGCACAGAGAGGTCGGTGGGTGTGAGGTGCGGGGTGTCGGGGGGTTACAAGCTGCCCGGCAACTGCGCCATAACTCGCCGCGCACGTACAACCAGACAATCGCAATTATTATTAACAGATATACGTTTAATGATCGTGTGTGCCGCATTCAACGGGCCGATGTAAGTTTGATCGCAGACCAGACCTGCAAGCTACTATAGACCTTTCCCGATCAAGTTTTCGAGTGACTTTCGCTCGGCTAACGTTGGTGATTGTGTCGTTTCGGGGGTGAGAATTAGCGAAGACGGTGCGCAATGGTGCGAGAGGGGAACGGAGGAGGGGGTGTCTTACGAACTGAGTTAGCCGAGTCGATGATTTGTTGCGCGGTTAGCGCACATCTAGCGACTGCAGGGAGACAGAGCATAACTCAACGGAACAAAGACAGAGAGCTATGTGTCACAGTTTGGGGTGACACGGAGCATTCAAGTATTTATGATTCGAAACGTGAGGTAAACGCTAAACTTAGGGGACATATTCGGGCGGATTCCGATGAAAGCACGTTCGAAATTGGATTCTTGACGAATTTCTGGCCTCTGTTTTCACATTAACATTGAATAGAACATTATAAACTAAATGAATTAGATTATTCATATGTACATACCTACGCATGATTTGAGTCATCATTAATGAGCACATTAATTTGGCCTGTTTAAAAATTGTGACATGCTGTACTTTCGAGACGGACAAATTTTTTAAATTATTTTATTACTTTTCGGTTAATCAGTACTGTTAAGTTTCTAATTATAAATTAAAAACCAATTGGACTCTTTTCGTTGGTCTGCTTCCAGTGTCTAACAAACTATAAAGGTAAATGGCGCCTGAAAATGCACGTAAACGAGTTTTCTTACCAACAGGGTTGGTAAGAACGGTGGTGTTTCTTACAACAAGGAATTCATGCACATGAGCAGTGTATTAGATCATAATTATGTACTTAGGTATCACTGATGTTACCGAATGAACACTTGAATGAACACGACACGGTTACATAGTTTAAAAAGAGACTTCCACTCTTTAACCGTAAAAGATTTTTTAAAGATATAATACCGATTTCGATTAAATTTTTATGGGATCAATCAGGAACTTTATCCTATCGAATGAAAAACATATTTTATAAAATCAGTTAACAAATGACGGAAATATGCCCGTAGATAATTATATACAATGTTCACATATACATATAAATAACTATTTTAATTTTTAACCCATCTTTGGAATTCGGCTAAACACATTCATACTGCATTTAACACACTGTTTTTGGAAACATCCGTAACTTGATCAAAGTGGGTTTAACAAAAAATATTGTTACCTTACTAAGCACAATAGATTAAATAAAGGCTAATAAAAAGTAAAGTACCGATTCCGAATTATTGTTACTTTCTAGGAAATAATCAAGATAATGATGGAGATGCTTAGATCTCGGTTTACCTATGATTTAATTAAAGCAATCAAACTAAGTTCGAAGTTTGGCTTAATTTTACCTCAATTTTGATAGAAACTCACTTTACAGTCCAGGGTGCGATCACGGTAGTCAAATCTGCAAAGAAAATGAAGATAAGATTAATGACGATACTATTTTAAATAAATTAACTGTTGAACAAACGTTTGAAATATTTATGCAGAGTTCTTTGAATATGAACATCAAATTTCTAATTAAATATTATTATTTTATATTTTGCTCAATTTGATATAGCCACAACAATACAATCACGTACTGTCAAACGCATTGTCTCGGCAGCCGACTTATAGGCTCAACGAGACATGGATTAATAAATACGGCACATCGTTGTTAGGTTTATTACTGGACTTACGTTTTATATAAAAAAGTTCCTACATTACAGTTTATTTTTGTATTAAGGTTAAATATGACAAAACTATTACCCACTTCAGAAGTTTTCACTATGTCGGGGAAATATATTGTTATTAATAACGAAACGGCTGAACAAAGAAGTCATTCGGTCACAGCCATATCTTTTGTCCAATAGAATGAAAAAGCGATCCAACAGATTTCTGTAGGAGGCGATTGCGAATTAGAGGTTCTTTGTGCGGGCGGTAATGGGGTGAATGACCGGCAGTAGGGTAAAGACTCAACTGTTTTTATAAAACTGGAGCATACCAGCCAAGAGATTCTAAAGCTAAAAAATTGGTTGTCTGTAAAGTCGGTTTACGGACGATAGATTTACGTGATAACGACATAATCATGTATGACTTTGACTTTGTCATTGTCATTGACTTTGACATTGACCATTGACCATTGACAATTGACAATTGACCATTGACCATGGACCATTGACCTTTGACTTTGACTTTGACTTTGACTTTGATTATATTATCTAGATCTAGATAAAACTCAGGTGGAACGTTACAGGAATGTTACCGTTACTATTTTTCATTTTGGCATTCATCAATTTATAAAACGTTATCACGTCAAAATAAAGTAACTTGGAACAATATATTATTTAGACATGGTAAATACTTTAAAATCTATCGCTACGATTCTTTTTATAAATTTTAAAGACGATTTGAGCACTATATCACTTAATGGTCAGTGACAATGTGATCGAAGAGGGAATCACAACAGAGGCAGAATGTCGACTACGGTTCCAGGACAACTGGTTAAACACACTGAGTTTGGTCTTTCGTTAGGTGGCCAGGCAAATAATGGACTCTATTACCATGCAACAGCTACTGTATAATTAGGAGATTTGCAGGTATGTCAGTCGGCACACGTTTAAATGTGTTAAAAGTTATTTATACTGTTATAATTATTTATAAAACGCTTGGAATGCTTCACTTATACAGCTCACCACATCGATAAAGTGTTTAAATATGATGGTTATTACAATACCTACATATAATTGTAAAGATATATTTTTTATGCAATTGGTGGCGAATTTATGTATTAATTAAGTTCGTCGTTCGTGTGCATCGTTATTGTTTGAAATTTCACAATACGTTTCATAGATGGTTACAGAAAAACGTTCCAAACTAAATTTAAGCAACAAAAAATCTGTACTTGCTGGCTTGTTTGCCTATGCTATTCCATTGCCGTTTCATTTGACCCAGAAGTATCGTTAACTAAATCACAGTGTGTACGGACGACAGGGCGTCTGTGTCGGTAACGACTACGGCCCGGCGAAATGGACAATGCGCATATAAAAAATCAATAAAAGCCGGGCTCGGCCTTCGGTGAGGTCGCGTCGCGTCGCCCGGCGCTCGCTGGCTGAAATATCGAGCCACTTGTTTTTGGGACTTTTCAAGATTTAAGATGGAATTACTTTTGAACGAACGGTATCAATCTTTTTTATTATGTTTTTGAAGTTAAGAAGTTGCCTATTATTATATAACATTATTTACGTTAACTCAAAAACTGCTACGAGCGTTTGCATAATATGCGATCTTAACCGAAACTGCTTAAACAGCATAATTATGCTACGGGCATACCATGGATAGTTGACGCATTGGGCGTTCATGAATACTTTGATGTTAAGCCCAATTCTGAACCCGCATTAGTCAGCGTGGTGGAATATAGTCGACAAACACTCCTTACTCAGACAGGAAGGGCCGTGTTCCAGTTTGGAGAACGTAATGGGATGATTATGTGTTAGTTTAGGAAAACAATACATGTACTGAGAACCCCAGTTACTGCTACACTGACAGCATTACATGAACAAAAGAAAAATAGGAACTTCAACATTATAACGAACCACTGGATTATGAATTCACTTTCAAGAAAACTTCTATTTTGTGAGCCGATTTCGAATAATTGTTCACAAGGAACCTTTTCGTTTCGTCAATATTAATGAATACTTTTTTACCAATAAATGGAACTGATTTCCAACACTCAAAAAAAACGAAATAATTTTTCGAAGTCGGTACCATGATAGTTCAAAAGTAACTATTATCAAAATATTGTGAGCATGGTACCGAATTCGGCAAGTTATTTCATACTTTTGAGTCGGTTTCATTCTTTGGTAAAAATTTTTTTTTACCCTTTTGTAGTGACCTTATTGGAGTGTAACTCAAAAACAGCTTAACCAATTTGAATGAAATTTAAATGGGACCACACGGGAAGCGCTACCTTTCCAATAAAAAAGAACGATCTAAATCGGTTCATCCAGTCGAAAGTTATGCGGTAACAGATAATGAAAAAAAAACAAAAAAAGAAACGTTTTTTAGTCTGTGAAAAAGAAGGCGATATTAAAGAATTTTGGATGCAATCGTCTATAGATATCTGTAACACTGGGGGCATTTCTTTTTAAGACTCCGAAATTCTCTTTTTGAAGAATCCCATATTGAAGCTACTCGGGAACACCGAAGGTGGAATCTCGTTACACATTTGGCAAGCGTATGGCAAAAACGATCATTAGAATTGCACAATATGTGACTTCCATGTCAAATGTATATTGATGAGCTTTGTTATTGGTTGATACCGAAATAAATTGAAGAATTTTTCAGAACACTCTCCGTTGCATATATACGGTAGAAAATACACAGAGATCCAATGTCCTTGCGTATACTGAGTGGGCGCTGGGTCTTTAGTGTGTCAGTTTTGTCATCGATTTAAAACACGACATAAAAAGACCTACATAAAATACTACACATAGGTATAACTAAATATACACATTCAATTTTACTTGTCTAAGCTGTTTACAATTCGTTTTTTTAAATCCACTATGTTCTCCTTCCTGTGTTGAACTCCTGCTTAACATTATGTATGTATACTTCTAGACACTGAAAGATGCGACGTGCATTGTTAATCAGTTATAGCGTTGAAATATATATAACTAACACTTAATATTAAGTAGATTATTTTAGTTGAAGCTAGGACTAATATTGAAACTAAAATAATTAACTAAAACAACTATAAAAACCAGTAACTGAATGGTTATTCTACTAACAAAACATTAACATCTAGTTAGTAAATTGAGAAGAGGGAAAAAATAAATTCATATTCTCCTATTTGCCTTTCCCCATCTTAAGCATGACGCTCTACACTGCGCTTGCTAGAACTTTTCACTCAATAACCTTTCGACCCCATTGATTGTCAGCTTGTTATGATATATGCCCTGTACAACGCTGAGCCTTGATTCAATTTAAAAAATCCTGTCACAACTCTCAATGGCTCGTTGTTTTATCAACGGCTTTACCTACACGAACTCTTTAACCCCATCTTAATTATGAATGTAGGTATAAAACACGGAAACTACTCACGTAGTAAGTCAGAGGGTTCCGAGTATAGTTTTGACCACTTTATACATTTATTATGTCTCAAAACCACGTTAGTTTAAACAATAAAATTGCAAACCCATCTTAATTGTGCCGCAAACACACTTTTCATCAATTATTGATTTAATTATGCTATTTTATGATGATCTTGGTATGAGACAGCGTATACAAAGTTACGTATTATATATACGGCAATCTTATCGACTGTATTCGTCGCTTTAATGACATAACCGCATTCCTTGTCTGTACAGTACCCAGGCTCAACAAAAATTATTACAATTTGGCCATAGTTCAAAGAGTTAACGGGCCGTTTAATTCAGTGCCAAGTGCAATATTTTTAGAATGGAGAGTGACAGTATATAATTTTGAGAGGCGTAATCTCTGAAATCGTTCGTGGCATAAACAAACACTATCTACTAATTTTATCTCGGGATTGTGGCGGGAAAATTTGTTATTGTTGTTTGTTTTATTTTCTAAAATGAATGTTGTTTCGGGTTGTTGTGTGTGGTGGATTATTGATCGTGCACGAGTGTATACAAGTGGAACAAAAGGTTCTAAATGGCAGACCATCGCTGCGTTATTCAAGCAGCTGCTCAAAATAGAGTTTCAGTGACATGCCTACTACTTTACTAAAACATAGCTGAATCGGGAGGGTTATTTCGGGAGTAATTATATCTTGCTATTGCCTACTGAGGCTGGCAGGTAGTGATTACGTCAAGTTTCGGGTTACGTACGCTTTGTATTATGTCAGCAGAGAATGCGATATAAGTACACTTTATGGCAGATCCGTAAGTTGTCGGGTGTCATAAAAGATTTCCAAAATTACAATTCTCAGAGCACAGTTTCTATTTTAGAATAAAACTAGATGAAGTTCAGTTCCTGGTAAAACTTAGCTAGTTGTCTCGGCGAAAACACTGCGTCATAAATAATACTCATAACATATTGTAAAATCTCTTTTTGTTAAAAGTGTTAAATGATAAGCTTCCTTTCAACAGTAAATACTCCGTAATACAAATCAGACAATACGGTCTGAATTAGCTCGGTCTTTCACATTTTGTAATATGAAATAATTGTATTATCTAGGTAAGTATCAGGTCCTTAAATACGAAATAGGCGTTTTGTCAAACTGGCTACTTTGATCTCAAATATCTGACGTTTGGTTAGGATATCCAAATTAAAATTTATTTCAAATGTAGGCTTGGGTATGTGTGTTTCCAATTTAGTGATTCATTTGTTTGGCGGCATTTGATTTTTCTTTGTCATAGTTCAGTTCACAAAATGGATATCTTCAAATATCGGGTTATATACGAGTTGGCAACTGTGGCAGCAGCGCGAGCGCAGCGGAAACAGCTCAAAGGATTAATGCTATGTAGGGGAAGCTACCGTAAAAGTACGTACAACACTCGATCTGACGATTGTAAAAACTTAAATAATTCATGGATCAGCACCAAGCATAACTTTTTGTTATTAAATCGAACGGGGCTTAATCGCGAGAAAAACATTTAGTAATTTATTTACCTCGACGTTTCGACCAAGTTGCATTGGTCGTGGTCACGAGAAGACTGCCTCGTTTGATTTAATAACAATGTGTTCGAATCGCGAAAGTCTAAAAATTACAAGCATAACTTATTCATAATCTTTCTCTTAATAGGTAATGTTGTGTCTTGTATGCTTAGCTTAAGTCTTTTGTTGCCAAATAAATAAAATATACACAATTCAAAGTGTTCCTATTTTGGTAAAATAAATGTTTCATCTACTACTGAAAAAGAAAAATAAAACAATACATCAGAAACTGAGCTTAAATAAGCAAAATACAACCAAAGGTTTCTCGTAGATACATACAGTCTCTATGAAAATCAAACCTCAAAAGTGTCCTTTCGCCAGTGTTTACTTACCTCTCCAGCTAATATAAAATTAGTCCACAAGCGGATATTGTTTCATTTTAACGTTTATTAATTAGCCTATTGTAGGTTAAATATGTCCTATAATACTGACTTGAGCCACGTTATTTGTGTGTCCAAGGCTATATAATACCAACGCGAAAAATGGAAAGCCTTTATTAATCACAAGTAAAAATGTTTACCCCCCAACGAAGTTGGGCACGGATCGGCTAGTAATTAATATAGGTTATCGAAGAAACTTCCCAGCTTTCAGTAATTTACACTAATATATATTGCATCACAAGTATTTGAACCACTTTCTACATTGCATCGAATGCTTTGAAATTATGTGGAGTTTCCCACGGATATCGTAACGAGTGAAAGAAGAACATGTCGAGGAAATGTCACAAGAGCAAAGGTTAATTGAGTCTTGCAGTTGCCTCATGAGATAATATATTCACACAAATATGCTCTATTCAAGTGTTAATGTCGAAAGTTAGGCGTCACGGAAGCATTGATGGCATACATATAAGGAAATATTTGGTTATATGCATGCTTAAATAAGGTTCAATATTATAGGTAATTAGAAGGCTCAATATCAAAATAAATCAACAATTCTAATATCCTAACCTTGTCTCCAATTTTTTGCAAATTATACAGTAGTATAATTTGCAAAAAATTGGAAACATATTTATTTATTTGTTGTACCAAATCGAATAACAAGTCACGCATAATAAATAGTAACGCATATTAGTAAATATATATCACGTCCAAGCAAATGAAACGACAAAGCATAAGTATAATTTAAAAAAAATGTGTTTTTCAAGCACACCCCTTTATTTAGCACTAGCTGCGCCCCTTGGTTTCACTCGCGTGGTGATGGAAAAGGTGGTGATGACGATGAGCGTATGACACACAAATAACATGGCTTTCTATTGGTAAAATAATTTTCAGAATCGGTTCATGGATCCAGAGATTACCCCCCCTACAACCTCACAAACATTACCTACCTTTTTATAATATTTATAGATTAAATTCAGATGCCTTCCGTTCTATAATATACTATCGTCGAAACAGAAATTAACTGCAATGGTGAGTATAAATAAAACATTTAAAGGGGATCCCATAAACTAATTTATGTAACGAGAGCCATCCTTAAGCGCACCATAAACATTTGCTCACTAAACCACTACACACTTTCTGTACATAGCGAGCCTTCTCGAATCTCGCTTAAGAACCGGTCGGGTCAGCCGACTGCATAGCATACATAAAACGAGTCTAGAGAAACTATTCTGCTACGCATAGATACGTATGTTGTCGGTCGGAGGAAGCTAAAGAAAGTTGCAGTGCCGTAGGTCGAGATTAGTGCCGGCCAGTTTTGTACAAGAATGAAATAATGCAGTGAACGCGGCGTGAAAACGTGAATCCCGAATGAGAATGCACACCGGACCGGTGGTGTGGTGACTAAATGTGGTGAATAAATATTGCGGGGTATATGTACTTTCTCTAACACAACGCAAGACCTACTCTATGATTTGTACATCAATTTCTGCCGACATCGCAATTTGTAGTTTTTTCTATCAAGATTTTTAAGCACAGTTCACTACTAGTATAAATATGATAGTTTGTATGTTTGGATGTTTGTTATTTGACCACCACGCTATAGCTAAAAACGGCTAAAAGGATCTAGTTGAAGTTTGGTACAAAGATAAAATATAGTCTGGTACGGCGCGTAGGAATTTTTTTTACCTTGGTACACGTAACGAACTACCGTAATCCGGGCGGGTGAAACAGCGGGTCGCAGCTTGTATAAGCATAATGTTATTATTACCTTGGGCCGCCAGCACAAGCTACTCTAAGTTTGTTGTTTATTTACCCATTATGCGTGACAATGTGCTATTTACAATAGAGGGAATTTGTTTTTTTTATCGACACTGTTCAACACGTTTTTGTTCCATGTTCACATGGCACACTGTGTTCAAAGGTACAGTTTCATGTGTGTAGCATAATGGATTTTATTGATTTTGCTAGTTACATTACAATAAAGATAATTTCTATTCCACGAAATGATATATTATCTAGGTACGCGGGCGGCGCTGGGGACATGACATTTCGTGATGTAATTTTATCATAGGAGCCCGACACTTTCGAATACATTAACACGAATAATGATATCAAAATATGCCTGTATATATTAAAAACACGTCCGCAATGCTATTGCTGCGAGAATCACGTTTCGAAATATCTGAGTTCACATGGAGTAAGCGTTATTTTACTCTTTACGTTTGCTTTTTCGCACGTCTGATTCGAGTTATTTTTTATATACATTAGAATATTTTTTTCGCAGTATGTTATTTCTCGCCTTTCTGTGGAAGTTTTCGTAATCATTGCTCTAACTGCAAACGTTATGTCAATTTTTATGACACGGGCATTTATTGAACATAATACTTTCATAGTAAGTATTGACATAAAGATTTATACCATCTCTTATATATATACATATATAAGCCTCCCACGTCCACAAGGGCCAGTTAGAAGGGTTTTGAAAAGCAACATTTATTTTCCTTGTATATTTGTAGATAACAGCAAGAGTCCAGACTCCAGCTAGATTACGTAATGCTAGTATTTTCAGAGCCTGCTTTAATAATGCAAATGGACTAACCATTCGTTTGTGCGTCAATAGTTTAAAACGTATTCAAATAAACTGCATTATACTTTGATTTTATATTTAGTAAAATACCCATTAGTACAAAATATGCATTGACAGTTTCCTTTAAAAAAATGCCGTTCCTAACATGACATGAGCAATTAAATAGCCGATTCATAAATTAAAAATAGAAACAAAAATAGTTATCTAAAACCGGACTGTTCAGGAGGAGAGACGGGAGTGCGTCGGGCGCGCTATCACAGACCCATTTCATAAATTGCTTAGCAACAGACAGCAGTTTTTATTCGCCCGGCCACCGGCGGATTCACGTCGACCAAACGCCGCTCCACTCGCATCGATCACGTCACGGAAACGCCCTTGGGGACGCGAATTGCAATCGTTCTCGATTTAGACTTGTTTTGTTTTGTACATACAAAATGGGAAAATCTGCGATACTGAATATGACGTGTAATGTTTGAAATACAGCTCTGTATGTTCTATGTATTATCCCGTAAGTTGGATGCCAATGCCAACGCTACATTATTTTACAAAGAATACCTCTGATACGACACGGAAACCTAATGACCTCATAAACGATAAGACAGTTAAATCGCTTGTTAGATAAACAATTGTACCTAAATAATATATATAAAATACTCGTGTAGTTGTAAGGCTGTAAGGTTCTAAAAGCTCCTGTGAGCATTTCTAAGGACTTGAGTAGAATGTGGTAAACATCAGTCACGTGAAGTATACCGAATATAGAAGTGTGTGTAAGTTATTAATTTAAATTCATAGCGAGCCGAGCAATCCGAGCATGATGAAACTTCAAATCGAAGTGCCACTCCAAACTGTACGTGAAATAACTACAAGGTTCATATGTCTGAATCAAAGTTGAAATTTCAAAGTTTGCATATGTTTCGACATTCATTTGTTGTCACACCGGTTGACCAAATCGTTAAAGGTGCGTCGTTCAACTTTTAATAGGGATTCAGCCGCGCTGCAAATAAAATACAGTTGTGTAAAAACAGCATAGCACCACAGCCACGTAGTCTAAAGATTCCGTGCGACAAACCCGTTACAATTCTATGTTGCATTGTTGGAATGTTGCATGGAATCTTTAGAGTTACAAGGTCAGTGAACGCTTCCATGCTCTATAAACCCCTGGAATAACAGCTATTCACGCCTTTTTAAGGCGCATTGTAAATACATTCCGTACAAATCATGCCATTTTTAAGTTACAGGTAACACTAGCTTGACAAACCAAACATACCTCGGGCCGAATCCTGGAGAGTAAAGCTGAACAATCAGCAGCGAGCACTATCTAGTATCAAGGTATCCACAACAACACAAAGGGTAAATTCCTAGTGTCCCTTCACAATAGCAACAATGGTGTCGTTGTTTACGACGCAACGCGACGCGACCCGAAAGAGACTCTGGGTATGATTGTGAACAGCGTTTATCTGTCGGTGACGGCGAGAGACGTCGTCGCTTCGAATAACAAAAACGAGGCGGCTAATTATTATTATTATTATTACTGCTCCACAGACGCACTCGTTCGCCGGTCGGTAGGTGGCGTAATCACTGAATTCCATATAATCGTGGCGCACACACGCAGACAGCCCCGAGCGCGCCACGTGTGGTGACGTCGCCGTCGGCGGCTAGGCGCAGGTAAGTGTTCTTAGAGCGTGTTCGCGGGTATACGTTCGTATCGATCTCGCGATAAATTCGATACGGTGAGCGGTGAATGCACCGGCCGGCTGCCAGCAACAGAGCGGTCTCCTTTCACGAGGCGAAAACGCAATATACGATCGGTACACGAAGAAATACGTCGTTGCGACAATCAACTATCAACCGGCATTGTCAAAGCTAAGTATATATATATATATATATAGCTACTAGTAGGCGCTAAGTAAATAGCCAGAATGGTTCGCTGTGTATGTACGTATACTATAGCAAGACGCGAGCGCAATGCCACGCGGTCGCACGAACGTTCTCGAACTGAGATAACACGTGTATTCAGAATAATTGCGCAACCAACATTGCATATGTATATATAATACGTTTGTAATACACCGTGTAGTCGTCAGCGCGAAAAAGTGGAAGTGAGAAGTGAAGTGTAGACATATGGGCACCTGGAAAAAAGCGATGCACATCAGTCAGTTCAGAGCAGTCGTAATGTTAGGATACTATGGCGTTTCATGGAAACACAATCTAACTTGGCGTTCAATGCGCCATTTTCTAATTACCATAATCACAACTCGTTTACAAGCAATTGAGGTTGTATTTGAATGTAAATATTTAACGGTAAATAAATATAATCATACGAGGAAATGACATGTTCTTTTTACACGTCGAATTATACACAGTAACCATATACTGATATTATGACATGATATGAATGCTATGCATCACAGGTCTTCGAAAGAAGTAGAAATAACTTGTTATATTTTTTACCATCAAGAGTACTATGTTATTTAACGTTCAAAAATTCTATTTACAGTCTTTTTGGGTATAAATAAGCAAACACGGATGATGAAATCCGATTGGGCCGCTTTTTTGCTTGTAGCGGTTGAATAAGTAGCCAGGAAATCGCAATGATCGTTCAAAATGACAAAGCGCCTGCCCGCATCAAGCCGAGCGAAGCACACAAAAACGTCTGCGTCAACAGAACTAGCCGTCTGTTCAACGTTAGCGCTGCCTACAAAAAAGGAATAATGACAAACGTCGCTCATTGGGCTCGCCACTCGGCACACTGTACGACGCTATTTTAGATTCGTTTTCCTCTTAGTAATAATATCTGGCCGGCTGATAATATAAGGCGACCGCAGTCGTTTACTAATATACAGAATAATAATAGCTGGTGGTAAAATACCGCTTCAATAAGTTACAAAGTTACAAACACGCGCAATGACGTTTAGAGATAACTTTGTATGTGCGAATTCATCGAAGGGTACTCATTCGACACGTGGAGGGATTTTGGAAGCACAAGGTGAACGACTCCGCACGTAATATATGAACAGTTGGGGAGAACGCAAACAGATAACTCGCGCGAAATATGGAAACACGTAAGGCCAGAGAATACTTCAAATTAGAGCCGCATTAGCGAGAACTCCAAGTAACATTAAAGGAGTTTTCTGTTATTACCGCACGCGACAATGTGAGCGTCTCGATGGACGAAGTTAGGAAGTTGGGAAAGCGTGGAAGATTACAAAATATAGTCAAGTTCGGTGCGCGAGTTAACGCGAACTTATATTTTATGTGCACACATGCAGCCGATTGATGTACGTACGTAGCATTAGAACTGTACCAGACGAAACTCGAAGGGCGGCAGCGGCAAAGGGAGGACAAAGTTAGCGCATCAACTTTCCCGGAGCAATTCGCCGAGAGTGCACTAAAATATAGTTCAAAGTAAGTTCGCGCGAACGGAACCGAGATACGCTAGCAGCTGTACCAAACTAGCCATTGATGATAACTTATATCATGTTATTGATCCGAAAACTTCAGCACTCTATGTAAATATATTCACGCTTATCTGACTGTGGAACTGCGCCAAGTTTAGATCACATCTGTAGGTCCTCGCAACATACATAAAACACTAATCCATGAACTTTAGCAATACAGTAGCGTTTTACGAATGTTATACTTCTTTGAGAACAGTAACAATATTGTGTTAATTATTTCACATATTGTGTTCTAGATACAGTTATTTTGAATTATTTGTTATTTTATGGATTTAATATTATTTTATGAAGGGAGGCAGAAGGGGTTTAACGGGTGAGATTTTATCACATTTCTATTCATTAATTTTATTTCCATTTAATACGGGACTGGAGAGATCGTTTCAAGGAATGGTACTTTAGTTTAAAATGATTAATAACCGTTATTTTATTTTAGCATACAAAAACATAATATGTTTAAACTGACGTGGTTTTGACACATTAAGAATGTATAAAACAAGGGAATTACTCGCGTAGTATTCCGACTATAGTCTCGACCACCGAATGTGTTCGAAACTATAGTCGGAACCCTTTGTCTTACTACTTAAGCAATTCCCGTGTTTTATACATTCATATATTATGTTTAATTTGAATTGATGCTGTATTTTCCTAGCGAGTGCACAAATTGAAACAGTATATTTATGAACTTTCAGAGAAATGTTAAAATATACATAACATGACAACTTATATCTACTTAGGAAACTACTGCTAGAAACACATACCAATATACTATATACACCTACATAACGAATTCAAATCAGCAGAGCCGTGTATACGCTGAGTGTATAGCAATGTTTAATCATAGTGAAAATATTAAAGCTAATGATGGATAATGTGTGAATGTTAATAAAAATAAATAATAAAATATTTTTTTAAAAATGGATTTTTTAACCAGAGTTACGTGGTTTATTGCTTTCACAACATGCTAGGCGGAACTTACATTCGAATTCCCACTAGGAGCAGAATATTTTCCTTCAAATAATTAATAAACAAAGTTTATTCATACTTTAAAAAAGATAATATGGTCACATTAATAACATCATAGAATTATCAAAAAACTATGCAAGCGAATCGTAGTACAAAAACAGTTTAAGTAAACCTCGGCTTTACCGATATGTTTTATGCTAGTGTGTCGAAATCGATGGTAAGAAGCGTGGTAATTAAAACTTAATTAAAAACGAAACTGTGAAAACTGTTGGATTACATTTGAGTTAAAAAAAACTACAAAATACAACCTACAACTATATAAATGACCATAAATAGCTATTATAGGGCGCGTAGATAGTTACATAAAAAATACTTAAATAGTAAGCTACCATATGATGTAAAAACTAATTACCGAAGTTATTTTAATTTGACCCCATAATAAACACATTACCTGAGAAAAACTATATAATTGTATCGAAAGACGTATGTAAATCGCCTAAACCTAATATCGGCATATTACCCCAATTTACCTCATATTATTTAATTATATCGCCATAATTCTACTATAACGGATCTACCCATTTGCAAAATGCATAATAAAAACAATTGAGCACTAGTCGCCGAATCAATGATTTTATAAGCTGAACTTTTCTATTTAACTACATATTTATTTGCTAGTTGTATTTAACTAAGCTGCCAATATCTCGCTTGATTAACAATACGGGTATATCTAATTTGTATGTATAAAAATAGTTAGTCACGGGTTTGTCTAAGAGACACACAGCCCGTATGTTCAATTGAAATAATTGACGGTTCCGCGTGTTATACTTACAGCCGTGGTGAAATGCCGTTTCCGGTGCGTCACGTTGTATTTCAATTCAATAAAAACAAAATAGACTGGTATCGTATACATTATTATATACTTAGGGAGTGCTATCAGCGATTATTGTTAAACAACGAAAAACGCGTTTAAAGTACTGCGTTACTAAGGGCATTTTAATTAATCACAGTTAAGGATACCAAAAATTAAGACACACAACAGTGTCGAAGTCGGTACCATGGGCACAATATTTTGATAATAGTTACTTTTGAACTATCATGGTACTGACTTCATCAAGCTATTTCACACTTTTGAGTGTTAAAGTCGGTTACATTTTCTGGTAAAAACATTTTGTGTTGAAGTCGGTTCCATTTTTTGCAAAAAAATTTTTTTTTCACTCTTTTTAGTTACCTTTGTTACTTATGGGATCAATTGTCATTGTGGTGTAGGTATGTTCACCGATGTCTTTACCTCCTACTATAATATCGTCTAGGTATATATACACGCACATTCAGTTATTGGAGTGTACCTAACTCAAAAATGATAGGCTTGTCCGATTTTGATGAAATTTAAATGGGACCACACTGTGGGTCACACAATGGGAAGCAACAGCTTTCAAATAAAAAAATAACGGTCAAAATCTGGATGAACCGACTTTTTGTGACCGTCGAGAATTATGCGGTAACAAACATACGTGTCGATTGAGAACCTCCTCCTTTTTTTAAATCGGTTAAAAAGTGATATGTTATTTGTTGTTAATTATTAATTGTTTAATTTACGTCAAAAATTACAATACGAATCGATCATGTTCTTATTGCAAAGTAGAGGTCTTGGTCAGCTGCGTGGTGAATTATGGCCAATATTTCTCTCTTTTAGAAGGGTGCAGCTACCATAGCTCAAAATGTTGAAAGCTAAGGGTTTCAACGATCTCTAAATGGTTTTGAATGAATAGGATGGTGCAAATCAATGTAATGTGTACTTTATCATACTCTTAATTATTATTTAACGTGTTAGTTATTTTCAAATACTCCCTTAACACGATCTTTTATATGTCTCTAAGGTCGCTACCTCAGAAAAAGCGAGAAATCTTTACCTGAAACAAAAAAAGCAAAAAATAAGACAAACTTTCAATGCCAGAGTTTGCAAAAAGGCAACGCTCGCTTGATTCACGCTACGAATATTGAGATATATATACTTAGAAACAGAGGAGTAGAGGATTCTCAACAGTCAGCTCACATCTCGTCCCTGTGGGGCGAGGGGAGGCAAATATATCCCCGAGTTGGGGACTATCGGGGTGGGCGTAGGGTGGGGGGTGGTCCAAGGTCGCCGTCCTTGCCTACGTAACCTAGCAGCGACCTGAGTCGCTAGGACTCCCTACGGCTTGCTTTAACGATTAATCGTATCATGTTTTGTGGGGAGATTCTACATGAATGAATATTTTGTATATAGGTACCTATAATTAAATATTAAGTTTGTTATTATATATCTGGAATATAGAGAACGTTTCGGTTAATAAAATCTTGGGATATAATTATAAAAGATCAACTTTGGCATTCAAAAAATAAAGGAGATTTCATAGAAAACATAGATATGTTCTATAAATATAAAGGAAAGTGTAATAGAATAACGAACACGTTCCAATTTAACCCAACGTTTGAACTCATAGGTACCTACATAAAATAGCCCCAATTTATTTACTGCAAAAAAATTTATTACGAGTCGAACATCCGTCGCGCTGCTCGTCTTGTGGTTCTGATGTTAGATTTTGTGAACACTTGCGCATGTTTCTGTAATACAGTTTGTCAACGAGCAGAATCAGCGAGATAGGAAGGTGCAAAAAAAGGTAAGTGAGTGAGCGAGATAACTATATATTGACATCATGTTGTTTGGTTTGGACCTTAATTTTAAAATA
This sequence comes from Apeira syringaria, assembly GCA_934044485.1. Lineage (NCBI taxonomy): Eukaryota > Metazoa > Arthropoda > Insecta > Lepidoptera > Geometridae > Apeira > Apeira syringaria. The sequence continues at coordinate 12,783,425 of OW203661.1, read as the reverse complement.
TAGCTAAAAAACAAATGAGATGATAGATTTAGAAACAAACTGAAGTAATCTGAGAATGCTACTTTTTGAGAAAGATATATTAAAAACCTGGACGCAATCTAGAGCAGAAATGCTAAATTTCGAACTTAGATTTTTATATTATTTTCGGTATACGGTTTATGTCAGTCTGAAACGTAAAATTTACGAAGCTTCAAAGCGCGGTAGAGCCCTCAGGATGACTTACAACGCCATTTGACGTTAATTACGATGCTTCGTCATGGTAGCTGTGGTCGATCATATCTTGTGACGATGTAATTCTTCAACATTAGCTTTCACCCGCTTAGTTGGATCGTCGACCGGTCAGTAGCTGTACTTGGCTATCTGCAAAGTAGCTGTAGGTATAAATTCCATGCGTACTTCCAAATGCATTGACCAAATAAATATTTAAAACGTTTCTAATTTAGATGGGTCTTGACCTCCACACGGCTACGTAAATATGCAGTGTATTTATACATATAAAACTTGCAGAATTCCAAGATATACAGTGGATGCGTCGCTCGGTCGGTTCAGCCTTAAACAGGTTTGTGAGATGGTCGCCGAGCCAGGTGGCTTTTAATTACCGCCGCCGGATCTTGTCAATGTCGACTTACATTAAGAAAAAACTCAAGGCAGAGGATTAATTAACATGGTAAATCCAGTAAGACCGCTTAAGCAAAACCACCGTGAACATTAAGGAACTAGATGTTTTTAAAGTTTATATGTACTGTGCAAAATTAGACATACTAAAAAAATACATCGAAACCTTTAGTAATTAAGAATTCATCTTAAAGAAGGAAGGAAAAGCGTACTTATATTTTTGATAACATATCAAAAACATTTTTGATAACATATCAAAAACATTTTTGTGCTTATGTACAATTATACATATGTAAGAGAATTGAAGAAATGGAAAGGTGGTGTTATAGGTATTTGCGAAAACTGATTTAGCTACTTGAAGTACGGTGATGACGTAAAAAAATGCCGTGAATGACGTCAATATTATTACGAATATATTAAGAGCTATTTTATATCAGCTATATATAGGTATGTTCTATCGTCTTGTTCGTGTAGAAACAAACTTTTCGAACGTTTCACCTATGTGAAGAGACAGAATGTAGGAGGAAACAACGAGACATGCAATTTACAAACATCAAGAAACTACCAAATTTATCTGTATTTATATTATTGTTACCAGTTTCTATTATCCTCCACCATATAACATTAACCTCTAATAAATTATTCCACTTGAAAATAAACAACCACAAATTTGATAATACATATCTTGATAATATCAGAAAATTGCATACCCGTGTTTGGTTTTTCTCTCTTAGAAATATATATTATGTGTCTTAAAACGCAACTCATCAAAGTTTTTAATAAGTCCGGCGCGGCGCTCGACCAGGATGTGGTCAGTTAGTCATGCATGAAGTTTTATTTCGTTTACGTGTTACATAGAAATCCTATCACCGAAGCATGCAAACACGCGGCGATTACGTAGACCTATAAAAAGTTGGAAAGTTACTTAAAAGAAAGCGTTTGCAGTGGCTGTGGTGAACTTAATCAGTCAAATTAAAGGTGTTTGGCAGAATTTATAAATATATCTTACGCAAAGAAATGTGCATCAAGTTCCCGAATATATTAAATAATCTAAAAACTACAGAGAATCAAATAATTGTCACTATTACGTTATAGTAGCGACCGTGCTTTACTCGGCATTTTCTCCATACCACACGTAGGGTGCGTTTCTTTTTGAGCTGTAAGCGCTGAGCAAAGCGTGCTTAGGCATTCCGAAATGCAGACAGCTGCACGTAAAATTTCTATGATGTCATCTTGCTGTGAACGCTCACGAGTTCGACGTAGAGCAATGTGAGCGCTGCTAAACACAGATAAGTAACTATATACTGAGAGTATCCTGCCGTGGTGGTACCGGCCTAGAATAGTACTCCCCCATCTCATCCCGTGGGTGCCGTAAGAGTCGGCTAAGGGATAACGTACCAGGAGGTGGGCAGCAGCGCCTTCTGAGGATCGAAAATCATACTGCGCTCGCCAACCCGCCTGCCAAGCGTGGCGAGTATTGGCAAATCCCCCCTATATGGGGGAGGCATACGTCCAGCAGTGGGCGCACATGGCTGAGAGAGAGATACTGAGAGTCAAACATCCGACTCATTTAGAGAATCTGTCGAAAAATTGGTTGTCCGTCCACAAAAAATTAAAAACGCAATTTTAACTATCAGAAAAAAATGACCCGTAGTCTTGGGTTCAAGTCCCACTGGTAGTCGAATTTTTCCTTATAATTTGGTTAAGTTTTATATAATATGGAGTTGAGCTGTGCTACATTAGGCTATTTTCACGGCTTATATAAAACACCACCTAACAACCTAGTTAATAGGGCGATTGGCACGAGTCAATCAACACAATTAAATAATAAACTTCTAGGAAGCGTTGTTTTGAGGCATAACTTTAGAGCAGAATATAAAATTAGACGCAGCAGACGTTTTCGTTGCGGTTTTTATCAATATGTTTCAGTTCAAATTAACCTCACAGTTTGATACATGATTGATAATATAAAAATAACATAATGGTCCAATACGTTCATAGTGCTGAGTCACTGTTCCTCCTGTGTATGCTTTTAGGAAGGAGTGTTGGTCATATTATTAGTAGAGTATACAAACATTCTTTAGGTATTCTCTACGGCTCATAATCTATCACGCCGGTCATTGCGAGCTGGCAGATAGGTCAGTGGCCGGCCTAATGTCAAAGTTTTCAGACGCCTAAACTAGTCTAGTCGGCTGTTTTTACATTCACTGTACCGCAAATTACGCATAAAGTCGGGCCTGCAGAAGTTGCTAACGGCACTAAATCCAGTCTTTATCTAGTAATGATGGACCATAACTGCCAGTAACGCGGCCATGCGATATTGGTTCCACTGAGATTGCCCTTTTGAAACGCTTTATAACATATTAGGAGTTAGTTATATTAGAGTGTTATATTAGATCAATATTTAAGATTCCGAATAAGACAGAACAGGAACATCGATAGCGTTATTGAATTAATGCTGGTGACAACTTTCTATGAAAAAAAAACAACAACAACAATAAATACACTAATAATTATAAATACAATAAGTACAATGGTAATGGTAGATAATAAAGAACTTATTATTATTAATGGTGGTTTGCCGCTTATAAATACGGTACTTTACATACGTAGGTACCCGTCATTTACTCACGGGGTGGCGTCACGAGCCTATATGACTCGTGAATCACCACGCCTTTATTCCCCCAGGGATGCAGGGATATTAAATTCAGCGCAGTCATCAGCAATATCATTAGTGTAAATTAATTAAGAACTGTATGAATACTGCGTCATCTACATACATTGTTATTTAACAGTATGCATACCCCACACCATGATACCATGGTAAACCCAGAAATATTATGATACAATACGTTACTTTTAAGTCATTTCGCTGGCGGATACAGTACTGAAAGTTTTGAATGGAACGTTACACATTTACAAAGATAGTCTCAAAATTGGACTGCAGAAATTATATGTAAATGGAATTCTGGGAATCTAAGATTTTTCTTTATTGACAAAAAAGGTTTTATACTTTTTAAATATTTCAAAATTATACTGAACAATATTAAAATTATAATGACAAGCTAGACTTGTTGACCCACGAGCCCAAAATAAAACCCAAACTGGCCCAAGCTAGGCCTGTATCTTGGGACCAAAAACAATTGATTGATCGATTGCGAACACAAAACGCAAAGAAATGCATCATCCACATGTGTGTCGATCGAACACGCTTGCAGATCTGAATTTAATAAAGAAATTAAAAATAGGCTTGTTAAACAACATTCAACATAGAAAATGGCCCTGAATTACTTGTCTCTTCTAGGTACATACCTAACATTTTGGAACGCTGCGATATAGTTGTATTATTATATCACGTATTTACTTACCTACGTATTAAGGTTAATGAGTTTGACTATATATGATAGATAGTGAAATAATCATATTTTCAAACCGACAAAATATTTGAAATATGACCCCGTTTGTTCGCCGCTTCTCCTCATAAATCTCTATCTATTTTGTCATAGTGATAGTAATTACAGAGTATTGAAAATATATATTAATATTTTTTAAGTTATCATCTAATACTGCTTTACGTTTGTATTGCAGTCTGTCAAGAATAATTGTTTCAGGTCTAGTAACGGTGAATGCGTATTTACTTTCACCAAACCATGACCGGCCGAACCATTTATCAAATTTGAATTGTCAAAGTAAACAGTTGTTAAAAATCCATCAAGATGTTTAGTTTGTGACGGTCTATACAGAAAAAGACCTATGCTATAGTGTAAGCAAGAAATACATAAAATACTTACACGCTTTCATTTTTCCTCGGCATTAACAAAACAAATAGAGAGAAAAGAAGCAATTTTCTAGAATTTCGACTTTGAACCTTTATTCACAACAAACCGATTCTGTTTAGCGACAAGAAGCCATTACACGAAATTTTGTTCCCCGACAGACAAAAGGTATGCGTGTTCTATCTATATATATAGATTTTCATGGAGTTAGTAACAAATTAAAATTGTAGATAAAAAATACTTTTATATTAAACTAGCTGCGCCCCGCGGTTTCACCCGCGTGCACTACGTTTTTCCCGCTGACTCAGTTATCCCACGGGAACCATACTTCTTCCAGGACAAAAAGTAGCCTATGTCCTTCTCCAAAGTCCCATGTATCTTTATACCAAATTTTATCTAAATCGGTCAAGCCGTTTTCATGTTATGTCGTGACAACGGAAAACGGGTTTCATTTTTATATATATAGATACAATACATATTGTATTATTTAATTGAACTAATTCTAAAAGTGCTTAGTAACACAACGCAATGCAACTAGGAGAGGATGACAAATAGTCTTCAAATATCCATATTTAGATATTTGAAGTGTTGTAGAACGCAAGGTGAAGTGGCCAAATCATCACAGCCGTTGTGTCAACTTGATCTGACTGACATGCCATTTGATAACAAATAGAATAAAGGAGTCAACTGCTTTAAAATAAAAACATTCAACGATCATACGCTGTGATGGCCTTTTATTTGCTTTAGATACGTTTCAAACTACACTTTTTGATGATTCTCTACAAGTGGCTTCTTAAGCGCAGCAGTAGCCTTGCGACGACGTCTAAGCTTAATTAACTTTCATACTATGTCGCCGGGAATCGTCCGTATCATGCGAAACTTACCGACTTACTGAATTAGCATTCTTTCCAATGTTTTTTATATATATGCAAATATAACAATTGTAAAAGTGCTTATCTGTAGAAACTTAGCAATTATTATTCTGCTAAGTCATAAAAACTAATATCCATCCCACATTTGCATGATGGTACATCAGAGTTTGAGGAAATAGAGTATACGAAACTTTTTGATAAATCAAATAGAATCCTGACCGTCGTACTAACACCTTGCCCCCGAAGTGTTGCGCTGACACAACATTCTGTACTAAAACAACGTGTGCCTCCACTATAGTATAATGGGTGGCTGAACGGTTTATACCACACCCCTCCTCCCGGCCCCCACACTCACCCCTCGCACAGTCGCCACTTCCATGACTCAGCTGCTAGCGTCAGATCAAATTCAACGTAGCGTTTCTGGATGCTTGTTTTCGCCGTAAATAATCATTTTTTGTCTATAAAGCGTTTGGTAATGCCGACACAGGCAAGATAAAGGTGAGCAAGGACCGAGTATAAATTACAGACGTTTGGCGTTACAAAACTTGTTTTAGTGTTTTAATATAACTTTGGCAACGAATCGGCGGATCGGCGAGAATGAAAAACTTTATTACGGCACCGAGAGTTATTAAAATTGTTTTGAGGAATATCAATCCTTGATTTCGAACGTTGAACTGGCTACTAGATTCATAATCTTATTCCAAGCTTACAATAACATGTTTGACAAGATGGCTCCACTAAGATATCAGAGAAACAAGCAATAAATTATGAAGTTAGATAAGTCTGACTCAGCTCTCGAACGAGAACGATGCTATGGAAACAGGTTTGAAACAAAATTTAATTTATTAATATATGCACGAGGAAACAAACGATTCTTTTAAATAATAAAATGCGGCAGCACAAAAGGCTATAGGCGCTATTACTGTTTCGAAAAATTTCCATGACAAAGTAATGGCATAGTGAACGGTACTAAAGCGGCGAATGTACACGAAGCCTAGTTAACCGGCCGCATTTCGATACCAACCAAGTCGAATCCAATTAACCGCTGGCGGCGAGGGGTTTCATTAGCTGGCCAAATAGATGGAGTCAAACCAAAGGACGAAAAAATTAAAAAGAAAAAAGCAACCGTTTTTGCACAGTTGAGCAAAACAGCTTTCACAAGACGCCATTAAATATATTTTAATGGTCGCCCGGACGAGGTATAAACCGCGTGTTTTAATTACGTAAGTGTACGATAAAACATGCGTAAAGCAGCTCTGGCAATGGTTTACTTGTATCCAACTGTGAGAAAAATGCTTCAAGCTATATATATATGGTTTGAAGGCAACAGCATTAACATCGATTGGAGACAAGTATCTCCCTTTAATAATAAATAGGCTGTATTTGAGTACTGTTTGTTGCTTGAAGATCGTAACAACATTAAATCATGCATATTGACGAGTTGTGAGAAGTATCTTGTTTGGCCATGGTTGAGAAACTTTAGAATAATAAGTAACTTTTCGTTTGTTTCGTTTTGCATATTATGCCAGGCGGGTGTCAAGAATGCCCCCGTTTCATATTCACATTATTAAAGGCGCGGTAGACCTAGTGTGAGTTTTTAAATGTGTAGGAAGGCTACGAGCGCACACGCAGATTGGAGAGAATATTATATAGTCTCTATGACAACTTTAAACGCCACCTCGGGTTTTTTTTTACAAAACTTATTAAGCGCTCAGTGTGTCACGCGAACGCGATTGTAGCGTTCCGAACGAAAAAAAAAATCGCTCAAGGTCTACACTACTAGCCTAGATAGACCCCACTCGTTTCGAGTCAATGTTAAAACAAAAAAAAACTACATTTGAAATGAGGTTTCATCAACACAAGTTATCATGTGCTTATAAGCATTCTAGGTCCAGCGTCATTTCATCTGGACCACATCGTCACTGTCCATTAAGTGGAATAGTGGCCAGACGCTATATCTATACAATTCTGAGATTTATCCTAAGAAATGAAGATACATACTTCAACTACACTTAACTTTATAGGTTTCTCAATACTCACAGAAAACCCAATTAAGTCACTCTGATCGGTACTATACACACACGCCTGTCTATATACACTACTAGCTGCGCCCCGCGGTTTTACCCGCGTGGTGATGGATGATGATGAAAAGTGGCCTATGTGTTATTCCAAGACCTCAAGTATCTACATACCGAATTTCTTCCAAACCCGTTCAGCTGTTCTGACATGATTGAGTAACAAGCATCTATCCACCCAAACTTTCACATTTTTAATATTAGTGGGATTAAATAATAGGTTTCTCTACAATGTTCCTGAAATCTCGGAGTCCAACCAAACCAATGCGGCAGATGCCACAAGTCATGTCCCTACACCCAGTTTATACGACTACGTGGCCGAGGCGCACGAAATTGAGACATAAATTGTGCATTATGGACAGGCACGCACCGCCGCGCGATAAGCAATGGAACGATCGCACTTGGATTAATATTAAGTATGAGCTATACGCTTGTCAGAGCACCGAGTATGGATGCTCATTTGTATCAAAGCTAGTTATTTAAACAAATTGGGATTCTGATAGTGGGCGCAGCGTATGTTAGGATTGGGAATGCATACGCGTTTAATATGTTCAAAAGTAAATTTTATATGGATAAATTGATTTTTCTTTCACTAAATATAGATTAATAAAATCACGTTTGATTGATATGAAACTAGATGTTCAGTGACACCAGACGGAACACACAAGGTTTGTTACAGTGCAAGACGGCCTCATTATTGAATCGTCATTCACGAATTGAGAATTGATGTTAATTACCGCGTCACACCATTAATAAGTATCCAAACATTGCGATAATTGGTTTTGCTGTTGGAGAATGCCAGACACGCAACACATATATTTTTAGATAACCTTAAACGTTGAGCTAGTGAACGCCCACGAACCGCAAATCTTTGATTAGTGAGCGACGAAAATAAAAGCGTTTATTTTTCTGTGCACAAATAGCTGGCAATATACATGTTACTCATTCTTTATTTATTTAAAATTTTAGCAGAGATACATTTAAACATCGAAGGCACTAAACATGGCACCATATAGCTTATTGATACATAATTTTGATAGGATGTTAAGAGACAATTCAAACTAGTTACAAATAACAACATGACCAGATTCAATATTGAACCCGATAATAAATGATTATTATTAGTATTTACGAAATATTAACTGAAGAATACAGTGATATAAAATAGAACTTTACTTTAATTAAAATAACAATCTTAACTGCAATAAGATTGGTGGTAAAGCACTTTTATGTAACCTGGGTGATAATTTTCTTATTTATTAATACAAGGAATTCATAAACAATACATAATAATATATAGCAAATAATTCAAATGTAATAATAAATAAACTTTGCATTCTGCTAAAATAACAATCGAATCTCGATTGCATTGTAGGTAATTGCATTTCGGTAAGTATTATTTGTATATATAATATTGTATTATATATATTGACTGTATAGTGACCACATCTACAATTTATAAACTAGTTGCTATTTAACCACAGCTGGCACTAAACGAGATCAAAGCTCGGAGTAATACCGCGCAATAACAAGCCTTCAGCGTGGTCGTCACAAGGTCAACGCGTCGTCTGTCTTCTGTCATGTGTAAAACTTATTAGCTTCAAGATCATGATTTAATATATCCACGTATGTATATAGTATGTATAACTATATACCTATATAGTTAATGATAACCACCGGTCATATGCATGTGATGTTATATACCGTGATGCAAATAACGTGCAATAGGAACATTCGAGAAATCTAATAAGAAAATTGAACGTGACAGGAATTATATATATAAGCACAATACAATATTATTTTCCAGGAAACCATTCCTTTTCACTACTGCATATGCTGTTGTATAAAACTATAAAAACAATGTGATGCGTGAAGATGCCACGACTCGCAAGTAACGTAGTCACTGAGTAGCGCTCTCAAGGTCGACTCAGTGTCTTGAGCTAACGCGTTAACATAGCAGAGTATCATATACCTGTAGGTTTATATGTATGGTGCTATGGAAAGTGTATATATATATATATATATATATATATATATATATATATATATATATATATATATATTTATATATATATATATATATATATATTTTATACATACAATATACATACGTCGTTTTGCGCAATGCAATAGTGTGCAGTAGACAAGACAATATTCAGTAGACTGTGGCGTACACAACAGCACAAACTATTATCCATCACCTGCTACGCTATTATGTGTTTAAATTCTCTTTGTTAAGGTTGACGAGCAGTTATGACGTGGCGCCAGGCTGTCCGCTTAGCCGGCCATAGGCGATATATTATGCCAGCAATGCTGCATGAGCAAGCCCTTATACCCAGGTTGCCCGTTGCCATTCATGATTAATTAATTGATGTTTTTTTACCTACTTTGTATTACCTATTTGTACTTTGTATGTACTTGTAACTTACGTACTTGTATCTTTTAGGCTTGTGTTTAAAAATAAGACATATATTACTGTGTACTAGAGTTATTAATAGTACACTATGTACGTTTTCCCTAATTATGCATTGAATCCGCAATTTTTTAAAAAATACTATTTCATTTAATCACGTGGTTAGTAATACTATAAGTTTGCATTCTAGTATAAAGCAAAAAGACGCGTAAGCATAAGTATACCTTAAAAATAAATTAGGGAAACATCTAGAACACCTAATAGTATAATAGAAATGGGAATATTGAAAATGAGGTGGTTGAGGAACTACAAGGAATAAGTTGGAATTAACCAACTTATACCTGTGAGAGTTTAAGTCTTACATTACTAAAATGTCATCTAACTGTATAGACTTCTATAATTATTACTTAAAATACTTATTATTATGGCATTGTGTACTAACTCGCAGTCTATAAACACTGCGTTTTTTTATAATTTATAGGTTAGCGTTTCACTACTATACCACTTCATGGTAAGTGACGATGTAATCGAAGATGGATCACGCTAGGCTTAGAATGTTGATTGGCTCCCAAGGAAAGCAGGCTGAACACACGGAGTTTTTCAAACATGAGGGCGGTGGGTAGTCGGTCTGGTTTTGGAAAGTACTCTGAAACTATGAACTTTAATTGATAAAGATGTTACATTCCGCGAATTCTGCAGACAAAGGTGGGGATCGGACCAGAGACGGTAACCAGGACGACCGTTCACAACTTCAAATTTAAGGCTATCAACTTAGGAATAAAAAAGAACTGTTGGGACAGTTATATTTTAGATTTTATACATCTGAAAACTTACAGCATTTTATTTGCTTTTTTAAGAAATGACTGATTGTTGTATTACGTTTACGTTTTTGTATTACGTAATTGAAGGCTATATTTGTTTTAACTTAATGCTCAAGATTATAAAGTGCGCTAAGAGCTATAATAAGAGCGCTTTCCATACGGATCGCTACTTTCCCGACGCGAGACAAGATCACGGATGCCTCCGTAAGACATAAACATTTTATGTGTACATAAGTCCCAACAGTGCTTGTGTATGTTTTATTAGTACCATTCAGAAGTCTTGTCTCCACCTCTGCAGCAAACGAAGACAAAACTACGTCTAGGGCATTTTACTTGCTGCTTGGGGCCGGCTACAGTCATTTCCTGTCTCCATTCATACTGTTTTATTACTTCTTTCGTAATTTGTTCACAGTTGGAATGTTAAATATATAATATATGGTGCATCCACTGCTTTAGTACCAAAGAGAAAGAAATCCTGATATGTCTTTCCACTGTGACAAATTATAGCTTGTGGCGAATGAATTCTACATACAAGAATGAAATACACGGATTCCGTATAAACAATGGCATACATGTTTTAGTTCAACTGTGCCGATTCTGCATATTTTCTTATTTTGCCACATATACAAAGACCATTTCCAATGTTCTTGAGAGAAAGTGAAACTAAAAAAAAACCCTAAATATATTTTTTCACTACATTGTCTTACACAAATATTGATTGCAATACCGTAGAAATTACTTGATACCTGCAACTTTATCCGCGTTGAATTCGGTATTTCATACGGCCTTTCAATGAGCTGGCGACACCCTATTTACCAACCGGCATTAATCAGACAGGCAATAATTCGAAGGCTAGTAACTGGACTATGCTACTAACCTCGCGTGCACCGCAATCAATATGAAATAATTTCAACAATACTACACAAAGCCGACAATAATTATAATTTTAATAGGTCGGTCAGCGAATAGGGTGTTCGACGGGCACTGCTGCCACCCTCGCCAACCTCTCTCTCAAATGTTGTGGTAGGGGAAGGGGGAATTAACGACCCGGCCACAATAGAACTGTACGTAAGTTAATTTATATTTAGGTGTTATTTGATTATTGAGTGTGCCTATCGAAGCGATCAAACGTGGTTTGTATGAGAGATAACTAAAACTAACTGTTCAGAAAACAGTTTTTTATAATGAGTCTTAGGGGTTAGGAACAGAGTGCGTTCCTAAATTTGTGTAACAACGGAGCAGTTCTCTAATCTTATACAACAAAAGTGTTCAAATGAATATCTCCCAAACAACTGCAATTTTTTACGACATACGTTCATGGATGTCCGTCTTGTAACAGAATAATTTCATTAGTGAGCACTTTCATAGTACACTTGTATAGGCAATCGTAGCTGACTTATTACCATATTACGTATGATTACACAAGATTACATTATGAATTAAATACATTTCCTCTATTTATTCCTAGCCAGTTGCAAGATATTTATATAAATTTAATAACATGGAAGGATTTAATAATTATGAACTTGACTCGATAAGAATCATCAACCTAAATAAACCCTGCATCTATACGACCACTGAAATTGCAATTAACTCTAGATTTCGATTAACAGTTTGAATTTGTATCATGTGAAGGTAATAGTTACAGGTGGTAATGTAATAGGTGACTACAATCATCCAAGTCTCACTTAACTCACAATGGTTGATATCACGTCAGTTCACCGTCCTCACATTGTTATGGCAATTTATATCTAAAAATACGCGACAGAACCGCCGTGATGGCCGGGAAAATCCCAGTGGCATCCGTCCGACTGACAAGCAATTTGAGATAAGTGAACCAACGTGAAGCGTCGTTGCCGGTACATAGGTAAAAACAGAAGGTAGGGTTGATCTAGCTATAGCGCTGGAATATTTAAGTGATTGACATCGGCGCGCGGCGTGAAAAATGCATTGGGGTCAAGACTTTGAGAGAGGTCACAGTGTGAGATGAATGATATAGAGGGTATATGACATTGACGAAAATAATATATTAGGACTGCCACTCTTGAGAAAATGCGAAAGATTAATTTATTAAGCTTCCGATGTATCAAACGCTATAAATTGTTAGAATTATTTTTTTCATGCTTTCTATTCGAAAAACAATAATTGGTTTGTCTATAAGTGCGAACAAAGTAGGTCTTTTCTGTTATTTAAAACACTTTTACGCCCGCTGTGAAGTACAGAGCATGCGTAAAAGACTTTTAACGCCCGCTCTTATACGTTACGTTATTTATAGAGTAAAACAGTAAACCATAGAGTAGTATCACTCTATACTACTCTATGGTCACGGGCCGTAACCAAATAGGTAAATCTAGAAAAAGTATTGTACTGTACGGTTATAAAAGGGCGCCAAAATATTCGAGGAAGCGTAGTATCAAGTGCAGAAATGTTTCAAATCAAACTTAATACTATTATAAACGCGAAAGTTTGTACGTATTTTTTGTTTGTATGTTATTCTTTCACGTCTAAACGGCTGGATGGATTTTGGTATGGAGATAGCTTAAACCCTGGATTAACACATACCTAGGCTAATTTTCATCACTACCATAATCACCATTGTTCATTACCACGCGGGTAACACCGCAGGGCACAGCTTGTATTCAAATGATATTTTTCAGATATTACTTTATATATTAGATTTATATTTTATGTACCATTTGATGTGTGCCACTTCCAACGCGTCTTTGTGGCGATCAATGGTGGAGGCATATGTCCAGCAGTAGACGTTTTATGTTAGGGCTGACATGATGATGTACCTTTTTATTTATTAAATTCATGAGTACTTACATGTACTATTTAAAAATCTCTTATTTATTTTTCTTATAGTGTGATGAATAGTAGTAGTATTGTGTATCACACGGTCGCAAAATTATTCCCTCGGGCGAAGTATATTGAATCCCTCGCTGCGCTACTTAATAATCCTTAGCTACGATCGAGATTCTACTTATTAATCCTTCGCTCCGCTCTGGATTCGAAATAGCGCCCTCACCGTAAAAATATTATTTTGCTCCTTTGTGGTACAATCTACTATTCTAAATGTCACATATGGCGTCATTACAACGCATGTGATGTATATCAGCTATCTTCTGACTTTCGTAAATGATATTGTATTCTTATCTTATCACTGATAGATGCAAATTCTTGCTAATACAACAATCGCTGTTAGGTTGTTAGAAATTCATTGGGCCTCTATAATACATTTGCATAAAATCCAGTGATGCCATATTGTTTTACTTGAACGGGTACATGTAAACCAGATTAATGGCGTAATATTTCGCCATAATGGCAACCCTAGGCCGGACCACGCAACGGCATTTGAGTCGGTAATTATGCGCATTACATTATGCGAATGGCACGTCACCAACCGGTGTATTTGCAAAGAAATATTTTTGTCAACTACAACAAAAAAAGTTCGGTATAAAACGTTATAAAAAATAATTTGACAATTGGCATCCTTTTCTATCAACACAGATGCAGGATAATGTCTGCACATCTTTAGCTGGCAGTTGATCTGATGATTAACATAAAATAAAAATAAAATTAAACCTTCTCGTCCTAGTCGCTGAATTAGCCGATAGTTGATTCGTTACGGTACAATTTTATTTAGTGTTTTCAACGCTCCCGCTATAAAACTAAAATTGCAAAAACTCGTCAAATAAAGTACCCATAATATAAATTATAATTGCCTAGTAAATACAATAAAAAAACTAATTTAAAGATGTGACCAATTTCATAGACTAGATCCGACATTCTGAAAATCCCGTAGTCAGGTTTAGTAGAAAAAACACAAAAATAAAATCTGCCAAGCTAGGTGGTCGTTTTTGGACATGTTTGAAAGCTAGTTCGAGACTATTTACATCAGATAGGCGGGAGACTATGAGTCGCCTCGTTTCAAATACCCCTAAAATAGCTTAGGCGAATACATTACAACGGATTTTAAAGAACTCATATACAAATTAACATCATTCCACAGAGTTGGGTAACTGACAAGCGATTATTATTTAATATTATGACCCAATCTTAAGTATCTATGCTACCTAGAACTAGGGAAAAATATTGAACAAGAAAAAAACGAACACATTCTCTCAAGTGGACGAGTATACGAACGATTAAGAACTGACTTTTAATAACTAGTTTCAACACAATAGACGCCACTTGAGCATTCTAGTTTGACTGGATTTTTCTGTCATTATTTCTCAACCATCAACTAATAAGGCCACCATGGACTAGAATAGCATGGGTCCCACCAATTACTAGCAAGACATTAAAAAGCACATCCAATGAAGAAATCCTACTTGATAAATTAAAATTAACAGTTACACTGTAATAATTGCATAATTAAAAACTAGAATAAACCAACTTCCACTACTTATCAGTGGAACAATTTCAAAATGTTCTTGATAATAATGACAATCTAGCAGAATTCACTTTTTGAATGACAATAGGACAGTGCAAATCAGTTCATAATCGACGGAGTAATGAGATAACAACCAACACATCAGTGGAAGATTTTCAATATGTAACTGAAAGGAAGGTGTAAAATTATTACGGGACAACCTGACGGTATATCCTATCGAATAACATTTACAAATCAGTTAATAAACGCGGGAGTTAGGGGATATCAAACATAAAAAATGCAAATTGATTGAGAACATTCTCCCTTTTTGAAAAGTCGGTTAAATAATGTTATTTATCGACGTTGTATAAGTGCGCGAGTCGTATAGTAAGAAAACGAAAATCAGTTATAAATTAATATAAAAGATTAATATTTCGTTGTTCTATTTTATGTGACCATTTCAATGTGTACTGACTTGTCGGGCTCCACAGTTTTAAGTGTATCTGCGGCCGAGCTACGGTCAGCATATATGTATCTAGTGGCGTTAGAAATAAGGTTACTTTTATAGACTTTATGTTGTGTTAATCGTTTTTCTTGCTAATTTCACTCAAATCTTTAGAACCATTCCCGAGTGACGGACTTATCGAAAAATAATGTTCATTCAAATATTGTAAGCATTTTTTTAAAGATTATAAGCTTACGTTTGAACACTGTCTCACCTGATGTTAAGTGACGATATTTATTTGTTAATACACATTATTTAGTTGAAATGGTAACAAATCTTCACCATGTTCTAAAGTTTATAATCAAAACTATTGGGACTATACGTGTTCACACGAAGACTCTTCTCATGATCACGATAAATATCGAAACGGCGGCGGAGACGTTAGTAAAATTATATTTTGATATTTGAATATGCGCGATGATAAATGAATGTCGCGAAAGTTCTAAACCTAAAACAGTATGTACAAATGTGCACATATTTCGACCAATTAACTTCAAACAGGTAAAATTCGCTTTTCGGCTCATTGAACTGAACGCTGGAACCCGATACAAAATATCGCATGTCGAGACAATAACGGGCACAACGAGTTTCGAAGACACCTTTCCACGTCCTCGATTTGAACAAAGCTGAATAAACATGTATAAGAGTGATACATACATAATGACATACCTACATACATACAGCGTAAAGATAAGTGTATCTATACAACGTGGCAGTTGATTCCATCGACGCGGTTATTTAAAAGGGACGTTATCGAATGCTGATCACTTGTGAGTAAGCGGTTGCGCCAATTGTAGGGCCACCATGCGATAAAATACGGATATCGACATGCAATTGCATATAATGAATTTTTAAAATTAGTTCATGGTAGGTAACTGGT
Source organism: Apeira syringaria (assembly GCA_934044485.1). NCBI lineage: Eukaryota > Metazoa > Arthropoda > Insecta > Lepidoptera > Geometridae > Apeira > Apeira syringaria. Next base: position 12,767,093 of record OW203661.1, on the reverse strand, counting down.
ATAAGCCAAAAGTAATACTGGAACATGGAACACTTGTATTTTCGACTGACACTCGGACACTGTCAGGATTTGAACTGACATGCTAGTTTTAAAGTAGACACTAACGCAATAATGAACATTATTTGCGAAATATTATATACCGACGCCAAAAAAGGAGGAAGTTGTCCATTCGATTGTATTTTATTTTTTATCTCAAAACTTAGACAGATACCGATTCTAAAATTGGCCCACAGAAATGATTCAGTTGAATTACTTTAAGAGAAAATAGTGAAAATGCTCCATTCCTAACCATTAGGGGTTTTTTTATAATTTTCAACACCACGTATTTTTGTAATTGTATGACAGGCTGATAAGAAAGTTTAACGTTCACTTAACCGATATTATTAGAATATCACCTTTTCTCGTGGTAACCCTACTATCATGAACGTGTGGGTGTGGCAATGCACGCGCACACGTGCAAGCCCGTAACGGATGCGGTCTCTTCGTCTATTTACCAAGCGAGTATCCAACGTGAGCGGGTGTCATTTCAACGATTTATAATAGCATTAACAGTGCATGTATGGGAAAACTTTAATGTAACGGTCGGACACGGATAAAAACGTGTGCGTTTACGTTAATATTGTCATTGTTGTAGCAACAAAGGGCTGGGAAACATTTGGGTGCCGATGATTGCTACATCACATGAAATTTTGATGAATTTATAATGCTATAAATGCTAATTATAATATTAACAAATAGTAATAGTATTTTATGACTTAAAATTTGTATGTTTCTGCCTCTGCACTTTCTTTTACCATGCCATTAGTATTCGTAACCTCTTTATGTAGATTAATTAGCAAGCATGTCACTACTATACAGTAGAACGCTTGAAGGTCAGTGACGATATGGTCGAAAATGGAATCACGCGGGAACAAGAATATTGATTGGCTCGCAAGGGCAGCTGTGTGTGACTGTACTGTTTGGTGCAAGTTGTAGTAGATCATACTTAAAGATGGTACCTATCCAAGCAGGAGCTGTATGATAAAATAATTATCCACTAAGCTACAGATTTGATAACAAACCACAAAAGCCCAATTAAAAAATGGGGATGGAGGTATGCACATCAGATTAATAGTCGATACAACAGCTCTGAAGCTATAAATCGCTTTTTTAATGTTGACACATTCACATGGTGGCGGCAGGAACACAATCACATTTTACAAACATTCAAGACCAGATAACAAACATCTATGGTCTAAAATAAATGTTTTGCCTTGGTGGGATTAAAACAAACCCAAGGCTGCTGGATGACCACTGAGCCACAACGTGAAACCTAAGACAAGCCTAACCTCTTTACTAAATGGCTATGTTCAACTAACAGCCTGAATGATATTCACCAGTAACATTTGTTACATATTACAACATTTAATAAACTGTTTGGCTAATGCTTAGGCTATTCGCAAAATTGAGTGACCATTTGACAGAAGAAAAAAAATTAAGCCTCTGTCATAAGAAATTCTTTATTTAATATATTTAAAATGTAACATAATAAATACTGTTAAGGATACCTACGGATTATTACTGGATTGAGAACAGATAAATGAGTAATCATAATCTACTTTGCTGACATACTTATTGACTGTGTTTTCCCCATATATACCTGTATCTAACCCTCAAAATATCAAACTGAACATTGAATTTGCTGATTTATATCAGTACTAATAGTTCATAAGATAAGATTACTAATATACTAACTATACTAATAACTTTAATTCTCGCAGAACAAATGATCTTAGCTAGTAATTTTCATCAATAATTTGCTAGACAATATAATTATTTTATTTAATCTAATATATAAAACATGTCTGAGAATAGCTAATGAGAATAGTTCACCCCCCATTTTTTTATATGTATTTTCGTATGAACAAATATGCAAATAATTTAAGTGTGATCCTTGAAATGAAATAACTTTAATGAAGTATCGGTCACTTTTGCATCTTGATAATTTATATGGCAGAACAATGTTTGCCAGGTCAGCTTGTATATTATATTATTTAATAACCATTGCAAATGTAGATAACCAAACAAAATAAACCACAATCTAAAAAGTAGCAGGTTACTGATAATAATATGGAACAATATGAAATAATATGAAAATTAAATCAAAAGTAGGTATATTTTAAATAACAAATAATATTTATATGAGAGTAGATTGTATAATAGACCATTAACTAACTATTGAACAAGGGTCGCAGATTTGAAGCAATGATAGCTCAGCGGGGGGAGCCTGACCTGTCAAACTGACGGACACTGGTTCGATCTCAACAACAGCTTGAGGTTCAGGTGAAGGTAACACCGTTATCAAATTCCCAGCATGGTGGTAGGGTACTTACTAATACCCGCCTGCCTAGCTACCACCCTCAAGTTTGAAAAATTGTCACCAAACACATAGTGTGTTCAGGCAGCAGTCCTTGAGAGCCAGTGAGCATTCTAGATCTAGTGTGATAACATCTTCAACCACATCATCACTGGCCATCAAGTGAGATAGTGGTCAAACCCTAGATCTATACAGTATAAAAAAAAAGATAACATGACTCCAAATTAAACAGTTACAGGAGGGGAAAATTAGCTGGAAATATAATATTAATTAAGTTACATTATGTTTTAACTCTTCAAGGAGTTAGAACATATTGTAAACTCAATTATTGGAAGTAAAAAGCCATATATTTAAAAAGAGATTTATATAATAGATGATACATATCTTAATTTTGATACTTGTGATTGTGCCGATTAATTGTATAATACATATTTGTATGATGTATGGGTGCTCCTTGTGCTTTACCACTCAGATCAGTGGTAAAACACTATATTTCCTCAAAACTGTGTACACTTGATCAGATTTATTTTTTTAATAATCCAGTTAGTTGCAATCCCTGAGTACTAAAAGAAAAGATAATCAACCTAACTTAGTTGTATTTTCTTATACTAAGGCCTACAGAAATGTGTAGAAATTCACATCAACCAAATATATTGAGATGCAAGTACTTATTTTTAATTTATTATTAATGTAATCTTAATTTACAGCTAGAAGACCATTTTTATCTTTTTTATGTACTAAGAGATTACATAGTCCAGCTCCAGTGCAGGTCTAAATGACCTGCACTGGTGGTATGGTAAGGTACATGTACTGGTGAAATGTATTGTAAATAAATTTTGCCTTGAGCAGATATAACTGTGCATGTGATTAACTATCAGCTCATAACACATGACTTAATTACATTTTTTAAAAGATATAGATAAAGGATCAACAAATGTATGACAATTGCTTGCATAATCTGACGATAACTTTTTATTTGTTCTCACAAATGAATGGCAAAAAAATTTGTGGCATTTATGAGTACATAATAGTAACCCATGATTTATTATATTATTTTTTAACACAAACTTAGAACAAGATGAAAACAAAACATTTCCAACAACTTTGTTCAGTTAAACTTTGAAGAAATGAAAATTGTTCAGTTTTTCTTTTGCTGGAATATAACTTTTTATTATAACAGAAAAGAATTCAAGTAAAGGCCCAAAGAAAACAGCCAAGCGGGCAAACAATGAAAGGTGGAAACTTTGAAATGAAATAAATCCCCTTCAAAGTTCTTGCAGTGTTTGGAGTTGAACAACTCAAGTATTAAAACATCAGTCTAAATGAACAAGTTAATTTTGCTTTGGTTTGCAATGCAAGGATTGCACTTCTAGATCTATTATGTGGTTAAATTATGTACCTATATAATTAATAAATAATCTAAATCAAAGATTCATGCTAATGACCACAACACTAAAAATTAAAGTTCTACAAAAAAACTTTTATCTAGCAGCAGAGGTGTTAAGATTTGTCATTTTTGCAACCATTTCAGAAATGTCTAGCCATTTGTTACAGTCCTGTTCCTGTTGTAGATTGTGTAATTCCGTAAAACCAAAGTATGATTATAATAAATAGAAACTTACCAAGTTCTGTTGTCAGCACTACTAATAGTTAATAGTAGTAAAATCCGCAAGTTCTCACAAAAAAAAAAAAAAATCACAGGTCAAGGACCATAAATAGCAAAATGGAATCACAAGCTCAGAGCCCTTGAGAAATAAAGTCTCAAAGGCTTCCAGAAAATCCTAGTAACATGTTACTCATACCAGAGGTGACGCGTTGGCGAAGCGCGTGAATGTCGACTCGTCAGCGAGTTAGCCATAGCCGCGCCGCGCCGCCACCGCCGCCGTTCCACCCGCGCCACTGACGCTATCGTATTCCCGCTTTCTTTCGACTTCATCAGGCACTCTATTCATTCAAAAACATCACCAACCACTGCTTAGCTACTTTAGGTACAACTTTGCTTTAAATTGCTAGAAAACTCACCGTAAATTAGCTGAATTGAACAACAAAGGGACTTCAGCCACGCGCTCCAATTATAGGACACTCACAATTCACGAATGCACACGGTTTCGATGATAAATGAAATACACGAAATGTTCAGCAACGTTCACAGTCGTATTTTAAAGTAATTTTGAAAAGAGTTTTATTAATATCGTGGTTGTAGTCACAAATCTGAGAAAGTATTTATCGAAGCACCGCCAGCCACATACAAAATGGCGGATTTGAGCAACGAAAAGAGAAACGAAAGTGACGCGCTGACGCGCCGGCACTTTGTAATATTGTCTATGGCTGCTAGACGGCAACAAGGCGCTTTATTTAAAATATTTTGTACGAACGATTTAAGGACTGACATTTTTAAATTAACACATGCCGACTCTCGTATAAGTGTTCTCACATACATTTTTAAATTTGTCTGTCGTAATGAATGGAAAATTGTTGTTATCTAATATTTATATGAGGCACCAAGTTTCATAAGATGAGATTTTAAATGGTATATTTGAGCGGTTTACATACTTCATAGTTCATGTGTTTCGTTCCTATGTCGAGAGGGGTTTTACATAACTATTTAAAAATTATCATTTATCATTACATAGCCATAGGATGTCGATTTCTGGACATTGGCCTCCTCTTTTGTCCTCCAAACGGGTTGGTTGAAAAAAGCTTGTATTGAGTATGGGCTGGTTCACGTAGGCGGTAAACGTTGATGATTGATTAAAAATAGTGTTGCATAACTCTAAACGAATTTCAAATACATCTGCGAAAACGCACTATGTCAAAATCTAATTTCGTTTTATTTCACTTCTTAAACCCCCTGACTCGGTTTTAATTAGCATATTTTTTCATTGTACATAAATTCGACTTCTACAGTTTTATTTGTATAGATATGGAAGAAGTGATTTGAAAGTATGTTTGAAAAGGTGGAGACACTGTATCAGGTTCATCTTAGATGAACATAGCGAGTGAAAATAGGAATGATATAAGCCTGGATGAGATTATGATATCGTTGAAAAGTATGAAATTAAGTAAAGCTCCAGGATATGACAGTGTCAGTTAAGATGCTAATGGCTGGTCAGGGAATTGTTTTAGCCAGTTGTATAGCCTTTTTATTTGTTGAGTGCCTGGCGATAACTTTACAAAGGAAAATGGACACAACAGAACTGCAAAAATTCCCGTCTACTCAGCGTGGTAGGCAAACTATATGCAAAGGTTTTGATTGAAATGGTCATGAAAGAGGCAGAGGAAAAAAATATGGGATAGGCAAACAAAGTTTCGAAAGGGAATGGGATGTACCAGATCAGGTATTTTCCTTGTAATGCATAACCCCAAATTTTTTGATGCAAAGCCAAAGTTTACTGCGCATTTGAGGATTGCGAAAATGCTTATAAGTCTTATGACAGAGTAAGGAGGTATGAGTTGTGGTCAGCAGTGTCTCTCTAGGGAGTGAATGGTAACTTGATTCAAGCGCTGAAATCCTAACGCAAGCACTAGAATCATCATAGAGAGCTATGATGGTTCTAGTGCTTGCGTTAGGATAAACGGAACATACACTAAATGGTTTGCATCGAAAAAGATGTTAGACAGGGATATGTAGCGTCACCGTAGCTGTTCAATTTAGTCATGGATATTTGTTTGAACAATGTGAAGGTGCGTGAATGTGAAGTGAAACAGAATAAGTTACTTAAAAATGTGTGCTGCACGCCGATGTTCAAGTTATACTTCCATCATCAGCAAAAGAGTTACAGGAGATGATAGTCATGCTTAATGATTTAGATAAACAGGAGAGAAAATACATGTAAGCAATACGAAAGCCATGGTGTTGGGCAATGAAAGCTCTGACAAGTATGATTGAAGTGAAACTGAGTTACCGAGTAATGAATAGCGTGGATTTTGTGGCGTAAACGAAGATGTAGTGACTAAGATTAAGAAAAGTATGTTAAGATTATTCGATCATGTAGGAAGAAGGAGATTGGCTAAGCAGGTAAAGATGGGTGGAGGGAATAGTGTTAGAAGCTTAGAATATTTTTCTAAGGTTAGAAGAAAAAGGGCCTAGTTAAACATTCCGATCTCAGATTAAGGAAGTTCTAAGAAAGGGCCAGATCAAGAGTACTCTAAGCCGACGTTCTTCTGTTGGCAGATTTAGTTTTCATAACATCACAAACGCGAACTAAATGTCATATTTATCTGGAAGTCTGTGGCTACTGGCACAAGCCAAATGAAGCATCATAGAAATAATATGTACTATGTAGTACATATTAGTTCTATGGGAAGCATCGACTTGCAAGCTGGGAATTTTATCTTAGTCTATGGGTGTACACGAATTATTGGCCGTGCATTATTGTCTCCCTTGTTATATAAAAATATTAATTTATTTTAAAATATATATTTGTATGATATATATTTATACATAAAAATTATACAGTAAGTTCCATTTAATGCCAAGTTCTCTTTTCGCATATACTTTCCTTATCGTGTGTTTTCTTACGCTTGTAATGTCAAGTGAGAGCAATTTTGGTGTACCGGGCGCACTCTGTTGCTCGGCCAAATAAACAACGTGAATAAAAATGTAAAATATTTTGTATGTAGAATAAACTAATAATAATTATTATTAGAAAATATTTTCTTGAGAATGACTATTAAACGTGACTTTTCTCTTATTGTCATATTTATTATTCTTTCACGGTAAAAAGGCTTAACGGATTTGCATGAAATTCGGATTGAAGATAGCTACCCTGTGTCGCGACGGATCGTGAGGTACATCCTGCTCCATAGATTATCAAGCATAGCCTATACAAGGTACTGCTAGTTTCGGACGTAATAGGATAGATGGCGTTGTCGGAGCGTGGAGAGATACAACTGGATAGATGGCGCTATATGGAAGTACGGATGTGACTAAAGCACCGCTAGTGTTCTATTGGTCATCTGGGTAAAGGAAGGAAACACGTAGTGTCCGATTCGGAGCAATAGGCAAGCTTAGCTCTTTTTTTTCTAACGGACTTATGCTTTTTGCCTCTACCGGCATTTACAGCTTCACCGGAGGGGGGGCGAGCACAGATGGTGCTCAGCCCGGTATTTGTGCGGGCGCAGAAGGCGCACCGCCTAGTGAAGCTAGCGCTGACGGCGCTGTCCTACTAAGAGAGGACGAGGCGACTAGCTCAAGGGCACCACTGGGGTTCGGACCTCGGCTTGAGCTCTCGCCAGGACAAGGAGTTATCGGATCCACTTGCCCCGGTACCAAAGTGGTCCGTAAGTGGGCCCTAAGGATGTTTGGACTCTTGGACTATTTGGAGACAATCTAACCAGGATGTTCTTGCCTCGAGCTCGCCGTCGAGCTCGATGTCTGATTATATAATATATATACCAGGGACTCTCGACCTTGTATTCTACCGGGATGACCGTGGGACGACGCTAAAGCTAGCGATAAGGCGACAGCGATGGGGTCGTCCGGGTCATAGGGACGTCTAGGGCGGCGTCGGGGAGGAGCTTAGCTCTACAAAATGGAGTCGAGTCTGGGACACGCCTGCCCCGACGAGGTAACGTTCACTTTTTCTTTGGAAGCCGCAGCGAACACATGTTCTCATCTTCTAAGAGGCATCGTGTCAACTGTGGAGTGCTACCAGTCAACGGGCTAGCTTCGGGCCATCTTAACTACAGGATCTTCTTCCTCGCAAGCTGATTATACCTGATTTTTCATCAATGAGAACTGTGTGTCACTGATTCTCCATCACGTGTATGTATTTCTTGTCGTTAAGTTACTTTTAATGTCTTTTTGTGTACTGTGCAATATGTAATTCGAGCCGCGTTTTATAGTTAGCCTCGCCAACCTTCATGGCGGTGACTCGAACACGTGTCCGGTCCTGCTCGAGGCTCGCGCCCTGATTGTATAGAGTTCTGCAATGCAGATGAAGTTTTGTTTAATGTGAGAATGTGTGCGCACATATTCATGGTAGTATGCCGGAGACGTCTGGATACTTTGCCGTCCAGCACCTGGAGGTGCCAGCACCAGTTTCGAGCCCCGTCGGTGGAGACGCGGTGGTACCCGTGATAGATTGTAGGAGTGTCAAAGGGCACACGGTGATTTAGGTTATTGAGCTTGACGACACACGATGAACTACATCTTCAAGCACCAGTTAGCGAGCGTGTAGGTAATAGCAATTATTACAATATGATTTATCCTAATGTCTAACTATGTTCTACAGATTAACCAAGTGAGGTGAGGCAAGGGGTGCCATCGGCCCTCCGTGCCTCTCCGTGGTAGGATGTGTAATCGGGGTTACTCATCGTGCCATAACCTATGCAGGAGGTGCAGGGGTAGCAGGTCGAGGTGGATGCAGTCACCAGGTCGAGATGCAGTACATACTCGAGGCGAAGCAGAACTCTGGCGAGCGACTTGCCAACCAGTAAGACGCGTCCAGGTCGTTATAATAATAACATCGCGAAGAGCAGGGACCACAAGTCCGACTGAGACATCCCTAAGATTGCCCCCACGATGTAGTGGACATATACAATTTATTATTCTTCTCATGACATGATGGGTACGGCCCTCTTCGTAATTCGCGACACCCTGGTAAAGCATATATAGGCTACTTTTTGTTCCGAAAATATAGACTGTTCCCGTGGTCATACCATTTCACCGCGAGTAAGCAAACTGGTCCACTGTATCATTATAGTTTAATTGGATATGAGATGGGATCCAATGCAAAACTATTTGCTTATTTTATGATTTAAGACCTAGGTCGAGACATTGGGCCCGTGGGAACCGGGAGCTCATTGGATTTTCCATAACTTATCAGAGCGTTTGATCGATGTGACGCGTGACCAAAATACGGGCATATATTTGGCTCAATGAATCAACATTGCAATTCCACGTGGCAAAGCTGCTAATACTCTGGGCACGCTGCCAACCGGAAGCGGGTTAGAGCATTTGAGTTATCTATAGGCTACCAATAGCTAGTAGATTGTTCGAATGTTATTGTAGTAGCTGCAGTATTGTAATTAGTTATTAGTATATTATTTTAATATTGGCTACGTCACTTGTCCAATATAATAATTAAAGTCAATAATTTATACTACGGGTACGCAAAAATAGGCGACTTGAGTTAGATGATAACTGGCAACTCTGGTCTATATTCACATCACAACTCACACTCGCAACACAACGCACTACGCAGTTTTGATTACATTCGCCGTTCGTGTCATTCGCAAAAATCAAAATTCACATATCACTCACAATCAGCTGAGTTTTGTTTTGTTCGTAGATTGAAACAATTCGAGATACCTATTTCTTCTTCGTTCTGTTTTAGGTTTATTTGAGATTTTGAAGATACAATGAACGAGTTAAAGTGCTTAGAGCATGCCACATTAAAGGTAATAAGCTGCCATGTAATGCACTAGAATTGGTACAAGTAGTTGTCCTCGTAATGTAAGTTAAAATGGCAGTGCATTACAATGGTGGGTGGTGCTTTCAGAAGGCCAGCTATTTTTCGTGTTCAGATTTACATTTATGCTCAAGAATGATTGGTCTTATATTAGATAAAACAAATTTAAGTTTAAGTCTTTCTATGTCACAAATAATTCACGTAGTCGCGATTCCTATCTAATTTTACCCAACTGTTTGCTTTTAAACCAGATTTTTACACCTTTAAACCTTCCATCTCCACTTAATCAAATCGTGATGTCAAACAATAGTGTCACATGAATTTTGGAGCTAGGATGAGAAAACAGTTCTAATTTAGATGATTTTCCACTTAAAACCAATGCTGCCACTTCCTCAATTAAGTCGCTTATTATCGGGTCAATTACCTGCCTTTTCCCACAAACGAATTGCAGAATGCCCAAAATTAGGGTTTAAATATGGTATGTTTTCTTATAAATTTAATCGGATTATACCAATAATCCGATTAAATTTTAAAAGAAAACACTGGTGTAACAAGGATGAAAAATACCTATTAAATTATTTTTCTTTTAACTTTTTTTCTAAACCATTAATTTCATATCAATTATACCAATATGTCATCATCATCATCATCTCAGCCATAGGAAGTCCACTGCTGGACATAGGCCTCCCCCATTGATTTCCACAAGAACCTGTTGAAAGCGGCCCACATCCAGCCCTTGCCTGCGATCTTAGTCAGGTTGTGTGTCCACCTGGTCGGTGGCCGTCCTATGCTGCGCTTGCCAGTTCGTGGTCTCCATGAGAACTTTTCGGCCCCAACAGCCATCAGTTCTTCGAGCTATGTGCCCTGCCCACTGCCACTTCAACTTGCTAATCCGCTGGGCTAGGTGACTTGTGTTTTTCTATGGATTTCCTCATTTCTGATTCGATCACTTAGAGAAACCCCGAGCATAGCACTCTCCATAGCTCGTTGCTATATGCGTTACCTAATATGTAATATATGATATATACAGGTTGGTTTTTTGAGAAGAGGGGAGATTGCCAAGTCCAAAAGCATGACTTCTTGCACGACTTTTCCATAACTGTCGTGGATTTTGCACATGGCCATCACCACCATTCTCAAAAACCACTCTCTATAGATATACTAGACTTATTTTCAAATTCATTTTTGTATATTATTCACAATAATCAGTTGATGAACATTTCTTTTTTATGAAGGACCTCTTATCAATACTGAGCGCACTAGCATATATACCTTGTTTATTCTAATGTTTGTTAGTTAGCCCCAATATATGTATATATACATATATATATAGTTAAGGAAACAGAATAATACAGAAACAGAATAAGGAAAAAGTCGGACTTTATCAATGAAGTGTATAAATAGGAGAGCTAGATTTGCCAGATGTACGATGCCACAAACGATCAATAAACCTTAGCTAAGGATTTAAATACACACTTTGCTGATGAACCTGGTGGAAAAGCAATTGTTATACCACAACAGCTAAGGGTGGAACACAATGGCTGACTGCCTAAAAGTTGTTTTTTAAAACTAGCATATTCTTTATTTTATCAGACATTTTAAGATAAGAAGTGCTCTATGTGAGATTTCGCCCAGAGAAGTACTGTCACCATATTTTTTTTTACCATCAGGCAGTATTGTTCTAATTACGGTGTTCTGGTTTGAAGTGTATCCTGTGAAATTACAGGCACATGAGAATTACCAACTCTGTCTCAGGGTGACAGGCTCACAGAGTACAGTACAATTCTTTATGAATATATTAGTATACCTGATATATTAGTATACGCATATAGGCAGAGGTTAGCACATAACATCCTGCCTTTTGCTTGTTCCTGGACTCTCCAACTGATGCATTTTTCTGTCATGCTACTCTTGTCCATGGATTCTGTCCATAATGGGGGGGTACAATTCTAAGCCGGTACCACCATAGCATTGTAATCTTACACATAACCATACTTAACTTTAGGTGCCATATGAAATATTCAACAAGCGGTATCGCAATGCACAGAGGGTGCTTGATGTGGAAGCTCGACATGTCGCAGGACTGACTGCTGAGGTGGACGCAGCTGTCAAAAAACCTGCTACTACAGGGGAGATTGACTCTCTGCTGGGTGGAATGGTAAGTTAAAAACCCTAAACAGTTATGGGTCTTGATATATGTTTACATGCAGATTTTTAAAAAATGTAAAATATTTAATGTGTCTACCATCACCATTATCTTACTCGATGGTCAGTGACGGTGTGGTCAACGGTGGAGTCATACTAGACCTAGAATGATGACTGCCTCTCTAGGACAGCTGCTTTTACACTTGGTAAATGTTTTCTAGGTCTAGCGTGATAACATCTTCGACCACATTGTCACTGACTATCAAGTGAGATAGCGGTCAAAAGCTAGATCTATACAGTATAAAAAAAAAATTTACACACAGTGTGTTTAGTGTCAATTGTTCAAACTTGAAGGCTGTTCCTAAGCGGTTTGAAGCGGTAGCCAAGTATGCACTGATAAGTAATTCTGGTATAGTTCATAAATCTACTACACGTAGCATGACAATGATACTACCTATACCAAAACCGAAGGTAAAGAAATAACCTGCTACAGTCAGGATCATTAATTGTATGACAATCACAGCAACACAATGTGAGGCTTGTGTTCGCTTTCATATTTTTTTAAATTATTTTTTTATTCATCACACACAGACCCCCTGCACTAGGATTCCCTGTATCGCGGGAGGCATGGACACACACAATCACAGCACACACCCAAGACGCGGGACAAATATCTACACTCATCTCACAAATGTTTGCACCTGCCGATTAAAAGAGATGGGTTGACAATATAGCGAGTGCTACTTTAAATATAAATTATTAGAAGCATTATCTGCCCCAGTTTGCTGAAAATAATTGATTATTGCTCGACACTATTTATGATTTCTCAGATTTATATACGCTTTGAGAGAGATGTCTAGCACAGTATGAACATACATTTTAAAACCTGCTTTTAGCTTGGTGCCTCTCTTTCCTCTGAGGTCTCAGTGTTAGTTAGAAGAGGCGAACCATCGTCTTTGGGATCCTCTAAAGGAGATGAAATTTCTAAATTGTTAGCTAGCCGAAGTCTAGAGGTGCAAACTGATTTTATTTATTGCTCTTGAATGATCATGGAATATCTATTTTAATTTCAGGTAGAGAAGTTAACAGCTATGAAGCGCAAAGCATCAGAGGCAATTAATGAAGAGGTGCAAGCTGCATACGTGTGTAAGAAACGTTTGGAACATTTGAAAGAACACGCTACTAATTTGAAAGAGCCATCATCCCCGCAAGTCAAGGTTAGTGTTATTTCGGTATATGTATGTCAAGAAACTAACAGAAATGATACAGAACTCACCTGATAATTAAAATCCATTCAAATGTGAAGACCTAGCTCATTATTCTTCTATGTCCACTGCTTGACATAGATCTCTACAAGCACCTCTGGAAAGCAGTCCGCATCCAGCATCGTCTTGTTTTATTGTCTACACTACCACTTTAAAGTACTTATACAATGATGAATAACGTAACCACGTTATTCATCTATTGTTTTTTAAAGGAATTACACATTTTTTATTTCATCGAGAACCTTATGTCGGTGCACTTTGTAATATTATAAGCTTACTTAAGAGCCCATGAATGAGTTAGTCTTATTTAATTCTATATTAATTTGGTACAATACTAAGACAGGTATATTATATAAGGTATATTATACCATTAGAAACTTTTATTTTTTTGTGTATTTATAAAATCTCATAATAATATTTCCCATCCCGCAGTCGGCGCTGAACAACTGGCGTAAAGTCCGACTCGACAGAATGCTTGTTGACTATTTCTTGCGCAGCGGTTACTACGATTCAGCGGATAAGTTAGCCGATGCACAGAATCTAAGAGATCTCACTAATGTTGGTAAGAATGTCAAACACGCTCTTAACCACACATAATCTTAGATGTAACGTTTTTATAGTATAGACTTATGTATTTACCGAGTATTCCAAATCTTGTATCACTGATAATATAATCTATAGTTCTCATAACATTTTAGAAATTTCGATTAATCTTCTCTATTTTTTAGAATGTAAAATTGTTAAATTCTCGAAACTATGATAGGAGCTCTGTTCTCTTCAAGGAGTGACCAACGAATGTCTAATATTTTTTATTGGCTCTGAATATTCGTGAGATGGACGCGATAAACGCTACTTACGATATAAATTCGAAAAAAAAAACAAAAAATAATCATTGATAAATCGATAAAGCCCGTTTCCACGACTTGAAATGTCAATTTTGACGATAGCGTACATCGTCAATAGTTCAGTAGTTGCGCTGCAAATCCCACCACTCTGGAAACATTTGTCCACGAAGGGCACATCGAAGGGAATCGGGGAAGATGCAGTGACACCATTCACAAAAGGGTCATGGAGGAGGTCACGTCCCTTAGACATGAGAATGAATGGAGGAGCCTTTTGTAGTATTCTGCATGTCCGAAATAAATGAGTTTTCTATCTCCTAATGCTTTTATTATAAACCTGTTATTATGACATTACAATTAGTTATTTAATTGGTATTTCTTTGTATCACCAGATATCTACCGCGTGTGTGCCGAAGTAGAAGCAGAGCTTCGAGAGCGCCGCACGGCACGTTGCCTGCAATGGTGCGCAGACAATAAATCCAAACTGCGGAAACTTAACTCCAGCATGGAATTCAACATCAGAATACAGGTATGATTCAAAGAGTTAAATGGTTCATTGCACTAACATCATGATAGGCGGAAGTTGTGAAGCTAGGCTGCCGGAACACTAATTTTGCTGACAGTTCAAACTTGAGGGTTGTAGAAGGTACTCCACCGCCATAGTGTGGATCGGATAACGGTGAGGCCTTCACTGGAACTTCTGGCTGTTGATGAGGATCGAATCCTCGTCTATCAGTTTGACTATCCACCAGTTTGCCTATCATCGCCAAACTGGTGGATTTCTTTTATTTTATATCGGAATAGTCTGGTTGCATATTGGCATTGCACCTACAAGTATATTTTGTTTTGTGACATTTGTCACAGTTAAAGGTGATTGTCACTTGTCAAAAGATGGAGAAAGCGACTGGTTGCTATTGTAATATTATTCTTAGTGCGTACAGCTAACGAATGGAACTCATTGTCTAACTCTGTATTTCCGAAAAAATACGACCTGGGTATCTTCAAGTCACAAGTGAATAGGTATCTTCTAGGCAGGCGTGCTCCATCGTAGACCGCATCATCACTTAACATCAGGTGAGATAGCGGTCAAACGCCTGCCTATTCCCAATAAAAAAAAAATACTGCCACTCCCACATTTATATGTAAAAGTGCTAAACTTTTATCTAAAAGTATTTTTCTAACTCGTGCAAATTAAATCTTTAAATACGTCATGGATAGAATGTTAGCGTGCACTGAATGATTTTTTATTATTGTTAAGTGTAAAAATTCTCAAGGGATATAACTTCGGAAGACGCAGAAAATAAAACTTTTTAGAAATCTAGTTACAATTTACTTTATTTGGCTTAAAAGGATTCTATACCAATCACTGGTCTAGCGTTGTACTAAGTACTAAGCAAATGTATTGCAATCTCAGCCTTCCTCCCAAAAAAATAATCGTAATCATTCAATTTTCAAAAGTGGAACAAAGGTTTTTCTTTTTGTCCAATGTTAATAAGATTCGATGTAGAAGGCATCCTCGCGTTTGTAGTTGAAGTTTCTTAAAACTTCACAAATTTCCCCAACCACTTTCGATACAAGCGTTATTAAACCGGAGAAAGAACTTAAGTAAAAGTCTTTGTAAGTTTTAGACTTTTGTGATTCGAACACATTGTTAATAAATCAGGTATAAATGTTAATATATTACTAAATGTTATTCACGCGATCAAGCCCCGTTCGATTTTTAAATTAAGTCTTCTTCAATTTCTCAGGAATTTATAGAGCTAGTCCGCGAAGATAAACGTCTGGAGGCAGTTCGTTACGCCAAGAAACACTTCGCGACATACGAGGAAGGACAGCTGGAAGACATCCAGCACTGCATGGGGATGCTGGCCTTCCCCAAAGACACTGGTATGTATGATAATAATCACTGATTATGATTACATAGAGCGCATGTATGATTAATGAAAGCTGAAAATTATTGCAGTATTAATATGGAAGAAATTCGGACTGTTAATGGAGTGTCAGTGTATGCTTAGTTGGTACAGCGACAGGAGGTTATTCTGTAGTCGTGGCATCGAGTCCCACTAGTAGACGATTTAAAAAAAAAAACAATATGCATTTATTGCGCTATCGTACACAAACATGACAATAGGTATTTAAGTTTGTTGATTTTATGTACCTACACATTATATAATATAATGAGGGCGATAGAGCATACAATAGAATGAAGTCAAAATCACCATATTAAACGGGCGAGCGAGGTGAGCGCGGTCTGCTTCAAAAAGGTCGTATTACCTTACCGTAACCTGCCAACAAACGAAAATGTTCCTCATTCGTAATATATTTAAGTTATAATTTCTTCTTTCTTCTTTATAATCTCTTTTTTATTGACTTTTGAAGGGCCCTACCCTTCAAATGTCAATAATAAATTGAGATTTGATGAGGTGCACATAAGTCGGATCGCGCATGGGGAGGGAGGGTTTGACTGAGCGTGGTTCCCCAGAGGTGGAGCCGTACGCGGCGCTGCTGGGGTGCGCGCGCTGGGAGCAGCTGCGCGCGCAGTTCCGCGCTGAGCACGCGCGCCTGCTGCACCCCGCGCGCGCGCCGCCGCTGCCCGCCGCGCTGCAGCTCGGCCTGCACGCGCTCAACACTCCATATCCTTTACATATATACCTATACTGTGCACAAACTGCACGCACACGCATACTGCCTCACCCGGTTGGGTGTGTTATGCTCATTCTCTTTCACGAGATCACATGATCGCTGAGGGCAGTTCGTAGGACTGTTACCCGAAATTGGTAGTGATTCGCTTATTCAACTGAACTAAACTAAAATTTTGGAAAAGTATATTTACGATAAAGTCTAAATTAGTATGAGGCTTCTCAATAACATCACTAAAATTAAATGTATTTATTAAATTTGGGGGTAGTTTTAGCGAAATTAAGTCGCCACTTAATTTGGTGCCTACTAAAACTACCCGCAATTGGCCAGAAATGAAATATAACTCGTCTAATATTAGTGAGAGCGTTGAATTATAGCGTAAATAGAATACGAGCTATTTCAATTTGAAGAATTTTAGCTAGTTCGTGTGATTAAAAGAATTAGGGCCATTGTCCACTTACCAAATGTTTCCCGCAATAAATTGATCTCCATGTCGTCCGCTGCGTGTCTCTTTGCGCCATCATGATGAAGCGAAACGCATGGTTCTGTATAATTTTCATCGATTAGATATATATCGATATCTTTTCTTAACCGACTACAAAAAGATGACTGTGAAGATGTGATTAAAAAAAGAGGGCTGCTTAGATTACAGGCTGAACAAAATGATAAATGGAAAGATATCGTGTAAACGTCACCTAAAAAGGTAATCAAAAGAGCAAAGAGAAAGCATATGCAAAACATAGTCCGTAATATAGAGGAACTAATACATGCCAGAGCAAGTAAACACTTCTATCAAGAAATAAGAAATGTTAAAAAGGGATACCAACCAGCAGCAGTACTAGTCTAGTGGCTAGTATCTACTACAGGATAGCAAAAGACAATCTTGTCACAGATCAAACGGATATAAAATGCATGTGGCAAGATTATTTTAAAACCCTTTCTAAATTGTCCACCAATCAAACGCAATAGAAGAGACTAGTAGATTGCATACTGATTTGCAGTTCTTCGTCTGGGGATAATGATCGTGCCAGGCGGTACGTGCTGAAGCGCGCCTCAGCACATACCGCCTGGCACGATCATAACTCCCAGACGAAGAACTGCAAATCAGTCCGAAACTCGTTGGAGAGTAATGTTCCAGCAAATATCACGTGAGTCCTAGCCGGTTAAATAATGTTAAACGAAACTCGCGATAGTTTGATCTGAGTGACTTCTTTACTGCGGGTGAAGAAATCGGTGAACATGACAATTGATCCCATGAGTACCAAAGGTCCCTGTAAAGGTTGATTTTTTTTTTTAACGAAAAATGGGATCGATTTCTCCACTCAAAAGTGTGACATTATGTTAAATGATGATTCAGGCAAGTATGGAATTGAACAAACAACCATAACTTTTATTGGCTTCTCTAGAAAAGTTTCTAAAAAATGTTTGTGTTATACCACACAATTCTGGTATCTAATTATCTGGTAAATTAAGTATTATTGAAAAGAATTTCCGCGAATGGTGACATCCTTAACCCTGGGGTACACTCAGTGCTACGTGGAGAGCACGCGCGTGGCGTCGTGCCCGGTGTGCCAGCCGCCGCTGAACACTCTGGCGCGCGCCATGCCGCACGCGCACTGTTCCCACTCGCGCCTAGTGTGTCGCATCTCTAACGCGCCTCTCAACGAACACAACCAACCCATGGTGCTGCCCAACGGGCAGGTCTACGGGGAGAAGGTAAGAGCCGCACGCTCTAGATTTCGTCTCGTTCTCACTTCACTAAAAGCTGAGCTTAGCAGCATTCGAATTTGTGCCCGTCTTATAAACGCTGACTACTCATCACGTTTTTGACCAGGCAACATTGGCACCATAATTAATTTCTATGACTAGTCGCTTTATTATTTATATGTTTAACAATTTGGAATTTTAAACTACATTATGTGTGTATATGTATATAAGTATGTATAATCTATCTATATCAGTCATCAGGTTACCATAGTACAGGCTCTGCCTAGTTTGGGACCTGAAGACCTTGTGTGAATGTTAACATATAAAAATATAAAATAAATTGTGTAATTCCTAACACTAGTGCATATGCATTATGCCACTGAAGTACAGTTTTGATTGAAATATATATCAATAAAAAATAGTAAATAAAAAATAAAACTAACATAAGCAAATACTATTTAAAATGTAACGGTTTAAAGCAATATAATGTATAATAAATAGTAATTAAGGCTGGGGCAAAGAATGCAAAAAATATTAATATTAATTTGTATATTCTGATACCTTTATAGTATGAAAACATTATGTTTAAAGGCGAATGCTTACCAACATTAGTCGTACATTGTGGCACCAGGTGCTAGCCAAGCCGGGAGTTAATCCATCTGGACCATAACTGGTGGCAATCTCTTTTTAATAATTAATTGTCTCACTACCTTCCAGTTGTAAGACTGTATGTTTTTTTAAATAAAAATGAAATAGTCCATTAATATTCGACCGTATTTGACAGGCTCTAAAGGAAATGATGAAGGAACAGGGCTCCATCGTCTGCCCGAAGACCAAGGAGGTGTTCTGCATGAAGCGCGTCGAGAAGGTCTACGTCATGTGAACATTACGTACATGTATTATATTTTAACATCCTTTATTGTATCTACCGACATAATTCCTACTTGCCCCAACCAGACAGATAAGATGAGGACTTACTTCGATATGTTTGTTTTTTTTTCAACGGAACAATGCCTTTATTAAAATAAAATACCAATTACAATAACAGCTATTATAATAACATTTGACCAATCCACTATCTGTTGTAATCCTATAGATGGGTGAAAAGCTCTAACCGGCTACCAGATGGCAGCGTACCTAGTATGCTAGCAGTATTGCCCCATTGAATTGCAATGCTGGTTCATTGAGCCAAATATGTGCTAGTATTTTGATCAAGTGCTCTGATAATAGCTGTTTGTCATGAAACGTTGTATTTAATATAAAAAGATTTTTTGTATAGTCTATAAAAAAGTTTAAAATACTCATAATACTTTTATTTGATATTAACGACCCGGGGCGGGTCGTAGAGCTATAATTTTTTAAAAAGAGGTAAAAATATGAAGATACTCCTCAAAAATCAAAAGCGTTTTTTACAGTCGCGCTGGAATGCACTGTACCTCTTTTATATCACACAGTTATTCAATAAACATTTCTGATTTCTGATTACCTAACAACTATGTTATATTAGGCAACTACATATGTGGGGAAATCGCGTTGATAAGTGTCAATGTTTTGCGGTGGCTTTTTTCCCAAAAAAAATGTTTTTTCTACTTACATAATAATTGAATTAGTCTTTATTAATACATTTAAACCTTTTATATGAACTAATCTAACCTATTAATAATGGTGAAGGCCATATCAAAATTCGTTGCGTGGTATGAGATACAAAAGGGATTAAAGGATATAAAGACAGACGGGGAGAGCGAATTTCATTTATATCATAAATAGATTACACTTGATATACCTACAATTGTATCAAGTTGTTTAAAACCCTGTTATGAGCTCTTCCTATATCATTACCTACATGAAAGAGCAAATCACTCATAACATCTGATTAACATATAAATAGTGTACTGACAGCTTCATTCAATTAATCAGTTTTGCTACTTTAATTACATTATAATGGACTGATGAAAAACCGTATCCAAATCGATGTGACATATAATACTTATTTCTATTCGAATGTCTTGTTTAAAATATCTTCTGCATGTCTTATGTAATCTTATGTTCACATTGATCCGCAAAATATTTAGTTTGGAGCATCTTCAATTCTTCAGATTAACATTAATATTGCCATATGTAAAATTATATACTGAAATGGGGTTTGAAATTTATTTTAATTCTAAGTTATAAAGTGCAGTCCAAATACGAATGTTTGTTATTTCTGCATATTTCATTCGACCTCTTTTTTAAAGAGGTAATAATATAGAATTTGAGATTTTGTTGAGAAAAAGACCAGAAGCGAAATAAAGCCATTTTTTAATTCTAGGATAACAAGGGATCTCAAATTGGCTGTCTGATATTTTGTGTGTTGCTTAGCCTAAGCAGCAATTACAAGTCTGTCCATTTTGATAGGAACCCTTTCTTTGACATCCGAAACTTGATATGTCATCTCAGGATTAATATTGTGTAAATAAGGGAACTATTTTCCCAAAGATTTTGGACTGTCATATTTTTAAGAAACCTGTTCTCGTTATATCATAAACATATTCACGATAATTATATATACTTAAAATAAATGGATGCAAATAAAAATATTTGTTTTATTTTCATTGAACATTTCACAGACGAACAGGGGCCTTACTATCAGCTTTGTAAAATCCATTCAAGTTCCGAGCAGTTCTAAAACCTGGCTTGAACTTGAATAGATTTTACAAAGCTTTTAGTAAGGCCCCTGTTTTTGAGTCATAGTTAAGGCCACAAATGTTTAGTGGTAACTAATTAAATTAATCCAAGACTACTAATTAAATTAGATTGTCCATAAACCAAGTTGAATCCATTGAACTTTAATCCAAGCCCCAACGTTAATGATAAACTTTGCCAATGACGCCTACTCGCAAAACATTTGGTTTACAAGCATTGTTCAGTTGACGTCATGCATTGAATCCAACTCGGCAGGGGAGTGTTGGTCTCTACGATGGTGTTAGGTACATAATGACATATATAACCGTAACGTGGTCTCTTAGTGTGGGCCTAGTAACCAAGCTTGGCTTATGCTTGGTGTTTGAAATGAGGATACGTGAATAAGAACGAAATGTCATCGACATAGCCCAGCGAATTAGTAAGTTGAAGTGGCGGTGGGCAGGGCATAAGTCTCGTATGTTTGTGTGCATCATAATCTTAGCCATAGGACGTCCACTTCTGGACATAGGCCTCCCTTATTGTATTCCCCAAGGACCGGTTGGAAGCGGCGTGCGTGTGTGATGGACCACCATTTCAAGGATGTTACCAGGACCAAGGATTCATACAAAATCGTGATCAAATAAACGATCAGCAAGGCTACCCTAGGGGTTATACAAATCATGGATTTTACAGACATAGGCAAGGTCAGGCACATAATATGCAATATATGCACACTGATGTGACTAACTCTGAAACTCAAAGCCCAACGATGAACTTTTACAGTTTTTTCGATAATAATTTTATGTTTGCTTGTAGTTTAGTAGGTACACTTCTTTGTTCAAGGTTCTGAGAAAAAGTCAGGAGCATCATTATCCGCTCTGAAATATGAAACTGCTAGACATTGGAATATTCCTGCGCAAACCGAGTGCATTACCATAAATAGTATTGGAGGCAAAGTCCGAAACCAACACTTGGTTATGATTTAATACACTGAACATAAATGGTCAGGAATTTTCTCATATGTTTTATGTAGGTACTTAATCAAAGACCGACCTTGTTTGCAACATGGAATTCTAGGTAGAGATTTTATGACTAAGTATGGAGGTATTTTAGATTTTGAGAACACATTTTCGATTAGTAACAATAGCATTCTTCTTCTTCTCAGCCATAGGACTTCCTACGGCGAACATATGTCCACAGCTGAACATATGCTTCCCCCATATATGGGGGTAATTATCAAGAATGTCTAAATAGTTTATCCCAAAAAACACCACGCACAAAAATTACAAATCAAAACTTCTCGCCTCCCTCCGTACAGGGGCGGATTTATCAGCAGGCTGAGTAGCATCTGCCCAGGGCGGCAAATTTGCATTGGAAATTGCGTTGCAACGTTTTTTGCACGTTTTGCGTTTGCATTGCAACATTCACACAAGGTCTTCAGATCCCAAACTAGACATAGCCTGTACTATGGTAACCTGATAACTGATATATATACACACCCAGACTCAGGTCAAACAGACAGTCATGTTCATACACACAAATGTTTGACCTGTCCGGAAATCGAACCCAGGACCAGCGGCTCAGAAGACAGAGTGCTACCAACTGCGCCAACCGGCTTAATGTACGTGTTGGTGTAAGCTGTTGACACTAAAATAAATACATGCATTGTAGTAATTGTGGGTATTCCAACGATTACTGGGTTAGAAAATTGGAACCTTTTAGAGGCTGGTAAAATGTAGTGGGTTACTCAACTACTAAAACAATAACTACATGATGTAAAGGATACTATTTAATAGAAGTACATAAAATAGCTGATATCAGGTGCTTGGTCGGTTTCTTCAGTTATACTGTCTATCTAAAAGTTATATTTTTTATCTAACACTTCATCATCTCAGCCATAGGACGTCCACTGCTGGACATAGGCCTCCCCCATTGATTTCCACAAGGACCTGTTGAAAGCGGCCCGCATCCAGCCCTTGCCAGCGATCTTAGTCAGGTCGTCTGTCCACCTGGTCGGTGGCCGTCCTATGCTGCGCTTGCCAGTCCGTGGTCTCCTATCTAATAATCATCTAACACTTATTTTAGATTTATTCGATTGGACGTGACATTTTAGATGAAGAGAAAATGCTGAAGAATAGAGGAAATAAAAACCAAAGTCAGTCAGTTACCATTTCATTTATTTTTAACATTTCTCTTTATTATATTTTTACAACTTGGCATACTAAAAAATGGCGTTTATTATCACATTTTTCCTATTCAATGGTTAATCTAATACATAGTAGGTATCGTTAATTATTACGTGTAGCTATATAAAGGTTAAGCACACTTTGTAAATGTAATATTAACAATTATGATGAGTACATAAGGAGTGGTAGAAAATGTAGTGACGAGGGCGGACGAAAGAAAGCAATGCTTAGATGGATTCATTAATCCAGGGTGTCATTCTCTTATTTATTAAGACAAGCAATTCATAAACAAATCATAAAAAAACTTGATATTCCGGTAAAATAGCAATTGCATTGTAATTGTATTGCGGTAGAACTTACATCTGTGTACAAACATATACTCACAGGAGTATATGTTATTGATAACAGACCAAACAAAAATGGTTTTAGAAGATAAGTTTTAGGATTGCGTACTTTCTTAAGCTTTGGGTGAGGGATCTTCAATGGTTAATAAATTGTACATCGCACAGTTTGATTCTAAAGGCATATTTCTAGCAAATTCTGTATCATAGATATGTATAGAAGTAGTATAATATGATTATTTGTATGGATTGATTTATAAATAAAATATCAAAACGTGCAAAGCCAAAAATAAATATCTGCTACGTCATAATCAAAATAATTACTAAAACAATATATATAATGTCTAATTTTTATTACGATATACAGTGGAGGTTTGTACTAATCAATAAACTAAAAAATAATAAAATAAAATTGTATTAACACAAATCGTTTTAGAGACCGTGTCCAATGCCTTTATGTTCATGTGTATCGTGAAGCAGTAGCGAAATTAAAATCTATAACAAAATTTTTCATATAGCTTTAAAAGGCGGGATCTATGTGTTATGATCTACTAGCACGAATACACTTTAGTCTTACTAAATCTAATATCGGAATATACATTAATATGTACAAACATGAGTCATGAATACAACTTCGACATATACTTTATAAAATTTGCAATGCTTTTTTTTATTTCATGACTGAATGTGTAATACATAAATTTAAATACTTATGATATTGATAAATATTGTGAGTTCACAATCATTGCATAATTGTACTGTAATAGGGTTTACTGGAGATTAATAAAATATTGTAATCTCCAGTATGCAGTATCCATATATATATATATATATAATATATACATTAATCAATAAATTTGCAAGTATACGCAACTTCGACTGACTATTTGGAAAGTATAACAAAACCCCAAATTTAACTTTATAAAAAAAAAAACAAATATTTTGTAAGTTACCATACCAGATGCAACTAACAACAATGTTGTCAAGCGATAATCACAGCAGTGACTGAGTAATTTTATGCACCCACAATGGGTACATGGGTATATGGTTTTATATGATACTGTACCGTCCAAAGTTATATAACTATAGTTACACTATCTGACAATAATTAGATAATATAGAAAGACAATACTCGGGATGGTATTCAAACTCAAATTATCTGGGAAGATTTTGAAATATTATCGGGCCGGATGCGAAAACGTCTACTTGATAGTCCGACCAGGGAGCGTAGGGGACCATCTGCGATGACGTTTTTACCGAGAAAACTATCTATTAAACTAAATGTAATAGGTGATATTAACTGTGGGCTCCAAACTAGGCAGTCTGTATTTTGGTGGCCCAAGAAGATATAAATATGTTTATATATATATATAAACATATTATATATTTATGTTTATATATATATATAAACATATTATGTATTAAATGTCAATACAATCCATTATGGTTTTCCTAAATATAGTATCACATTGGCGTTCCTCTTCAGCAGCCGATAACAAACACTTCTCAATATTAAGGTTTGGAATAGGACATCAAAGCTCAATTGAAAAATTTTACCTGAAAATACGAAATATATTTCACTCAGAATGAGATAAATAGAAATTTACAAAATTACAAATTTACAAAAAATTAGTACAATTTACCTGAAAATAAAATTTAAATTTAATTTAATAGATAAATATTATAATTATTTCTCGTGCAAAATTGGGCAAATACGACTCACGGAGCCAGAAAACAAAGGCGGGAGGGAAGGGCGTACACCAACTCAACCAGCCATGCCATATTTTCGATTAGCGAACACAACCCTGGTTAGGTTGACTTTGAACCTGTCTTACGCTGATACATCAAAGGAAGGCAAAAAAACTTGGGACCGAAAATCCGTTGCTTACCACTACTTTGTATCAAGATTTCTTCCCGATCCAATGTATATCATAGCAAACATTTTAAATCATTATAGTGATGTTTTAATTACTGGTATATTATACAAGTATACTTATTCTATAACACCATGTAAACATCTAACTAACGAAGGCAGCGAACGAGCAGAAATCGTTGCTTAAGCCTATGTTCCTGTATAGATACAATATGGGTGTCAAGTCACGAGTAAAGGAGACCAATAGTCTTCTAGGCAGGCGTGTTGGTCGTAGACCACATCATCACTAAACACAATTCTAAACCACTGACCTCAAAGCTTTGATCGCTGGAGGTCTACTCGGGATTACATAACTTACAAAACTTGGGGAGTATTATATATGTACATAACTTGTATACTAAATACCTGTCTACTCAAGCTCGGAACATATCGCAACTAATTAATTAGTAGTCACTCAGCAGCTACAAGATGGCGCTGGCAATATTAAAAATAATTTATATTTATGAATGTAAAATTGCATTGTTTTTCAGTGAACTTAAATTTATCCTAAAAATAAGTACACAGTTTACGCACAAATTGTAATTCAAATTATTCAAGTCAGCATAATTTTTGTCACAAGAATTACTCAATTATCTAATAACCGGCTAGGCCTCACGTGATATTTGCTGGAAAATTACTCTCCGTTGTAGACTCCTGTTCAGAACTGATTTGCAATTCTTAATCTGGGAGTTATGATCGGCAGGCAGCGAGCGCGAGTCTCAGCATGTATCTTACCTATGTATGAATATAAGCTGAAGTGCTGACAGGAATCGTTTTGTGTCTAATATAGTATTTTTTCGTTCTTATTATGGCATTTGCTCCCATATTTTTTTACCAACCAAAGAGTAGACAAATAGTTGCTTAACCTATGGCTGATAAGTCACGATAGCAAAGGCAAGCTAGCCTATAAAATGTAAGAACACCATTCTCAATCAAACATTTGTGTGTATGAACATGTCTGTTTGAACTGTGTCTGGGTGCGTATATGTATATAAGTATCTGCCTAGTTTGGAACCTGAAGACCTTGTGTGAATGTTAACAAAAAAAAAAAACGATATATTCTGAGCTTGTGTAGAAAGATCTAACTTTAATATTAACGTAGGTTTAAACTAATATAATATTTATTTACAGACTAACATACAATTCGATTTTAATACTTTTGACTCCATTGGTGGACTTATACTTGAATGTAAAAATAGACTTCGAGCTTTTTTATAACACTAAACATAGTACTAAATATTTTTTGGTGACTTTTTTATAAATGCACCTTTTGATTACTATAATTTCTTTTTGTGGGTATTTTTAAGCTGGTAATTTATTTATTATATAATTATAAATATTACGGTTTTTGTTATCTTTAAGATAGCATGAAAATATGTTTCTATATAAAATGTAACAAATAATCAATTGTTTGGGCTGCGTTGGAAAACGGATAATAATCACCTGGCAAAGGGTGGTAATGGTTACCCTGTCTCGTTCCAAAACCCAACGTAGAAAAATTCACTTTGACAGTTGTGAAGATTTGGAACTGGCACAATTTGATTTGACAGTTGCATTCTATTAAACTGGAAAAATAAGGGTTAATTATTACCCTACGTGACATTGACAAATGGCAGTAGAAAACTCAAATTTACTTGACAATGAGTAAAGTGTGTTGGAACGTAACCTTGACAGCTAATATAGGTGTAAACTAATATAATAATATTATATATACATACATTTCCTAATGATGTCACAATTTGATTTATTATCTTCTTATTCTTCTTGTCCTTATCCCACACTAGGTGGGGTCGGCACAACACATTTTCTCTTCGATTCTCTTCCATCGTTAGTGATGACTAACGTCGTCGTCAGTGCTCACAACTTTCATAAACATATCATTCTTCACACAGTTCATCCTTGCCTTCTTCGGCCTTCCTCTATCTCTATATCCATCCACATTCATGTTAAGTACTCTTTTTTTTAATTATACTTTCTTCATCCCTCCTCATGACATACCCATACCAATCCAATCTATTCCATTTCAACTTATCATAATTTAATCTATATAGAACAGAAATAGAACGCGTCTTCCGCATGCAGAAAAGTACCGTGAGAGCGAGACAGCTAAAGTGTCAAAAGTGACGTCGGTGAAATCGTACTTTTCTTCGATGCAAATACTAACTCTGCCCTTGATTGTGATTCTTCAGGTGACAATGTATGAAACGCAGAGCCTTCCATCATTTGAAACGCGGGGATATATTCACGCTCTGTGTATCAACACTCGAAGAGAAAATAAGCTTCTGATGGTATCCCACAGTTATGAAATCTGATAGCACAACGTATGTGTTAGGACCTCCTGTGTATAGATGACCAGAGCACATTACAGAAGCGCCTAGCTTGCCTTTAAAGGCGAAATTAAAATATTGGCTAATCGAAAAGGCGTTCTATGATTTTGAAAATTACTTTTATCTTCTAATGTGATGTAAAGTGTGTGATCATTTGACTATTATTACTAATTCATAAATGTAGTACTATTACTTATTTTTTTGTTTACTAATTGAACTATTTACATTTGTTCCTTTTATTAGATGTAAATTAATATTTACGAATAAATCGATTATTCCTGATTAATATTAATGCGAGAATTCCGCCAAAAATGAAGTAAAAAAGGTTTATGTATTAATACGATTATTATTTTAAGGTTATATTGGAAGTGATCTTTTATAGTTTTGTACAAACAAGAAATGTATGACATTACGACTGTAGATAACAAACTCTTCATAAGGATACATTTGCAAATATACTTACTTATATACTCGTATACGCCTTGTAATGTGTGTAAGACGTGTAACGCTGTGTAAGATGTGTAACGCTGTGTAAAAACATAATGGTAGCTTAAAATCTTACTATTTTACTTAGAAACATATTTACATGATGATATGGCACTTAAGCCACTTTGGACTATTGAAAACTGATCAGCACCTAGTGCGTTCAAGAGGTCGTCTTGATCGCAATTAATTCTAGGTCTAGTGTAATACTATCATCATCACTGGCCACGTGACATAGTGATCAAACATCCAGAGCTATCGATAATAAAAATATACAATGACCTAGTGTTTTGTAGAATCATCATCATAATTCGCATACAGTTCATACATTACATCTGTAAAATATTGATGTAATTATATAATATATTACGCCTTATTCATGTTATCCGAAGTAGTAGGTCATGAAGGCCATGGTGCCGATGCCGGTGGTAAGCGCCGCCAGATGTTGCAAGGACTGCATTTTGTCCTGTTCCCTCAATAGCTCTGGAAGTACGACCACCAGGGCAATGTGAAGGAACCCGCCCGCTGTGAACGGCACAATCCAGGAGGTCTTCGCTTCTGTAAAACAAAAATACGTAAGTGATAGATCAATCATAGAATGTTGGTAAGGTACTGTGGGTAATTTACAAGTGTTCGCCTAGCTACCACATAGTTAGTATCACCAACTGGCACCAAACACACATTTATATCAGATAAATAACAGTTACAACTGACTAACAGCTGGACATATCCCCCCCCCCCCCGCATATAGCGGGGATTTGCCAATACTCGCCACGCTTGGCAAGCGGGTTGGCGAGCGCAGTATGATTTCCAATCCTCAGAAGGTGCTGCTGCCCACCTCCTGGTACGTGATCCCTTAGCCGACGGCACCCGCGGGAAGAGATGGGGGAGTACTATTCTATGCCGGTACCACCACGGCCAGTCGTGGAATTTCTATAGCTTAGTTCCGCCTAGCATGTTGTTAATGCAATAATCCATAAAACTCTTAGTTACTACTGAGTTCAGTTGTATCACGCTGCCATAGGGATCCCTGCTCCTTCGACATTGTCGAATGTCCATTCGACATTTACCCCAGATGTGGTAAATGCTTCGACTTACCGATGGAATTTCTAGCGCCGCTGAATATTACAGCAGTGAGGGCGCCGATCAGACCAGCTGATGCAGTAGCCTGGAATATAACATAGTTTTTATTACAATTAAGTACATACTAATTAGTTACAAAGTTTAAAAGTATGTAAGTCCAAATTTTTAAAGAAATAAATTTCTCTCCTTTTTTAATTTCAACTCACGACTACAGAATACCGTCCTGCAGCGTAATAGTAAAACTATTACTAATATTAGAAAACTTTTATTCAATTGCGGGTAGTTTTGGTCGTCGTTAATTATTTTCCTTAAAACCACCCGCATTTTGATAGAGATCTAATTTTATATATGTCTTTAAACAACACAACTACAAAAGCTTATTTTGTAGTTGTTGTTATCTTATTTAACACCATTTGGCTAGTTT
Source organism: Apeira syringaria (assembly GCA_934044485.1). Taxonomy (NCBI): domain Eukaryota; kingdom Metazoa; phylum Arthropoda; class Insecta; order Lepidoptera; family Geometridae; genus Apeira; species Apeira syringaria. The sequence continues at coordinate 12,737,306 of OW203661.1, read as the reverse complement.
GATTGAAGAAAAGAATCACTGCCAACGACTGAGATCCACTGTCAAACACTAAACTTATGTTTTGTTTGTATGAAAAATGTATCTCACCAACTGAGCTTTGGCGGCTTCCCACCGAGAGAATCCGCTCTTCAGCAGAATGGCGAAGTCTCCTACTTCGTGCGGGATCTCGTGCACTGAAGCAATATACATACAAATAATTAATTATTGTTATATTATTAATGTGTAATTAACTCTGTTTATCTGTTACGGGCTGCTTCCAACCAGTCTTTGTGGAAATCAATGGGGGAGGCCTATGTCTAGCAGTGGACGTCCTGCTGTTGATGATGATGATTTGTTACGGACGTCTGTGTGCAGCAGTCTTTCTCAAAGTAGGCGATAAGTAAGCGTCCTCTCCTGGGCGCTGGAGGCCATATTGTTTGATTTATATTGATTGTATGACCATATGAAATCAATGGGAATGGAGTTAAAGTGGCATTTGTTGATAGGTGGAAAAAAGAGCATAGCATGAGAAGGGATGAACCACATAACAAACATTAATGTAAATGGATCTAGAGGTACAGGAAGGCCGTAGAAGGTCCGGATGGTCTGCATGAAGAATTATATGTTAATGATTATGTTGGTTATGCTTTATTTATTTTAGACATTTATTTATTACGAAACGGAAACACTCTTTGTAATTTCTACACATAATAATGAACAGAAGTTAATACATAGATACAGTAAAATTAGATTTAATAACAAATGATAAACTTGAAATAAATAAATTTTAATTATATAATAATAAAAATTGGCAAAATGTAAATCATGCAGGTTAATTAAATTAAGTTAAATTTAGAGCTACAATGTTACAAATCCTCAAAGGACCAATTTCCTCCAATGAAAGGTGTGATCACTGAGATGAGTAGCGATAGAATAGAGGGGAAGAGAAAAACATATTGTGGCGAACCCTACTAGTATGGGACAAGGACAAGAAGAAGATCTAGAACTTGCATTCTTAGGAAGCATCATGAACAGGCTTAAAAACTTAATACTACTGGTAGGGCTAGTCACAGGTCACTGTGACCTTAACTACCATCTACACAAAACGGGAGCTACAGACAGTCCCCTATGTCGGGGATGTGGATGACTGTGGAACACGTACTACTGCACTGTGAGGCCACAGAAACTATAATAATCACAACCGGACTGCGTAGGGCTGACTCGTCATTGTCTCACGAACATCCAAATGTACCACTGGAGCAACTTTGCCAGCGACCCAGGGTCATGCTCCGCTCTATAATAAGGAGCTGGGATGGCTTGGGTAACGGCTGGCGGGGGGAATGCACAATACACCCCAAGCGGGACGTCGGTGCAGGACTCAGCACCCCCAAATCGAATAAGAATAAGAAGAACGTCTATCTTGCAATTAACTTACACAGAAACAGAAAAATTTATTATAGCATTTAGTTAGTTGTTTACTCAGGCATTTTTTCACCCCGCTACATTGACTACACACACACACACACACACACACACACACACACACACACACACACAGATGACGCGCAACAGTGATTGATATATAATATACTAGCTTAAAAACTTAAATAGTTTGATATTCCTAAGGCATTGTACTTAGATTAATTATAAAATATTATTATGTACCTACATAGGTCATTAATATTTTCGGAGGGCGCTGGGGTCTGTAATACAGTTTATAACTACCACAGACATCAACGGTCTATATGTATATACTATCCTTGTGTGCATACCTAGTTTAAGATTACTAATATGTACATGTAAACCTTTACTAAAAGTCAATAAAGTTTTTATTATTATTATGTCTCTTTATTTTCTTTTTTCTTAGGTTTAGTTTTTTTACAGTATAAATATCAAAAACAAAAATTCATAGATATTATAAAAAACCTAAACCTAGAGTTCCGCCAGCAGCGGGGCAGGGCTCAAGCTACCGGTTAGGGCCGCAGATTGAGGAACCTCCGGACAATACGCGAACTTCTACTATTCCGAAGAAACAGTAATAAAGATTCCTTTACTTACTTAACGTCTCAGCTACCGGTAACAATTTATATATAAATAAAAAAATGACTTCAAAATAGGAGGAGGTTCTCAATTCGACACGTATGTTTTTGTTTTTTATTAATGTTTGTTATCTCAGAACTTTCGACTGGGTGAACCGATTTTGAAGATTATTTTTTTATTTGAAAGCTGGTGCTTCCCGTATTGATATTTCCATTCATATTTTTATCCCATTTAAATTTTATCAAAATCTGACAAGCAGTTTCTGATATTATTTTATATTGGAACTGTGGACACAGTTCCAATAACTGAGCAGTGCGACACATACACGGACGAAGTTATAATCGAGGGTGAAGACATCGGTGAACATACACAATGACACTTGATTGAGTGAGTAGCAAAGGACTGAAAAGGGTAAAAATGGAACCGACTTCAACACTCAAAAGTGTGAAATAACTTGTCGAAGTCGGTACTATGAGCACAATATTTTGTTAATAGTTACTCTTGAACTATCATCGTACCAATTTCGAGAAGTTATTTCACACTTTTGAGTGTTGAAGTCGGTCAAATTTGTTGGGTTTTATTTTTTACAAAAAAGGTTTTTGTACAATTTTTCCATTGGCACTATTAGAACCCGCGGACTCCTGTATATAATTAAGTAAAACTTTATTTAAAATAATTATTAATGAAGGTCTTATGTTAAAACATAATTTAAACCTACCAATCCTACTAATATTATACACGCCACAGTTGGTATGGATGTTTATTACTCTTTTACGCTTTAACCGCTTGACGGATTTGAATGAATTTGGTATGTAGATATTTCAGATCCCGGAATAACACATGGCTACTTTTCATCATCATCAATCATCACCACGCGGGTAAAACTGCGGTACTGCTTCAAGCAGTACCGCCTTCTGCATCTGACCCTTGATCCAACAGCGAGAGCCTCTTAAGATGTTGATCGAGGCTCTTCGCTATTAAGCCGTTCGTCGAAACGACTATCGGGTCAATGATCGTCGAGTCAACATCCCATATGGCGGTTACCTCGTGAACTAAGTCAAGGTACTTGCTGAGTTTCGCCACTACTAGACATAAACCCCTTCCATTGATTTCTACAATAACCGGATGGAAGTCATCCAGCCTTTACCTGCGATCTTATTGAGGTCGTCGGTCCAGCTTGTCGGTGGTCGTCCAATCGTGCACTTGTCAGTGCGTGATCCATCAGATAGGTTCAACCTTATAGCTATTGTCAATTGTCAATTGACACAAAAACTTTTGTCAAAACAGGTAAACTATTTACTTTGTCGACTGAATGTGTTCGGTCTAGCGAAGGTAGCACAGTCGTACACAGTATAACAAAGGTATGATAGTAGGTGTGTGTGCTTAAAATAGCAAAGGTATTATGTACATACCGAGTATAGAGAAGGTATTATGTACATACCGAGTATAGCGAAGGTATTATGTACATACCGAGTATAGCGAAGGTATTATGTACATACCGAGTATAGAGAAGGTATTATGTACATACCGAGTATAGAGAAGGTATTATGTACATACCGAGTATAGAGAAGGTATTATGTACATACCGAGTATAGCGAAGGTATTATGTACATACCGAGTATAGAGAAGGTATTATGTACATACCGAGTATAGAGAAGGTATTATGTACATACCGAGTATAGCGAAGGTATTATGTACATACCGAGTATAGCGAAGGTATTATGTACATACCGAGTATAGAGAAGGTATTATGTACATACCGAGTATAGAGAAGGTATTATGTACATACCGAGTATAGCGAAGGTATTATGTACATACCGAGTATAGCGAAGGTATTATGTACATACCGAGTATAGCGAAGGTATTATGTACATACCGAGTATAGTGAAGGTATTATGTACATACCGAGTATAGAGAAGGTATTATGTACATACCGAGTATAGCGAAGGTATTATGTACATACCGAGTATAGAGAAGGTATTATGTACATACCGAGTATAGAGAAGGTATTATGTACATACCGAGTATAGCGAAGGTATTATGTACATACCGAGTATAGCAAAAGTAGTGAGAAACCCCACTCGGAACCCGACGAGGAAGGACCCGCCGACCGCCAGCCCGTGAGTGAAGTTGTCAATAGAATTCGCCATCAGGTTCAGATATCCAGCCACCTGATAATAATAATAATGTATTTCTAATAAATTGGAATAGTTCTTAGTGGGGTTTACTTGTGCGACCTTAGCAGATCATCGGGCCTAAATAATGTACTGCTCGGCCAGAATTTGTATGGGTGACTGCTAGAGACATTTTCAACTGAGCGTATCCGTGCTTCGAATAAACTGTCGGTTGTCTTAGGTTAACAATCGTTAGGCCATGCCGGAGGCCCTTAAGCGGTTTGGAATCTTCGACATTGGGTTAGCCACTAGCCTATCCGCCAACCCGCATCTGCGTGTTGGATTACGGCCAACACTCCTCTCGGAGAGGAAGACTCGTGTCCCAGCAGTGGGAACATTGGGCTGATTATAAACATAGTGATGGAAATGAAAACAATGGTAGTCTCTTGTTACCAAACTAACCTAAAGTTCTGAAAAATAAGATAAGCAAAATAAATACTTAAACGATTGACACTTATTAATAAAAACACTAAAATTAGGTCTTTTTATTATCATTGCGAGTAGTTTTAAGTAAAATAAGTGGCCTAAAAACGAATTTCAATTTTAGCGCGTAAATAGAATACGAGCCATTTAATTTTCAACAATTTTAGTGAATTTAGGTAGTTCGAGTCTTTCAACAGAACTAGGCCCATTATGATACATATAACTATATCTACACAAAGCCTGGAAGAAATTGCTTTAAGCAATAAGGCCGCCCTTTGTATCACTGTATCTATATTTGTTTGTTTTCTTGATGTGTGTAGTTTTTAAATAGTGTGCAAATAAAGAGTTTTCTATCTATCTATCTATCTATGTATACAAAAGCATATTATAATATAATATTTAATATGTCAAATAATCACAACTAACTTTTTTCCTGTATAGATCTTTGACCTAGTGGTCCATCCTAGTGACCCTGATCTAGTGGTCGACGATGTTATCATTATCACGTTAGACCTAGAATACTTAAGGACTGCAGCCTAAACACACTATGGGTGTCACACTTAAGGGTTCAAACTTAAAGGTGGTAGCTAGCCAGGCGGGTATTCGAAAGTACCCTACCACCGTGCTGGGAATTTGATACCGGTGTTACCTTCACCAGAAGCTCAAGCCGTTGGTGGGGATCGAACCAGCGTCCGCACAGCCGACGCTCCCTACGCTGAGCCATCATCGCTCAAAGCTTATCATTCAACACTTCGTGAAAAAGAAGTAAATCATTGCGAAAGGTAAAATTCTTTGATCTTTAAATGAGTAATGACTCAAGAGTAATGAGAGTTCCTCACGTTCTTCTTGTCGGGTTTCTCCTTGGTGTGCAGCAGCGCTTTCTCCCTCGCCTCCCGCAGAAGGCAGCGCCCCATCCAGCGGCTCCCCTGCGAGCCACGACACTTCACCGACCCGTTGGCCACCGCCATGCTGCTGCAGCAACCGCCTTCACCTGACAGTACACCCTTTTCAATACCGTCTTGTATACTAGTAATGAGACTTGAGATGGATGTGTGGTGTACAATGGATAGAAGGAATAAGTATATCAGAGGAAGCTTGACAGAAGCAACAGTGACATATAAGTTAAAATGGAATAGACTGGCTTAGCATGGGCATTTCATGAAGAGGAATGGAAAACACTTAACAAAAAAAAATTATTACCAAAAAATGGAACCAACTTCAACACTCAAAAGTGTGAAATAACTTGTTGAAGTCGGTACCATGATAGTTCCAAAGTAACTAATATCAAAATATTGTGCTCATGGTACCGACTTCGATAAGTTGCAATTTGTATATATATCGGATGAAGCCGAAACAATCGTCGATCGATATCGAAATACGCGTAAGTGCCACGTTATTCCCGTAGAAACAGTATAAAGTAATTATGAGCGTGAGTTTTAGTAACATTATTTATTACAATTATGGGTTATAGAGTACTAATACTACCTTGAGTATTGTTATTGAAGACACACGAGTCGTAAAGCTGCTTAGCGGTGACAGTTCCATTTCCACACAAAGGTTCTCCGTTATCTTTGCCGCGTTGTTCCCTCTCTTTTATCAATAGCTTCTCAATCTCTTCTATTTCTATCTGCTTTACCTGAAGTAGATTTGAAAATATTTATTTAATAACTAGCTGCACCGGTATAGGTATAATATATATTTGCCTATCCGTAAGGACCGTCTTAAGTAATCAAATCAAATAGTATTTAATTCGGACAAATATAGCCCATTTCGTAAGTCAACGTTAATTATATAAGCCCCAAATTAGAACAAAAATATATATAAATATTTAAAACATATATATAAAAATAATGTACATTTTCCGTAATTACTGATTAGCAAAGGTATAAAGGTATCAATTCTACTGAACACAATGCTCATAGATTGTTAATGAATTGTTGTTTTTGCTAGTTTTGCTCTTCTACTTGGAGTAAGATTGTAATGACTACACAGATCTAATTTCTCCTGCAATGAAATTTACCTACAATGCAATCGAGATGCAATTGTTGTTTTAGCGGAATTAAAAATAGTTTATTTATAATTACATTTAAATACTCTAATTATCTAAATGCTAAGTGCTATTCATAAGCATTGCTTGTCTTAATTAATTGGAGAATTGGCTGGCTCCCTGGTTGGTTGCCCAATCATTGCTGGCACTAAATGCGTCACTTGTGCCTAAGACTATAATAATATGGCCCTAAATCTAGTAGGGCAAAGAAGATACACATGCGTATATATATAAATAATGGATGATCAATATTTGCTAATATATTTAAGTACAGCTGCTCCTCTTATATAAAAGTAGACATTGAGTAAATAATAAGTATAATTTATGGACAACTTCTTAATTTTCGCTACTGGCGTTTGTAACCGAAGATTTCGGAAATCAGAATGGATTTAAAGAGTTGTATGGTTCATTACGTTACCGTCACTCTAGACGGAACTAACGTTCAAACTTTATAAGAGAAAACTTTTGGCTTCTAGTTGGACTTGAACCCACAGAATACCGTTCTATCGCTTTTCCAACTAAGAAGAAAAACCATATATCTACAATAAAATAATAAATTAGGACTGTTATTTGAGTGCTACTATAGCCTAGTTGGCAAAGCGATAGGACGGTATTCTGTAGTCGTGGGATCAAGTATCAATAGAAGTCAGATTTTTTCGTTCAATAATTTATCACAATGGTTTTAATCAAACTTTTAAACATTTGCGTAGGTTTATTAGTTTGTACGAAATGTTGATTATCACTCAGTCGCAGTTTTTTAGAATAAATGCAACACAAACCTTAGCCGAGCCATTTTGCTTCACGCTGCCACTCTCCTCTTTGCTGTCTTCCTCTTTAGCTTCTTCTTCTGTGCTCGCGAATAGTTTCTCCACGACAATGAACACAAGCATGCCGAACAGGCACCATAATCCACTTCGTAGCGACACGTGGTGTCCTGGAAAAAAATAACTAATGAAGTCGTATACTCTTGCAGTAATAGACTGGGAATTTCTTTGAAGAATCTATCCTCATGTCATTCTCTTGATTGCCAGTATATGCCCAATTAAAGTGTGCAAATAATTTTGAAACCTTAATATCTTTATCCTGTGCTCCTTTTCCAATAATGAAGAGGTTCTCGCTTTATTATTGGAAAAGAGGATCTCCGAAGAATCAATGATTTGTACACTCGTTTTTTATTATTTCATTGTCTTTTTTTTATTTCTTAAATGTTTTATTTTAGTGTTGTTGGTATATTATATTTGTGCCTATACCTTTCATGTTATAGTATTGTGAATGTTATGTCAGGAATAACCAATCTTTTCTTTTCTACTGTTTCATCCTTTTTTATTTATTTATTAACATTCACACAAGGTTTTCACAGGGCCGAAACTAGGCAGAACCTGTGCTATGGTAACCTGATGACTGATATATATACATATACACACCCAGACACAGGTCAAACAGACATGTTCATGCACACAAATGTTTGACCTGTCCGGGAATCGAACCCGGGACCAGCGGCTCAGAAGTGCTACCAACTGCGCCAGAAGGCCAGTCAATCGTCTCCTTTGCATATACCTAGTGCCTAAGTGTTCCAATAACTTTGGAAATATTTAAGACCTGGTTACTAATTACGATATCCTAATCCTGTGCTCTTTTACGATCATAGAAAGAGATTGTCTTCGAAGAAATAAAGCCTTAAAATATAACTATCTTGATTCTCTGATGGGTATTGTGTGTGTCAAAGAGAGCCAAGTGAGCAGAAACTTTAGATCTCTGTCTATTAGGATATTTGACACCACTTAACGCAAAAATGGATTTGCATGGAATTTGGCACGAAGATTGCTTTACCTCTGATGTAAGTTATTTGTAACATAAGTCTCGTATGTGTTAACGTGAGATACTTCTTTGAAGCGATGATAGCTCAGCGGGGGGAGCGTCGCCTGTCAAACCGACGGAAACTGGTTCGATCCCCAACAAAAGCTTGAGCTTCCGGTGAAGCTACACCGTTATCAAATTCCCAGCATGGTGGTAGGGTACTTTCGAATACCCGCCTGGCTAGGTACACCCTTAAGTTTGAAGAACTGTCCCCAAACACATAGTGTGTTCAGGCAGCAGACCTTGAGAGCCAGTGAGCATTCTAGATCTAGCGTGATAACATTATTTATTTTTATGATATAACCTCAAAAAATGTCACAATAACACGTACTGTGTTATCTTTTTTTTTATTACACTTAATGTGTAATACAGTAAATTCCATTGTTTTCAAGTTGAAAATTGTTAAAAATGTCAATTACAACGGCAACGGGACTCTAGATTCTTAAAATAAACCTATGATATTTTAGGTTACAATTATCCAACATTCAATAATAAAATTATCAACATTCCAATAATCCGGCACCCGCTAGATTACAATAATGCCGGATTAGTGAGACTATACTGTAGTGACGTAAACCTTCATTTTAATAATAAAATGTGAGAAATTGAGATACGTGACCGAATAGAACCTATTATTTTGCGACGGGTGGTTATACTTAACTCAAAACTGATAAAATTCGAGATACTTTTTTGTGTTGCTAAAGGGACGATATGTTTGTAGGTAATTTGCATGACCAATCCGGATGTTTATCCTATCGAATCTAAAAAAATATATTTTCTAATCGATTACCAAAGAACGGAGTTATGCCCGAATATAGATAATTATAAAACATGATAATTGATAACGTCATCCTCTTAGGTAGTCAGTAAAAATGTATATTAAATTAAAAAAAATAATAATTAATATACAGGTACAATTGCGTATATAAGTACTTGTAGATCATCAATAAAATCAATGTAAAATAATATTTAATAACCACAGTGTGATAAAATCGTAGTGATTAGCGACTGCATACTTACTATGTAATTATGTATATGATATGCGAATATAAATAATCATGAATCAAGCAGACGGCAGCGGCGACCCCGGCCGGCACCATGATTCATTATCATTGTTTGTCTGTATTTTTTCTACGCGAGTATATCATAGACGACAATATAAATAAGCGCAGTAGCACATAACAAAACACGCCACGTCTGTTTTCTAGAGAGGAGGGCAGAGATCAAGGACTTCTACTAACCGGTGTGAAGTTAGCGGCCAAAAGTTAGCGGCCTTCGATAACCCGACCAAATGAAGAAGTCGCACATTAAAAAATATCTACTATAATATGTAAGCGAAAAGACGCAATAAAGAGAAGTGGCAGATAATGTAAGATTCAAGGGTGAATCGTATGTTACTAAAAGAACGCCAGGCGTACAAGTGCGAAAAAGTCGTTAGACCTTTGGCCTCTCGGTGTTATCCTGCACATTTGACCGTGTTAACGAAAAGGTATCAACTTGCAAATGGTACTGATAGATAGCTCTTTTATTAAGCTTTAAAATATATATTGTTGAAATTAGTGCAGGCGTTTGAAAGAGTCCATAAACATATTTTTTTATTAGCCGCTAGTTTGCCTACGAAGATTCGACCATATTATCGACAAGGTATCAACTTGCGAGTAATACTGTTAGATAGCTCTTGTGATGTACTTTCTAACGTATATCGTAAAAATTTGTGCAGACGTTCGCAAAAGTAAAAAAAGTCCGTTTTACTTAAAAAATTTGAGATTTTTGCAGATTTGACCATGTTATTGAAAAGGTATCAACTTGCGAATAATACAGTAAGATAGCTCTTGTGATGTACTTTCTAACGTATATCGTAAAAATTAGTGCAGACGTTCGCAAAAGTGAAAAAAGTCCGTTTTACTTTAAAAAATTGAGATTTTTGCAGATTTGACCATGTTATCGAAAAGGTATCAACATGCGAATGGTACCGTTAGATAGCTCTTGTAAAAGGCTTTCAAAAACATATTGTGAAAATTAGTGCAGACGTTTGCAAGTGTCCAAATATATTATTTTTTTATTAGCTGCTAGTTTGCCCACGAAGATTTGGCCGTGTTATCGAAAAGGTATCAACTTGCTAGTAATACTGTTAGATAGCTCTTGTGATGTACTTTCTAACGTATATCGTAAAAGTTAGTGCAGACGTTCGCAAAAGTCAAAAAAGTCCGTTTTACTTAAAAAATTTGAGATTTTTGCAGATTTGACCATGTTATCGAAAAGGTATCAACTTGCGAGCAATACTGTTAGATAGCTCTTGTGATGTACTTTCTAAGGTATATCGTGAAAATTAGTGCAGACGTTCGCAAAAGTAAAAAAGGTCCGTTTTACTTAAAAAAATTGAGAGTTTTGCAGATTTGACCATGTTTTAGAAAAGGTATCAACTTGCAAGTAATACTGTTAGATAGCTCGTGTAATGTACTTTCTAACGTATATCGTGAAAATTAGTGCAGACGTTCGCAAAAGTAAAAAAAGTCCGTTTTACTTAAAAAAATTGAGATTTTTGCAGATTTGACCATGTTATCGAAAAGGTATCAACTTGCAAGTAAAACTGTTAGATAGCTCTTGTGATGTACTTTCTAACGTTTATCGTAAAATTTAGTGCAGACGTTCGCAAAAGTCAAAAAAGTCCGTTTTACTTAAAAAAATTAGGATTTTTGCAGATTTGACCATGTTTTCGAATAGGTATCAAATTGCGAGTAATACTGTTAGATAGCTCTTGTAATGTACTTTCTAACGTATATCGTGAAAATTAGTGCAGACGTTCGCAAAAGTCAAAAAAGTCCGTTTTACTTAAAAAAATTGAGATTTTTGCAGATTTGACCATGTTATCGAAAAGGTATCAACTTGCGAGTAATACTGTTAGATAGCTCTTGTGATGTACTTTCTAACGTATATCGTAAAAATTAGTGCAGACGTTCGCAAAAGTCAAAAAAGTCCGTTTTACTTTAAAAAAATTGAGATTTTTGCAGATTTGACCATGTTATCGAGAAGGTATCAACATGCAAATGGTACCGTTACATAGCTCTTGTAATAGGCTTTCAAAAATATATTGTGAAAATTAGTGCAGACGTTTGCAAGTGTCCAAATATATAATTTTTTTATTAGCCGCTAGTTTGCCCACGAAGATATGACCGTGTTATCGAAAAGGTATCAACTTGAGAAAACAATTGTTAGATAGCTCTTGTGATGTACTTTCTAACGTTTATCGTAAAATTTAGTGCAGACGTTCGCAAAAGTCAAAAAAGTCCGTTTTACTTAAAAAAATTAAGATTTTTGCAGATTTGACCATGTTATCGAAAAGGTATCAACTTGCGAGTAATACTGTTAGATAGCTCTTGTGATGTGCTTTCTAACGTATATCGTGAAAATTAGTGCAGACGTTCGCAAAAGTCAAAAAAGTCCGTTTTATTTAAAAAAAATAAGATTTTTGCAGATTTGACCATGTTATCGAAAAGGTATCAACTTGCGAGTAATACTGTAAGATAGCCCTTGTGATGTACTTTCTAACGTATGTCGTATAAATTAGTGCAGACGTTCGCAAAAGTCAAAAAAGTCCGTTTTACTTAAAAAAATTGAGATTTTTGCAGATTTGACCATTTTATCGAAAAGGTATCAACATGCGAATGGTACCGTTAGAAAGCTCTTGTAAAAGGCTTTCAAAAATATATTGTGAAAATTAGTGCAGACGTTTGCAAGTGTCCAAATATATTATTTTTTTATTAGCCGCTAGTTTGCCCACGAAGATTTGACCGTGTTATCGAAAAGGTATCAACTTGCGAGTAATACTGTTAGATAGCTCTTGTGATGTACTTTCTAACGTATATCGTAAAAATTAGTGCAGACGTTCGCAAAAGTCAAAAAAGTCCGTTTTAATTAAAAAAATTGAGATTTTTGCAGATTTGACCATGTTTTCGAAAAGGTATCAACTTGCGAGTAATACTGTTAGATAGCTCTTGTGATGTACTTTCTAACGTATATCGTGAAAATTAGTGCAGACGTTCGCAAAAGTCAAAAAAGTCCGTTTTACTTAAAAAAATTGAGATTTTTGCAGATTTGACCATGTTATCGAAAAGGTATCAACTTGCGAGTAATACTGTTAGATAGCTCTTGTGATGAACTTTCTAACGTATATCGTGAAAATTAGTGCAGACGTTCGCAAAAGTCAAAAAAGTCCGTTTTACTTAAAAAAAATTGAGATTTTTGCAGATTTGACCATGTTATCGAGAAGGTATCAACATGCGAATGGTACCGTTACATAGCTCTTGTAATAGGCTTTCAAAAATATATTGTGAAAATTAGTGCAGACGTTTGCAAGTGTCCAAATATATATTTTTTTTATTAGCCGCTAGTTTGCCCACGAAGATATGACCGTGTTATCGAAAAGGTATCAACTTGCGAGTAATACTGTTTGATAGCTCTTGTGATGTACTTTTAAACGTGTATCGTGAAATTTAGTGCAGACGTTTGCAAAAGTCGAAAAAGTCCGTTTTACTTAAAAAGTTTGAGATTTTTGCAGATTTGACCATGTTATCGAAAAGGTATCAACTTGCGAATGGTACTGTTAGATAGCTCTTGTAATAGGCTTTCAAAAACATATTGTGAAAATTAGTGCAGACGTTTGCAAGTGTCCAAATATATTAATTTCTTATTAGCCGCTAGTTTGCCCACGAAGATTTGACGGTGTTATCGAAAAGGTATCAACTTGCGAGTAATACTGTTAGATTGTGCTTGTGATGAACTTTTTAACGTGTATCGTGAAAATTAGTGCAGACGTTCACAAAAGTCAAAAAAGTTCGTTTTACTTAAAAATTTCGAGATTCTTGCAGATTTGACCATGTTATCGAAGAGGTATCAACTTGCGAATGGTACCGTTAGATAGCTCTTGTAATAGGCTTTTAAAAACATATTGTGAAAATTAGTGCAGACGTTTGCAAGTGTCCAAATATATATTTTTTTTATTAGCCGCTAGTTTGCCCACGAAGATATGACCGTGTTATCGAAAAGGTATCAACTTGAGAGTACAATTGTTAGATAGCTCTTGTGATGTACTTTCTAACGTTTATCGTAAAATTTAGTGCAGACGTTCGCAAAAGTCAAAAAAGTCCGTTTTACTTAAAAAAATTAAGATTTTTGCAGATTTGACCATGTTATCGAAAAGGTATCAACTTGCGAGTAATACTGTTAGATAGCTTTTGTGATGTACTTTCTAACGTATATCGTGAAAATTAGTGCAGACGTTCGCAAAAGTCGAAAAAGTCCGTTTTCTCAATTTTTTAAAGTAAAACGGACTTTTTTGACTTTTGCGAACGTTTGCACTAATTTATTTGATATACGTTAGAAAGTACATCACAAGAGCTATCTAACAGTATTACTTGCAAGTTGATACCTTTTCGATAACATGGTGAAATCTGCCAAAATCTTAATATTTTTAAATAAAACGGACTTTTTTGACTTTTGCGAACGTCTGCACTAAATTATTTGATATACGTTAGAAAGTACATCACAAGAGCTATCTAACAGTATTACTCGCAAGTTGATACCTTTTCGATAACATAGTCAAATCTGCAAAAATCTCAAATTTTTTAAGTAAAACGGACTTTTTTGACTTATGCGAACGTCTGCACTAACTTTCACGATATACGTTAGAAAGTACATCATTAGAGCTATCTAACAGTATTACTCGTAAGTTGATACCTTTTCGATAACATGGTCAAATCTGCAAAAATATTAAATTTTTAAAATAAAACGGACTTTTTTGACTTTTGCGAACGTCTGCACTAATTTTCACGATATACGTTAGAAAGTACATCACAAGAGCTATCTAACAGTATTACTCGCAAGTTGATACCTTTTCGATAACATGGTCAAATCTGCAAAAATCTTAATTTTTTTAAGTAAAACGGACTTTGTTGACTTTTGCAAACGTCTGCACTAAATTTTACGATAAACGTTAGAAAGTACATCACAAGAGCTATCTAACAGTTTTACTCTTAAGTTGATACCTTTTCGATAACATGGTCAAATCTGCAAAAATCTCAATTTTTTTAAGTAAAACGGACTTTTTTGACTTTTGCGAACGTCTGCACTAATTTTCACGATATACTTTAGAAAGTACATCACAAGAGCTATCTAACAGTATTACTCGCAAGTTGATACCTTTTCGAAAACATGGTCAAATCTGCAAAAATCTCAATTTTTTTAATTAAAACGGACTTTTTTGACTTTTGCGAACGTCTGCACTAATTTTTACGATATACGTTAGAAAGAACATCACAAGAGCTATCTAACAGTATTACTCGCAAGTTGATACCTTTTCGATAACACGGTCAAATCTTCGTGGGCAAACTAGCGGCTAATAAAAAAATAATATATTTGGACACTTGCAAACGTCTGCACTAATTTTCACAATATATTTTTGAAAGCCTATTACAAGAGCTTTTTAACGGTACCATTCGCATGTTGATACCTTTTTGATAAAATGGTCAAATCTGCAAAAATCTCATTTTTTTTAAGTAAAACGGACTTTTTTGACTTTTGCGAACGTCTGCACTAATTTATACGACATGCGTTAGAAAGTACATCACAAGAGCTATCTTACAGTATTACTTGCAAGTTGATACCTTTTCGATAACATGGTCAAATCTGCAAAAATCTTATTTTTTTTAAATAAAACGGACTTTTTTGACTTTTGCGAACGTCTGCACTAATTTTCACGATATACGTTAGAAAGTACATCACAAGAGCTATCTAACAGTATTACTCGCAAGTTGATACCTTTTCGATAACATGGTCAAATCTGCAAATATCTTAATTTTTTTAAGTAAAACGGACTTTTTTGACTTTTGCGAACGTCTGCACTAAATTTTACGATAAACGTTAGAAAGTACATCACAAGAGCTATCTAACAATTGTACTCTCAAGTTGATACCTTTTCGATAACACGGTCATATCTTCGTGGGCAAACTAGCGGCTAATAAAAAAAATATATATTTGGACACTTGCAAACGTCTGCACTAATTTTCACAATAAATTTTTGAAAGCCTATTACAAGAGCTATGTAACGGTACCATTCGCATGTTGATACCTTCTCGATAACATGGTCAAATCTGCAAAAATCTCAATTTTTTTTAAGTAAAACGGACTTTTTTGACTTTTGCGAACGTCTGCACTAATTTTTACGATATACGTTAGAAAGTACATCACAAGAGCTATCTAACAGTATTACTCGCAAGTTGATACCTTTTCGATAACATGGTCAAATCTGCAAAAATCTCAAATTTTTTAAGTAAAACGGACTTTTTTGACTTTTGCGAACGTCTGCACTAATTTTCACGATATACGTTAGAAAGTACATCACAAGAGCTATCTAACAGTATTACTCGCAAGTTGATACCTTTTCGAAAACATGGTCAAATCTGCAAAAATCTCAAATTTTTTAATTAAAACGGACTTTTTTGACTTTTGCGAACGTCTGCACTAATTTTTACGATATACGTTAGAAAGTACATCACAAGAGCTATCTAACAGTATTACTCGCAAGTTGATACCTTTTCGATAACACGGTCAAATCTTCGTGGGCAAACTAGCGGCTAATAAAAAAATAATATATTTGGACACTTGCAAACGTCTGCACTAATTTTTACAATATATTTTTGAAAGCCTTTTACAAGAGCTTTCTAACGGTACCATTCGCATGTTGATACCTTTTCGATAAAATGGTCAAATCTGCAAAAATCTCATTTTTTTAAGTAAAACGGACTTTTTTGACTTTTGCGAACGTCTGCACTAATTTATACGACATACGTTAGAAAGTACATCACAAGAGCTATCTTACAGTATTACTCGCAAGTTGATACCTTTTCGATAACATGGTCAAATCTGCAAAAATCTTATTTTTTTTAAATAAAACGGACTTTTTTGACTTTTGCGAACGTCTGCACTAATTTTCACGATATACGTTAGAAAGCACATCACAAGAGCTATCTAACAGTATTACTCGCAAGTTGATACCTTTTCGATAACATGGTCAAATCTGCAAAAATCTTAATTTTTTTAAGTAAAACGGACTTTTTTGACTTTTGCGAACGTCTGCACTAAATTTTACGATAAACATTAGAAAGTACATCACAAGAGCTATCTAACAATTGTTTTCTCAAGTTGATACCTTTTCGATAACACGGTCATATCTTCGTGGGCAAACTGGCGGCTAATAAAAAAATTATATATTTGGACACTTGCAAACGTCTGCACTAATTTTCACAATATATTTTTGAAAGCCTATTACAAGAGCTATGTAACGGTACCATTTGCATGTTGATACCTTCTCGATAACATGGTCAAATCTGCAAAAATCTCAATTTTTTTTAAGTAAAACGGACTTTTTTGACTTTTGCGAACGTCTGCACTAATTTTTACGATATACGTTAGAAAGTACATCACAAGAGCTATCTAACAGTATTACTCGCAAGTTGATACCTTTTCGATAACATGGTCAAATCTGCAAAAATCTCAAATTTTTTAAGTAAAACGGACTTTTTTGACTTTTGCGAACGTCTGCACTAATTTTCACGATATACGTTAGAAAGTACATCACAAGAGCTATCTAACAGTATTACTCGCAATTTGATACCTATTCGAAAACATGGTCAAATCTGCAAAAATCCTAATTTTTTTAAGTAAAACGGACTTTTTTGACTTTTGCGAACGTCTGCACTAAATTTTACGATAAACGTTAGTTTATTTTAAGATGTTAAATTCCGAGTAGTGTTCACTTTGAGTATGTTGATTGACGCGATTTTTTTAATATGATTTTTTATATGCCTTGCCCGGGGAAACGCCAAGGAAATCTTAGTCACCTAGATACTTTACGTTTAGAGAAGCGTACCTTTACCGAAACAATTATCATACTAATACTAAGTATTAGTATGACAATTGTGTGGATAAGCATATGCTTTTTTAATATGGGTGCCTTTACGTTTAGAGAAGCGTATTAATTATAATCAATAATTGTTAATATCATACTAATACTTAGTATTAGTATGATTTTAACAATTATTGATTATTAACAATTATCATACTAATACTAAGTATTAGTATGATAATTGTGTGGATAAACATATGCTTTTTTAATATGGGTGCCTTGCCCGGGGAAACGCCAAGGCAACCTTAGTCACCTAGATACTTTACGTTTAGATAAGCGTATTGTAAGCGTATTAAACGTAAAGTATCTAGGTGACTAAGATTTCTTTGGCGATTCCCCGGGTAAGGCAATATTAAAAAATCGTATTAAAAAGGCGAAAATTTGTGTGCATGTGTGTATGTGTTTTGATGAAATTTATTATGGATATAATTTAGACCCTGTATTAACACGTAGACTACTTTCCATCATCATCATCATAACTATCAATCATCACCACGCGGGTAAAGCCGCGGGGCGCAGCTAGTTGGAAATAAACTCATTTATACACTTACATTTCTTAAAAATGATTACTAAGAATGGAATGGGTACAGCTTTTATTTATAAGTATAAAAACTAAAATACTTAGTACTTTTTACAATTCTTCTTGAACTTTGCGAGTTCGCGTGTAGTTTGAAGGAGCAAAAAAAAACAGAGCTCCTTAAATTTATTTCTGCCTTTATCCAACTCTTTGGTAAATTTGGGTTCGGCCTTGCCTATACCCACATTAGTTATCCGGGGCGGTTTATAATTCGCATCACATAGGTTCAATATATAGCCACATACGGAAAGCAAAGATATTTCTTCCCTACGTCTTCCAAGAAAACATTCTTTATAATGTCCCTTGGGAACCTTCAACCGAAACTTCGAAGAAACTTCTGAGATACCACAACTTTTAATAACATGTTATGAAGCAGATGCAGTCTTTATTTCTTTTAATGGATTTGTGTGAAGTTTTATTAGACGACCGAGATAACATCGTAATGTAATGCTCGCCGGAGTTCATGTTATTAAAATAAATAAAATAAAAATAAAATAATAGTTATTGGTATTCATATTTTGCTTTTAAAGAATTTAATGTAGTGTTATTAGAGGAATGATTTTCAATGTCTAAATAGTTTTGTGGCCTAAGACTTATTAGGCTTTTATATGTTTCATAAATAGGAAATGTATCAAATTTATACTTACTTCCACACTAGATACTTAGGGCTACTAAGATACCCTGTCTTGGTAGCCCGAAGTATCTAGTCTTAGAATAGTTCTCTTACAAACGCAGAAGCGTTTTGCTTCCACATTCATAGTGCGTACAGCTAACGAGTGGAACTCATTGCCTAAGTCTGTGTTTCCACATGGATACAATCTGGGCATTTTCAAGTCACGAGTGAACAGGTATCTTCTAGGCAGGCGTGAATCATCGTAGACCGCTTCACCACTTCACATCGGGTGAGATAATGGTCAAACGCCTGTCTATTATGAATTAAAAAAAAGAGAGAAAGTGGGAGCGTGATAATACCTTCGACCACATAGTCAAAGACCATCAAGTGTGATAGTGGTTAAACGCTTGATCTAAAGCAAAGTTTGTCGCCGAGGAACTACTTTATAAAACTGTTAAATAAAATGTCGTCGACGGTCGCCGTGGCCCAGTGGTTACTGTCAGTGACATGACATCTGTGTCTCCGGGACCCTGGGTTTCGAATCCCGGCAGGAGCAAACTTTTGTGTGATGCCTCCCGCGACACAGGGAATCCTAGTGCGGGGTCTGAGTGTGATAAAAAAATATTGAAATTTGCCACCTTACGTGACATGTGTTACCTGTGCCTTTAATGTTCAATACCTAGAATGAATGAACTAAACTTTCTTTTAAGGTAGGTTTGTTGTCCAATATCTATTGTCCGTTGAGGCTTAGGTTATTTATCGCAATGTAGCCGGAGATTCCCGTCGCAGTTGGAATACCAACCCGTTCGGACGTGGTCTCCATACTTGATCACAAAATTATTGCAAGAATAGTTTGAAAGCGTTCCTTTTAACCCTCCTAAAAAATAAATTCTGATTTTTCACATATGTTTGAAATAGCTATCTCCGTCCAACTCTATATTGTTTATTGATTCTGTATTGACGTTTTTAAGTTTCATGGTTAACATTTTTAATTATATTATACTTAATTTCTAAATTATGAAAGTATGTATTCTGTTCATGGTACGATTCAAATTCTTCGAGAAAATACTTAATAATGATTATATTTTAGACACAGATTTACAGATAATATAGCATTATCATATAGCAACACACTTTCAATTGCTACAAATAACTACCCTAACACTGGAAGAAATCGAGTTTTAAGTTTGTTACTCACGACAGTTCTATGAATTTCAATTTTGCTTAAATATCCAGTGAAATATCTCGGTCTACGATGATTTCGCCTTTGAACATATCGTCACTGACCATCATTAAATATTTAAAATATATATTCAACACAACCTATAAAAATACCTATAAAAACCTTTAAAATTCCTATACACAATAATAAAAAATAAATTGTAAAAGGAAAGAGAAGATGCTTGACAAAGAGCGTTGGTTCTGCATTATGCTCGTGCAGTCTGATGTCCTCAATAATGAGGTCAACGCTTTGCATAGTTTGATAAGTAGACATGGACTCAGTTTTAAAACAAGATTATGTTAATGAGGACTTGATTTTGAACAGGTCAAGGGATTACCACGAAGGTGAATAATAACAAACGCTGTTGTTTTTGACCGTTACTTCCTAACTGCTGAATTAATATGCCCACAAAGTTATTTTTTAAGATAATATATTTTGTTGTTAGAGCTTCATTTATAGATACACATTGAATTACGAAAGTTTGAAAAATAATATTATAATAATTACCCTTTAATTTAACGCTTCAGTTAATGCAAATAAAATCGCTAAATAATACAATACAAAGACAAGTGTATATAGAAGTACGCGCATTGCAGTGCTTTTATTAACTAACTAGCTGCACCCCTCGCTTATACCCGAGTAGTGATGAAAAATAGTGATGATGGTGATGATTAAAATAAGCATAAGTGTTAATCCAGGTTATAAGCTATCTCCATACGAAATTGCATCTAAATCCATCAAGCCGTTTAGGCGTGAAAGAGTAACAAACATATATTCACATTCAAAAACTTTTGCATATATAATACTAGCTGCGCCCCGCGGTTTTACCCACGAAGTGATGAAAAACGGTGATGATGGTGGTGAACGTGAACGGTGATGATTTTCACGATACACGTTAAAAAGTTCATCACAAGAGCAATCTAACAGTATTACTCGCAAGTTGATACCTTTTCGATAACACCGTCAAATCTTCGTGGGCAAACTAGCGGCTAATAAGAAATTAATATATTTGGACACTTGCAAACGTCTGCACTAATTTTCACAATATGTTTTTGAAAGCCTATTACAAGAGCTATCTAACAGTACCATTCGCAAGTTGATACCTTTTCGATAACATGGTCAAATCTGCAAAAATCTCAAACTTTTTAAGTAAAACGGACTTTTTCGACTTTTGCAAACGTCTGCACTAAATTTCACGATACACGTTTAAAAGTACATCACAAGAGCTATCAAACAGTATTACTCGCAAGTTGATACCTTTTCGATAACACGGTCAAATCTTCGTGGGCAAACTAGCGGCTAATAAAATAAAAATCTTTTTGAACTCTTGCAAACGTCTGCACTAATTTTCCTAATATGTTTTTGAAAGCCTATTACAAGAGCTATCTAACGGTACCATTCGCAAGTTGATACCTTTTCGATAACATGGTCAAATCTGCAAAAATCTCAAACTTTTTAAGTAAAACGGACTTTTTCGACTTTTGCAAACGTCTGCACTAAATTTCACGATACACGTTTAAAAGAACATCACAAGAGCTATCTAACAGTATTACTCGCAAGTTGATACCTTTTCGATAACACGGTCAAATCTTCGTGGGCAAACTAGCGGCTAATAAAATAAAAATCTTTTTAAACTCTTGCAAACGTCGGCACTGATTTTCACAATATGTTTTTGAAAGCCTATTACAAGAGCTATCTAACGGTACCATTCGCAAGTTGATACCTCTTCGATAACATGGTCAAATCTGCAAGAATCTCGAAATTTTTAAGTAAAACGAACTTTTTTGACTTTTGTGAACGTCTGCACTAATTTTTACGATACACGTTAGAAAGTACATCACAAGAGCAATCTGACAGTATTACTCGCAAGTTGATACCTTTTCGATAACACCGTCAAATCTTCGTGGGCAAACTAGCGGCTAATAAGAAATTAATATATTTGGACACTTGCAAACGTCTGCACTAATTTTCACAATATGTTTTTGAATGCCTATTATAAGAGCTATCTAACGGTACCATTTGCAAGTTGATACCTTTTCGATAACATGGTCAAATATGCAAAAATCTCATTTTTTTAAAGTAAAACGGACTTTTTTGACTTTTGCAAACGTCTGCACTAATTTTCACGATACACGTTAAAAAGTTCATCACAAGAGCAATCTAACAGTATTACTCGCAAGTTGATACCTTTTCGATAACACGGTCAAATCTTCGTGGGCAAACTAGTGGCTAATAAAAAAAAAATCTTTTTGAACTCTTGCAAACGTCTGCACTAATTTTCACAATATGTTTTTGAAAGCCTATTACAAGAGCTATCTAACGGTACCATTCGCAAGTTGATACCTTTTCGATAACATGGTCAAATCTGCAAAAATCTCAAATTTTTTAAGTAAAACGGACTTTTTCGACTTTTGCGAACGTCTGCACTAAACTTCACGATACACGTTAGAAAGTACATTACAAGAGCTATCTAACAGTATTACTCGCAAGTTGATACCTTTTCGATAACACGGTCAAATCTTCGTGGGCAAACTAGCGGCTAATAAAATAAAAATCTTTTTAAACTCTTGCAAACGTCTGCACTGATTTTCACAATATGTTTTTGAAAGCCTATTACAAGAGCTATCTAACGGTACCATTCGCAAGTTGATACCTTTTCGATAACATGGTCAAATCTGCAAGAATCTCGAAATTTTTGAGTAAAACGGACTTTTTTGACTTATGCGAACGTCTGCACTTATTTTCACGATACACGTTAGAAAGTACATCACAAGAGCTATCTAACAGTGTTACTCGCAAGTTGATACCTTTTCGTTAACACGGTCAAATCTTCGTGGGCAAACTAGCGGCTAATAAAAATTAATATATTTGGACACTTGCAAACGTCTGCACTAATTTTCACAATTTGTTTTTGAAAGCCTATTACAAGAGCTATCTAACGGTACCATTCGTAAGTTGATACCTTTTCGACAACATGGTCAAATCTGCAAGAATCTCGAAATTTTTGAGTAAAACGGACTTTTTTGACTTATGCGAACGTCTGCACTTATTTTCACGATACACGTTGGAAAGTACATCACAAGAGCTATCTAACAGTATTACTCGCAAGTTGATACCTTTTCGATAACACGGTCAAATCTTCGTGGGCAAACTAGCGGCTAATAAAATAAAAATCTTTTTAAACTCTTGCAAACGTCTGCACTGATTTTCCCAATATGTTTTTGAAAGCCTATTACAAGAGCTATCTAACGGTACCATTCGCAAGTTGATACCTTTTCGATAACATGGTCAAATCTGCAAGAATCTCGAAATTTTCGAGAAAAACGGACTTTTTTGACTTATGCGAACGTCTGCACTAATTTTCACGATATACGTTAGAAAGTACATCACAAGAGCTATCTAACAGTGTTACTCGCAAGCTGATACCTTTTCGTTAACACGGTCAAATCTTCGTGGGCAAACTAGCGGCTAATAAAAATTAATATATTTGGACACTTGCAAACGTCTGCACTAATTTTCACAATTTGTTTTTGAAAGCCTATTACAAGAGCTATCTAACGGTACCATTCGTAAGTTGATACCTTTTCGATAACATGGTCAAATCTGCAAAAATCTCAAATTTTTTAATTAAAACGGACTTTTTTGACTTTTGCGAACGTCTGCACTAATTTTTACGATATACGTTAGAAAGTACATCACAAGAGCTATCTAACAGTATTACTCGCAAGTTGATACCTTTTCGATAACACGGTCAAATCTTCGTGGGCAAACTAGCGGCTAATAAAAAAATAATATATTTGGACTCTTGCAAACATCTGCACTCATTTTTACATTATATTTTTGAAAGCCTATTACAAGAGCTATCTAACGGTACCATTCGCAAGTTGATACCTTTTTGATAACATGGTCAAATCTGCAAAAATCTCAAATTTTTTAAGTAAAACGGACTTTTTCGACTTTTGCCAACGTCTGCACTAACTTTCACGATACACGTTAGAAAGTACATCACAAGAGCTATCTAACAGTATTACTCGCAAGTTGATACCTTTTCGATAACACGGTCTAATCTTCGTGGGCAAACCAGCGGCTAATAAAAAAATATATTTTTGGACTCTTGCAAACGTCTGCACTAATTTTAACAATATATATTTTAAAGCCTTATAAAAGAGCTATCTAACAGTACCATTCGCAAGTTGATACCTCTTCGTTAACACGGTCAAATCTGCAGGATAACACCGAGAGGCCTAAGATCTAATGACCTTTCTGCACATGTACGCCCGGCGTTCCTTTAGTAACATACGATTCACCCTTGAATCTTACTCCATCTCCCACTTCTCTTTATTGCGTCCTTTCGCTTACATATTATATTAGATATTTTTTAATGTGCGACTTTTTCATTTGGTCGGGTTATCGAAGGCCGCTAACTTTTGGCCGCTAACTTCACACCGGTCTTCTACTAGTAGATATTACAGGATCGCAAGTATTTGCAATTCTATTCTATCTCTTTTACTTCCTTCACTCATTATTCCTTCTTTATATACATTATCACCTGGCCTTGGCCTTTTTTCAGAACTTCTCCAATCTGATCACAAAAGGTTGGCCGAGGTCTTCCCCTTCCACCACTCTTGACTCATACAAATAAATCAGATTTCGTATCTCCATTCAAAATTTTTAAAAAAAAGACTTACAATTAAAACAACGAAATTACCGTAAAAGGGGGAAGGGTAAAAATACTATGATTGCTAGTAGTACGCTAGTAGTACGGTAGCGTGAGACCATTTTGGGGTCATTATAAGTTATAAAAATTCTACAATTGCTGATTTTTTCGCATGTCGATACAGTCATAACTATATAGCTTATTCTAGAGAGTTTTGTCACTTCTACTTTTACTGGATTTTACAGAAATTCAAAGCTTTATTGGCTTATATTCAAACCAACCATGGATGAAGTTTAAACCAAATAATCGGAACAGCAGATACCAGTAATCCGGTAAGTTTCAGTATTCCCATGGATGGGTATGACACAATATGAGTATCCACATCAGTAACTATGATCATCAATCTGAACCTGAATCATGAAATATACAAATTTAAAAACTTTTCAGGTTTCGGAACCGCAAAACCTAGCGCTCGCGGGGCTATAGCGGCAAATGTCCCATTACCGGCTGACTATACCACAAGACTATCATAGTCTCGCTAATTGATTCACGTACATACCTTCTAGTATATTTAACAACAATGCTTTTATTAAAACTGTGTTACTGCTTTGACTAATTATTTATAGTATATAAATGCGAGCTTGGAACACAAAACTTCACAACACAAACGAGCGAACAACATAAAATGTAATGCTAAATTAAACTTTATTGCATTACGATAAGGATGTAACGAAGCAGTTTGATACAATAGGTACATGTTTGAGTTGAGATTATAACGCAAAACCTCAACACGACGCATGTGTAACTTAAGTGGTTTTGTTGACATGCAACACCATAAACGAATTCTATGCTGCGTTCGCAGACTACAGACTTACAGAGTAAGTTATGGATTGGCCATGCTCTGCATATATGCAGATACGCGGCGTTTACGCCTATTATTTCCGCTGCTCAATATTTCACCATATTATCCGAACGACTGTAAAAAACAATTACCAAAAAATTGCACCGACTTCAACACTCAAAAGTGTAAAATAACTTCCGCTTCCGCAAACAACTTCGGTACCATGATAGTGCAAAAGTAACTATTATCAAAATACTGTGCTCATGGTACCCACTTCGATAAGTTATTTCACACATTTGAGTGTTGAAGTCGGTTCCATTTTTCGGTAATTTTTTTTTCACCCTTCTCAGTGAGCTCCTTCTCTGTGTAGCAAATACACGGAATCAATTGTTATTGTGTATGTTCACCGACGTCTTCTACCGCAACTATAATGTCGAGGTATAAGTAGCACTTTTCAGTTATTGGAGTGTATTTGATGAAATTAAAATGGTACCACACGGGAAGCACCAGCTTTCAAATAAAAAAGAATCATCAAAATCGATTCACCCAGTCGAAAGTTCTGAAGTAACAAAAAATGTTATTAAGAAACTTCTCCTTTTTTTGAAGTCGGTTAAAAATAATACATAATTATTCAATACTGAATATTACGTCATCCAAACATTTTTTGTAGATATTGGCGACAATACTACTTGTTTTTATTAATATTGACGGTCTCTTTTTTAATTTAAATATCATCATCGTAACAAATAACATGATAAATATTTAGACACTACCTTAAAATCTATACTAGATTTATCCAGACAGATGGGTTCACAACCTTATGTTGTATAGTCTTCTGTATCATAAACATTATGTTGTATACCTGGCTGTTTTTCTACAAATTTAAAATATTTTAATGTATTTTTGCTTTTGGTACATTGGTTGTCTAAAATGTAGATTGATGGAAAAGTGTACATTTTCTTTAAAATGTGCAAAGTGTTGCAATGAGGTTTCAGTCCTCAACGGTAGATTTTTCATATTAATCACATAGTGAATGAGGTCGTCTGATTGACATCGATAAAATATTGGTCGACCAATATTAGACCGATGATGGAGCGTGCGAACGCAGACCTGAAAACATATGGTAACGTTTCCGATTTGCATCAACTATACTACCATTAAAAGGTCAAGGTTCATATTTATAGAATGATAAAGTATTTTCTGAGGCAAATTATGCGTACTGTATGTACGCATAATTGCACATTGTCGCTAACCATCAAGTGAGATAGTGGTCAATTGCTAGATGCGTATACAGTATAAAAAATATATATTGCAGAACCTCAACTCTGCAACTAAGACAGAGACAAACGTTTATTAACTGCATGCATAGTTAGCAACTATGACAGAATAAGCAGCAGATAACTACTCGAGTTGAACAATGACTCTTAGGTTAACGATGTGTACTTAGATTATTGCTATCGGCTACCAGGAAAATGCACAAGAGACAATGTTTACACATAACAGATCGATGTTACACTGATTTTTAATAATTAGTGAAACTTTTCTTGACCTTATCCCACGTTCAGTGGGGTCGGCGCAACACCTTCTATTGAAGAGAATGAAGGAAGACAACATTTGTCTTCCTTCATTCTCTTCAATAGACCAATTTAAAAACTTTTTCCCTCATTCGATCTCGTAGCTCTCAAATTATGCAAACAAACAGAGTTACTACTACGTATTTTTTATGAGCCTAGCAGATATAGGTTAATGAACTATGATACAAATATACAGACTAATAGAAATATATTGTTTATCTCCATTTATATTTTTCCGCATTGAATGTCAAGAGATTATTGACTCAAAGCGAATGCTTACGAATAGGAAACAATAAAAAAACTGTACAAACTAACGCGATAATAGCTCGGGTTGTGAGGGGAGGCAAATATGTAGTTGGATCAAAACCTACGTCATCATAAGCTTTTGATTGAGACTAGGTTAAAATATTTAAAAGTTTGGACCATTATTTCACAAGATGACGGTCGCCGTGGCGCAGTGGTTAGTGTCAGTGACATGATTTATGTGTCTCCGGGACCCTGGGTTCGAATTCCGGCAGGGGCAAACATTTGTGCGATGAGTGTAGATGTTTATTCCGGGTCTTGGATGTTTGTGTGCAGTGATTGTGTGTGTCCATGGCATGCCTCCCGCGATACAGAGAATCCTAGTGCGGGGGTCTGAGTGTGATTAAAAAAAAAGATATCCAGCCAGTGATAGTGTGGTCTAAGTAAACCATGCTAGTCCTAAAATGTAGGCTGGCTGTTAAGGACAACAGACTGAACATTGTGTGTTTAGTGGCAGTTTTAGCACATACACATAAGAGATCAAAATGCAATGCAATATTATTATATAATATATAGGATCTTCAGACCAACATTATTGTGTAACAATATGTTTTTTTACACTGTGTCCTAGAAGCAAGCAGATGCCCACAAGATTTATTCTTAGTGTGGGCTCTGAACGTAATTTTGTTAGTTTTGTGTGATTTTGTATGTAACTGAACGTTAGTTTGTTTGTTATAAATGTAAATCATTCATTAAGTGATATCTGTAAATCGATATGTAAAATTAGTTGCAGTTAGAATGAAATAAACAATTTACAATTTATTTTTCAAAAATTGGAGACTCGTTGCTTGCCAGGCGGGTACTAGGACGTACCTACCACCGTGCTCGGAAAGGCTCGGTAAAGTATGCTGTTACCTACGGACCTAAGTATGCTAGTGAGTGTTTTAAGACGAACTCCAATTTTAACGAGAACGATTATTGTACCCTTTATGAAATAGACATTATTTTTGTTGTATATATCAATGTTGCGGTATTCCAATTTGACGGCTAACTTTTTAATCCTACTAATATTATAAATGCGAAAGTTTGTGTGTATGTTTGTAACCTTTTCACGCTCAAACGGCTACACCGATTTCCATGAAATTTTGCTATGGAGATAGCTTATACCCTAGATTAACACATAGGCTAATTTTCAGCATCACCATTTCTCATCACCACGCAGGTACAACCGCAGGGCGCAGCTAGTATGATCATCAAGTGTCAAGCAAGAGTGTAATTTAATTTTGATTATATGTAGGTTTTATCTGAAACGAATTGAACGACTGAAACGAATACGACACACTTAGTGCAAATAACTAAAATTATTGCGAATGAAACGCAACCTAGACACTTATTGTTCTTTTACATTTTCTTTACATTATATATTACATAGGTATTTTATTCAATGTTATTGCTGTCCTGGGTTTCGGGAGGGTCCATTTTATTCTTGACACTCACAACATCAATCTTATTTGTTCTCTTTCTGTCATGTTCTTTTGTGTATCTCTTGTGTAATGTGTGTTGAGAGTGTCACGAATTTAATCTTCTTTCTTTCTATGCTCGAAGCATTGCACCACTGAGCACATGCACCTAGAATAGTACGAAAAAAACCGTGATTGGTGCTGGAATGGACGGTTGACGGAAAAGCCGTGTCCGTCACATTCTTGTGACGGACACGGCTTGCGACTAGATAAACTAGATAGGTACCTATCCTTCGAAAAATGATAGCCAATGATATACTACAGTCGAAAATGACAGGGATTTTTGGGGTTGACATTGAGGGATGACAGTCGCCGTGGCTCAGTGGTCAGTTACATGACTTCTGGGCCCTGGGTTCGATTCCCAGCAAGGGCAAACATAAATGGGATACACATGGAAGTTTGTCACGGCTCTCGGATGTTGATTTGCTGTGATTGTGTGGGTACATGCCTCCCGCGACACAGGGAATCCTGGTGTGATCATAACAAAAAAAAGGTAATTCAGGCGGAAAAAATAGTCTTTGTTATTGTTAGAACACGACAATGGACTTACGCTATCGAGGTTTGTTTACATAATTATCTAAGGCAGTAGGAAAAGGAAGTCGCTTCATTGTATTCCACAGTACGTGTGAATCTATGGATTGACTGAACGTATTAGTTAGTAGTAGCTGTTATATACTCTATGCAGCTGTTTGTTTTTGCTTGTGACAACATTTACGTCTGTTTTATATACTGTGTACTATACCTAGGGAAGTAACTTTTCAATCTTACGAACGTGTTTTTCAGCACATTTTTTAATCGTTTTTCTTCGATCTGCCGATGCCTGAAATGAGGAAATCCTCATTTCAGGCATCGTGCAAAACTCCAATATTAATATTATATATAGGTATTAATATGTGCTTCCATCATCATTATAAATCACATCCCATTAATTTTCACAAGGCTGGAAATAAAACTAACTGTTAGTTCTAAAGACAAGCGAGAAAATAATAGTGAGCGGGTGAAACCGCAAGGCTTTATTTTTCTTTTTGCAGCGATGTGCGTCCACTGCTGGACGTATGCCTCCCCCATATAGGGGGGATTTGCCAATACTCGCCACGCTTGGCACGCGGGTTGGCGAGCGCAGTATGATTTCCGATCCTCAGAAGGCGCTGCTGCCCACCTCCTGGTACGTTATCCCTTAGCCGACTCTTACGGCACCCACGGGAAGAGATGGGGGAGTACTATTCTAGGCCGGTACCACCACGGCCGTGGACTAATCCTCAATAATTAATGCTCATCTTACTATGGTTTATCGCTTACCATCACTATTGGCGACGTCGTTCGCCCACGCCTCTGGCAATAGGTGGAGGAAGACATCACCAAGCAGCCCCCCGACAGCGAAGCTCAACAAAATCCGGAGTGTGGCCGCGCCGGCTGAAACAAACACACCGCTTTCCTCAGAATAAAATTCAAAGTATTTCCAAGTGCGAAATTCGAAAAAATTTTGAAGGCGCTGATAATCGCGCGGTGTGGGCTTCGTGTAATATCATCATCATCATCATGTCAGCGATAATACGTCCACAGCTGGGCATACGCCTCCTTCATTGATCTCCACATCAACCGGTTGGAAGCGGCCTTCACTCAAAGGTCGCTTGGCAACCTTGTCGGTGGATGACATACCTCTATGTTGCTTTTATGTGGTCTCCACTGAAGAACCTATCGACGTCACCGGCCATCAGTGCGTACCTACTATGTGATCAAACGATCAGTTCTATGGATCTCCTCAATTCTGATTCGTTCTCGAAGAGAAACTCCGAACTTTGCCCTCTCCATAACTCGTTATGCTACCTAGGGCTAGCTTACATGGCCCACACGTACCTATCGTTTTCATATGTCATCACCTAATCACTATGATGTATAAAAAAAAATCCAAAAATTGTGCTCATGATACCGACTTCGACAAGTTATTTCACACGAAGTGTTGAAGTCGGTTCCTATTTTTGCTAATTATTTTTATTCACATTATCAGTGACATTTGCTACTCACGGGATCAATTGTCATTGTGTATGTTCACCGATGTCTCCACCCGCAACATATAATGTCGTCGAGGTATAAGTATCACTTTTCAGTTATTGGATTATAACTCAAAAATCACTTTTCCGATTTTGATGAAATTTAAATGGGACCACACGGGAGGCACCAGCTTTCAAATAAAAAACGAATGATCAAAATTAGTTCACCACCAGTCGAAAGTTCTGAGGTAACAAACATAAAAAAAAAAATTAAATTTAAAATTTAAAAACCTCCGACAAAATAATGAAAATAGTAGAAACATAAAAAGCTTAAAATAAGTAAAAAATAAAGACACGCACACACACACACACACATCAAACTTATAACACCCCGTCGTTTTTGCGTCGGGTGTTAAAATGAATTTTAGGTAGTTTGAGTGTACAACAGCTTTACCATCAATAAGTACCTAATATTCAGACGGTTTTCGCAATCGGATCAAGTAAAAGCTTAGGTTTATCTCATCTCGTCTGTAGTGTATTATCTAATCGAGTTAAGATGCGATAAGCAGAGGTCATCGATTGAACGACCGGAGTACATTGGCCTTGGATTCACGCTACCTATATATACTTACATTTGAATATATAGTGGCGTGTTTATATGCGGTGAGGCTAAAGTAGATACGTTCAATAGGTATTACAAAATGTCCTTTTGTTTAATAACAATTACTTAGTTAAAAATTAAATAAAAAACTACTTTTACTCGGCGTGGAACAATTTCAACATTTGGTTGAAAATCTAGCAAAGCTCTGAACCGATTTTCATGAAATTTATTTTTATTAAATCGAATTTGAAAATGTATTGTATCCAATAACAATTTGGAATGTCTTGAAACGGTTTATACCTGAGAAAGGTTTTATAGATAGAAACATAAAGAAATCCAAACAAATTGAGACTCGCCCTCATAATCACATTAAATTTTAATCACATTTTAGGCTTTTTGAAAAAGCTAGTAACATCAACGGCGCGCGGCGCGGTATACGAGTATAGTAATAATATAGTAATAAAATAGAGTATAATAATAGTAGCTCAAAGGTAGGTCTTAAAATGTACAACACCTTTTCAATTGATTACCTCACTTGCATAAGTATTGGACATCGAAATTCCCTTCTGTTATGGATTCTTATCACCCCAATATCAAAATCCCGAAGCTCTACGAGGCTATTATCAACTAACAAGCGAAATAAATGAACCAGAACCAGCCTTCTGTCAAATTATTGAAAGATAACGCTTACGTCTTTCAAATCAAATTGATAAGCTGCTATCATAAGCTGTAAACAAATTTAATTAGGATTAGTTGATACTCGACTAGTCCTAATGATTAGTTAATAATATTTATCTTGTTGGCTATCTAGACGAGTTAATATCTATAAGTTTATAATCTATTATCGATAATTGTTAATTAATTTACATTGCCGCAGTGATTGTATTTACAATTCGATAACATCGATTGCTTTTATCATTCGATTAGGGGATCCAACTATAATAGGTTACCCGCTCATTTAAAAAAAGATAAGAAACATATATGATTTACGAAATGTTACGCATAGTAAAGAAACTTTGTATAATTGGTAACGGTTGTATTAAGATTATGTATATATAGTGCATACATTTTTAAAACGTGTTTTTATTTTCTAGTAAGACTGTTTTTAAATTTCGATGTCTTCGGTTGATTTTATCGTGCGATTAGGAGATTCGATTGTTAGGGTTATTCGAAAATGTTTTAAAAATCTTAACTAATTACAATGTAAGAAAATGGTTTTTTAAACTTTTTAACCAGATTGTTAGTTTGATAGGACATTAGTATGTATGTGTTCACCTCTTCTTAACAACAGATAGATTTGAATGAATTTCAGGATTAGCACATTGACTACTTTTTATACCGAAAAATGTATGGTTTCTTTGTATATGTTCTGTAGGATATCACATAACTAAATATAAATTAATATTTTATTTTATTTCGTTTAATTAATAAAAGTTTACTTACGAGTGACTCACGGGAGAAATTCTTAATCCGCGAGGGTAAATCCGCGGCGTACGGCTAGTAAGCTAGTAACAGTGCGTGAATTAATTAAACAAGTTTGTGTTTTCCGTTACCTAGTAGGAAATTGTAACCGGTACCCTCACGAGTTCTATACCTACTATTTAATCTTGAACATGTTACCAGGTCGTGGCGTCCGCATTTGTATTTAGTTCTATTTGATTTTGCTAGTGTTTTATTCCATTGGGTATTTTTATAGAAAAACTTAAATCTGCTATGTTCACTTTTATTTTATTTATGTTATAGCTAAACCTCTTCAACGTTACCTTAAAATTACTTGAAGAATTTTTCAAAACGAGGCTAAGAGGTAACACATAAAAAAATCATTCAAATTGAGAACCTCTTCTATTTTCCGGATGTCTCGTAAAAATAAAGAGAAGCACTGATCGATTTTGACAAATTTTCCATGGCAGCAATATGTTATTATCTTTTACATATTGGCTTTGACATATCTTTACAATTCGGTGTTAAAAATGAATTTTTTACACCGAATCGTAAAGCAGGCAGAAAAATACATAAGATATTTTTAGAAGTCTTGTTACTAAGTTTAACCCTCCATCTAGTATTTTTCGTTAGTTCATATATACACATACACACACATATAGACAGGCCGTCGAATTTCGTTAAAGATACTAGTTCATCCGAATTCATAGGGTTCGGCAGGGAATATTTTGAAAAGTTGTAAATAAACTTTTTTCATATTTAAACTATTCGCATCTCACTAACTACATACAGCCCACGTGATTGGCGTTATTAACGTAGATACTAATAATAGTAAATAAATTGAATCGACTAGTTATTGCAACTCTTGATCAACCTAACCAACTAAAATGGTAAATTGAGAGAGATCTGAAACAGTTCCGTATGCAGTAAGCCCTAATTGCTACAACACTTACAACAATCCTAAAATTAACGTTTTTTATGTTACTATGATGTAAAACATATAAATTAATGTAATTTAAGTGCTAATTAAAACTACACGTAATGGAAAAACTTTACTAAGGAATCATTATGACGAGTTATATGAATTTTAATTTTAGATCATCTATCTATATCCTTTAATTAAAAAATCATGAAATATTTTAGTTATCAACAGAATTAGCACCATCGTCGATGATGATGCACCCTCTACACAGACACGTGTTTTATCGCGAATGATACAAATAATAAAGTAAATATATATAGAAAACAAACATTATCACCATACAAACACTAAGTATAACTAGTTCCCTCGGGCTTCCCAACTATCACCTCATCACCGTCACTCAGTTATCAATACGTGAGATATCACTCGTAGCGATATGGGAGACGGGTGTGCGATACTGTATTCTATGACTTTGTTCATAGGGTCGACCGATAACAACTAACCGATTTGAACACTGACAGGTTGACCGATTGTTTGTCCTTGGCTGCAGGAGTTTTGGATTACCACTTCACAACTTACTGTGGGGCCAATCTTTTAAAATATGTTTACACAAATACAAATAAGCTAGCCTAGCAGTGCCCGCAAAAATAATTTCGCCTTAATACTTCTATACGCGCGGCTATGTACAAACAGCCATGTAGGCTATTTTTACATAGCCGCGCGTATTTTTAATACGCAAATTATCATTAATAAACCTTGCTTGCTTGTAAACTAAAGGTGTGATTTGGATAATTTAAGGCTTGACCATTTACTAACAAATTGAGTCTTTTCAGCTTATTTTGTTGAAAGTCCCACATGTCTAATAAACTTAAAAAAATAGCACTTATGAGAACAGTTCATGAAGGTTATTTCTGATTGAATAAAATTTGATTTTATTAGCAAATATTTTAGTGAAAATATATTTTTAGTGACCATATTTTTCTTTTATCGAAAATTATCGCGGTGACGACAAATGCGCTTGAACTATGTCTTACACCAACATAAAGGAAATATAATAATAAAAAAAAAATTGGTTGTCTGTAAAGTCGGTTTACGGACGATAGATTTACGTGATAACGTCATAATCATTTATGACTTTAACTGACTTTGATTATTTTATGTAATACAAAACTCAGGTGGAACGTTACGCGGAACGTTACTATTTTTCATGAGTGTTGCTGGTTTTCATCAATTTATAAAACGTTATCACGTCAAAAGTCTAAAATGTAATTAGTAGTATATATATTTGTAAATTTGTAACACCTACTAGTCTCTGTAATGTCATCAGTAGCTCTTAAGCCTTTAAAGATGAATTTACACCTACCGTAATTACAGTTTTGAGAAGTTTTAGTGTAATCACTATAGCGATAAGGTTGAACCTACTTAAGTATCACAATATTATAGCACGGGGAAATCGATCTTGTTGTTTTATGATATCAAATGGTCTTCAATCGCAGGGTGGTAGTAGTTATTTATTTTTCTTCGTATACTCTAAGTAAAAAGGAAAAGTATTCACTACTTTACTAATTCAAAAGGGAAACGGGGATGGAGTTTCGGGCTAAGCCCACAACTTACTATCAACAATCTTATACTTGACTGCTGGCTAAATATCCATCATACGCAGAGCCAAAAAGAAAAAATAAAACTAACAAAAGATTTCAACAGCATGTCACCGTTCGTGGTACTGATAGAATCAGTTAACGGTTCCTGGGAATTAGCTGCCATGGACTGACAGTGGAATTAATGTGTATGATGAAAACAACTTTTTGCACATTGGACCATAGCATCAAAGGCATATCATGCGAGGATTCATGGAAACTAAAAAGAAGAACTGAGCTATAAATGTAGTTCTTTTTAAATAATGCCTAATAGGTTTATTTATTTGGCGATTTAACAAATAAATGCATATTTGCAAAATGGATACGTATACTTGCTGGTACGAACTTGACTAAGAAAATATGAGATCATATATAGATAGAAGATAACACGGGAATCTAGAATAGAATCAAGATTGATTCAATATGGACGAATTAAGAATAGCTAAATATTGTTCGTAGAACAGCAGACTACCAAATCTGTCAAAATCTTAATTTGTAAGCCGATATTAAATAGTAGACTTAGGCGCCCGGTTGTTGCCTTACGATGAAAGTCGTTAGGTCATATCGGAGTCCTTAGGCGACCTGAAAACTCCGACATTGAGTTGATCACTAGCCAACCCGCATTAGCCATCATGGTCGATTATCGCCAATACTTCCCTCTGAGAGGAAGACTCGTGCGGCAGTGGGATCATATTCGGCAGCTAAATAGCTGAACGTTTTCAATATACTAATTTGTACTTTATTGTATAGGTAAATAAAAACTATCTCATTTAACATCATTTTAGTAAGTTTCATTGAACAACAGAATCACTACCATAATCCAATTATTAAATAGATATTTTGTTTGTGTGCCCTAATTTATTTTGTAAAGTATAGTCACAAAGTAAGTCTGTCAAACAGGTCACGTGCATCTTCCTAATTACCCACTTTAGATAAAATATATACATTATAAACAAACTAGATATTATTACAATTTATGCAAGATAAGGTGAGCTTCTTCGAGAAGTACACTAACCCGTTTTAAGAAATATCTACATATTATAATGTATATCGTTCATATGGAGTTTTTACGTAATAAACAAATAAAACTAACTTTCACATTGAAACACCGAACCGTCCCCGAAACAAAGGCATAAAATATGCATCAGGTCAAGGTTATCACACTTTTGTAATATCACATTGACAAGCGACAGGATATAAAATTATCTTAATCTCACCTGAATCAAGTAAAATTTGTTTTATATGAACTCTATACATCTGAGAGCGTCGGCTGTCAAACTGACGGGCGCTGGTTCAATCCAAAGGTATGTAACACCGTTATCAAATCCACAGCATGGTGATAGGGTACTTTCCACTTCCCGTCTGGCTACCTACCACCCTCAAGTGAATAACTGTCACCAAAAACACATTGTCTTTAGGCAGCTGTCCCTGCGAAAACCAGTTAACATTCTAGGTGTGTATTACGTCGTATGATTCGATTTTCGACCACATTGTCACTGACCTTCCAGATAATGGTCAAACGTATTTTCTATAACAAAAATGTCGATCCCGAGAAATACAAGCAATTCTTAGATAAGCATCGTTAGTAGTCTTTTGTTCTAAGATAGTAACAAAAAGATTTTATACAATTATTATGATAAAGTCCAAAGAGGTATTTAACATTTATGAATGTTTTTTTATCTACATATATTTATATTTAAATAAAAACAGCAGCGCTCCGCGTTAACACCTGCGCTTTGATTTGTAATGGGAAGAGAAAAGTATTGTTTTTACTATTTTCCTCGTAATTATTACGATTCTTTTTTTCATAACAACCTTCCATGTAACAACGAAACAGCGAAGAAAATAAAATTTCAAATTGATCGAGCCGTTCACGAGTTTGGGCTTAGTAACAAATTTGGATAGCCAAATCGGGCTATGAAATAAATGTTGTTCCTCAAAACACGATCTACAAAAATGGTTTGATTTATTTTTTTCTCCAATTTCTGCACATTTTCGCTTAAAACTTTTTTATTTATGGTTCTACGACAAAAAGTTACTAGACCAAAGTTGTAGATCATTTAATCAGCAACGAAAAATGTTGTCTTTTTTTTTATGAGACCAATGGTTTACGAGATAAACCGTAACCGTACTATTTCAACCACCTTTTCCAAAATGGCGACCGTGGGACAAGGGTGGCGACTCCACACACTTGGTTTTACCCTTACACTGACCCTCCCTACACATCTAAAAAATAAAATTGCGTCCTCTAAGAAACGCAAGGTAAGGCCTAAAAAGTGTTACATTTCAAGGGATTAACACCCTATGTCGATTTTTTACGAAATTGACAAGTTGTATTCTAACAGACTACGAAAACTTACGTACTACGTCACCGAATCTAGAATTGAATCAAGATTGATTCAATATATATGTACGTCTTAAAAATAACGGACTAAATACCAAAACTGTCATAATCAACCAATGTAAGCCGATCATATTGCCATATTCTCGGGGGTTGCAGCTAGAACTGATCAGCTCAAGTTTGCCCCGATATCACGAGCCATACGTATTTTAAATATAATCTCGCACGATATTGATATTTTTGCATGTAGCCTGACGAAATTTACGGAAGTGGCTCAAAGATGTATTGAAAATAATTACTAATGTACTAAGATAAGCATACCAATTTTATTGTGATAAGTTGATTATTTTAAATAAGTATTTAATGTTAAGTTATTTGATGTTAAAATTGTTTTTAAACTCATAGCACTGTATTGGTTTTCTTACTGTAAAGGTGTTATGGAAGGTGTGAATAAATAAATATATATAAAAAAATATATTGTATAGTAGACTTAGGTGCGACACGTGACTACGACATGCAAGACGTCTTTCAGTTTTTATTAACATCTGAGGGGATGTTTTTCTTAGCCTTCTTGAACAAGAAAGTATGAACAATGAAGGTATGAAAAATTTGATATGAGCAATCATATCAAATTTAATTATTATTAAAGGAATTAACACTTCAATTCAATATGGCTCAATGATGTTATCATTCTATAATACGCTGCATACTGGTAGCGAGTTAGAACATATCTTTTAGGCATACAACAGCTTGTTTATAGCTCATTGTTCATACCTACTTATTAAAGAAGGCTATGAAAATCATCCACTGAGATGTTATTGAAAACTAAAATAATAAATTCGGACGGCTAGTAGTGTTTTCGTTCAAAAATTTGAACGTAAGTTCCGCCTAGCATGAAGTTATTGCAATGAACCTTAATACTCTTTACTTTGTAGCATTTTATTTTAATCTGCCCGCATGGAAAAATAAGAAGAAAATAATCTCAACATAAAAATTTATGAGCCCGATCATGTCGAGACCAAATGGGGACATAATCTGCGTTTATCAGCATCACTGAAATCAGTCAACTGTCAAGTGATTGCAAGCGCTCGGGATGATTTCACAACTTGTTCAGTGAATTGCCAAAGATTCAACGGCCAATGACACTTTTCTTCTATATTTTGTTGCTATGTTGCATTGAGACTGTATTTCAATATCCAACGAGTTTAGTCCCACTAATGGGACATGTGCCTTCTTCTGCTATGATGGCACAGATTACACATTACTTAGGGAAACCTACGCTATGGTTTGATGTTGGCCATAATCTTTTTTAAATTCGGAGGTCGCTGTGGCTCAATGGCCAGTGACATCACTTTTGGGTCTCCGGGTTCGAATCGCGGCAGGTGCAAACATTTATGAGATGAGTGTAGGTGTTTGTTCTGGGTCTTGGATGTTTGTGTGATGTGATTGTGTGTGTCTATGCCTCCCGGGACACTGGGAGCACTAAGGCGGGGGTATGAGTGTAAAAAAATCTACCATGCTGGCCGATGCGGGGTGGCGGATAGGCTAGTGGCAATGCCAGTAACAGTTTTCATACCACCCAAGGGCCTCCGACAGGGCCGATAACGACTGTTATACTGAGACTACATCCGGATCGGACTGCGTATTAGCGCTGTTGAAAATGACACTAGAGGTTACCTACCCAAAGTATGACTTTGAGTAGGTTTGCGTGCTAAATCCTAGACAACGTCATCACTTAACATAAGGTGAGACAGTTGTCAAACGCAAACTTCATAAAGTAAAAAACCGAAGAGACCGTTGCTTAGCAGTTGATCGGTTTAAATCCTATACGTATACTCCGATACGGCCGGCGTCGGCGCTTCGTGATGGGAAGTAGGTACTAAAGATACCACTTCAATAAGAATATTATACCATTTACCACTTCTTAATTCGACCGCTAATCTTTGTTTTTTTGTAGGTATGGGGTAATTTAAGGACAAAAAATTGATGTGACAAAAAGTTTCTCTGAGACTGTGTTATTCTGATATCTTCAAAGTGATCATTTTTAAAGGACTTCAAAAAAAGGAGATTACTCAATTTGACCAATTTTTTTTTTATTTGTGTTCGCTGATAACTTCTTTGTTTATGAACCAATTTTGATGATTTTTTTTTTGCTTGATAGTGTATACTTCCGTGGTGTCACATTTAAATTTCATCAAAATCGGACAAGCGGTTTTTTAGTTATACTCCAATAACTGAAAAGTTCTACGCATATCTCGACGATATTATTGTCGCGGTTGAAGACATCGGAGAACACACAATGACAATTTATCCCGTGAGTAGCACAGGTCACTGAAAAGGGTGGAAAATATTTTTTTAGCATAAAATGGAACCGACTTCAACACTCAAAAGTGTGAAATAACTTGTCAAGTCCATGAGCACAATATTGTGATGATAGTTACTTTTGTGAACTATCATGGTATCGACTTCAACAAGTTATTTCACACTTTTGTGTGATGAAGTCGGTTCCATTCTTTTGGAAAAAAAAATTTTTAATTCTCAATATTTGAAAAACAATTTAGAAGAAAGCGCGTCAGTCGCGAAAAAATAATTTTACATAATTTTTATATATCTATGGGCTAGGGAGTGAGTGATAAAATATTTTAATTCATTTAAAGCCAATTGGAAAAATAAAGATGTTCAAAAAATGGGTACCGCATGAATTGAGTAAAGCAAGCCAACAAACACAAGTAGAGTGGTACGTTACATTACTCAACTGTCACAATAACTAGGGGATTTTGAATCATATTGTTACTTGTGATGGATAATGATATTGTATGATAATCGGAAACACTCATTGCAAATGTTGAACCCAGAGGAACCGCCCAATCCTGCCATAAGCAAAAGTTGAAATTGGATAACTACTTGCAAGGAAAAAAATTCAATTTTGATGAGAATGGCAAAACTTTCAAAGATTTGATTGATCCTCGCTCCCACAATTTTTTCAGCATAAGAACAATGAATTAACCAATAAAATAACAAAAGTGTATAGATAGCCATGGTACATACTTTCAGTGATTACTTAATTAAAATAAGTCCATTTAAGAAAAAATATTTTTAAGTTTACTAGTTACTAATGCTAAACAAAAAATGCAAATTTCATATGTATAACAATTGGAACATATATTTCGAAAATAAATCACAATATAAAGGTATCTTATATCTGTAATAGTTTTCAACCCCTGACTTAGGGCAACATAAGAATATGACATAATAATAGGTATGTCTGGATGAACACTGCTCATTGTATTTTGGTTTAGTGTGTGTTATTTTCTTATTGTTTATGATATACCACACAATTTTTAAATTAAATTGTTTTATTATCATTTTCTTAATCAGTCAAGTAGATAATAAAACAAAGGACCCTGTCCCCCATTCTCAAAAGTGACAATAAGAATCTTACCCTCAGCTGGGTCAGTCCCCTCCAAACCAGAATCGTCGATCTACTACTACAACTGCTGTGCCCTTTGTGGAGTTTGAAACATGTAAAAGCAGAAAAGCAGTTTCAGGGGAAGCAAATAATATACCTACAAGTCTGGAAGGGACTGCTTTAAGAGTTAAGACACACCATTGTTCTTTACTTTAGTGAATGTTACTTTTTTATTGTTTATATAGAGATAATTCTACACAAAAAACTAATATTCAGGTCAAGATACATACTCTGATCAGGTGCACCTGCTACTCTATCTATAGCTGCTTTTTCATGTGTAGTATGAAAACATGAAAAAGCAGACATAGTTTTCACATAAATAAAATAATAAAACATAACTCTAGAAGAGATTACTTTAAGCTTTAAGGCTGCCGATTGTACTTAGGTATGTTATTTTTATATTTTGTTTGATTTAACCAGAGGATGCTCTCAGATGGATATGAGCCTTATGGTATGGTGGTATGGTATGATATCAATCTCATCTTAAATTTTACAGTCTTGCAGATGACTTACAAAAGTGAATTGCATGTCGTACAAATTGAGATATGGTTGTGATTTGCATGTGATTATATTTTGCTGTATACTACCTGCATGCATTTTCGGTTGGAAGGAGGTTGGTGCATACTGCATCTTGGATTACCTTGGCATTATTACTAAAAATGTACAAAAAGCTATGCATTCGATATCATATATAGACAGTTGTCAAACGCACACTTATAATATGTAAAAAAAAATGATGCTTTTTATTGCTTTTAGTATTTTTTGTTCATGGGCCTTTAGTGTAAGTATAATATAATAATTATAGTGAATTAAACACTCCAGTGTCATCACACTAAAAATATTATAAAGGAGAAAGTTTGTTGCTTGTTGTATGTTTGTTACTCCTTCACACTGAAATGCATTTCATGGAATTCGGAATGAAGATAGTTTATATCCTGGAATAACACATGGGCTACTTTTTACCTGAAAAAACTGCCTGTTCCTATGGTATGACAAGAAGACACAAAAATTATCAACACCATTTCACCGAGGGACACAGTTAGTGAACTATAATTTTAATGGAAATCTGTTTCAGAAATAGTGCATGGGCATATTAACAACTCATAGAAGTACTTAAGTAATATCAAAACACTCCAGCTGTTTAAGAGAAACTAAAAGGGAATATAGTTTACAAGCTCACAAACTATTTCATTTATAGCCAGGGTTCGCATGATTAAAATAAGTAGTTTTAAAGCAAGTGTAAGATTTGTTTTAAATTATGTGTTTAAAACATATCAAAATAAATTGATTTTTTATTTAACTGCTTAGAAAC
The DNA here is from genome assembly GCA_934044485.1 of Apeira syringaria. Classification (NCBI taxonomy): domain Eukaryota; kingdom Metazoa; phylum Arthropoda; class Insecta; order Lepidoptera; family Geometridae; genus Apeira; species Apeira syringaria. The sequence continues at coordinate 12,694,864 of OW203661.1, read as the reverse complement.
ACACTTGTTTTAGGGTTATGTAAACAGTAAGTTCTTTATCTCATTGGTTATTATTTAGAATTTGTATCCATTATATTATTGTTTTAGCTGCATGATTATTAATATAGCTATAGGAATTCATTACGGTCTGCAAAAATTTCAAAGTACAAAGTCAAGCTGAACCTCACGCAAACTCACGTTGGGGAGGGACTGGTCCGAGAAATATTCATGAATTTTTTTTCTGCAAGGAACATTGTAATGTAGAGAGAAGACTGGATTCAATTAAGTAAAATTATTTTTTGAGTGGTTCTACACTACATTCTTAATAATCCAAATACAAGTCCAGATTAAATCCAACACAATCAAGCATATATTAATTTATTTCAACATTAATAATGAAAAGTCGCTAAAACTACCTCAGGTAGTATGGACGCCCCCCTAAGTAAAAATATGAATACATAAAAAACGATACATACTTCTTCACATTCACTATGATCAGTAAACAAAGAAATGCATGCGCTAAGTTTCGACGCAGATATGATATGAGTGATGACTTGAACTCTTTGAAGTTCTAAAAATAGTTGGCTAGCACACAATAGAAGAAAAAACAAAGGTACTCACGTCCATCTTCAAAGGCTGCTGACGAGTCAATAGGGATGATGAGAAGTGGTAGAATCCCGCTCAAGCCCACGAGGATCGAAGCTAACGATGCAAACAACCATGGGTGCTCGTCTAGTTGATCCATTATAGCGTAAAAATCCGGGACATATTCAGCTATCGCCTCCATGACTGATTCCCGCGCTATTTAATTTAATTAATGATTATTATTCGCGGTACAACTACTGATCACTTGATCAGTAGTGTTTATCTCCACAAATCTGTAGCGCACTTTTTTCGAAACGAGTGACAACCACTATGTACAGCGCAACGCAATATACTTAAATTTAGCAGTCAGTTCGGTCGACACACTCCGTAATCATTTATGAGCTGAATGGAGCTTCGAGTAGCCCACTGAGATAGCTTCTTAAACTGTAAAAATTAAGCTGCTAGCTGGTCCAGTGTCCAGCCAGACGAAGTATCTTCACTCAGAATATGAGATTGATAACGTCAACAAAGTTTATCTGTTTTTAAATCTTATCTTACACTGCAATATCAACAGACAACGACAACGATCAAAATTTTTAAGCTGAGGAATTTATTTTACGTATGCGCGCGCACTTCACTGGCGCATTTCACTGTACTGTTGAAGTCAGTGGAAGCACACTAGTATGTATTCTATCTGATCTATGTGTTGAAGTTGAAGCAGTAGAAGGCACAAAACAAAGACACAAACTAAATTGGTAGAAGTGTAGGTAGAGATAGAGAGAATATGTACTACGTACAATTAGAATGAGCTCGTACCAAATTACTGCAAACAAAATTCTACAACGTTAATATAAAACTTGTATTTGAAGGAACAGGGGCCTCGAGCCGACAGAGAGGGCTAGGACGGGGTCAGTGTGTCCCTTTTTAGCACTTGCCAGGATATGTGGTAAGCTTTAGTAGCTTTCTTACGAATAAAGCAAAATATTGAAACTACCCTTTTGCAAGACAGAATTTTGTATCATACGTCACTTTCGTGAAATAAACTTACTAAAACATGTCTTTTCCATGTTATCATTGTTATCAGTTTACTAAGTAGGCAAATACCTTCCTATTATTCTATTTTATACTAAACCAGATATTTTTAATTAATTTTATCCAATGTGCGTCTCATTGTTGCGCGGTTTGTGTCTAACGCGATGCTATTTTATAAAACTAGTTTAAACGTACTTTTAAGAGAACCTAGCACCTAGACAAACCTGAATTAGGTTTTAAGGTGCTATACTGCTGGAACCAATGTAATTATAATGTTATGTATTTATAATAATAAATAAAAATAAATAAATTATAAATGTCCGCTTTAGTTTGTTCATTTACAGTATTTTTTAAAATAAATATATAAATAATAGTCCGTCTTCTTCATTTCTGGGCTCAGGCACATAAATAAAATAAACATAGCCTTAAATCCTATGTCATACATAGTATCTTCTGATTCTATTGAACACTTCAGTATTCATTTCAACAATATATATTTTAAGTTTTAAAATACAGATTTACATACTTTTGAATGTGATAATTATCACCTTAGACAACTATGTAAAAAATAGAGAACCGTAAGCACACACAAACAATATTCTTTAATACTACTTATTTTTTACAAAATTTCACTTACAAGATAATTGTCTTGTAAGTGAAATTCTGTAATTTTTTAAGACAATAAAGTTCTTTAAACCGAAATTAACAAAAGTTCTAAATTGGTTATTACTATTACTAGTAAACTTATTTGGTAGGTTTTATTTATTACTATGACAACATCAAAAAAGTGGCGTGATTAGGGTGAAAATATTTTTTTCGAGATTTAGTTCGATTCGTGTTTCAACTTTATCATTCACAAAAAAAAAAAATTTATTCTACCTACGAGTACATTGTATATCCCATCTGTTACTACAATAGTTGATATATAGTTTTATATATAGTACTATAGTTTATATATAGTTTTATCAACAAGCTGACTTGTTTTTACTTTTCCGCTTTCAGAGAAATTATGAAATAAATCAAAGGTGGCTAAACTAATTCTAATAAAAGTTAGTAGTCATACAGTGGTGAGCAGCCATCATTTAAAGCCAGATGATCAGGAAAAATTGAAAAATTTTCATCAACAAAATTTCAACTACAAAATGATGCAATAGCATCATGTTCGCGGAATTTTTTCAATTTTTCCTGTTGTTTCCTTTCTGCGTTCTTGTAAGTTAGATATCTTATTAAACTTTGTAATCCGTTAACTTCATGAATGGATTTACGAATATTTGAATGAAATCCATGGCTTCATTAGGCAATAGAATTGGCCTGCGCCAAAAATTACATAAAACTATTTTATTTAGTCATTTGTGATTAAAAAATGCAACATATACGGAAATGTTTTATTTAATTTACATATAAATCTTAGTATCGTCCACTTAAACTCTATCTTATTATATAAAAGTAAATAAAAATACGTGGTTATGATATTATGTACTTCATATGGTTAATGACTCTACAGATGTCTCATTAGTTGCTCAAATTATGGTCATACTGTGAACATCTAATAGAGTGGGACAAAATGACTCCGTGGTAACTATCTCTATCGGCTCCTTTTTTCAGCTCAGTGTGCGTTCCAGTTGTACGTAGTACATATTATTTCGAAGTACTATTTCGATGGAATTAATATAGTACTTCTCTATGGTGTAGACCAATCGATAGTGACAATCATCATAGATTATACCTACCGGTGGGCGGTGACAATCCGACCCGACCGAACATGAAAACATGTTGCCAGTGGCAGATAGTGAAAGTAACATGAAACCGCACAAAAAGTAACATTTTCATGAGAAAAGTAACATCACCTTATTTTTTGCATAAATGTAAGTCACTAATACTAGAATTCATAAACGTTTCCTTGAAAGCACTGAGCTTTCTTTGAAATCACTATCAAACAACTTGATATATATATTGTGTCTTAAATTTTTATCTAAATTTCGTTTGAGGGCCGAATTTTGTCATTGTAAGACAGCATTGCAAGATAAAATAAAACTCCACCCTCGAATTGACCTCCTCGAATCGGCATCGAAGTGACAAATTTTCACGTCAATTTGTGTTTAATCAATTCAACAACACGATAAATGAAAACTCTCTTGAAATGAAATGAAGTACATTTATTTGACATCAAACAAATAATAAAAAATCACTTAAATCTATGTACATTTAGTTTTTCCTATAATTATAATGTATTATTATTATGTATTAGTTTGGCATGTATGCCAAAAAAAAAGAAGGGTACAAAATATATAAGGTAGGCTCTTGGATGCGTTCCGTTTCACGATTATATTTCATGATTTTAGTGGCCTCAAATGTAGCGTAAAACTACGTACGCGTACTTCGCTTAGTCGCGTACTCACTAGCATTTTTATGCGACTGGAGCTGTTTTTTACTTTAGTTATTCGTGTGAAATGAATAAACTCGTATTCAAGTGAAAACAAATTTGAATATATAGTCAAATTTGTTGTCAAAGTTAGCGAATCAACTCGGCGCGCCGAGTAGATTCGGTAAGCACTACTCTAGATGTCACTAGCACAAAACAGATAGGTACAGAAGTCAATCACATGTAGACTCAAAGCATGTATGTACCTACTTCACTTTTTATACCTACGCTCGGAGGTCGCGCTAAGGTTAGCTTTGGCTTATGCACAAAAACTATCGTAGTAGTGTCTTAGAAAATACATAATCTTGCGACGATTTCGACGTTGGCGAAATGCACGATTATTATATTTCATAGTATAACGTATAATAGAGTATTATATAAATCATATGGGGGCCGGGGCGCTTACCTATCGTTGACCTACCTACCTAAATGTGTTATTAAAAGAACCATCGATATATAATCAAATACTTATCTATTTGCCTCTCTGAAGCAACTGGTAGCTTAAAAAACGACAATTCACCGTTTAATGTTGAATTTAAACAACCGTCCACTTAACAGTTACCTTAACTTTTTTTAAGCTCCTCATTTTTGCACAAAAAATGTCACAGGCGCGTGTCTCAAGCGGATGGCATTCGCGCTCGCAGATTTGAAAAGATTTGAGATTTCATGTCCGTGAGAGGTGTCTATGTGTGCGTTGCTCGCACTTTGTATGTAGATTGACTTCTGTACTTATCTGTTTTGTGTCACTACGTTCATAAAACAACACCGGCTACCGACGAGGCTTTGACGGACATCTTAATGCAACCAAAATAGTAAATAGTACTTACCTATATCACTATAAATAGTATATATCACTACATATAGGATCTTGTATATGTTTTATTATAGTGGTTCATGATATTGTATAATATAGCGCCAACAAAACAGATTTTTTGGCTGCATATTTTTGATAAAGTTAATTACGTAAAAAAGGTGAATCATATTTGTAGGTATATTATTTCGTATTACCAAATATTACTAATTTAATATAGGTATCTGTTTAAACAGTCTTAGTCTGAACTAATCGAAAGTCAGCTCGACTGATAAATTCTTACTAGTGTCTTTTTTTTTTTTTTTTTCTAACGGACTAATGCTGTTTGCCTCTACCGGCATTTACAGCTTCACCGGAGGCGGGCTTACTAGTGTCGTAAGGAATGTATGTAGGTTAGAGTGACTCGAAAGCTCGTGGACAACTCGAGTGACGTAGTAAAATTACTCGGGTGGCTCGAGTCATACAATGCTACACGAGTACTTGCTCCTGGAGGACCCTGATAAGGCGAAGTAGTTTTTCCTCATGGTATACTTACTCTGAGAGTGCCTGTATGTATAGTCGTAATAGACTGGCTTGACGCTGTAAGGATGTTGTCTTACAGCTTCCTGGCGTTACCACATGAGATAGATAATTTTGAAGTCATAAATAAGCTAAGTGTCGCCATACCAAACACTTTAACCCTAATCAGCGGTACAAAGGAACTCAAGCGGACTATTGACAATCATACGGCATAACATGATTTTAAGTAAATTATTATGCTATATCGTCTAGAATTGCTTCAGATTGTTTAGGTATCTACGTATTCGTAGGGTGTAATCCCAATGACGTTATTTTTACACCGGTGAAACCATGGGATTCATGTGGTTCAAGCATAAGGATAGGAAAAATAGAAAGTTTGCCTACAATTACTTAGTAGGCAAACTTTCTATTTTTCCTATCCTTATGCTTGAACCACATGAATCCCATGGTTTCACCGGTGTAAAAATAACGTCATTGGGATTACACCCTACGAATACGTAGATACCTAAACAATCTGAAGCAATTCTAGACGATATAGCATAATAATTTACTTAAAATCATGTTATGCCGTATGATTGTCAATAGTCCGCTTGAGTTCCTTTGTACCGCTGATTAGGGTTAAAGTGTTTGGTATGGCGACACTTAGCTTATTTATGACTTCAAAATTATCTATCTCATGTGGTAACGCCAGGAAGCTGTAAGACAACATCCTTACAGCGTCAAGCCAGTCTATTACGACTATACATACAGGCACTCTCAGAGTAAGTATACCATGAGGAAAAACTACTTCGCCTTATCAGCCAACAATGTGTTGATTATTCGAAATAAAGTCAAATACAATTTAGATGATTAAATATTAATTTAACTTAATTTTAATTCAGGCACATAATACATAAAAATCAGTAGTAGGTAGGTACCTACGAGTTTCTATCGCCTATCGGTGTATCTATTGTATGCATAATACAATATAATCGCTTCTCTTGCAACAGCAACATTGTGTCCATCGAACATTTCTCCAAAATATATTAATCCTACATACTTCTTACCGCCCCATTGCACAAGTTTTCGAATCACCATTTTATCTAAACATAGTGCGCAATAAAATCGTTTACCACGCTTTACTAATAACTTTATACATTCAAGTGGTATATCAGTGTATCCCGAGCGTAGAGCGATGCGGCAGACAAGAATTAGATGATTCTCTAACAAACTTGTATGCCCTAGGGCTTATAAAATACTTGAAGCAGATTTTCTGACATATGGATAATATTTAGACCGGGACTAATAACTTTTAGGAAGCCTTTGCTAACGCAGTCAATTGACCATCACACAATCTTCTTTCTTTTTTTTTAACTACTAGCGGTCCGCACCGGCTTTGCACGGGTAAAAAAATTGAAAATTATAAGGATCTGTAATTTTTTGAAAATATAATGTAGCTTGTAATATATAATAATACATAATATAGCTCAAGGGGAATGTAGCTGTCTAATGGTGAAAGAATTTTTGAAATCGGCTTAGTAGTTTTTGAGTTTATTCATTACAAGCATACTTAGTGGGGTACTTCTTCTACACACAAATCTTTCCCTCGTATAATAATAGTCATCATCATCATCATCATCTCAGCCATAGGACGTCCACTGCTGGACAAAGGCCTCCCCCATTGATTTCCACAAGGACCGGTTGGAAGCGGCCCGCATCCAGCCCTTGCCTGCGATTTTAGTCAGGTCGTCTGTCCACCTAGTCGGTGGCCGTCCTATGCTGCGCTTGCCAGTCCGTGGTCTCCATTCGAGAACCTTTCGGCCCCAACGGCCATCGGTTCTTCGAACTATATGCCCTGCCCACTGCCACTTCAACTTGCTAATCCGCTGGGCTATGTCGGTGACTTTCGTTCTTCTACGGATCTCCTCATTTCTGATTCGATCACGTAGAGAAACCCCGAGCATAGCCCTCTCCATAGCTCGTTGTGCGACTCTGAGCCTGTTCAGAAGGCCTATAGTCAGAGACCACGTTTCAGTTCCGTAAGTCATCACTGGTAACACACATTGTTCGAAGACCCTCGTTTTCAGGCATTGCGGTATTTTGGACGAGAAGACGTCTCGGAGCTTTCCGAACGCTGCCCAGCCGAGTTGGATTCGACGATTGGCCTCTTTCTCAAAGTTGGACTTACCTAATTGGACTGTATGTCCTAGGTAGATGTAATGGTCAACAACTTTGAGAGTCGAGTTCCCAATTGATATGGGGGCGGGCGCAACATGGGCATTTGACATAATTTTCGTCTTGTCCATATTCATTTTAAGGCCCACCCTTAGGGAAACTCTGTTGAGGCCTTCGAGCATCGTGCTGAGGTCTTCCATGGATTCTGCCATGACCACAATATCGTCGGCAAACCGAAGGTGAGTGATGTACTCGCCGTTGATGTTGATGCCGAATCCTTGCCATTCCAAGAGCTTGAAGGCGTCTTCCAATGCGGCAGTGAACAGTTTCGGAGAAATAACGTCTCCCTGTCTCACGCCTCGTTGCAATGGAATCGCCCTCGAAATTTGCTCTTGTACTCGGACCGACATAGTGGCGTTATTGTACAAACACTTCAGCACTTCGATATACCGATGGTCAATACGGCACCGCTGGAGAGACTCAAGCACCGCCCACGTCTCGATCGAATCAAAGGCTTTCTCATAGTCCACAAACGCTAAACATAAGGGCAAGTTATACTCTTCGGTCTTCTGTATAACTTGCCGCAGCGTATGGATGTGGTCTATGGTGCTGTAGCCTTTTCGGAAACCGGCTTGTTCGGGAGGCTGGAAGTCATCAAACCTACGTTCGAGACGATTCGCGATGACTCTTGAAAACAGCTTGTAAACATGGCTCAGAAGCGAAATGGGTCTGTAGTTCTTAAGCAATGTGTTGTCACCCTTCTTAAAGAACAACACCACTACGCTTCTGTTCCATGCTTCCGGCGTTGACCCTTCGAGGACAACGGAATTAAAGAGCTTCTGAAGGACTTTCAGTATCGGTGATCCACCCGCTTTCAGAAGCTCTGATGTGATTCCGTCGTCACCCGGTGCCTTGTTGTTTTTAAGCTGCTTCAGAGCCATCCTAATCTCGTATAGGCTGATGTCCGGGATGTCTTCGGTATAGTGCCGGGTCAGCTTGGCTCTTGGGTCTTTGGCCAAGCTGTCAACAGGTTTAGCGACCGAAGTGTATAGCTGTCCATAGAACCTCTCGATCTCTCCAAGCACCTCTGCTTTGGTCGACGCTATACTGCCATCATCTCTCTTCAGCTTAGTCATCTGGCTTTGCCCAATAGACCTGTCTCTTGCAAACACTTTGGAGCCTTTTCTCCGTTCGATCGTATCTTTAATACGATTTGTACTAAAGGTACGGATGTCGTGTCGCAAGGATTTCCATATTCGTCTATTGAGCTGCCTATATGACGCAGCATCATCGGATGATTGCAGTTGCAAGGAGCGTCGTTCAGCCATGAGGTGGAGGGTATGGCTGGAGAGTTTTTGAGGTCTATTTGTACGGCGGGGCTTAAAGAACTTAGACCCCACTTCGTGGACAGTTTCTACAAACCTGTTGTTGGTCTCGTCCACCGACGCAAAGTTCTCAAGGCAAGCAAAGCGATTGGATAACTCAAGTTGAAAGCTCTCGGGGTTTTGGATATGGACATTTTGAGGTCGGAGCGTGGATTTCATCAAACGGGACCTCTCAAGTTTAACATTAATATTCAATGTGCCTCTTACCATGCGGTGATCACTACCGGTTTTGACCATGTTGATCACAGAGACATCATTGAATATTTGTTTCTTGGTGGTCATGATGAAATCGATCTCATTTCTTGTGGAACCGTTGGGGCTCAACCAGGTCCATTTCCTTTGAGGCGGCTTCTGAAAGAAAGAGTTCATCATAAAGAGTCCCTCTTTCTCCATGAAGTCGGCCAGCCTCTGTCCCCTAGGGTTCCGTTGTCCATAACCAAATTGCCCCACTCTCAACTCTCCATCACTTCTTTCGCCCAACTTTGCGTTAAAGTCCCCCATAACAACATTGTAATGGGTCTTGGAGGTATGTATGGCCCTACTAATGTCCTCATACATAGCCTCTACCTCCTCATCGGTTCCGAGTTTCGAGGTCGGTGCATATACCTGAATGACCTTCAACGAATATCTGCTTGATATTCTGAGTATTAGGTATGCCACCCTGCTCGAAACGCTGTCGATGGTGATGATTTTGTTAGCGAGGGACTTGCGAACGAGAAATCCGACACCACCTTGGGACTTTTGGTCGCCTTCCCGGTAGTAGAGCAAGTTACCGGATTTGAGAGTTATGGTGTCCTCACCCTCTCTACGGACTTCACATAACCCTAAGATATCCCAGTGTAACTTACTCATTTCTTCTTCCAGTTCGACGATCTTCTCGTCTGCCAACAAAGATCTTATATTGTGTGTTACCAGGGCCAGAGGTCGTTTTTTCAGGGAGTGGTAGCCGGGAATCTGCCGGAGATTCTTAGCACCCCCTGCTCCACCGTTACACTGGCCGCTACCGGAGCCAGCATTAGCGGAGCTGCCGGGGACTGGGGGCCTGGTTTTATTTTGTACTGTCATAGGGGGGGGGGTTTGCCAATACTCGCCACGCTTGGCGTGCGGGTTGGCGAGCGCAGTATATAAAATACGACCCTCAGAAGGCGCTGCTGCCCATCCTTCTGGTACGTGATCCCTTAGTCGACTCTTACGACACCCACGGGAAGACATGGGGGGGTACTATTCTAAGCCGGTACCCCAAGGCTTAGAATAGTAGATATAGATAATTCAAAATTATGACCTTACATACATACATACTGTAAGTACCTACCTACCTATATTTTCTAAATTTGCTAAGGAATTTCCTACTTTCAATAACTTATGAGATCCAAACAATTTATTGAATCAGCCAACTTTATTCGTATGAAATGAATTAAAAAATTGACATTAAGTAAATACAAAAAACACAATAAATAAATACTATTTAAAAAAATATATTTATTCATTTCTTTATTAAAAATCATAACTATGAACTCATCCTCTCAGCCATGTGCGTCCACTGCTGGACATATGCCTCCCCCATATAGGGGGGATTTGCCAATACTCGCCACGCTTGGCAGGCGGGATGGCGAGCGCAGTATGATTCCAATTCTCAGAAGGCGCTGCTGCCCACCTTCTGGTACGTGGTCCTTTAACTGACTCTTACGGCACTCGCGGGAAGAGATGGGGGAGTACTATTCTAGGCCGGTACCACCACGGCCTATTACTGAAACCAAAAACTGTTGACCATAAAATTATCTAAAACATATTTTGGAACTATTTTTCGGTTCCCACCCATTTAGTCCGATGGCAGATATCCAAATTTCACACAAATTCTGTTTATTAGGAAAGTCGTAAAAATAAAATTTAATGTAATAATACAGGGAAATAAATAGAGTTTATTGTAGTTATAAGAACAAAGGAAACCGTAGGAAGGAACCGAAACAAGTAGGCCTTTAGCTTATTTGGTCATCCCACGCATAACAGATATCAAATGCGATAAGTTTAATTAGATAGATAGATAGAAAACTCTTTATTTGCACACTATTTCAAAACTACACATATAAAGAAAACAAACAAACAAATATAAATACAGTGATACAAAGGGCGGCCTTATCGCTTAAAGCGATTTCTTCCAGGCAACCAAAATTATTTGAGTGAAACTATGTATTTATGCAAATAGGCACATATAATTAAACTAATAGCATGATTCATTACCAAATTTGTATGCATCAAAATAAAAAGTACTTACATTGTACATAACAGCCTTTCTTCCTTTGTTAGCATTATGCAAAATCAGAACATATGGTTACGGAATCTGAAGGACTAATCTCTCTTCGGGCTATTTGCTCAGAGCCGTATTTTTTTAACTGCTCCTCGAAACAAATTGACTACACATAATAATAATTATTAATAGTATTTTGAAGCGATGATATTCTTTATGCTACGATAGGTACGGGAATCGGGATTCAATTTTTCAGCCCCTATACTGATGTTAGGTACCTCTACCAATGGGAAGGCCCTCTTGAATCTCCTGGGTTTGAAGTGTTTTGGTGCTCGTCTGCCTACTGTGCCTAAAGACAATAACACAGGCTACATTGCACTAAGTACTTATAATTATTGTCTATTTGTTATATTCATGCCTACTATGTACAGTCGACCACATGAGAATTATATCCTCTACCACCCTACGGTTGAAGATTATTTGAGATTCCGTGATTCCTGTGTATATAATCTGACATTTCCGATTTTTCTCGCCCAGAAACTTGTGTCAAAACTGCGACGGTAGACCATTTTCTTTGTTTCTTGACTGTACCTGCAACGGATGCGTAGAGTATTTATTTGAATATGGGTGGGATTATGCCGAAAAAAATACGACAGAGAGTTAATACCCAGGCTACTTTATATCTCGAAAAAAATGTGGTTCCTATGGGATACAATAACAACCTGATGATTCCAACAAAAACCTAAGGTAACTCTATCTGTCTGTTACGTTTTTACGCCTAAAACGCTGAATCAATTTTGATAAATATCGGTGTAGAGATAGATATGAATGAAAGGACATAAGCTACTTTTTGTCCGAGGAAAAAGTATGGTCCTCATGGGATAATCGAGGTAGCGAGCGGGAAGACCGTAGTTTAAGCGGGTGAAACCGCAGGGCGTGGCTAGTAAAACCTAGTACCTGAAAAAAATATATAATTAACATTATGGCAGTGATTGTCATAAACATTGTATGCAATCACAGCTCGGTAGGTACACGGTGTTGTAAATATTGCAACAGCTAGATAGCTAGGTATAACATCATGTAGACATTCCAATGTATCTGTATATATAGTTGATAAATTGGCAAATTAATCGCTCCAATGATTGATTTGCGTCCTCATCCTTCTAGAGAATAGACGTGCATTATATTTATTAATTAAAATTATTAAAGTGCTACTAACAAAACATTGATCGTAACACAATCTATTATAATATATATAGTTTCCCTAAATCCATATTGAAGGTGTGGATAAGATGGATAAAGAAACACAAACACCTAGTGCTCCAGTCAGAAAAATAAAATTATCTAAGGTATGTATGAATTTGAAACTTATCGTCAGGTTTTCATTAATCATCAGGTGACATACGCGTGCTACTTTTTTATGTTTTTCATTTTCCCAATAGTATTTAGTATATCTTAAAATCTTAATAATAAATAAATCTATTGGTAATGAATATAAAGAGCTCACATTTTTGTTTTATATTCGCAAATACATTAATTCATTATTGTGTTCATTTTGTAAAGTATCTAGTAATTAATCAAAGCATTGAAATCATTTGTGTTTTTTCAGGATCTATGGAGGTTTTATACACATATCTTGTACATTTTATTTTACTTGATATCACCTTAATAGGATAGTTCATTACATTTAGTTTATACCTATACGAATGCATCCAAACAGTTACAAAACGTATCACAAATTATTCTTCATCAAATTCAACCTTATTTTCACTGAAACAATGTTGTACATATAATTTCCTGTTAGCACAACAATATCAATGGCAAAGAGATACTAGACAGGCAAATCTATTGGTATTCATGCTGACACAAAATAATGCAACACGAGTCTTCTTGGCAGCGGCAACGACTCACCGCGCCCAGTTGGAGCAAAATGCCGCACTTATTTTGGCCTGCCAATTTATATCTACTTACCTACAACATATAGGTACATCAGTAAGGTTTACAGACCGGACAGTCACCGCATACGTATTCGCACTTGTTAAAGTCGGCACGACGAAAATCGCAAATTTTGTTTATCGTTGATCAAGACATGATGTACATAATTTTGGCGCCAATCGTTCACTGAGATTCTACGTGGTGGTGCGGTTCTACGTTGCTTAGTTCGGTCTGTGAGCTTTTGGTGTTCATATTCGAGGTGACCTAATTAATAAACTGATCAGTGACATTCACAATCATGGATTTCATATTAAATGTGGACACAGACAGGATTGCAATCACAAGAGATGACATGTCATCCAGTTTTCGTCGGAAGCAGATGGTGGTATGTATACCTACACCGTGCAAGTATAATGCAGCTGGAAAATGTGTATAACTATTGAAATAGTTTCATAACATTATCATTTACTTAAACGAAAACATTTAAATGATAATGTTATGATAATATTTATTTAATCTTATCCAATCATAAAATATACAAGACTGTTTTTTCTTATATTAATAGGCTTAATGTACACAATATATACTCTACCTATATAGTAACTTTTATACGAATGATGTAACTGACTTAGTTGTAAGCTTAATTAACCAAACAATAAGTATACGTAACCAAGTAAACTATAGGGTGCTAACGACGAATATTATGCATTTAATAGTAAAAGTTATTATGTACCCTATGCTATATAATTGTAGGTAAATAATGCAATTCAATAATATCTAAATTTTCTAGATTTTTTAATATCATAATTATATATTTATTCATGTCTTCACAAATTTAATTACATTATTTGTTAAAATTACAACTAACAATGAAATTTGTTATCTATATCAGTAGATAAGTATAGAAATCGCCGAATTCATATATAATTTATTGTAAAGGTAGGTACTCAAATTTATTTTGAAAAAAATATATATTATCTTACCTGCCGGTGCCATAATATGTAGATTACATGCCTGCCCTTTGGTAAAAGTTAAAATATAAGTGTGTCGAATGATACACTAAGATTCTGTACATCAGCAATGGTTTTGATGATTTTTCTCATTTTAATTAAACGATTACAAACTAGGTGATAATAGCTATATAAATGTTTATCTATGTTAATAACATAAAGAGGACCCTACTATAATAACATTTGCGCAATCCTTTAGCTGCTGCCAGCATAGAGATAACGCAAATGATCTAACCCGTTTCTAGACGGCAGCGTAGGTACCCAAAATGCTAGCAGTAAATTTTTTTAACGGGGCATCGTTGAATCGCAATGTTGGTTAATGTTGTTTGCACTTGGTATTGCTATTGATTCCCGTACAAAAAATATGATTACATTGTCTGTGACTATTCAGTTTTAAATAAATTCACCAAAAAGGTGAATAAAAAATAATATACTCAATGGTTTGTTTTGGATCTCAAGCACGCGTGTCGATAAAAAAACACTAGTTTTCCTAGTCATCTTCTGTGTGAAATGACCGAAATGTCTGGGTCTATTTATTCTGGTATACCTATATTTGAATAAGTCAAAAATAGGCGAAAACGTCATCACAAAAATATTTCACGAATGTATAATCTTGTACGTACCTAATCTATTTTGTATAAAATATTGGTGTAAAAATTATGAACAGTTGATGTCTAGCAGATGTTTTCATATTTAAATAGAAAGTCACTGGCGGTTGAATCTGTTTAGATACCAAAGACACGTTCCAGCCCACACATTACGAATTCATTAGACTAACTGAGTTAATCGTCAAGTTTAACTAAATATAGAGTGAAAATACATTTTCGTTGTTCTTAAAACATTTGCTGTACCTACATTTTTATCAACATTAAAATGATTCCCTGAATTGAGCAAACTTTGAGTGTTTGCCAAATTGGTTAATAATTGAGATTTTATGGGTAGAAATACTTTGACAAATACATTAACCAGGAATATACAGAACTGTGGTGCGCTGTCATCCTGTCATCAATCATCATTATCTATTAGGCCACCGCTAATAAAATATAGCAATAGGTATTACATACAATGCAATTATCATTACCATACCCTCAAGTTTGAAAAACTGTCACCAAACACATAGTGTGTTCAGGCAGCAGTCCTTGAGAGTCAGTGAGCATACTAGGTCTAGCGTGATCGTCACAGACCATCAAGTGAGATAGTGGTCAAACGCTAGATCGATAAAGTATAAAAAAAAATTTTTTCATATCAAGAATTTGAACCTTTAGTACGTAGTAGTAGTTATATATAAAACTAAACTAAATTTGTTTATGGGGCAAATGCGTTTATTAAAATAAAACACTAATAACTAACTACAATACTGCAGCTACTACAATAACATTTGAGCAATCCACTAGCTATTGGTAGCCTATAGATAACTCAAATGCTCTAACCCGCTACCGGCTTGCAGCGTGCCCAGAATGCTAGCAGCATTGCAAACTAAAGGATATTCTTATATAGATATATGAGAATTAGCGATCACTTTGTGCGATTCACACGCTGACTTTATCTAATTTAGCTGCTACCCTTGAAGGAAAATGTTTTGAGTGACAAAACTTTAACATTAATTAGGTTACTGATGGGCCAGGGAGCTCCCCAAGCCATCTCAAGCCGCCCCCCACAACTAGTTAGATCCATTCAGAAAGAAAAAGATTGTAGCTATTTCAGCTGTGCGTCAATCGTTCAATCGCAGACGATAAGTCAGTCAGACATGACGCACTTATGAACGTCAATAATAGTTGTCGCATAAAAGGGTAGGTGGTAGTCTTGTTTTGTTGCTGACTTGTTTATGATGTTGGCCTAATATATAATCTGATAATCTGCTAAACTGAATGAGTCACGTCCAGGAAATACCTCTCTGGTTGCCAATTTTATTTAACGCAAGTTCTCAGCCAATTATCTTATAATCTGAGAAGTTTTCATGAATACACCGTTGTAATGAAAACAGTTGGGCATTTTCAGCTGTTAACCTTCGTGTTTCGTAGGACCGTTGGCAGAGAATATCTGATAATACTGGTACTACGCGGTCTGTTCCTCTCGTCGTCTACAGCCTATACCAGAGACCCTGGTGGTCTGTAAACTATGACATTAGGTGTGCCTATCCGCCAACATCTTGAGGTTATTCTCTGAATCATTCGCAAAACATTTTTTTTCCCCGGATTCAAACCCGGGTCCGCGTTTCTAGTTAGTGTCACTGATCACTGAGCCACGACGACCGTCAACAATACATTTAAAACAATAACATTTGAGCACTCCACTAGCTATTGGAAGCCTATAGATAGCTCAAATTCTCAAACCCCTTACCAGTTGGCAGTGTGGTCAGAATGCGAACAGCGCTCTGATAATTTTTGGAAAATCCGATAAGCTCCCGGTCCCCACGTGCTCAGTGTCTCGACTCCAAATGCTTAAAATAATTATGTAACTACTATATAGGTTAGCATATTTTCGCTGCTTTATTGGCTCCGCCGAATGAGCCGGGGCGCCTGGCCCTGTTTTTGGAATAGTTCAGGCATTGCGAGAGACTTACATAAATGTGAAAGTAACTCTGTCCGCTACGTTTCCATAGTTCGTTTTCCATACAAAAAGCAATCACGATATACAGATCAACCAAACAGTAAGAGACCATTGTCGAGACATTATTTACCATTACCATTATTTACCTACCTGGATGCTCGGTCATTTAAATACTGGTAAATAATGTCTCCGTGTCTCGAATAAGGTCTCTTTGCTCAATTTTTCAATAATTTAAGTAAATAATTGATTTTATTGGTCTAACCTCAAACCAAACACTCATTGGCTTAGCTTAGTGTCGCTTAGCAACTCCATCTATTGTCAAGTAGCTTTAGTGTTACCTTATTTTTTTAAGCTCGGTCATATTTACCTAGATACAAATTAGATGCGTAGATACAGTGCTCCCAATTATCTTTTTTTTGACAAAAGAAGGAACTTAAAATAAAAAAACTAAACTAAATAGTCATTTGGACTCGAACCGGGGTCTTCTAATTTCGGGACCGCCCGATTTCTCAACTGAGCTATTATATATATTTATACCTTTGCAGACGAAGGCGAAATTTACCTTAGTATTCTAATGAAATTATAGCAGTTTTTGTGTGTGCATTGCTTGAAAACACAGATAACGCCCCCGAACCCCCTGCATACTAAATTTCATCAAAATCATCGCAGCCGCTTCCGAGATTAAGATTATATGCGTATATACATATATTCTCGTACAAGAATTGCTCTTTTTAAAATATATGATTAGTCTTTTATCGAACAGTAAAATGCCGAAATGTATAATTAACAACTTACAGTTTTTGAGGCTTCCATTTAAACAAAATCAATAAAAAAAATAACCGGTTTCACTCCGGGAGTGCCGGCAGAAGTGAACACTTGAACATGATTGACAATGATGATGAAAGTAGCCTATATGTTATTCCGGGGCCTGAAGTATCTACATACCAAAATTTATCCAAATCCATTCAGCCGTTCTGGCGTGCTTGAGTAACAAACATCCATCCATCCATCCAAACTTTCAGATTTATAATATTAAGTGGGACACATAGAATTAAAGTGATGACGTTTTTTTTAAACAATGCAATCTTTCCTCTTTATAATATCGGCGTTTTGATAACCGAACTCAAACTAACACTTTTAACAAAACGCCTTTATCAAATAAAACTACCGAGAAACGAAAATGTTCCTTATTCGTAACACATTTAAGTTTAAATGTGAAAGGCGATCTACTGTCCCTCCGTCTTACGAATTCGATGACGTCACGTTCTGACGTCCTGACGTTCTGACGCGAGGTGTCCTGACGCGAGTTTGACATTATTCCCCATACAAAAGTGCACAACACCGCTAAAGAAGTTTTCACTTCAATAACATTTTCTAACGCTATTTTCATTAGTTTGCTTTGTGTACTTTCCAATGTAACGATCACACTTGAACTGAACGCTATTATCGTTTTATTACGAAAGATTAACTAATAAAATGTCTCTTGGAACTTTTATTTAATTAAGAGTGTTAATAACATCATTAAAGTTCAAATTTTGTGCCAATAAATATTTATGGTATAAAGTAGTTTTAAATTGCGTAATCTTTCTTGACCTTGACAAACATTCTTTAAAGTATTTCAATTTTAAAAATGATCCCTATGAACTATCTATAGTCTCAGAAATGTTTAAAAAAAATAAAATTCAGTGAAAGCTTAAAGAAAAAATATTTATATTATTTATGGTTCACAAAGTAGCTAGTTCTTCTAGATACAGATTATGTTAATATCTTGTGTAAAGCCAAACGATAACTGAGAGAGATTCTCAGGCTTGGCAAGCAATACAGATTTCTTTATTTAAGTATATAATTTGACAAACACTGAAGCCTTTTGCAAGACACTGAAATTGTAAAGTCTATAGCTGACTTGTCAAAGGGTTCAAGTGCCGATAGTAGGATTTTATTTGTCTATACTATAATTTTATAAAGAGGAATTATTATATAGTGAAGCGACGATAGCTCAGCGGGAGGAGCGTCGGCTGTCAAACTGACGGACACTGGTGGGATCCCCAACAACAGCTTGAGCTTCCGGTGAAGGTGACACCGTTATCAAATCCCGCCAATCAAATGGTAATCAAATGCCAGCATGGTGGTAGGGTACTTTCGAGTACCAGCCTGGATAGCTACCACTCTCAAGTTTGAAAAACTGTCACCAAACATGTAGTGTTCAGGTAGCAGTCCTTGAGAACCAGTGAGTATTCTAGGCCTAAAAATATATTGTAGTAGGTATTAGGCTATTTATTCTTCTTGGAGTAGTTTAATTGTAATGGCTACACAGATCTAATTTCGACCGCAATATTATATACAATGCAATTATCATTACCACCCTCAAGTTTGACAAAAAACTGTCACCAAACACATAGTGTGTTCAGGCAGCAGTCCTTGAGAGTCAGTGAGCATACTAGGTCTAGCGTGATAACATCTTCGACCACATCGTCGCGGACTATCAAGTGAGATAGTGGTCAAACGCTAGATCTACACAGTGTAAAAGAAGGAAAGATTTGATTACTTGCTTTTTGCATTGAATAGGCTCCGAAACTACTGAACCGATTTGAAAAATTGACTGAAATTATTTCACTGTTGGGAAGCTACACTATCCCCGGTCGACACAGGCTATATTTATATTATTGTTTAAATAGGGATTTCTTTTTTGAATTTTTTTTCGCGTGTGAAGCCGGGGAAACTGCTTCGCCGCCGTCTTGAATAATTTGAGTGTCAAATAAAAAAGTTTAAAGATTCAGGCGTTACTTTGCGGAAATCCATATCAAATTCAAAGTCACGGAATCATCACTAAATATTTAATATCTTTTTGTTATTATAAATGTTTGTGAATTTGTTGTGTATTTTAAATAGAATAGACAATGAAATACAATACATAAATATTGTTCAACTCTTCAGTATACAAAAGTATGTAAATAATGCCGGGTTTTATATATAATAACAGTGGATTGCTCAAATGTTATTGTAGTAGCTGCAGTATTGTAAATAGTTATTAGTGTTTTATTTTAATAAAGACATCTTACAAGTAACAATAAGTAGTATAAGTGACAAGTTTATATAGGTCTTAATTTCTGTACCTACAGTTACCAATTAGCATTTTAATGTAAGGATTAAACAGTAGGTACTGCACTATACTTTAACCTTAAACTCCAATATTTAAATTTCCCGCCGTTTGTACGTAAACTAATTCAAACGGTTTAACCGAGGCGCAGCAACAAACAAAACATGTAAAGAGCTCTAAAAAAGCAGAAAAGTATTGATACAAAACGCTAAATCATATAACAATGATTAAAAGCTACTATATCAAATGATTACTTATTATTTTAAATGTTTACCAGAGAGAGTAAATAATCAACAGATTCTTAAAATATTTCCCTACGTCTGCTTTCATCTAGTCCAATCCCAGATGATTCCAAAATTAACTTCAGCGCTCCATTTATTCGTCCGCGGCTTGCTTTCTGCTCGTATTAAGTAAAACGCCAGGAAAGTGAAATTTCTCGTAAAATTGCATATTGAATGTTTAATTGGTGATTTAATGTATAAAAAAGTGTTGTAAATAATGGATATTCCGACGGACGTGTGGAGCCAACTGGCTCTGGAAGCCAATCAGGTGTATTTGACTGAAGGAGGTCAAGTCAGAAGTCCATTCGCAAGCACGGTACGGTTCTGTAGTTGTTATGTAAATTGACGTATGGTAACGAACACTAATGATTTGATGCAATAATAATTAACGCTCACAAACAAACTGTAATTAGATGGACATTGATGTAGGGACAGATGTTACGGTGTAAATATAGAATGAAGTAACAAATGAACATCACATACTGAGAATGCATTATGACCTTAACCTACATTATATTAAACAATTATACCTATGCTTACTTTATTAAACTAACTTCTAATTAATATTGTGTATAGTAGCGCCCCGCGGTTTCACCCGCGTGGAATACGGTTTTCCCGCTACCTCAATTATCCCACGGGATTTATACTTTTTCCTGGATAAAAGTATAGTATGTGTTATTCCAGGGTCTAACCTATCTCCGTACCAAATTTCATCGGAATCGGAACAGCCGTTTGAACTTGAAGGAATAACAAACATACACGCATACAAATTTTCGCAATTATAATATAAGTGGGAAGTGGGGTTAAATAAATTTAACTATTAGTGGCCCCCCAAGTAGTATCGCAGCCGTATCGTAGCTTGAAACATTTGTAATTTATCTAGTACAACTGTGACACAGAAAAATGACAGTTTGTACGGACGGTAAGTACGTGCGTTATTCAATTGTTTATACGATAGCGATACGACGACTGTGACGCAAGTTATTCCTGCTTCGGGTTCAGTTCAATTCAGTTATTTTATATATATTACTAGCTGCGCCCCGCGGTTTCACCCGCGTGCACTACGTTTTTCCCGCTGACTCAGTTATCCCACGGGAACCATACTTCTTCCAGAACAAAAAGTAGCCTATGTCCTTCTCCAAAGTCCCATGTATCTTTATACCAAATTTTATCTAAATCGGTCAAGCCGTTTTCATGTTATGTCGTGACAACGGAAAACGGGTTTCATTTTTATATATATAGATTTTACATGACTTCTTTTTTTCTTACTAAATAATGTTAAATATTTATCTCCTTCATAAGATGTATCAACTTTTTTTTCAGACTATTGAAAAATTACCCGACAAAGTGTTACTAAACATTTTTTCATATTTGTCACATCGAGAAATATGTCGCATGGCTACAGTGTGCAGGAGATGGCGTATGATGGCTTATGATACTAAACTATGGACCCATGTCAGTCTTAGGCCGGAAATATCTGGATTACATGTCGGTAAATATTTCTTTGTAATTTGTATAGCCATTCCCAAAATGCGTACAGAGCTAATTGTTCAGAATAATAAATTGTGTATCACCAGAATAACGAAGACGTGTACAGTTTTGACGAAATGTTCATACACTCTTAATTAAATACATATTTACTATAAGCTCAAATTATACTTCTATTGTGTCCCGAAAACATTGTTAGTATAATAACTTGGATTTTTTAAAAAACTTTAGCAATTTATGTAATAGTTAGAGAAAACACGCTGGTGCTCGTGAGTTTTTCTAAAATTGTGCGAACACCATCACCGGGGTGATGACGTTCGTTATGTGTTCAAGAGTTATATGTTTCGCATTCAATTCTAAGTTGCGCTAAAATAATAAACAACAGAAAACAGTTACTTCTTCTTTTTATGGCAGCCCTAATAGTAAAATCTGCGATAAATTATAGATTTACCAACTGGAAAAGTATATGCATTTGGGTGTTACTTTTCGGAGAGCCATATAAAAATTGTATTAAATATACAATATATATATTGGTACTTCAACGACATAAGTACTTATCTCGTAGAATTAATAAAATATTTTTTTTTACATATTATAAGTTTGCGTTTGACAACTGTCTCACCTGATGTTAAGTGATGACGTTGTCTAGGATTCAGCACGCAAACCTAGAAGGTACCTATTCACTCGCGACTTGAAGACTCCAGGATTGTACATATCGGGAAACACAGACTCGGGCAACGAGTTCCATTCCTTGGCAGTACGCCAAAGAGTGGAAGTCCAAAAAAGTGGAAGCATAACGCTTCGTGTGTATAGGTGGTATATCTACCATATTTTTTTTTTTTTCTCAGCCATGTGCGTCCACTGCTGGACGTATGCCTCCCCCATATAGAGGGGATTTGCCAATACTCGCCACGCTTGGCAGGCGGGTTGGCGAGCGCAGTATGACTTCCGATCCTCAGAAGGCGCTGCTGCCCACCTTCTGGTACGTGATCCCTTAGCCGACTCTTACGGCACCCACGGGAAGAGATGGGGGAGTACTATTCTAGGCCGGTACCAATGGCGATGGCGAATTGCCGTACGTCGAGTCGACCGATGATAGAAAGGGGATGGTGGAATCAGATTGTGTAATTCCAGTGCACATTCTCCGAAATGCACTCATATTATGTACATATTTGAGATATTTTTAAATTTAACAACCATTATCTAACCTGACATCATCATAATCTTGAGATGATGTAATTAGTAAACTACTCGACATCCTATGGTTGACCATAGGATGTCGAGTAGCTTACATCAGCACACATCGTGACAGCTGGGTATAATTATGCCTGCCCATTTCTATTCATATAAATATTCTCTAAACTGAACTGTCAAAATTCAAATAAAGTGATACAGAAAAGAGTTTAGCTACTTGCACTCGTTGACATCCGTTTCCGCATAACTTTTTCAGGCTCATTGGAGTCACTTCTGGCGCTGATCTCGATAAGATTCGGGCCGTCCCTGCGGTACATCGAGCTGCCGATCGAGTTGATCACACACACGGTGCTCCACGAGCTGGCGGCGAAATGTCCTAATCTGACACACATGCTCTTAGACTTTAGTACTGGTGAGTTACCATTTGATTTGTTGTTAAGTATCAAAATGGGCGAATAAGATATATAAAATACATATTTTATTCTTATTTACTAAAAGGGGTTTCGTCACACAATGACCATGTCACCCCCGTAGGTAGGTACGTACGGGGGCACTCAAGATTGGGTGACAGGTTTCAACCGTCATTGTACATATTAAATAATGATTTTTTTCCCTAGTATAGTACGCATACAAATGCATCCTATAAATATATTACAATCTAGCCTAAAAAAGCTAATAAGTAATTTAAGTCTAACTTAACTTGCTAAATTTACTGTACTAAGAATGTGTCCATTAACACTTTTCTTATTGTCTCTATTTAAGGGGGAGACACTTTGTTCATGTGTTCTCTATGAGCAGTATTTTAACTACATTACACTAGCACACTGTCACTGAACACTACACTAACTCGAACGGTTTTGTTGTTTTGAGTCTTCTCACTAGATCGGTCTGGTCAAGGAGCATAACTGCCTCAACGTTAACGTGATGATGAAGTCTTTGTTGGTGAGCTTCTGCATAGTTTTTAATCACTTTGTCAACGAACTCTATTTTAAGGTCCCGGTGGAGGTCGTTGTTTCTTATGTACCAAGGTGCGTTTACTATTTCCCTTAATACTTTATTTTGGAATCTTTGTAATGATTATACGAGAAACTTTTTTAACACAGCAGAAGAATTTATGGGTGTTTATGAATATGAAGTAATAAGTGCATGCAGTCGCTATTTCACCTGAAAAAAGAAACAAATGGCTAAAATATACAAAATAAAATCACATCTTTCGCTCATTTACAAACCTGGTATACTTACTAAACGTGCTCAATGGGCCGTTCTCAAGATTATATTAGGTGTAAGGTAGGTGACAATAAAAATAAAGAAGAAACAAAAAAGTCCAGACTTAGTGCGGCATTTAATTAGGCGCTGCCATATCGGAATCTTTTACAGATTTACAAGCTCTATACATAATAGACATATCTTTCTATTCTAGCTATGCAACTCCACGACTTTTCGGAGATGCAAGCATTCCCGACTAAGCTCCGTTACCTATGCATCTGTCTCTCCGAGGTCATCTTCATGGAAGGTTTCATGAGGAAGATATACAACTTCATCAACGGGTTGGAGATATTGCATCTTATTGGTAAGTTTCTGCAGAACAGCTGCGGCTCCGGGCTAGAGCCAGACGCTCTATGAGCGGTGGCAAGCAAAAAGCGATTTCGTATTAGTGCTGTGCTAAACGAAAATTAAATTTAAGAAAATGATTCAAGAATAGCTAAACTGAAATATATAGGTACAATATAGGACTGGCCGGTTGGCGCAGTTGGTAGCACTCTGCCTTCTGAGCCGCTGGTCCCGGGTTCGATTCCCAAGCATTTGTGTGCATGAACATGTCTGTTTGACCTATGTCTGGGTGTGTATATGTATATAAGTATATATATCAGTCATCAGGTTACCATAGCACAGGCTCTGCCTAGTTTGGGACCAAAAAAAATTACGGTGTCGTCGATTAGAGCTTGGGCCGATGTTGCCTATTTATGTATTGGGATTAAGTGTGTTCTTCTAAATGGCAAAGCTATCGTAATATATACATTTTCATACTTCTAAAAATAAACTAATTCAACCATATTGAATATTATTTGTAAGACAGGTTGCCTATATTGTTTTAGTTTTAAATTTTCTCCGACGAACTGTAGCGATATCTTTCTTATACTGTTAATCGATGCCATTCTTGTGAATATCTAAAAGCCACCTTGGAAATTTAGTGCGATTCTGTTGAAAAAACTTAAACAAAAAACCTTATTGCTGCGAATACAAAATGAAATCGATGTTCATCTTTGGAAAAATGTTTTTGACGTGATAACGTTTTATAAATTGATGAATACCAGCAACACTCATGAAAAATAGTAACGTTCCGCGTACCGTTCCACCTGAGTTTTGTATTACATAAAATAATCAAAGTCAAAGTCAGTCAAAGTCAAAGCCAAAGTCGAAGTCGAAGTCATAAATGATTATGACGTTATCACCTAAATCTATCGTCCGTAAACCGACTTTACAGACAACCAATTTTTTTTAATACAACTTGTTACCCGACTGCGAAAGAAGGGTTATTAAGAAGGAGGGTTATTAGCAAATTTTTGATGAATCAATAAATGTAAGTATGCTATCACTTTCAGGCACGTACGAGAAGGTAGAGGAAGAGGAAGAGGAAATTTACGAGGTGATAAATGTGCACAAATTGAAGTCTGCGACTCCCAACCTTCGCGTCATCAACCTCTATGGCATCAACTTCGTAGACGACTCCCATATCGACGCGTTCAGCTCCAACTGCATACAGGTATACCACTCTATCTACACTGTCCTAGTCTCAATCATGTCTGTGGAAAGAATCTCGCCTATAGTCAATGATATTATATGTTCATATGAGGTAGATGTTGCACAAGCGCGCGGAAACTGAGGCGGCAAAATTAAGTCAATTGTAGTCATTTTCATTACGACGCGTATTTCAAGCGCAAGTCTAAACATATAGCTATACTTTTCTATATTACTTGTACCGTATTATCTATCGCAGTAAGCATGTTTATGTCGTAAAGGAACATAATCTGAGCACCGCGCAGTATGAATATACGTCATCTTTAGTAAAACATTATTGCCTATAGTACCTATTTCGTATTATAGTCCGTGAGCCCGCTCCAAAATTGCCTACGTCATATGACGTCATGATAAAGTGCATGGCTCACGGTCGGGACAGTAGTTTCTCTCCGGTGAAGCTGTAAATGCCGGTAGAGGCAAATAGCCTTTAGTCCGTAGCGTACAGCATTAGTAGTAGTTAGTTGGGAAAGTAGTGCTGAGCGAGAATCAGAAAATTATAGCACATTTATTTTTATTTTTTGTACTGTATAGATCTAGCGTTTGGCCACTATCTCACTTGATGGTCAGTGAAGATGTGGTCAAAGATGTTATCACGCTAGACCTAGTATGCTCACTGGCTCTCAAGGACTGCTGCCTGAACACACTATGTGCTTGGTGGCAGTTTTTCAAACTTGAGGGTGGTAACTAGCCAGGCGGGTATTCGAAAGTACCCTACCACCATGCACATAAAATTGGCCGAAAGTCAAATCCTATATCCCTATATTTTTAGAATTTGAAAACCTCCGTTTTTTTTGAAAGTTGGTTAAACACACATTCCACACCCATATTCTAAGCTAATGTTTATTGTCAGTTGGAGTGCCTGGCGGTGAACTACTGCAACAAGGTGACCGGGTCTACGATGAAGACGCTGTTCCAGCGGTCCAGGCGTCTCACGTGCCTGCTCATGAACGGATGTAGTACGTATTTATCTACAAAATCTTTTATCTATTCATGTCTAAAATACAATTTCTAAAAATTTTATGTTAACTTAGCTACAACTAAAATAATACTAATAAACTACATAACCACCACCAGTGGGTAGAAGAACTACAAAGTTTCCAAAATGATGGCAGCATTACCACGTTCAATAGCAATGCTTCATCTTTGACCGAGATAAAGGCCAGCATTTTGGACACGTGTTGCTTCGTTTAGTAGCCCTGACACATCTTTGAAAATGTGGTGTGCCCCTAGTCCCCACGGTCCAAGCCAATGAAGAGTCTTTCGTGGTCCAAGCATTTCAGACCCGAAAGGCTCAGATATAAGCCCGCTATCAATATGACTGTATTTGCGCCTTTACGTAGGTAGGTAACCGACAGGCCGGTTGGCGCAGTTGGTAGCACTCTGCCTTCTGAGCCGCTGGTCCCGGGTTCGATTCCCGGACAGGTCAAACATTTGTGTGTATGAACATGTCAGTTTGACCTGTGTCTGGGTGTGTATATGTATATAAGTATATATATCAGTCATCAGGTTACCATAGTATACAGGCTCTGCCTAGTTTGGGACCTGATGACGTGTGAATGTTGTCCCATATTTAAAAAATATATTTATAACTAAAAATCATCTCATTATTTACATTACAGTGCGGCCACAGTAAAATAAACGAACTATCAAAGTTTTTTAAATTTGACAAAAAGATTTGAATCCGCATTCTTTGCAATGTAAACAGATATTATACAACATTATGTAACTGCGCGTTATACAAGTAAATCAAATGAATAATTGATAGGAACCACAAAAAAATTTTTTTCATATTCTATAATATATTTAGTATAAAATATTTAAAAAATGTTTTGTTATTCTATCAATTATTCATTTGGTGCCAAAGTATAACATAATATTATTATGATTTGGCACAAATCATGTTTATATCTACCTAATATTATGATTTTGGCACCCCATGAAACTGGTTCAATGAAAAACTAGATCAATTGCCAAAAAGTAATAAAACTATACAAGTGCCTTAGAGCCTTCGATCAGCTTCCTGATCGACGCTTGGAGCGGTAAATGCTTGAAGATAAGTGCACATTAATACGCAACTATTTCTGGTCACATTTTGTAGCTGCGGGTCTCAGGACGCCACCAAAGCTTCAAGCGTACCAAAATTGAGATCATCATAATTTTTATTTCTACGGTATGACACAAAGCGCGGTAAAATACGGGGCCCATGCCAAACTAACAAAATGTTTTACGACCAAATCATACAACAAAAAAATTAATTGACGCGATGATAGCTCAGCGTGTGAAGCGTCGCCTGTCAACCTCGGATGCTGGTTCGACCCCTGCCAACAGCTTGAGCTTCCGGTGAAGGTAACAGTTATGAAATTCCCAGCATAGTAGCAGGGAACTTTCGAGTACCAGCTGGCTACAGCTATCACCTTGAAGTTTGAAAAATCGCCACCAAACACATAGCGTGTTTAGAAAGCAGTCCTTGAGAGCCAGTTAACGTTCTATGCGTAGATTACATCTTTGACCACATCGTCACTTACCATCAAGTGAGATAGGTCAAACTCTAGACTCCAATAATCAAATAGCGCTGCAAATAATCTTAATGGCTCTAATAATTATAATTAGTTGCAATTATAACAAAAAATTCACTTTCAGGTCTCCAATCAGAGCACGTGATGCAAGTGGAATGGGAGAAGTCTTCGGTCCAAGAGCTGGACGTGACAGCCACGGACCTATCCACCGAGTGCCTCATCGACATGCTGACCAGAATACCCAACTTGAGGTTCCTCAGCGCTGGTCAGATCAACGGGTTTAACGATACCGTTCTTAAGGCCTGGATGGAGTCTGGAACTGCTAGGTAACGCAACAAAATTAAGGATATAAAATTAACAAATGTTTATATACTTTATTAACTTATAATTATTAAAGACTTGCTGCGTCCCGCGGTTTTACCCGCGTGGTGATGATTGATGATGATGATGAAATGTAGCCTATGTGTTATTCCGGGACCTGAAGTCTCTATATATACCAAATTTCATCCAAATCCTTCCAGCCGTTTGAGCGTGAAAGTGTAACAAACATACATCCATCCACAATTTTACATTTATAACATTAATAGTGGGATTATATTATTAAAGATTTAAATATTGTATCGTTTGTTGGAGTTCTGTAGTAAAAAAAGTAAAAGAACATTTATGTAGGTACCATACAAAGTTTCCACAGCAACGGAAGGGTCTAGCATCTGAAATATGTACAGTATTATTAGGTACCGTAAAATGCTGCAACTTTGTCTGGATTTTGTCATTTTTTATTCGTAATATAGTTAAACCTATTTATTTTATTATGGCTTTCAATAGTATAAGACGGAAAACAGACCTTATATCTTGCTGGGTGGAATCCAAATCTGTTAAAATCATCCTGTTTTTCTGAATTACAAGCACTCAAAGTCGTATGCAAAGTTGTGGGTGCAAGACGCAACTTTGCCTACTTGGCAAAGTTTGCTGCATTTAACGGTACTGCTCGGATGTCAACATAACCCACGTAAACAAATTGTTACCATTTATTAATATTTAAGCTGTTGGTGAATTTATTACATACTTATGAGATACTCGTAGTGATTCGCTTATTCAACTGAACTAAACTAAAATTTTGTAAAACGAAATCAGTACTTATACGGTTACGATAAAGTCTAAATTAGTAAGAGACTTATCAATAATATCACTAAAATGGAATGTATTTATTAAATTTGCGGGTAGTTTTAGCGAAATTAAGTCGCCACTTATTTGGTGCCTACTAAAACTACCCGCAATTGACCACCAATGGAATAAAACTCGTCTAATATTAGTGAGAGCGTTGTATGGTTAGTTTATGTTATAGTTTATGTATATGTTAGTTATGCTAATTTGAATTTTAGCGTAAATAGACTACGAGCTATTTCAATTTGAAGAATTTTAGTGAATTTTAGCTTGTTCATGTGATTAACAGAATTAGGGCCATTGTCAGTAAAAAACATTTTCAATTTTAATATAAAAGTGGATTTTCTTCTACGAAACAAAGCTTTCTTAAAAG
This sequence comes from Apeira syringaria, assembly GCA_934044485.1. Taxonomy (NCBI): domain Eukaryota; kingdom Metazoa; phylum Arthropoda; class Insecta; order Lepidoptera; family Geometridae; genus Apeira; species Apeira syringaria. Next base: position 12,665,325 of record OW203661.1, on the reverse strand, counting down.
CACATTCTACCTACCCTTCATGTGAAGAAAGGGGATTTAATTTTTAACGCTTCACCCTCTGTGGTGGGTTGGCAACGTATTACAATTGAAAGTCATGGTTTATACATATCTAATTATTAGAATGTGAACCGTTTGTCAACTTTGGCCCAGTGAAGTGCCATAAATTGGCCTCAATAATCTATATTATCTACAAACTTATTATTTTCCACGTTGTCGGTAGATCACATACAAAAATATTTATTAATCTAGTAGTAAACCTCACTTAACTATTATTTTATTAGTATATCATCATCTCATATGATCAGTTCATCAGTTATCTCAGCCGCAGTTCGCTAGGCATAGGTATGCCTTCCCCTTGATCTCCACAAAGACCGGTTGGAAGCGGCCCGCTTTGTGTCTTTGTTTACGTTTGTGTATAATATAATAATAGAAAACTTTAATAAGTAGGTATCTACCTACCTAAGATTTCCTAGTTCAATGATAATTACAGTCTTGTAATAATTGCGGTCATACATGCTCTTGGCAAGTTTCCCAAGCTGTACGGTTACAGGAACCTGATCGGGCTGGACGTGGACTCATCAGACAACATAACGGACGAGGGCCTGCACCGGTTCCTGTCGCGGCACGGCGCGCAGCTGTGGGGGCTCGTCATGAGCGGGATGCCGCACATCACCGACCAGCTGTGGCAGAGCGTGCTGCACCTCCTCACTAACGCCAAGTCTGTACCTACATCAGTAGCGACCGCATATCGAAAGAATCGCCGATAATAATCATTAGCATGTTTCAACTATTATACTGAGAAAATTGCAGGTTTCGGGAAAGACCGCGACGTCTTATGTCCTATAATACACCTGAAGAGAGAATATATCTTCGATCAGTGTGTGCTATCAGTGACGCTGATGACACACGGAACTGAGACGTAGTCATTAACTATGGGCTTTATAAAAGAGCTCAAGGTGTTGAGCTCGCTTATACAAAAAATAGCTGTACCTCGGGTTTCCCTACAAGATCGAGTCAAATCTGAAGAGTTCTGTAGAAAAAGGGAATTCACCAACATATCTCAGCGGATTAGCAAGTTGAAGTGGTAGTGGACAGGGCACATAGCACACAGGATGTGAGTATGTCCAGCAGTGGACATCCTATCGCTGAGATGATGATGAAGAAGGAAATTGCAGCACTCATGGAAAGTTGTCAACAGTCAATACCATACGAAATGGTAGTATTCGTAGTAAAAAATATTTGTAATTCCTAATGATGTATTTTTAATTTTTAGGATTCTCATTATGGGCACACAGGAGAGACTCGGAGTCAACATTCACGTCGATCAGGTAATATAATAATAATTATTGAATAAACAAAACATGCAAAAATAATAATAATAATAATAAATTCTTTATTACATCTTAAGGACACACATGCTACATCTTTTGACAATAAGAATAATATGAATAGAGTCTATATTAGGATGTGTGTGGTCATGTGAAGAGATCCCTGTACCCCGTACTAGTATGCACTGTGTTACAGGGTAACAGTTCCTTCCCAGTATTGTGACATCGAAAATATTTGAAAATGAAATCCACATACATTTATGTATACAAATTGCCCAATTGAAACAGACATTGAAAGCGTTTTGCTTCCACTTTCTTAATGCGTACTGCCAAGGAATGGAACTCGTTGCCCGAGTCTGTGTTTCCCGATATGTACAATCCTGGAGTCTTCAAGTCGCGAGTGAATAGGTACCTTCTAGGTTTGCGTGCTAAATCCTAGACAACGTCATCACTTAACATCAGGTGAGACAGTTGTCAAACGCAAACTTATAATATGTAAAAAAAAAAGACAGTTACAATAGTCAGTTACAGTCGCATTTACAATATTAAGTAGAAGTTAAAATATAGAATGATTATTATTCTTACCACTACAAAATGTATAGTAGTGGGTCTACACTGGGCCACCAATCTTTTTTATATTAACATAAACGTTAAATGCCTACATGTACTTAAAGAAATCTATTACATATAAAATAATTACTTACATAATATGTGAACAGCTGATGGACGGCATAGCCAACAGTTGCCCCAACCTGGAACGTCTGGAACTGCGCTGGGACCCAGAGAACCTCCGTTTCAGTGACAAGAGTCAGAAGGCTATCGACATCCTCCGCGTCAAATGCTTGAAACTCAAGTGTCTTGTGCTGAGGTGAGTTAAAAAGTAGTAGATATATTTTATATGGGATGACAGATGACGGAACGACCGAAAGGCCCACAGGGCCTATACACAGATAAAATTTGTAAAATACTGCACTGCACATATAATGTTGGTATAAATCTGTAATTTCAACGGTAACCATACCCTTCAAACCGGAACACAGTAATGCGAACTCTGCTGCCTGGCGGTAGAAATAGATATGGTGCATGTGCTTCCCCGGGCGAACTCTCAAATAGATCGCTACTACTTTTAAATCTTCTTGAAATACAATGTTTCCGTAGAATATTTGTATCCATCGGAATGGTGACTCACTTGGAAGTATAAGTAATATTATACTCTTATTTATTACTTATACATATTATCCGAGTTTACTCACGTTTACACTCGAGTCTTTCGACCCAGGTTTCGGGCATGTCCGATGCTTATCAGTTTACGATGCAGTGGTCACCGCGATCTGGCAGCTTACTCACCTGATGATGGGTATCAGACATGCCTGAAACCTACGCCGATATAGGTACCCGACTGTAAACGTGATTAATCCGGATAACCTTTCTAAGGCTGTATCCAGACCTGACAAATACGCAGCTAGCGCGCGTCTGGGTCTGCACACTCCCTAAGGATCTATCGGATACTCTTTTCTAAGAATACAAACATGTAATTCCAAATGTATTGAATACTGGTAGCACGCTGCGTATTCACAAGCCTGGACGATTTCCCGTTGCCTTTTGTGAAAATCTATTTATCCCACTTGAGCCTCTTAGACCCCTTGTGGATTAGTAGTAATCTTCCATCTTCATCTAAAGAATATTTACCTGATTTATATTATTAAGTATACCTATTAGAATAGTTTGATTCTACATGGAAATAAGGTAGGCCATTTTGATGAAAACAAATTTTTGGATGTTGCATTATAGTGTCTTGCTCATACTTTCCTGTAGGCAAAATTAGTTAATTTTTATATTCGTTCGTAGCGTCCATTGTAAAATCCATTTGTAAATTTTGTATGAATTTCCTTTTCAGCGACGGGCGTTACTACGAAATTGTGAAGGCTAACTTCGAGCGCGCCGACCGCACTACCGTTGTACGCACCTCGACCAACTGTAGAGTTTCTAATTACTACTTGCTATCTAATTATAAGGATTTAATATTTAATTAATATTACATTATGCCATGTCTGTATTAAGTAAAAAGTTTATTTGTATAAAATAACTGCGTAAATCTGCGCGAAGTTTTGACAGGAAATAAATTTAGTTCAACAAATTCAATATGGCCGACTGCTGCACCTGCAAAAGGTTTACACCCAAAAAAGACGTTATATAGTTTCTGGGTGGAATCACGCTAGACCTAGATTGACGACTGGCTCTCAAGGACAAGCTGTCTGAAAGATATATCGGTTTCCTATCGGGTGCATTTGGGAGAATGTGCACTAGAATTACACAATCTAATTCCACCATCCCCTTTCTATCATCGGTCAACTCGATGTATACGGCAATTCGCCATCGTTATATGGTAAATATACCACCTATACGTACGAAGCGTTTTGCTTCCACTTTCTTAATGTGTACTGCCAAGGAATGGAACTCGTTGCCCGAGTCTGTTTCCCGATATGTACAATCCTCGAGTCTTCAAGTCGCGAGTGAATGGGTATCTTCTAGGTTTGCGTACTAAATCCTAGACAACGTCGTCACTTAACATCAAGTGAGACAGTTGTCAAACGCAAACTTATATGTACAAATAAAAAAATTTTTTTGGAACTGTCACGACACTTGCCGAATACCTGTTTCCCGCGATTCTAATCCGTTATTACGTTACCTACTTATTGAAGATTCACACCATTGTTAGTGTATGCGTTAGCATCTTACATAGTTTGTGGAGTAACGGACCACAAATGACGCCAAGGCCCTCGTTCTTGGTTTTGAATATCCTAAATCTCACCTTTCTTGATATTTATAAGCATTTTAGGTGTTGAATAAATAAGTGGTGTTGCCAGTTTTGTCATTTGGTAAGATTGGTAGAAAAAGGACGACCGCAGCGAATGGATAATTTAGCTAGGTACCTATAAGATATTCAACGAATTGTAACAGCTTTATAGGATCAAAAAAACGATTAATTTATCCTTAAAACTTAACCTTAGACTGATTTCCTCCTTCTAGGGTATCAGGAACTGTTGGTGGAAGGGTTGTAGGCCAAGACCACTGTAACAATACCCAGGAAACTCACAAACTGAAGAAAAAAATATGTCAATGCATAAATTTTAATTGTAATTTGTTTTGTCTTCAAAATTGTGTTACAATCAATCTCCCTATCACAATAATATTATTAAAATAGGGAGATGCGGCACTATCTACTCGGGCGTGGACCACGTCGACCAAATCACATTAGGTTCATGCACCTAATTTGATTTAATTGTATTTGGGTCGCATGTTGTGCATTTCGTACGGTTTTCCCTCTATATAATTATTTTGAAAATATATTTATATTGTATTATTTATTTATTATATATTATAATATGCACAAATAGCTTGTATGAATCTAGCAACATACACTTGTATGTTTGCGTGTAGTTGTATCTAGTCTTTACTTTATAGCTACGTGATCTTATGGCGTACCGTATTTTCTTTTTTTAATATAATCGTTGGTTACAATCTTATTATAGTTTAGTTGCAAGCATGGTTGTTTCCATTCCATCCAGTTGAATTCCATGTTGCACTAAAGATGAAACCCCAACCACAATCAAATTCCAACTGGAACGTAACTGAACTGTCTTTTCACTTGTTCCCTCTCAAGTTGTTGAAATGGAAAAGCTACATGTTTATTAATTACCTACAGCTGGTTTGTTTACTTGAGAGATTGCTTTAGAAACACTGGTCTGTGAAACACAATGTTTCGTGTTATCTCGTACAATCGTCTGGTACGATCCAGTGGCGTAGAGTACCATTGCAACTACGACCAAAACGATACATTTCTTGTACCAAATTGCGAGAGGATGTTGTAAAAAAAGCTTAACAATAACTAGGAACCACACTCCAAGACACTGAGAATAACTATTTATAATAAACTTAAAAATTTGATGCCTTGACTTTGGGAATATACTAAGCAGCACCTTACCTTTGTTTTAACATCGTTAAGGGAGCCTATTGTACTTAACAAACTGCTGATCACTCACATTAAAAGCTCCACACACTTGCACTTTTTTCTTTTTTAACCGACTTCAAAAAAGGAGTAGATTCTCAATCATATGTATTATTTTTAAATGTGTGGTACCTTTTCGAAGCGATGATAGCTCAGCGGGGGGAGCGTCGGCTGTCAAACTGACGGACACTGGTTCGATCCCCAACAACCGCTTGAGCTTCCGGTGAATGTAACACCGTTATCAAATTCCCAGCATGGTGGCAGGGGACTTTCGCGTACCCGCCTGGCTAGCTACCCTCAAGTTTGAAAAACTGTCACCACTGACCATCGAGTGAGACTGTGGGCAAACGCTAGATGTACAGTATATATAAAAAAACTCATAAGTTAATTTTCGACGGTCATTTTTCTTTTTTAAGCGATTTCAAAAAAGGAGGAGGTTCTCAAATCGTTTGTATTTTTTTATGTTTGTTACCTCATAAGTTAATTTTCGACTGGGTGATCCGATTTTGAGGATTCTTTTTTTATTTGAAAGCTGTTGCTTCCCGTCTGGTCCCATTTCATCAAAATCGGTCATGCGGTTTTTGAGGTGTACTCCAATAACTGAAAAATGCTACTCATACCTCGCCGACACTATAGTTGCGAGTGAAGACATCGGTGAACATAAATAATGACAATTGATCCCGAGATTAGCAAAGGTCATTGAAAAGGGTAAAAAAAATGTACCAAAAATAAAACGGACTTGTGAACACTCAAAACATACTTGTCGAACTTTGAATTATATATTGATTTATGAATAAATAGCATTGAATCAATGAAAATGTGACTTCTCCTGTGACGGAAACAATAGATTAATAATAGACTAAATGAACATCGGCATTGGGAGTCGCCGAACGAAAAGAAGAAATTCACGCTTCTACTGCCGGAAACAAAAGGTTCTTAGTAAATCGATTTTAATGTAATCATGTGCCACGTTCAGTGGTATGAATTGCTGAATTGATTAGAATAATATTCATGTGCTAACATTATTATTAAAATATATTTATACACCTCTTTCATTTTTAAATTTCCATCTATGGACTTATTAATACAAAACTTATCACAACAAAAAAACACGTTCATAATATAGCTGTAATTCACTTATAATGTAAAAAAATAGCCAAGCGTACTTCTAAAAATAAGAGTTTATTTACAAGTTAAAAAGAGAGAAGTTACTATTTTTATATATTTTTGTCAAATATATCAAGTTACATCCAAAATATTAAAAGCTATTTCTAAACATCAGTACTATTTACAAATAGCTTCTTTATTAACTTTAATTATAATCTAAAATCTTTAGAATTTTAGGACATTATATAAAGTTTTTTTTGGTAGCTCCAGACTTGGGAATTTTACACCACACATGCTAATAAAAACTCAACGAAATTTTGCGAAAAGGACGAAGCCTAGGGACGCCAGCCAAAGCTTAACCTAAAACATCACACAGAAAAAAAACGTTCATCACAAGAGATAATTTTAAACTTTAAATCACAGGGTGTCGACGCTGATTTTAAACATTAATATAAAAAAAACACAATAACTTATTATACAGAATCGAAAAATGTACCACTCAATTCGATAACTAAACGAGAATTGTTTTTAATCTAGGTGGTCAATATTTTCTTCGAACAGTCACCTGACACCTTCCCCTAGCAACAAGTCCGGCTCCTCCTCCAAGAGTAAGTTCTGATTGTTGCTGTTCTCTTCGTTACCAGTCTCAGAATTATTATCTTTGTTATCACTGTCGATTTTGTAGAGGATGTCATGACAAAGAGGACACCTGTCTTGAACATAGAGCCATTTGCGCAAACATACTCCGTGGAAGTAATGGTTACAGCGAGTAATCTTAGCAGAGTGCATCTCTTGATAACAAATCGCGCAGACATCGTCCAAATTGTTCAGCTGACCTGATGACGCTTCTCTCAAGGAGTTGATCTTGTTGACGGCCGTTCTACGCTTCATGAACACGGACCATCCGGCGCGCGCTTCGCACCAGATGTTAAAGTAAGCGTGAATGCACATCATGACGGCTCGTATCGCGCCACCGGATTCGAACAACAGGATCCACGCTCCGTTGAAGAAGAGGAAAATCCCGAAACAGAACTCTATGGTGTTGCCGAAAGCGCGTATGTAATATACGTAATCGTCCAGCTGTTCCCAAAACGTGCTGCGGTAAGCGTCCAGCAAGAACAGGGCGTATATCATGAGGCTTACGACTACTTTTACTATAACTTCGATGCTGAAGGCGCTGACGGCTAGTAGCCATGTAGATATGGTGTGCTGCGACCATAGGTACACGAGCAGTGAGATGGGGAACATGATCAGAAATCCACAAACCCCTAAAGCTCGGACGTGGCGATGCGTGCTAGGGTTATGAGATGCGCTCAATGACATCAACATTGGATTCACTATGTTGTGCAAAAAGTGCAAAAGCGCCGTGAATAGTAAGCAGAAGTTTCTGCAGAGTCTAATGAATCTTTTTTCCGGATTAAGAGACGTCAGACCGGTTTGCAATGCCAGTATGTAAAAAAGTATAGCCGAAACTGTTCCGATGCTTTTGTCATCCTCTTCGTCGGTCAACAAGATCCACTGGAAGAAGGTTCCGATATAGTGACAGAAGAACGAGATCACCGATGTCATTCCGAGCACTGCGGTGATCGTCTCGCATCCCGATACTAGCAGTGACTTGGCCATAGAAGCAAGAGACTGGACCGCTAATAACGTAGAAACTTTCAGGCCATCCTCGGCGTCATCGTCATAGTTGTCCATTAAAAGGAAAATGGCATGTTCTCCCACTCGCAGTACCCAAAATACACGTAGAACGCACGGCACGTTAAGTCTCATCCACTCCGTCTCCACTAAGGCAGACAGACCGTAGTTGCTAACGAACATCCTTCCGTGCTGGTAGCCCGTATAGAGCACTCGTATCACTTGGTAAGTCGAAGTCCATATCACGTATTTGACGAGAATTAGTGGTATAAGAGACGAGAAAACTGGCGAATGGTGCAGTAAGTTCGGTGGGACCGGCAACATGGCTAGAAACGAAGGTGCCATGAAGCAGATAGGCAGCAGCTTTTGTAACGATGGATGCCGCGGTCCTAGATGCACATTTCTAAAGATAAATGCGAGTACGAACTGTATGGTAAAGTTTTGTATGACCAAGACACCCGGGCCATCGAGATCAAGGAGGTTTTTAATGTTTAAGTTGAGCACGTTTTCGAGGATGCTGGTGGAATGGTGCGGGGAGGTGGCTATCTGTGTCAGGGCTTGGATCTGCTTGATAGCCGACACGTTGGTCCAGTAGGAGATGAATACCACGCTCACAGACATAACATACAGGTATACGATGATGAGGTGTTTCGTGTAAAGCACGAATACGCAGAGTGCCGACATGCATCCTGAAAAGAAAGAAAATGGCGCGTTAGAAATAGGAATGTTCCGGGTTCGTGAACCTGAGGCGATTCAACAGCAACTTATTGACGTGAAGTAACGTGGTATACATGGAAATTTATTCTACTAGGCATATTATGTATTTAATTGTTATCAGTATAGTTTTAACAGCTAAGGCACCGACGTGGTTTTATTTTGTTAGAGCTATTAGGAGCTAATACTGACACATGTTATTAAGATTATTCGTGTTTTTTTAATGTCTATATACCAGTCAGCAAGATTTCTGATAGTTATGATTACACCTGAAACAATTTGACATATAAAAAACAGGTCTCAAACAAAACTGATAAGAAGTTTACATTATCTCACTTGACCGGTCATACTCTCTTTATCTATACTAATATTATAAAGTGTTTTTGTTTGCATTGAATAGACTCCGAAACTAATAGACCGATTGGAAAAATTCTTTCACTGTTTGGAAGCTACACTATCCCCGGATGACATAGCCCATATTGGATTTCCAAAAAAATGCGGGTCCTCATAATTTTTAATTTTGAAATTTTTTACCCGTCCGAAGCTGGGGCGGACCGCTAGTAAACGATAAAAACAATTAATTTTTCTATAAATATCTAATATTTTTAGACTTTTACTTGACGGAACGGTTAGAGCTCTCCGCAGATAACCCACACACTGGACAAACTAATTAAAAGCGTCTCTCCACAAATGTACCAGGAAGGCAGCGGCACAAGACGAGTGACGACGAATTGCTAACTCGTCACCACTTCTGATGTGACAACTACGGTCTCTTTGTCAAGAGTTATGAGCAATAGTTGCAAATTTTGAACATTCGTTATCAGACTACAAAAACAAAAAGTATTTTTGAGAAACTTTACATTAATTATTATCTTTTGTCCATATTCCCTGACTATGGGCCTTCTGAACAGGCTCAGAGTCGCACAACGAGCTATGGAGAGGGCTATGCTCGGAGTTTCTCTACGCGATCGAATCAGAAATGAGGAGATCCGTAGAAGACCGTCACCGACATAGCCCAGCGGATTAGCAAGTTGAAGAGGCAGTGGGCAGGGCACATAGCTCGAAGAACCGATGGCCGTTGTGGTCGAAAGGTCGAGTGGACACCACGGACTGGCAAGCGCAGCATAGGACGGCCACCGACCAGGTAGAGAGACGACCTGACGAAGATCGCAGGCAAGGGCTGGATGCGGGCCGCTTCCAACCGGTTCTTGTGGAAATCAATGGGGGAGGGCTATGTCCAGCAGTGGACGTCCTATGGCTGAGATGATGATTATCTTTTGTTAAACCAATGGTTAACGTAGCCCTTTGAGTAGTGGGACCTTTATAAACGAAAAAATCGGTGTAAGCAATTTCAGTTTTAAAACTGAGGTTGCTAATACAAGTATTAAAATTATCGGGATATTTATTTACCACATTTATTTGTATTTTTTACGCTCGATATTTTGGACGATAAGTAACGAAAACAAATTAAACTACATTGTCCGAATTCCGATAATAATGTTAATTCGTTAAGAAGAGACTTGTTACACATAATGTCTATAGTATAATATTTTATATTAATTAGTACGTTTACAGTAGAGTGAGGTAAGTTAATCACATTCTAAGCGAATTTGGAATCACTTGACCTTGTATAGTATATTGAATACGTTTTATAATTATAATGATCAAGCAGCGAAATAGTAGTCGACCGCACGGTCTGCAATAAACATTGTTACCTTGTGTTACAATTAACAACGTTTATTGCACTTATTTTTCCTAGGACCATTCTACGTTTCCATTGATAATATATTGAACAACAAAATACTAATATTTATAATGTATATTGAACCATTACAGTACCGCAAACAGAAAATTTAAAATCATTTGAGTTTATCGAACGCGTGTAATTAAGATAACTTTTGAATATTGCTTAATGATTTCGTAGCCGTTTTCAGACCAAATTATCGAAATAGTTAAAAATATAATGAACATATTAGTGTTTTTCTGTAATAAAAATTATCTTGTATGCGTCTATATATTTTTTATGCATATTGCGGAGATTTATTGGCCACAGCTCCGATGGCGAGAGAGCGTAAAGTACTGTGTCACTTTATACAAGATACTCAAATTTTAGCAACCGATTAGGGTCAGTTTTTTGATCCACCTTCCACAAGGCACCTAGGTTTAACAGGGTAGGTTACTAATTTTTGAAGTTCTGTTAAGCAACTCCTTATTGTTTTAAGTCATGTTAAAAATAAAATTAACCATAGTTGCTTTAACCATTTGCTACCTTCGGTTACCGACCCTTAGACTCAATATGCATCTTTCAAAGTTCAAAGTGGATGTCAGTGTTAGGCCGAAACGGTCAAGAAGGTTGGTGATCGGTACGGATATATCTTGCATGGGTCTTGTTGAACTTGAGTATCTTTTTGTTTTAAGATTGGCATCGCCCCCAGTCTTCTCAGTCACCGTCGAAAACTGCCTTCAGAGCAAGTTCAAACGGTCAACCTTGGCCTCTCTGATTCCAGACCTGTGCATTGCCGGTCTTATGCACTGCATATATAACTCTCTACCACTGGCCGTACTCGATCGCTACGAGTAAATTAAGAAAAATAATGTTGAGCATACAAACATGCAAGTTTGTATTAATTCGCTGAGAGAAAAGCTGGTTCGCCCAGGTTATTAAAATAAAAACATAAATAATACAGGTTTACTATTTTTATACGCAGTGACCTTGTCATTCACAATCATTCCGGAAATAAAATCATTTCATTGTCTGGTTTTTTATGTATAAATGTTCGGCAAATATTAATGAAGGTATGATGGTAAGCGATCACCGTCGCCTATGGATATCTCAGGTAATCCTATTTAAAACGATTGGTAAAGTATAAAAAATTACGTTGTTCAGAGTACGACATAGTCTATTTAAATAATCCTACTAATATTATAAAAATGTTAAAGTTTGGATGGATGATTTTTACTCAATCACGGCTGAACGGATTTGGATGAAATTTGGCACAGAGATAGAATATATTTTGTTATTATATATATATATAGAATATAGTCTGGAATCCACGCGGGTGAAACCGCGGCGCGCTACTAGTTTATTGTAAACTATCATTGTTAACTAGCTGCGCCCCGCAGATTTACCAGCGTGGAATACGGGTTTTCCAGGAAACGGTCATTTTTCGGGATACGCGTAGTCTGGAATAGCCGATGTGCTATTCCGACTGGTTTTTCAGGAAACAGTCATTTTTCGGGATACATGTATAGTCTGGAATAGCCGATGTGCTATTCCGACTGGTTTTCCAGAAAACTGTAATTTTTCGGGATACGTGTATAGTCTGGAATAGGCGATGTGCTATTCCGACTGGATTTCCAGAAAACTGTAATTTTTCGGGATACGTGTATAGTCTGGAATAGCCGATGTGCTATTCCGACTGGTTTTCCAGAAAACTGTCATTTTTCGGGATACGTGTATAGTCTGGAATAGCCGATGTGCTATTCCAGACTAACAAAATCCACACGTTCATATTAACAAACTTACGGGGTTTTCAGTTAATACGTATACGTTTGACCACTATCTCCTGATTAAGTGATGATGCCTATCTGTATTTATAAAAATGAATGGTCACGGCATCAGGCGTTAACGCCTAGACCAATTTAGATACAATTTGGTATAAAGATAGATGGGACCTTAGAGAAGGAGATAGGCTACTTTTGCCCTGGAAAAGTATGGTTCCCGTGGGATAACTGAGTTAGCGGGAAAAACGTAGTGCACGCGGGTGAAACCGCGGGGCGCAGCTAGTATAATATAAAAATGGAGTTCAGCATGTCACCACCTCATGCCCTACAAAGATATTGCTGATATCGAGGTGTGGTGTTGTTTATGACAATGTTGTTTTGGTAGTATTTTAGGATCCTTTAACTAGTGTGTATCACCGAACTATTTCATGGTATAAGCGTATTTTAAAACCGCGTCCGTTCTACTTCAGTTACAAGGATGTAAGATTCGTATTGCCTTGACGTCTGGCAAGTGATTGTTATAATTATCACAGAATAGTTAAAACTATATTTACTACGAATGTTCTTCGTTGTTAGAACATTTGTTAATAACTAGCTACGCCCCGCGGTTTCATCCGCATTGACTACGGTACGGTCTACTACGGTAACCTAAAAAGTTATCCTCTAAAATAGACACAATATTATTTTTTCAGTTTTAACCAGCGGTTCTTGAGTTACACTACAATAACTGAAAAGTGCTACGCATACCTCGACGATATTATAGTTGCGCGTGGAGACATCGAAGAACATACACAATGACAATTGATCCCGTGAGTAGCAAAGGTCACGCAGGGGATTAAACAATTTTTTCTCCAAAAAATGGAACCGATTTCCACACTCAAAAGTGTGCACGATATTGTGATAATATTTGTGAATTGTCATGGTACTGACTTCAACAAGATATATCACACTTTTGAGTGTTGAAGTCGGTTTCATTTTTTGGTACATTTTTTTTCTAGTCTTAACGGTCCGGAGTGGCAAAAAGGAGAGTCATTGTGCTGCAATGGACCCAATAAACAAAGAGCTTCTGAGAAGGCTATGCGGAGTTTCTATATGAGAATGGATCAGATTTGAATAACGTAGAAGAACGAAAGTTACAGAATCAACATAGCGCGATAGCAAGTAAAATGGCATATTGATTAGAACTGATTGCCCATGGGGTTGTAAAAGCGTATCGAAGTTTTCGAGCGAAGCTCACGGACTGGCCGGAGAGCGCAGCGTAGCACGTCGAACCGATAAGGTGAACAGAAGAATAGATAAAATGGAAAAGAGATGCTTATGAAACATATATTTCAGCAAACTTTGTAGTTGCCCGCATACATATAACTTAACTAAACCAAATAACTACATTTCTAAAAGACTCAACAAACCGCTCTCAAGTTATCACCCGAAATAGTTCGAGCTACTTGAGATTAAGTTCAAATATTTGAAGGAAAAACTTAAGTTCGGCCTAGCATGGTTAATACGATACACAATAAAAAGTACTTGAGATTGTTATGAGGCCCATAGACAGAACCACGATTCAGTTCCATATCTTGTATGTACCTACTGGTAATAGACTTCGATCGATATAGTTCTCGTTATGGCAATGGGTATAATAACATTATAATTATAAGAACATTACCATATGCTTCTTCGTTTATTATTGTTACTTATCATCAGTTTAATTTATGCCTCCTGGATCTGTCTGTACACACGACTCGTGTGTGGTCGTTTTGATTGCAGGGAACAAAGCTTTCAAGTGTTGTCCTTTAGCTGTTGTCATAATAAAATTATTATCAGCCAAATTATGTTTTTAAATAGGTATATAAAAACTTGTCATTTATTGTAATCACACAGAATATAATAGATAAACAAGCTTTGAAGCTTGTTGAAATTGTGACCTTATTTGGTAAATCTAAAAAGGGCCAGCATTGACAATGCTAAAATCAAAGTTATAAATGCTTAATATTTAGTGTCGCCACTGCCATTATTTGTGTGTGTATTGCTAGTGTAATAGCAAAAGTGTAAGTTTGCCTTTTTGTCACTCCTTCACGCTGAAACGGCCTATCTTCTTTCCGAATTTCATGCAAATATGCATGGAATTCGGAACGAAGATAGAGTATACCCTGGAATAACACATAGGCTACATTATATCTCGAAAATATAAACTTTTCCCGAGGTATTACGGGAAGACAGAAAAATCGTCAATACTACGTACCATTTCACCGCGGGCAACACCGCGGAGCACTGCTAGTATATAATAAAATGGCGGACCCATTATATTTAGAACCATTTTCATATTCAACGAACTTAATATAAAACAACGCCTTTTGTCTGTCGTACAAGGTCGCATTTTCAGTGTCCTTTGACATAGTTCGCGGCAAGATGAGTTGTGGAAGTTGGAACGCTTTGTTCAAGGAAAATTGGAGGGCACAAGAGCTCGCGGCATATCATCCCTGTGCTGGACATACCAAGCAACAGCTGCTCTTGATGATCCACTCCTATAAACGAACCAGGAAGGCAGCGGTACGAGACGAATGGCGAAGAAATTGTTAAGCGCGCCACCATTCCTGATGTGACGAGCACTACCACTCTGTCAAGAGTGTAGCAACTAAGAAATACCAGTTGTTTTAATGCGTAGTAACCGCGAAAATCACAAAATCATAATGTAGGTACCACAGTTTCATAATACATGTATAAACTAGCTGGGGTATCCGGCGTCGCTCATGTTTTGGAATGTTCCACAAAGGTCCCCGAATACGATATTCCCGAATGCTTTCGAATATTCTAGAAAATCCTAGAGGGCGAAACTTCCAGCCTTTTAAATCTTCAAAACACGGCCTTCAAGTAAAAATGGGAACCTTCTCCATGGACTCGAGATAAAGAGTTACAACACCATAAGTATCCCTTGATCGTACCGGGACTTATTATGGGCTTTAGCGGCATGCACATTGTACACTTTCTTTTATAATATTGACAGATTGATAGTGATAGGCGTAACTTACCAGGACACCACGTTCAGGGGGTCATCCGCCTAAAAATATTGTCTTGACTATTGCTATAGCTTTCGACTTTCTTTTCGTCTTTTCGACTCTAAGCAAGCTTCAACAATTGATAATTGTTAATAAAGCAATCTTATAATTAGTTTATTAATAAATCATACATTGTTGAGGCTTTCTTTTTTTTTTTTTTTATCAACATTCTTAGGTTCGAAAAGAAGGAAAAATTCGAAAGCTATTGGAATAGACAAAGCAATTTCTTTAGGCGGATGACCCCCAGGGCTACGCCTAGCGGAACACAAATATCCATGAAATAAGTTATTTTGACAGCGAGGTTTATAAATCTATTATTCAAAAGTTGAAAGTTTCATAAACTAAAATAATAAATAATGACTGTGGTGAGTATGGTGTTTGTTTAATGTAACATGTGGTGTACGAATACAATTTATAAAGTGAAAAACGTTTTGAGTCGTGTTGAAAGAATGTTGATGGAAGAAAATTGCGAGATTGCGTCATCGGCATGATGTTAGTTGTATTATGTATACCTGTATTATAACGTACGATGTCGATGTATGACAATAGTATATAGGCATTTACTCGTTCAGAGGTCCTTAATCTTTAGTTCTGAGTTCGAGAAAGACGTGAAATATTTCGTTATAACAAAATACATAATATGTATAGTTTGACACTTCAGTTTTTTTCCACTGTGACGGGAGCAGAGTACCTACTGCGGGCTACTACTACTAGATTATCACTGTAGTGCAGTTCTGTAGATTATACTTTCTACTTTAGAGGCGAATTTTGAATAGCAGTCATTAAGGCTTTACCGAATAAAATTTTGCACAGTGGTATATTATAGTCTGGAAAGCACATAGGCTACTTTTCATCCCGAATATTTTACGGTTTCGATGGGATAGGTGAGATATTGGGTAGTTATCAATAAATATGTAATTTTAAAGTTAGTACTTTTTGAAACAAAATAATACTATAAGGTTGCGTTTGACAACTGTCTCACCAGTGTAGGCCGAGACAAGATTCTCTTTCTCTAACGGCTAGCGATAGGTATGTTCGTTCTCATTGATCACGTGATATATATCGCTCTTTGAAGTGTCAATTTCATACATTTTTTATGTTTTCCTCAGCATTAACGCTTGTTATATATGTGTATATATTCTAACCACAATGTTATAAATGTAAAAATTTCGATCGAAATAATAAGAGCCGTTACAGAGAATTATTTGAAATTTGTTTACCAGAATTGCTCGTTATTATTATATTGGAATTATTTCAAGTTAATTTTGAAAAAAAAGGTGGTACTTACTTAAATCATTTCGATTTTTCCAATCTGAATGTTTGAAATTAACGATTTTTGTTCAAAATCTTTTTATAAATAAAGTTATAACGTTCTGAGGTACCTAACAAACATAAAAAACCAATTCGCCTTTTCATCGAAGCTGGTTTATAATTTAGTGTGATACAAAAAAGGGTGGGCAAACTAAAAAGCTTTTGTTTTGTTTTACTGACTGTCAATATGTACTGTAATATAATAAAAAAATACTAAATGGATTTCTGTGCCGTTTCACAAAAAGATTACGCTTAGCTAGAACAAAATTTAGACTTTGTTTCGGTGTTAGGTGACAGCGAAAAAATATCTTCATGTAAGCAGACTTTTACAGGGGCAAAGTGGCGGATATTAGCTAGTCTACACAGAGTAAGTCCTCAAAGCGAGCAGTCAATATGGTATCGCATAATAACCGGTTGGCTAGTACCACTACAGCAGCAATGACGTCATGTTTATTTACCGGTAACTCAGCTAAGTGGTAGTATTTTATTAATTTTGGCAGTGCCCGAGGCTCAGACATTAATATTTATTTATTTATTAACATTCACACAAGGTCTTCAGGTCCCAAACTAGGCAGAGCCTGTACTATGGTAACCTGATGACTGATATATATACTTATATTATCATTTACACACCCAGACACAGGTCAAACAGACATGTTCATACACACAAATGTTTGACCTGCCCGGGAATCGAGCCCGGGACTAGCGGGTAATATGAGTACAATAATCACAAGGTAAGTTTGTGTATCTGAATTTGCATGTACTATCTGCTAAGCTGATATTTTTAACCGAAAAGTTTTTCATAAAAGGACGAGGTGATCAATTCGGTCCTACTTTCGATTATTTTGTTACGTCATAATTCTGTCATTTATCAACATTTCATTTTTATATTTATTTCATAGAGCCTGTGACGATCTGGGTGCCAAGTCTACTAAGATTATGTTCAGATTCAGTCCGGTGCAATGCTGAGCCGATGCCAATAAGACGTCGAAAATTCGTGGTCTGCTACGTTGATAGCAGCCTGAATCTGGTCGGCCTATGCTTTTATCATGCGTTTTGATTAATATTGACTAATAGATTAATTAAAATTTTGGATTATGAATATTATAAATAAATAAATGCGGATTTAGTAGGACATTTGAAATTGTATGTGCTAACAGAGTAAGGAAAATGTCGCGCTGTGTCATTGAATCTAGCATTTGAATCAATCTTGATTCTCTTCTTGTTCTCTTTAAAGACGAATTAAAAATACGACTAGAATTAAGACTACCAAATCTGTAAAAATCACCTATTGTGCGCCGAGCACATCGCCACATTTTTTATTTTATTTTAATGAAATGAAATTTATTTAGACCAAGGCATACATGGATCTTAATAAATAATAAAAATATTATATAATTATTAATATTAATACATTGAATAATAGACTTAGGCCCCGGGCCTTGTTTTGTTTTTAAAAAAATCTCTGATAGTCTCTCTGTGTATGCATGTCCATAATACAGTTAAAAATGGTCCCCGACTATAAAGTTTGGATTACGGCTGCTTTGAAAATATATAACAGGTAGGAAAAGTGTACACAATTGGACCTTGAATTAGTTCTGTTATATATTTTCAAAGCAGCCGTAATCCAAACTTTATAGTCGGTAGCTAAGTTTTTATAAATGAAATTGGAACAATATTAGAAATCGTGTCTTCCATTGTCAGACACTTAGTTCCATTGCAACACCCTGATAGTTATACTTTCGTAAAAATTTGTATATAATGTATATTGTATATATGTTACTGACGTAAATACACCGATAAACTTTCAGGTTTTATAAAATAACGAAGGTCAGATCGTCGCGGGCTCTTACACCAACATTAATACACATGTGTAGCTCTAGATAACTCCACAACTAGAATCAGAATTAGGTTTTTCTTTATGGGACCCCATAAAGAAAAAACGAATCAGTCCTGTAGGATTTATTGTACATTCTACAAATTTATTACAGATTCAAAAACACGAAACGAGCCCGAGACGATGCCGATCTAAGCAAGTTTGGCGGAGAATTTATATGTTCACAGACATTGAATGTATGTGGCCACGTTCGTCATCACTGGTAACATGTACTTATCGAAGACATCCGTCTTGGATATAATGTTTTGTTAGACGAGAACACATCACTGTTTAATAAATTTGGCTTGTATTTAACTGTCACCGCTGACACAATGAAGAGATTTTGTGGAAATTTATTATCTACAGCATACTTTGGGCACGAAGACAACAGTTTTCAAATCAAGGTACGTTAGGTACTATAAACCCATTTATGAGCTATAGATTGAGCATTTATGAAAGCAATTGAGAACCGTTTTCGCCTTTGTATACAGTGCCTAGAGCAGGATTCACTTGCGTCACAGTCGACGTATCGAAATCGTATAAACAATTTGTATAACGCACGTACCGTCCGTACAAACTATCATTTCTCTGTGTCACAGGTATACTAGATAAATGACAGTTAGTGCTGAGTTTAAATGTTTCACGCTGCGACACCACTGCGATATTATTTCCTGCTTCCGCCACTGAGCTCTATGAATCCGAAAATAGATTTATCTATCTAATCACGGACTAATAATAATCACAAAAAACTTCCTATCAGCTGATGACGTGCTAATGACTCATTTATGGGTCAAATTACTACGACGATTCCGTTATGCTGTTTATTTATAAGACGAAACGATGTTATTATATGTGATGGCGATATGAGAAGGGAATTATATATATATGATTTCATGTGTTGGTTACTAGATATATTCATATTAAACCGCTTTAAAAAGACCATATTCATCGCGTGTTTTATTTTTATCTCAATGAAACGATTTTTTTATTCCTACTGCAAAAATCTAGCGTTTGACCACTATCTCACTTGATGGTCACTGACGATGTGATCAAAGATGTTTTCACTCTAGACCTAGAATGTTTACGGGCTCTCAAGTACTGCTGCCTGAATACAGACCACGTAGGTATACCTACGATTTATCAGTAATCGTGGCCTCGGATAGGAGAAAGAAAGAAAGAAATAGTTTATTTGTGACATACATATACACAATTTTGTACAAATAATCATCACAACAATAAGTGCAATCAATAACAATAAGTTATGAAGGGATTTAAAAAAGTACTACAAATGTCACAAATTGGCTCGAATTGATAGGAGATCGATGACAGTCCATGAAAAAATGCTATGGGGACATATAATTATACATAAATAAATCCCTATCTTCCTTGGAAACGCCAATAATAGCTTTAGAATTTAAACTCTAAGGCTTTCACGGCCGGCGTTGCATGTTGTATGTATTGCTTCCGGGCTGTTTGGCCGTGGTCCAGGTGAAACTTGTGTTCCAGACGTTTCGTCGATCACTGCGGTCGACATCTTCAGTGGTTCAGGTCCGAGCGGCGACAATAGCGTAGAACTCTCCATCGCGGTGCCTTCTCTGATACGTATCGAAGCACCTGGACCACGGCCAAACAGCCCGGAAGCAATACATACAACAGCTTTAGAATTACTTTTCCGATTACATTCATTTTAAAAAAAATATAAAAAAAAACTTTGTAACAAATTCGAAAATTACGGTAGAATGTACGGTAACAGGAAAAAGGCAAAATATAGGCTCCGCGGGTGAGACCGCGGGTTGTAGCTAGTTTAATTAAAGGAAAAACGTTATGGACAACGTTTTTTGGAAACATTTTAGTTCTAGCGTTTGACCACTATTTCACTTGATCCAATGGAATGTTCTATTTCAATCCCCCCTATATGAGGGAGGCATACGTCCAACAGTGGACGCACATAGCTGAGAAAAGAAATGGAAGGTTTAGGTAATACAGAGTAATAATGTAGGTAATACATAATAATTTTACTAACACATTACTAATAGATTGTTAATTAATTGTCGTTTTTGCTAGTGTTGCTATTTTATTTAGAGTAGGTATAATTTCAATGGTTAGACAGAACTAATTTAAAATGAATGAATAAATTACTTAGAATCACTTTGGCCAAGTTGTCTTATTAATTTAAAATTAATCTCATTTTAAATTAATAAGACAACTTGGCCAAAATTAAATAAATTATGATATTTGATTTGATTATGTGATTGCAGTAAACACAACGTAAGTTTCTGTCACTGAAACTACAAAACTGAATCAATACAAAAGTTACATTTACAGTTGCATTTTTCAGAGGACGCTATTTTATTTTTTAATGTGTAGGGTGGGGTCGGGTGGGGGGGTATTTGTATAAGCTTTAAGTTTAAGTTTTTGGGGTCACCACCCGTATCCCCCGGCCGCCGTTTTGGAGGGTGCAAAGGGTTTGCTAGCAACCCTACAGATTATTTTAATACAATTATTAGCTGCACAGTAAATAGGCGCTAGAGACTGACTTGACTGTTATACAATAGTTACTGTCACTCTCACCCACATTTAAATAGTATCTTCCTATCACACTTACTTACTCTGCTTGATGATAAACTGTTTGACTGGTAAACTTTTGGTTCATGCGTAAATGTATGTAGAGCCCAACTGCCGAACAATGGTGATAATTATTTATATAATGGATTATTTTTAACTTCCGTAATTTTAGGCCTGACTTGAGTTTTTCTATCAATAGATGAATAAATAGCATTGGGAAACCACACAAGATAGTTTTTACTACAGGGTTTGTGCCTAGAAACATGTATGGAAATTGTAGAACAAATTACAATATAGAAGAAAATAGAAACCATTTTATCCACTGTGTTGCAACCAGTAAATTTAAAATCCCAATCAACATTTTTCAAATCAAGCATATTATTTATGTAGTCTGCTTTAAAAAAACTGAATCTTCTATGATCATGCTAGAAACTGGATGTTTTAACACTGATAAGAATCAAAAACTTAATAAGCGGGATGCAAAATATAAATGACTGAAAGAAGAGAAGAACTTTCAGTCAAGTTTAGACACACCATGGGAACTTATGAACCAAATCTACATAGTATTTTTTCCTGTTTTTGTCGGGAATAACAATAAACTGCTTGAAGTTGTTGAGCAACACAAATTATAAAACCAGGTTTTGGAAAAGACTGATGATAGAGGTACCTAATTTGAGTTTACACTGGTGCAAATAAAGATTTAAAAGCAAACTATTACCTCAAACTGGGTAACACAATACTAATTGGCAAATTAATAATTGTATAGGCCCAAACACATTATTTACCTGTGAAAGGTTTGCATCTCCAATAGACAGACATATGAAGATAAAGTTCATAATGGCCCTAATTTCGTGAATCTCTCAATCTAGCCAAAATTCACTAAAATCTTTCAAAATAAAATAGCTCCTATTCTATTTATGCTTAAATTCAAAGTCGTACAACTGCATACAATGCTGTCACTAATATTGGATGAGATTTATCCAATTGTGGGTAGTTTCAGTATTGGCGACTTAGTTTACCTAAAAACAACCTGCAAATTTAATAAAACCATTGTGTTAGTGTTTTCATTGATGAGTTTCATACTAATTTAGACTTTATCATAACCGTACAAGAACTTTTGTAATCATCTAATTTTCCAGAATTTTAGTTTAGTTGAATAAGAGAATTACTACCTGTGTCTACTGTTCTCTAACAAAATAATTAGCCACTTTGAGTATTGGTACTATTACCTTTACAAATATGCTGTAGCTTTAAGAAAAATGCGAAATAAACATAGGTATTTAGGTAAGAAATCTAAATCATCAGTACATAGAAAATATTTTCACTAAGTCCTGCCAGGGGTGCTAGAGATAATGAAGAATCAAGATGACATTTGATTTCTGATAGCTTATAAGCTAAAAATCCAGAACAACTGAATAATTTTTATCAGGGTAAACTATAGGCAGATGAGTGTTCAGATTCTATCATTAAAAAATAAAATAGCAGGGTGCTGTTAGATTATAATAATTTCAGTTGTTTTTCTTATCATTGAAGTTCCATGTAAAGGTATTGATTATTTCAATAAGACATTAAAGAGCCGAATCATCATCATCATTTCAGCAATAGGACTTCCACAGCTGGACATATGGCTCGCCTATTTGCCAGTACTCGCCACGTTTAGCAGGTGGGATGACGAGGGCAGGTGATCCCTTAGTCGACTCTTACAGCCCCCACGGGAAGAGATGGGGGAGTACTATACCCAGGCCAGTACCAACACAGCACTGAATAATACTTTGTTATCCCTTGTGCTTATACATTCATATTATACCTATTTTAGTTTTTAATAATTGGTATTTTCACGAAAACTCCAATTATGTAACTCAAGATAAGCACAAATTGCCATTAATATATAATTAATAGTATTTGTGTTTTTTGTAGAATTATAGTTAGTAGTATATAATACAAAGAAGTAGCTCTTTTTACAGTGAACTTTTTTTTGCATGAAGCTATTTGATAAATCATAGATAATAAAACATTGCATAGGTACATCCTTGGTTGATATAACTAGCATTATAGTACTGTTAGTAGCTAACATTTTTCTAATTGGGTTGGAATGTGAGTATGAAAAGCTGTGGGCTCTCACGCATTGTCAGGGGCAGCATTAGGATGGCTAGATCTTAATGCTGACAATATACATATGTGTGATCGACCTAAGACATAATGTTTCCCTCAAATGTAAAACTACTTATTCAATACAGAACAGTGTTCATTAGATTAAACATTATCAGATTGTGTACTCAATAGAGAAGAATTAACAGTTATATTTTTCTTTACAAAATTTATGTAACTACAAAATCACTGTATGTGTATCCAAAGTTGAATCCAGAAATTGTAAATCTCTCCAATGACACCAACAAAAGATTTCTCTATGCACCTCCCAAAACTAACGTATCATTTTACAATTTCATCATTACAGTTTTTTGTATGATATTAGCTATCACAAGGACAGTCACTGGTAAGATCTCCATCCCCGGCTTGTGCTTGGTGTGTAGGTTATATCATTATTTAATTCACACCATGGTGGTAGGGTATTTACCTTACTAGCTAAGACCCTCAAGTTTAAAAAACTGTTATGGAACACAACAGTTGTGTTAAGGTAACCGTTTTTTAAGCAGCTGTCCTGTCTAAGATCTGGGATACTTCAACCAAACCATAACTGACCGTCAAGTGACACAGTAATCAAAATCTAAACCAGTAAATTATTTTTATAAATCCCATAAAATAACAGTCAATGGAGCTGTCCTTTACAAATATTTTTTTGCCACAACACCCTTACCCAAAGCAATGTAGCTGTAATAGTTTTAAATGTACACATTGTGTCACATAAATAAACATTTCACTGCTAAGCACACAACTTCTATTGAGCAACCAAATAAAAGACTGCACTTATCAGTTATTTTGTATGATGCAAGGGTAAGTGTAGAATTAGTTATTTATGTATGATACTTTGTAATTGATCGTGGTGTACTCACCTAAACAGCATGCGAGAAATTTTACGAAGGAGAACGCGAAGGCGTTGTAGAAATTGGCATCGTAGTAATTGGCGTCTGGATCGCTAACATCGACGTGGTCATTTGTGACATTGCTCAAGATAGGTACTTCTTCCACGGAAACTGGCAGGCCGAGGCTTATCTTTAGGAACTCATCCACCACAAATAACGGTGGTACTCTCATCAAAACCTCTACGAATACCAGAGCCTTCGACCTCAGCGACATTATTCATTTATGCAGACGTTTGCACGCACAACACACAGAAAATACCACCACGATCAAAACAATTCTACCACACTACAATCATTGAACCAAGTTTTTAATAGATTTTTGTAATAATATTATGGTGTTTGGTGTCAAATGTCAATTATTTAATGAATACGAAATTATGTAGCTATGACTGAAATTTATGCTAGAATAAAAATTTGACATTACAAATTGAAATTATTTTTTTGATGTTTTCTTGCCCATAGAAAAAATATGTTAAGTTGATTGTGATTCCTGGCAAGACTGAATAATTTACAATTATTATGTTGCTAACCAAGGTTCTATAAAATCTACCATCTTCTATTTCAGAGTTATTTGCCATGTTTCTCATCAACTCACGTCGTAGAAAGAGAAAGAACACCTATGTCTAGGACACAAGTGTACACTACACAAGTAGACAGCTGTTGCTGGTGCTGTAGGTAAAAAAATAGTAGGTACCATAAATTGGTACTAATTTCATTCTTACCTACATCTATTGTGGATCTTTGTGTTTAATCGTATATTTATGATTTAACTTATTTTTCCTTCTCGTTTGGAATGTTGGCTTTGCACGTATTTATTAGTTTCAACTCAATTTTAATATTGCACATCACAAATGAAGTAGTTAAATATAGAATGAAATTATATTTTTACTTAGGTACCTATATGCCTGCTTGCAAGACAATTTAATATTAAGGAACTTAGCAACACTTTGTTCAATCATGTAGGGTTTGGTGTGCATAATTATTTGGTTTATTCTATCTGTCTTCTATGAGCATTGGACTACGTTCGGCAGCGGCTTCGAGCAAATATTGATCGACCAACAGTTCATCGATGTCTCACGGACGACTATTCCATAGTATGTCACGGCAGAAGAAGAAGAACTCACTTACATCACGTAGTCTCTTCTGCATTTGTCAGTTTTGACAGCCGACCAAAATTTAATCGAATTTAAAGGTAGAAAGTTTGGTCTCATCGATCATATATTGGTCTGACAGGTTGACGTGAACGGCAATGATAAAATATTGGGTGGAGCAAATAAGGTTCGAATGGAGCTTGTGAACTCCGCACGTCCGCAGAGCAAGATATGGCTTGTGCAATGGAGCTGCCGAAAAGTTACATAACTATGAGCTGTCAAGTAAGGCCGACTTGCTCCAACTTTATAAATTACCTGATCTCGGATCAAATCAAAAAATGTTTACTGCAAATTTGAGATTTAATCGTAATTTGGTTAGCGCAAGTGGGCCTAAAAGCACTAGGTATTATAATATATACGATCTTTCATTTCGAGTGAGCTAAAATGCAGGGTACGGTTGTAACTGAATGGTAGATATGATTATTATTAAGTACGGATTACCCCTAGGCTCTCGGACTTTTTTTTTCTAAAATGCTTGATAAGCACTATTGCATTTCACAAAATCTTTTTCTTTATTTCTCAGAATACGTCAGAAGCCGTGCACGCGGGTAGGTAATATATGGTAATACATAGTTTGTTGACCATTACGTGTGTGTTTAATTTTGAGCTCACAGGGCATACGTTCGTACGTAAGGATCTAGCTATTCCGAGATGAAATTAGTACTAACAGTGCTGACGCTCGTAAGCAAATCGGAACGGCTTTTTGTGTTTCGCGCGCATTCACGCGCTCGTATTCTTTAAATGTCAGTTCCCATTAAATTCATATTAAATTATTCACTTCCGTACTTCATGGGCACTAAAAGAGTATTTTTTTCTGATGTATAAAATTACGTTTTTAATTTTTTGTGGACGGACTAACAATTTTTCGACAGATTCTCATAATGAATCAGATGTTTGACTCTCAGTGCATAGTTATTTATCTATGTCTTTGACAGCGTTCACACTGCCTACGTCGTCCTCGTGAGCGTTCTAAGCACAGGATAATGACGTCATGGATGACGTCATATAAATTTTGTGTGCAGCTGTCAGTGCATTTCGGAATGACTATAAGCACGCTATCTGTGCTCAAAGCGCTCAAAGCTCAATAAGAAACGCACACTACCTAGGACATACAGTCCAATTAGGTAAGTCCAACTTTGAGAAAGAGGCCAATCGTCGAATCCAACTCGGCTGGGCAGCGTTCGGGAAGTTACGAGACGTCTTCTCGTCCAAAATACCACAATGCCTGAAAACAAAGGTCTTCGAACAATGTGTGAGCAGGCTCAGAGTCGCACAACGAGCTATGGAGAAGGTTATGCTTGGGGTTTCTCTACGTGATCGAATCAGAAATGAGGAGATCCGCAGAAGCACGCAAGTCACCGAAATAGCCCAGCGGATTAGCAAGTTGAAGTGGCAGTGGGCAGGGCATATAGCTCGAAGAACCGATGGCCGTTGGGGCCGAAAGGTTCTTGAAGACCACGGGCTGGCAAGCGCAGCATAGGACAGCCACCGACCAGGAGGACAGACGACCTGACTAATATCGCAGGCAAGGGCTAGATTCGGGCCGCTTTATCAAACTCAGACCCCCGCACTAGGATTACCTGTATCGCGGGAGGCATGGACACACACAATCACAGCACACAAACTTCCAAGACCCGGGACAAACATATACACTCATCGCACGATTGTTTGACCCTGCCGGGACCTTACGTCAATGAGACTAACCACTGCGCCACGGCGACCGTCAACCGCTTTCAACCGGTCCTTGTGGAAATCAATGGGGGAGGCTTATGTCCAGCGGTGACGTCCTATTGCTGAGATGATGATGAGGATTAATTAACACCTCTCAAATATTTGTAACATAAAGAAATCAATTGAACATAAGTTAGCACTATACAAAAACAATAAGGTAGTGGGAAAACAAATACATGTCCATAGATTACTCATCCATATTATTTTACGCAAAAGATAGATAAGAACACATAAGAAGACCTAATGATAAGTAACATTGTCCTGTGTAGTCCAAAAATAGACTTGGCAAAAAAAATACTGCGGGTACAACACAGACAATAGCTGGTAAATACAAAAGAGAGAGCATAAACATACATACTGATAGATTTATAAATTCAATATTATTAACCCTATTATAAAATACAAAATTAGAGTAGTGAACATTACAGTTCCTAATTCCCATTAAAATATGACTAGGTATAAGTATATTACTATATAAATAGATTATACATTACAATTAATATATCCTACTAATATTATAAATGCGAAAGTTTGTGTGTATGTGTGTATGTTTATTACTTGTCCATGCTTAAACAGCTACACCGATTACGAAGAAATTTAGCTTGGATATAGTTTAAACTATGGATGAACACATAGGCTACTAAAGTAAAAGACCGATTAAAATCCGTTCACTCAGTCGAAATTAATGCGGCAACAAACATAAAAAAAAATACGGATTGAATTGAGAACCTCTTCCTATGTGTAACTATGTGTTAATCCAGGGTCTAAACTATCTCCATACCAAATTTCATCGAAATTGGTGTAGCCGTTTGAGCGTGAAGAGGTAAAAAACATACACACAAACTTTCGCATCTATAATAGTAGGACTTTAAAAAAAAATATAGATCATTCTTGTTTTAAATTTTGATTTTTTATACCCGTGCGAAGCCAGGGCGGACGGGTAGTATTACGTATTATAAAATGAAACTTTGTATAATTTGGTTATGTAAAAAATCTCCGTACAATACTAAACAAACTTTTGATGTAAAAGTACTTAATTGTAAAGTTCTCTTCACAAAAGCTCTCTCAATAACGGTGTGGTTTTTAATTTGCAGAACGCTGAAGCCCTATGACGAAGCCTTACAAGAACATCGATTGAATGCTACGAAGCGGTGCTTTCCAAGTTTCACTGTTGGCTATCATGTGATCGAAGCTTTTTAATCATCTGAGTGCTATTATATTTTTTCTATTTACAAATGTCTGCTCGCATATAATATATAAAATTATTTATAGAATAATAATATGTTAATATAATATTACTTAACTAAAAATAGGCTAAATATAAAATAAAACATAAAATACAAATTTACATACTTCATCTCAGCCATTGGGTGTCCACTGTTGGACAAATGCCTCCCCCAATTGGGGGGAATTGCCAATACTCGCCACGCTTGGCAGGCGGGTTGGCGAGCGCAGTATGATTTCCGATGCTCAGAAGGCGCTGCTGCCCACCTTCTGGTACGTGGTCCCTTAGCCGACTCTTACGGCACCCGCGGAAAGAAATGGGGGAGTACTATTCTAGGCCGGTACCACCACGGCGCATTTACATACTTATCTTCTACTAAATAGAAGGTACCCATGTAATTTCTCAGATAAGTAGTTTTATTTTAAAAATATATTTAGTAAAATATTGAGTGCAAAAATAAATAAACAATAATAAATAAAAACTATAATAACCACTTCCGTTACTCATAAACGAACATTTCCAATAGTTTCTCAAAAAACCAGAGTAATTACATAACTCGATTTTGAAGTAGGTACATTAGATTTTTTATGAACTGATTTTAATGCATAAAGTTTCAAATTCAAATTGTCTTAATCGGTCCCTTAAATGACGGAGTTCTTATGTAAATAAGTTACTTATCTGTAGAAATCTTTTTTATCTAATGTTTTTTGAGAAGTTTGTTACATTACCTACCTACCTTAAATTATTTTTTCAGGAAGAAATAGCAGTGAACATGAGCGCCGCCCGGGTTTCTTTCAGGGAGGTGCATCTGCATCTATGTATACATACATTATACTTACATTACACACATCAAAAAAATCTAAGCAACATAATGTGTTTTGAATGGTTTTGAACTTTTGAACGTTTTCCGTACACAATTCGTTTCGAAAATGAAAGCCGCAAGGATGCTGAATTCATTAACAAGGTGATGAACAAATTTGGGCAGCAACCTAGACATCCTTCACTTTTTATCACAAGAGTACTTAAAAAAAATTATCTGTTTTTTTTTTCCTGACAGGGGAGTACAAGCGCAGTTTGCTCAATTTTTTTTTTCCTGACAGGGGAGTACAAGCGCGGTTTGTTCATTTGTCATTCTATTCCATAAAAATATGCTTTAAAACTTAAGGCTACTTTAGGCCTGTCTGATGAATCCAAACATGTAATTTACACACTTGTAAGCCCAAAACAACAATGAGTAATACCAGATTATTTATAAATATTACAATGATTACCAAAAATGGCTACCGCAGTTTTGGCGGCAATCTGTCAAGGCACGCGCACGGCACGCGACCACAATTCGCACCCCTCCCGATTAAATATAAATCAAACGTAAAGCATCCGCAGAGATAACTTTGAATTCGCATAAAATATTAAATTACACACATTATCTTCTATTTGTATTTCCGATTGAGCCGTATCACTTTACGGCAGTCGATTAGTAAATTGTTATTGTTATCTATGGCTCCCACAGTATCTGTGATAGTACGGGTCTGATTGATTAATTTATTTTCACAATTAATTAGTTAGTCTGAATTAAAGGGTTGTGAAGCTGATACGTGTAGATTCCAAACAAATTATTTAAGAATGCCTACAGAACTATACGTAACTTTCATACGAATTAATTAGTAACATAGAATATTAAAATAATGGTAGATAAATCAAATAGGTGCAACATGTCTATCTCGTCAATCAGATCAGATGATAGCTAGGAGAAGAGGAGGGTTGACTAACTCTAAGAGTACAGCCTATATTCTATATATATTAGGCTGTATCGTGACTGTATTTGATCATTGACTTTACATTATTTGTCTTTATTAATTACTAACAGCGCCCCACGGTTTTCTTCGCGTGGTGATGATTGATTACGATGATGATGATGAAAAGTAGCCTATTTGTTATTTCGGGATCTTATGTATCTACATACCAACATCCAAATCTGTCCAGCGGTTTAAGCGTGAATAAGTAATAAAATGCTAAAAAAAATATTCATTCACATCCAACCCTCTTTTTAAATAGAGATCACAAGTGTACCTGTTAAGGGGCGAAACAATTATTGTACTTCACAACTATAATAGTTGTGAAGTACAGTCGAGCGAAAAATCATTCACTTGTTAAGCCTCTGGGCAAATACAGGTGTGGTGGGTTACTGTGTTATTGTTATCTATGCTAATAGATTAAAATGTTTATTTACGAAACTAACTAGGGGATGAGCAAAAGATGAGTTGTTTATGTTTACTGACATCGTGTTTTGTCAAGTTTCGAGATCGAGATAATCATAACTATATACATTTGACAACAATGTCGGATGTGTGAGAACTATTGGTAACGTTAGTGGCCATGCGATAGGTGTATTTTGTGTTGTGTCTGTCAAACTGACCTGAAACTGAAATAAATGGTTCAATCCCCAACAACAGCTTGAGCTTCCGGTGAAGGTAACAGCGTTATCAAATTTCCAGCGTGGTGGTAGGGTACTTTCGAGTAAATTTCTTATTAACGGTGTAAAGACGTAAGACGCCCTTAACCCAGCAACGGCGTCGTCGTATCGTATCCTACCCGTAGCGTACAAGAAGTATTTATGAGAGTTTGCCAATTGCGAATATTTTCAATTACTACCCACACATTTACAGCATGGAGACTCTTTCAAGAATCATATGCAGAGGATGTTTACCACAACTCATTTTTTCTCACTCTGTCATGTGCCTTTTCGAAATCAACGAATGCAGCATACGTTTTGGCTTTCCACCAAATGCTTTTCGGTTATTCAACGTAAGGAAAGGACCTGATTCTTAAATCTTATTCCTTTTTGAAACCCTGCTTTTACATCTCGAACTATTTTCATCTGTCTCTTTCCCCTTTCAATCAAACTTTTGCATACAGGTTGCCGACAATGCTGAGGAGACAGACAACGGCTGTCTGCTAAAACAGGGGATGAAAAGTACCTGCATAACATAGGTACTCAACTTAGCACTTAGATTTTCTTTTTTAACCGACTTCCAATAAAATAGAAGAGTTTCTCAAATCGATTGTTACAATTGTATTTCATAGAAATGATGAATTCGACAATCGAGAACAAAAATCGGACTGGTGGAGTCTTATATACCTTAATTGGCAAAGCGACAGGGCAGTATTCTGTAGCCGTGGGTTCAAGTCCGAAGCGTACCTAAATTTTCTCCATAAAAAAATTAAGCATCTCATTATGTCCCATAGAAATGACATGAATAAGAGTCACGTTTTATTTCGCTTTCAAAAAAATTATATGATAACTTTCCATACATAATTAGTACGACTCGCTTTATATAGTTTTTAAATTATATGAAAAAAGCCATGGTTGATTAGTTCTTACACATCGAACCTTCCCCCTTACTGGAGGCTTAGCTAAAATCGATCGCTCACCTGCCAGATCGGAAACGGAAGTGTCGGGTGACGTGTCCGGTGTAATCGGAGCGCCGGCATAACGTCACATCAGCTTATCGGAGGCGACTGATATCGGGGCACTGGTATTGGGGTTGTATGACATAACGATCCGTCGGCAAATGCATAGTATTTTTATTAAATTGAATCGATTGTATTCTGTGTAGAATATAGGTGTATTATATAGCTATGCGCCCACCAGTTTTACCAGCTTTTACTACGGTTTTCTCGCTGCCTCAGTTATCCCAAGGGAACCATGGTTTTCCCAGGACAACAAATAGTCCATGTCCTTCTCCAATGTTTCATAAATATCAATACGAAACTTTATCAAAACTGGTTAAGCAGCGTAAAAACGTAATATACAGACAGTTTCTTTCAAATGTTTAATATTGTAACGTTTTCTTTGTAACTCAGAGACACCATAATTTTTTCCACATTAGCAAAAATAAATAAATGG
Source organism: Apeira syringaria (assembly GCA_934044485.1). NCBI lineage: Eukaryota > Metazoa > Arthropoda > Insecta > Lepidoptera > Geometridae > Apeira > Apeira syringaria. The sequence goes on along the minus strand of OW203661.1, from coordinate 12,633,165 downwards.
CATAGTAAGTATAGCATGGAAAAGATATTGGTCCCTTATAGAAATTGTCAAAAACCACCGAGTATCACTCAAGGTAAAAAAAAAATTTGATATGTATTTTACCCATTCTGACATATGGATGTCAAACATGGGAGCCTAACGAAACAAAATATCACAAAATATGTAAGACCTGACAACACAGTATCACAGGAAGTAATCATAAAGTCAAATTAAAAGACAAAATGACAATAAAACATAACGAAATAAAACTAAACTACAGGATGTAGTTATTATTATTTATTTATTTATACTGTATAAAAACAAATGGATGTGGGCAAGTCATTTCTTGAGGAGTAACAATTTTAAATAGGAAGGAATAAGGTAGAATGGTGCCTAAGGTATAATAAAAGAGATAAAGGAAGACAGCGTCAGGCGGGAAATAGTTTTTCGACAAACAGCTGGTGTTACTCAGAGGGAGGATAACTCAACACCGAAAACAGTGGCAAGCTTCAGCGGATGCCTTTGTGGAAGCGCAATACAAACAAACCGGTGTCATATTGTAATTTTTACATTTTATTTTTAACTAGCTGTGCCCCGCGGTTGTGCCCGCGTGGTGGTGAAAAACGGTGATAGATAGATAATTTTTTATTGAAACAAAAAAAGACAAATTACATAATATAGGTATTCACAAGAAGATAGTGCAACAATGGGCGGCTTTATCGCTAAAAGCGATAATGCCGCCCGTGATAATGGTGATGATGAAAATAAGCCTATGTGTTAATCCAGGGTATAACCTAACTCTATACCAAATTTCATCGAAATCGGTGTAGCCGTTCGAGCGTGAAGAGGTTACAAACATACACACATACACATTACACACATATACAGAAACTTTCGCATTTATGATGTTAGTCGGGTAAGATTATTAAATAAAATCTTTTATCAATCAATATCTATATAGTACCTAATCTATCTCTGTGCCGAATTTCATTCATATCTATTTGGTGGTTCTAGTTTGATTGAGCAACAAACTGATGCTTAATAATACAAATATTAGTTTATTTTGAACGGGCCTATGCCTTTATTAAAATAAAATACTGATTAATCATTACAATACTACACCTACTACAAAAACATTTGAGCAATCCACTGGCTATTGTCAGCCTATAGATAACTCACGCTGCCAGTTGGCAGCGTGCCCAAATATTAGTAGTATAGGAAGTAGGGATGGGTTTGTAGACCCAGAACATGTAATTATGTTTCGACGAGTAACAGTTCCCTCAACGTGTGAGGGCCACAGTTGGCTGTATCACCGCTGACGGCATTTCTGCCCAGTGAGTCGAGTGACCAGCGCACTTTCGCACGGTGTGCCATGACGCCCAAAAAACTTTCGCACGCTGGCCAGAGGCAGCTTTTTGTCACCAGCCAGCATCCTGAGTTTGACGGCTTCGCGTTTTTTAATATTTTCGTAAAACAATGAAAGGTAAAACAAGGTTTAAGTTAGGGAGAATGTATTTCATTGAAACAAAAACTAAATATTTCAAACTAAACTCCTTAGTTATTGTATTAATTATATACAACACGCGTTGATCGTTTAAAAAATGCTTTTTTCAATATTTGTTTGTGGTAGTCATAAAAATTTAAATTGTTTGACTTTTAAAATCAAATGTGGGTATGTGGAGGAAAATACAACCATTTTCAGGAAAATACAACCATTTTCAAAGTGCAGACACCCGCTATTATAGTCTTCTCGTGACCACGATCAACATAATGCAAACGTCGAGGTAAGTCAAATTTAATTTTGTTATTCGACTGTGTGCGATAAGACACGCTTGTCTAATTAAAATGGTATTGCGTAAGTAGAATTTAAAATCTATATGCACCATAGACGTGCTTGTGAATCCGATGTTTACGTTTCAATTATTTTTTTACATTCAAGCAGCATATGTTTGTGTATACACTGGTTTATTATCTGAGCAGCATCCATCGACTTAATACTTATATTACGTAACGTAAACGTTCTGCCATATAAATTATCGAAATGGCGAAGTGACAATCAAATCAAAATGACACTTTATTTAAATTACTTCACGTCAATGATCGACGGTTAAATTATTTGGTTATTTGTTCATCCAATAATACCTACTAAAATCAAGATGAAAAAATGGGGGTGAAAAATACGTTATGACCTCAAACTTACCTATAATATACACAAAAAAAACCATAAAAATAAGGCTGTTTCGTAGGAGTTTCGTACACTATTATACTATTTAATAGAAAATAATCTACACTATTCTTATTTAATATGTTTGCGCTGGTGTAATAAAATACCATTAGGGCACCAGGGAAACGGGCAAAATCAGGAAAATTTTGATTAAATGTTTTTTATCAAAATGTCTGCGAAATGCCATACTAAACACTTATTTTCCCTTGTGTGCATACAGGTCTTTAGGTGCAGTATCTCCTGAATGCTCCCGTGTGGAGCAGGATGCTGTCGCATGATTGCATTACTACCTGGGTGGCCGTCGGGGTGTACCACTGACTCTCGATTCTCGAATGAAACTGACAATCTGAAACTGGATCATAGAATGAAATTCCTGATATTAATAATGGCGGCATTGAAATTCAACGCGAGACTCAATGCGGCCAGCATTCTTGGGAGTTATTCAACCCTCAACAATTAGTCTTTAAAGGGTTTAATACATACAAATCGGTTCAGTTTATAAATAAACCTCATATGCAAGTCTTTAATTTCGTAGTTTATGTCAGTTATATCTGCCCTTTATCGTTTATTCGACTCCATTAATGCGACGTGGAATTAAAATAAACCTTTTAGGTCAGCGGAAGAAAGCGCTTGCAAATTCTCTAGCTAAGTGTTTTGATCTCAGCGTATGTGTATTGCTGAATCAATATTTCGCAAAGTACGCGGATGCCAAGTGATTACAAGTCCGTAATTATTTCGAGATCGTCAACAATTCAACTTGTTCTTTGCTGTAGGGAGACTGGAGGTTGTAGCAAATACTTCGGTAACCATTCAATGCAATAATCCATATGGGAACAGACTAGTGCAATAAGTATATCAAATATAGCGGTATCATGGGTTGAGGTACCGGAATATAAGAATGTTCTAACTGTGCCTTGTATGGCACAATATCGAACTTATTATATAACTTATTATAAGCCTTTATGGAATCCCAAGACTTATTTTAAATTTTAAAGGGAACAGCAAAGGTTTTATTAAAAAAAGGAAACCTCCTCGAGTGGGGAGACTTCATGCATGTTGGCAGTTATGCAGTACGTACCTCAGTCTGTGGTTTTCAATAAATATTGATAAAATATTTTTTTAATAATTAGGCAGAAATAATGTCTTTTTGTGCTTTTACACAATACACAAATAGCTCGTGTATAAATAATAACCGTGTAGAACTAATAAATAATAACCCGTTGAATTGCAATGCTTATTCGATGAGCCAAGTATGTGCCAGCATTTTGATCACGCGTTGCATCAATCATCGTAGACCGCATCATCACTTAACATCAGGTGAGATAGTGGTCAAACGCCTGCCTATTGTGAATAAAAAAAAAATAAAAAAAAATCAAACGCTCTGATATCTATTGGAAAATTCCATGAGCTCCCGGTCTCCACCGGCCCAATCTCTGGACCCCAAACGGTTCAAATATGTAACTATTACGTATGTTATCATATTTTCGCCCCTTCAATTGCTCCGCCGAATTAGCCGCGGTGGCGCCAGGTCTCGGGAAGATACGACGGCGGCGCGTGTGTCAACGCATGTAGCGTCCAACGCTAAAGGCCGCCCAACTTCCAGGGATTAATTATCACACCGTCAGGTCTTTTACCATCGTCACGCATAAGACTATTCCGTTCAAGAATGGCTGCAATATCGGCGCTGGTAAAAGCCTGACGAATGATATCGTTAATACTTATGTAATAATTGAATAAAATGAATAAAATACTGACATATTGTTGTATTATAAGTACCTACACAATGCGCTTGCCATAATACCTAAATTGCCCTTTTAGCAGTCACAAAAACAAGCTTAAAGGCGATACAAAAATAGTATTCACAAAAAACACATCGTTAGTAGTATCCTTTATGAAACGGTCGGTCGAGCTAATCGATATTGATAATGGTATCGTATTCGCCTTGTTTTCGAGAGTGAATGTGTCATAATAGTTAAAGCTGATGAGGTGCTCGCATTAATTAAACTTTTTTGATTTAAATTTATGTGATTTGCATGGACTACGTTTTTACAGCTACCTCAGTTATCCCATGGCAATGATACTTTTTTCGGGACTAACTATATTGGTTTGAGATAAATGGGACCTTGCCAAAAGCTCCCATTTATTTCAAACCAACATTCATCAAAATCGGTTCAGTGGTTTAGGCGTGCAAACGTTACAGGCCAACAGAGTTACGTGGAACGTTTTCACATTCATTATTTTAGATTTTGTTGTATCCCAGAAGAACCATCATTATTTTCGGGATAAAAAGTACTTATTCTAGCTTTTAAGGCGCTTACACTCCAATTTTGCTATAGCCTGGTGGCCCGGGCTGCTCTGAGTAGGTACCTTCTATACCACCTGTAATGTATACTATTAGAGATTGCAACAAACATTTCAAAGAATTGAATTGAGTTTATTTGCTCATTCGAGTGGAATAGGTATTAGGTAATCCTTTGGTATGAAAACCAAGACGCACGGACGAAAAATTTTCCTAAGGTTCGAAGACAATGTACTACAATGTAGGTGAGGGCGACAGGAAAGCAGTTGCTTCAAATAATAAAGGTCCTTTTTATTATTTGAATCAAATTCTTTTCCGTCACAATATAATTAATAAAAAGCAATTTATCATTAGTTTTGAAAAAGTATCTCAAGCTTTGGTTTTATTACTTTTCACTCTACGATCACACTTTACGAGCTACAGTGTTAAGGTTAACACTTCACACGCTTCAGGGACACGCAAGGTTTGCTCGTAAATGTAATATCAAGCAATGATAAAACGCAAAAACAAATGAAATACATGGAAAATATCCCCATTATAATGCTAACACAAAAAATATTGTCCATGTCAATTTAAAAACGTAGTATTCAGCTCAATTCGATCCAAATATAAACAATCAATTGAGTAACATTATAATTACCTACTAATTAGTAATCTAAACAGTTCATCGAATCACTAAATGGTCCCCGCCACAAAAACAAAGCCCCGCGCTGCCTCCGTCATATAACCCGATCATAGTGACAGCAGCTTTCCCGAGCGCAATATGTCATGGCTTAGGGTACCGTGACAAAGGAGAAACAGGATCATATTTAAGTCTTAGAGTACACAAATTGATGTTTTGGAAGTTAACTCAATTGAGAAGAAACAATTATTAACGGTTCTAAATTAAATAATATCGCTTAGGTATATTTTACTTTTTCTAGATACGGTCGTTTCAATGACCGTGTTACACAGTGTATTTTAGGTACTGTTTGTTCCCAGCGAACGATGAAAGTACCCAAATACCTATAGGACACGAGCGAAGCTGATATAGTAATCAATATCGCAAAGGAAGCGGTTACCCTCATTGTAACCCTTCGAAAATAATTGTGTTCGTATTCATACCTACTGCTATCTTCAATGCGTTTTATAGCGATTATTATTAAGTGCTAACCGTCTTCCAAATGAATAAAAATAGTTTAATAACTCAATTTAGTGGTTATCGGTATGATAATTCTGGGCATGGTAACAATAATTGAATTATTGCATTGTTATCGGCGTTTCATAAGTGTGCAAAGTTTCTAATTAATCCGAGCGATGTTTCGAGGGAGGTGAAAATCAACGATTACGTTACATACGAGTATGTACGAGGCGAAGCTTATAAAAGCGTAAAGGGTTCTCATTCGGTGATATTGTTTTAAGATTTATGATTTTTTATCTCAAATCTCCGTCATTGTAAACAATTTTAAAAATTAACTTCTTAATTCGATAGAATAATAATTTTAGGTTGATAAAAAAAAAATCATAATCCTACTAATATTATAAATGCGAAAGTTTGTGTGTATGTGTGTATGTTTGTTGCTTCTTCACGCTCAAACGGCTACACCGATTTCGATGAAATTTGCTATGGAGATAGTTTAAACCTAAAATATATAACATAAACATAGGCTACTTTTATCCCGGAAAAAGTATAGTTCCCGTGAGATAATACAGGTTGCGGGAAAACCGTAATCTACGCGGGTGAAACCGCGGGGCGCTACTAGTGAGTTCATAATAAGAAGTTTCATTATAAGAAAATGTTCAATAATGTCTACTGATAAGTAGGATGTTTCAAGTCTTTTTCAAGAAGAGTAGTTAAGAAGCACTCGCGGCCGCGGTCGGCGTTCACCTAGTAAGTATAGAGTATAATTAATGTGTCAAAACCACGTCAGTTATAATAACAAAATTGCCAAAGTTTTGTTATTTATAAATAATAATTGGAATTTTTTTTTTTTACAAATGGTGAAAATTACGTAATTAGTAACAACGTCATGAAAATCAGTCAATACATTTGCCGGTATTTTCAATAAAATAATAACTAATCCGTGGTTTTAGCGGAAATATTTTGTTTTACACAATAAACATATAGCTACGTCTACGTATCTATAAGTGTAAAATTACTTTTTACTATAATTTATTTGACAAAATATGATCTTAGAAGAAAGGTCTAGGACAGCTCTAAAAAAATATATTAGATACCCACATGGTGGGACGCAAAGTACAAGGATACAACTTAACAGTTCAAAAAATAAAATGTTTGAAACTTCGAAGTTCAAGCTCGCAACTCGCACTTGACCGTTATTTTTTTCATAGGGGTTGGTTACAAACAGCCAATTACAGCGGGGGCGGTGAAGTGCAGTCACCACACTTTATAGATAGTTTAGTCACCAGTCACCACTAACCGGCCGTAAGGGCTCGTCCTATGCATGACATGTCAATTAAGAAAAAGAAAAACTTTTTTTTCCGCGCTTCTATGTTGCCAGCGCGCATGCCTCGAACGTTAATTTAATTAGTGGGGATATTGTCGGTGATATACTGTGATTTGTGATGTGTTTTAATTTATACTGGTGCTAATATTGGATATTGATTTTGGATTCCACTTTGTTTAAGGTCAGTACAAAAGAGTTCTTATTCAATAACTTGGCTCTGTAGGTATTATGTTGCCATAATAATCCAATTAAGACCGGCAAAAACAATGGTGGTATTGCACTATCTGCGTGTTGGCATCTATATATCACCCTTTAGATAACAAGCGTTATTTCTTCCATACAGTTATATAATATTATTTTTTGTAATTAGGCCGACTCAAAATAACTAGAAACTCGGTATCAGAGAGATTTATTAATTAAGTATAATTACTAAGTCCCATTAAAGTATTTGAATTGAAGAACATTCTTATCTCCGGCTCTTTCACAATATATAATCCACATTTATTGGTGTGGCCTAGAAATATAGATAGCATTTTTTTAAATGCAATAGTGTAAACATTATATCATTTATTTAACAGTGGAGAAAAATATAAAAATAGACACCATACACAAATAAATCATATAATCTAAAATGTCTATTCTATTGAAAATTTGACACATAATTTTAAGCTGTTTTTAGAACCTTTTGTTTTAGGGTATTTCATATTTTTTTCTATTATTAAGGTTTTAAGTGGTGGCGTTGAAATTGCAGAGACGCGCGGGTGTATATAGGAAGAATTTAAGAGGCAGGACAAATCCTGATATGCGTTGTTTTCATATATTACAAAATGTGCTTTATAGATGATAATATATGGGCTCAAAAATAAAAAACTTTGAAGAAAATTTTAGGTGAACGAAAAATATGGTGGTTCGAAAAATTTTTCTTCACTATTATATCTAGCTATGCTGTAGCATATGAAATGAAATTTTGTCCAATAAGAATTGATGAGCATGGGTAGTTATTATCGGTCGTAACGATTGTTCATTCTTCGACTTCGGTATTCCTTCGTATATAACCTCCAGTTGCCGTCCTCACTTTTGGCTGGACCAAGAATTTTCCTGAGTATCTGCCTCTCCGCCACAAGCAGCTCGTTCTCTACCTTTTGTGTCAGCGTCCAGGCCTCGCATCCATACATTAGGATAGGTCTAATGCCTGTTTCATTTATTCTAATTTTGGATTTTGTGCTCATAAACTTGGATATGATCACCTTGTGTTTTTTTAAATTTTTTATGGAATAGGCAAGCGTTTGACCACTATCACACCTGATGTTAAGTGATGATGCGGTCTGCGGTGGATCACGCCTACCTAGAAGATATCTATTCACTCGTGACTTAAAGATACTCAGGTTGTATGTTTGCAGAAATACAGATTTAGGCAATGAATTCCATTTACGCTCTATGAATGTGAAAGCAAAACGCTTCGTGCGACAAGTTGGAACGTCCACCATGTATGGATGTCGCATTGCCGTCCGTCTGGTCGTCCTTAGATAGATTGGGGCTGGTGGAATCAAATTATGCAACTCCAGAATGCACTCCCCCAAAATGTATTCGATAAAAAACCGATAGAATAGCGACTTTACGTCGGTGGTGCAGGCTTCGGAGTCTTCTTTCGACCAGAGAGTCGTTGTTGATGAGCCTTTTAGCACGTCTCTCTATCAACTCAAGAGCCTCAAGTTGGTACTTGGCAGAGCCTACCCACAAATAAGAATAGTACTCCATAGACGATCGAACCTGAGCTTGATACAAGTTGAGCAGTTGTTCCAGTGTAATTACAATGTTCCTTGCGGAAAAAAAATTACGTGAGTATTTCTCGGTACCCACATGAGTTTGGGTGAGGTTCAGCTTGACCCCCCCTTCCCGTATCTAACGGTGTTTTGGATGCGTATTTCTATCTCATCCACCCAAGTGTGTAAGATCAAAATTACAAGGTATATTATTCCATTCCTACTTTGATTAATTTGACCATGCGTTCAAATCGCCTAGTCAAACTTGCTGTTAATAGCATGTACAAATCAGAACTGGAATGAATTTAACTTGGAATTCAGATGCACTGACTGACAAGTGGCTTGATTCAGAGATTCGCACGCATGACATCCGACTCCACTTAAATAAAGCACTGCCTGAAAATTTCTTGATTACGATCAAATTAACTACCGCATCATCACTTAACATAGGGATGGTGGTCAATCCATTCTAATATTACCCAATCTAATATTATACATCTGAGAGTAACTTTGTCAAGTTTTATTTTAGTTTAATGCTTATTTCGCGAGATAAGTCCTGATTCATCATCATGATCTCAGCCATAGGACATCCACTGCATACATATATACATAGGCCTCCCTTAATAATCTCTACAAGGATGGCACTTCAACATGCTAATCTGCTGGGCTATGTCGGTCAGTTTCGTTCATCTACGGATCTCCTCATTTCTGATACGATCGCGTAGAGTAACCCCCAGCATAGCCCTCTTCATAGCTCGCTGTGTGACTCTGAGCTTGTCTAGAAGGCCCATACTAGAGACTAAATGTCTGAACATGGAAGAGACAGGCTCTCTTTCGTGTTTCTGAAGTCCTGATTACTCGCTCGATTTTTCTATACAATTTTTGAGTTCAGAACATTAATCACGCGTCCAGGACGCTACCTCTAGTCGCTTGCTTTGAAATGCCTGAACAGATCTTCATAAATTGTGCTGAGAACCATCTCCATCACGTCATCTTTCAATAAAAAAAACTCATCATCGTTTCATTCGTTTGTTAGCTACAGTATACAATGCCACAGACACACCATGCAAACAGACTAGAGACCCCTCTTTAGAACAATTGAAGCGAGTTTTTAGGAATGAATCACAAGTTGTTAGTATTTGTAACTAGGTATTCATATTTTTTTTGTTGGTAACTGTTCCTCGCGGTGCCCGTAGTCATGCCAACCCGAGACTACAAACGGCGGAGGCTGTGATCCCGCCCCTGCGCGAAGAGATGCGCATCACCGAGAGGCGGGGCCATGGAGTGCTACGTGCCCAACAACCCGCAGTTCGGTGGTTGCTGCCAGCGCTGCGACTGCGACCCGCTGCAGTGCCAGCCTCTCCACGACATAGACTTCGACCACTGCTGCCAGGTAAACTGACCTAATGCACTGAAGATACAGATCATTTTTCAGTCAACTGGAAGCCTCTGTAATTCGTTAGTACTTAAGCATCATTATCACTATAACATAGACCCCATTGATCTCCAGAAAGGCCAGTTGGAAGCGACCTACATTCGACATCACTCTGTAGCTTTAATCAGAGTGCTAATTTTCTCATTTATAAAGACTAGCAATTCATAAACATTGCAAATTCAAATGCGATCACAAGTAAAAAATGGTATTCCGATAAAATAACATGTGCATCGATTGCATTCTAGGTAACTACATTGCGGTAAAAATCAGATCTGTGTAGCCATCACAATTGTAATATAAATATAATAGCATAACTAGCATAAACGACATATACATATACACATATGTGCTCTAGAGAATTGATAGCCAGATCTTCTGTGCACCTTATCGGTGGAGGTCCTATGCTGCATTTACCAGACCGTGGTTTCAACTTGAGAACTTCTTGACGGCATCAGTTCTACGAGTATATGTATGATAAATGCTCTGTCCATTGCTACATTCACTTGCTTGGAGCCTGGATGTATTCTCACGTCATGCTTGACCTTTCTGCGACTGTTACATCAAATAAATAGCTATAAGGGGCCATCATATTACATCACACGAATTTCATGACTTTTTGACCCCTCCCTTGTCCTTGTCACAAGTGATCACATATATGAGACCTCCTTCTGTTGTGACGTCACACGTCATACAATTAGATCTTAATTTTAACAAAGAAGAAGTTTTGGCAAATTATAAGTTCTCCAAATATCTTCTTCTTCTTCTCTCAACCATGTGCGTCCACTGCTGGACATATGCCTCCCCCATATAGGGGGGATTTGCCAATACTCGCCACGCTTGGCATGCGGGTTGGCGAGCGCAGTATGATTTACAATCCTCAGAAGGCGCTGCTGCCCACCTTCTGGTACGTGATCCCTTAGCCGACTCTTACGGCACCCACGGGAAGAGATGGGGGAGTACTATTCTAGGCCGGTACCACCACGGCAAACGGCTCCAAATATAGAGATTGCATAAATCTAAGTTTCAGTTGTTGTCTTTAATCACATCTTTGCTAATCAAAGAGCGCCAAATGAGGATTTTCTGGAAAACGAACCACCAACCGAAACATTATGACTCTTACTTACTCCTTCCCCTAACAGCTAAGTTATTTAAGACCAATTTAAAAACAAACATTTCAATTTTACAAGCTATTTTCAATTCACAGCAGGAAACCGAGAACTGCTGTCCAGAGAATGGCGAAGATCTAAACGCACTCAGCTCGTCCATCAGCGGGTGCGACGTTACTCTCGAGGATGTGAATGGAGGGGAGGCGTGGGGTGGAGAGGACATGGGCTCCTTCTCGCTGCCAGCGCTCGAACTGGACCCACTGCCCTCGCTCTTTCCGTTCTCACCCTGCAATGGGTACAAGTAAGTACCTACTGCTACATAATAATATGCTACACTAAATTTTAAAAAAATAATTAAAAACAGTTTATAACTTTTTGTCATATTATACGTAAATATACATTAAAATCTTAGAATGACAAATTGTGCATACTAGCACTACTATTTATTTTATATATTGAGAAAAGTCGGGAAATGGGATGCATTTCCCGACTCCCAAATATTATTTTTATATCAGTCGTAATAATTTTGGTAACCTAACACCAACCAATTTATCAGAGATTTTCACCTGATCTCGGATTAAATTGTGATTTCAAAATCTGTAATAATTTGGTTGATGTAAATGGGTCTTAGTAGGTTTTAACTTTTTTAGATTACATTTTAGTTATACATACCCGACAGGGTCTCTAATAAACTGTATTTTATTGTAATACCACCGACACTTGTACTATTAGAGATTGCAATAAAGATTTTAATTGAATTGAATACTAGCTCAAACAAGTTTACAAACTTATATAAACCGACTTCTACCACTCATCCCTGAAACATTTTCCGAGTTTTCTTGCAAAATTCTAACATCGGCCCACGGTATCAACTGCTCGTTTAATAGTTATACAGTAAGCTAAAATTAGTTTTGACGTTCATCAATTTAATAAATTAGCATCTAAATATATAAATACAACTATTACTTATAAAACATGAATTATATTATATAAAAAATAGCGTAATATGTAAAATTATAAACTAAAAGCTGCATTTAGGTCATCGTCTGCACTAGCTTATAATCAAGATGAGCCAATTATTAGACTATCCGCTCATCTAGCAGCAAGGAAATTTGGTACGGAGATAGCTTATACCCTGGATTAACACCTAGGCTTATTTTCATCATCACCATCATCACTATTTTTCATCACCAAGCGGGTACAACCACGGGGCGCAGCTAGTATAATATAGTTTGTGGTCCAGCTGAAGTTGTATAGTACCTAATGGTAAAAGAGTTACATTAGGTAGAAGCTATTATCATAAATTAACTTTTTAAATTTATTTAGATACATTGTCTGACTGTCATTCGAGTTTTTTTTAATAAAGTATTTAATCTTTATATTTCAGTATAAGATTTGATAAAATATATGTCATTCTACTAGTACTCATATTAAAGTGACACGACACTTGATTTAAATTACTGATCGAGGTTAAATTATTTGGATGTTTGTTGGGTGGGGGATAGGAAGGTGATAAATACTTTAAGACCTATTCTTAGACCTACCAGATCCACACAAAAAATCATATAAATCAGGCAAGCCGTTTCGGAGTAGTTGATAACACGAGATTTTTGAACTAAAACTAGATACTTATAGTTACTATCTAATATAATCAAATATTCATATTTGATTATATTAGATAGTATCTAACTAACTACTAAGTACTGGTACTATAGTAGAAAATTGATATTTGCTATTAAAACTATTCTTATTAAGAAGCTTACTGTGAAAACCAAGTATTATGTAGGTCAGGCATTATTTAGAATACAAAGATTCTTGGAGTATCTTCCTTCGATATTCGCGAGTAGGTACTTATACCTAGCAAGCTACAAGTAAAGTACAAAAAGAAGTTATAGAGTTGCTACTCATACCGCAAATAAATAACGGTTACTCGATATATTTCCAACGCGAAAATCGAGGTGATTTAAATATCGATGAATAATTAACCATCTGTGAAACTTAGTAACTTGATATAAGTATCTCGGTCGGAAGTTGGGTCCGGTTCAACATTAAATTATAAACTGCAGTTAACATTTCTGAGATATCTAAACTAGTAAGTAAATGAGCATTATTTTGTATATAAAAGGAATTAAAATTAAAACGTCAGTTTGAAATGATAATAGGTACTACAACTAATAACTATAATAATAATATATAAATAATAATATCTAAGAATATGTGTCTGCATCGGGTTTTATAAAAGTATTTATCTAGCTAATCTTTTTCGTTAGTCTACGAAACGGTTGACTTGAATATAACCAGATATTAACTGCCTTTTAGATAATGTTACCTATAGGTAAGGATTGCTATAGGTTAGTGTTAAGAACAATAATGGGTTCTTGCGTATAAATAGAACGCATAAAATATAAAAATATACTAGTAGGTACTATAAAACTTATATACCTAAATACTATACTATAAAAAATAAACATATAAGTACTTAGTAAAATGTATGTTAATAAAGTAGTAAAAATAAAATATTGGGTAGGAACGGACTATGGCTTCTGGTGGTAACAAATATATCTGCTTTTTGTCACGTCTTCTCTTTATTTCCAATTTTTGTTGTATTGTATTTTGTTTTTAAACCTTTTGTAGTTGACCCTTTTTCGGTTAAGTTCAAAAATCGTCAGTAAATAGCTTTTGTGTAGGTTTGGTTTTAGTCATAAATGTTGTCTTTTTGTATTTCCCTGCTTATAATATGGACCCGGTTGTCTTGTAGGTAATAAATGATTGAGTAAAATAAATAAACTTATATACCTAAATGCATACCAAGAACACGACAAACTTACCTAAGTACTAGTTCTTCTTCTACTTCCTGGATATTTTCATTACACGTAAGTATATTTTAATAAACGTCGTTTTATACCACTGTGTACCTAGGTAGAGACTAAACAAAAGGTTAAGTAGTGTTTGACTACAAACTAACTCAAACGGTCTTAATATCAGTTTTTTATACTTATTATCTAAGAGATAGGTACAATATCTATAACATATACACAACATAGATACAACATACATATAACACACAACAACACAAACCATGAAAACAATAAGTTATTTAGTTATACGAATAAAAGGCTCTTACATTAACAAACGGGTATTTCCCTTGAAATATACTGTATAGATCTAGCGTTTGACCACTATCTTACTTGATGGTCAGTGACGATGTGGTCGAATATGTTAACACGCTAGACCCTGGAATATTTACTGGGTCTCAAGGACTGCTGCCTGAACATAATATGTATTTGGTGACAGTTATTCAAACTTGAGGGTGGTAGCTAGCCAGACGGGTACTCGAAAGTACCATACCATTATCGAAAGCTCAAGCCACGAGCTTGAAGTGAAGCTTGCGAAGTGGGGATCGAACCAGCGTCCGTCAGTTTGACAGCCACGCTCACACCGCTGAGCTATCATTCATTCATCGCAGCCATAGGACGTCCACTGCTGGACATATGTCTCCTCATATAGGGGGATTTGAAATACTCGCCACGCTTGGCAGGCGTGTTGGCGAACGCTGTATGGTTTGCTATCCTCATGCAGAAGGCGCTGCTGCCCACCTTCTGGTATGTGATCCCATAGCCGACTCTTACGCCACCCACAGGAAGATATGGGGGAGTACTATTCTAGGCCGCTATACCTACCACCACGGCCGCTGAGCTATCATCGCTTCAAATTATCAAATTATTACGTACCTACTCTTAGATTTCAATGGTCAATGAAGATGATCTCAAAACATATTACAATCGTGAGTGAAGATTGGCTGTCGAAAACTCACTACATTATCTTAAAATTTAAAGCTAATCTGAAGATTGTGGCTTGCACATTTCAGCACTGAGAGACTATACAAAAGTTAGAGGACGAAATTAGATATTAAAACCATAGTTAATCCCTATCTCATCTCTATGATATTTGACGCGCCTTTATAGTTGTAGGTAGGTACTCCTAATGCGAAACTTAAGGCAATAAGTTTTATTGCATCAATCTAGTGCATAAGCTTTGCACACATGCACTGAAACTTAGAGAATGCAGCAAAAATAAAAAAGCGCCGCTTTGCTACTAGATTAGAGCCCACTTGCACCAGTCCACCATTATTATCTACGCATTAAAATCTGCAGAAACACTGAATGCTGAAAATAAAACAATAATGTATATCTAGTAGATATATGTAGTACCTACATATCTTCTCTATCAACATTTCTCGCCATAGTCCAATAATAATAATTCCTAAAATCCCAATCATAGTTCGCAAAAGCTTACCAGTTAATTACCTCCTTAGCCCCGATTAACTTAGTTCAACCTTCTCCACAGGAACAATACAGGGGAATGCAGGGAAAGGGGCGGAGGGGACGCAGCGGACGTCCTCCTGTCGCTCAAACACGCTGTAGTCCATGGCGACTGCGCCTCCGAAGCGGTGCACCCACAGGTATGTTCGTCTCTTTCTACTTTAATAGAAAACATTGGTGTGCGAAAGAGATAAGTACTGATTTAGCGGCTTTAACTATACATATTTTTGCATGAAGCCTCTTGTAGGCGATCTCTTTTTAATGTATGGAAGCTAAATTTGCTGTCTCGCCTTAAATGGGGAAAGGGTGTTACCACCTTTTTCATTTAGGGGGAAAATGGAAACCGAATGGCGGAATTGTTAAGGAAAATTATTGTAATTAATATGGAATCTGGGTGTAAGGATTCGCATTGTAAGGCATTGTTGTACTTGGCAGGCTTGAGTTCATTTTTTAAAAATAAAAATATCGCGGTACGTACCTACTTTTGTTAATTTATTAAAATTAAAATCGGGGTTATTACAGTAGTTAAGTAGAGACCGTGTAAGTATCCGATATTTTGGTAGGTACTACTGTTGCAAGCGCCATGTACACGGCCGTACTAATGAGGAATTAGGGGACAATGTTTTTTTTATTTTCACGTCATCATCTCCATATACTTAGGTACCCATGGTAGGTAACTACCTAATATCCCCAATTTTAATATTAACGATAGTGCCCGTGACCACAAAAGCAAAAACAGTTGTTTCTTGTATTATGTTTTATTAATTGTAATAAAAACCATTACTAGGTAATCTATCAATTTACGTATAAGTATGATGGCTTTGATGTGTGCAACACCTGCAAATTATGGTTCAAGAATGGTTTGTGAAAACGGATATACTTCGCATTTATTTAAATTATCAACCTACGATAATTTACCTAAAAAATATACTCAGGTTTCTCGTAGTTTGGTATTGGGGTAGCCAGTCTTATTTTCCGACATCAAAAAGCCATGCATTCAATGAAAACCGTTTCCGGATTTGGAAAACGTGGCTTAGATTTGAATTTTCGATGCGATGAAAGCTCAACGGTGCTAGCCTCGGCTGTCTAACTAACGGACGCTGGTTCGACCCCCACCAACGGCTTGTTCTCAGCATGGTGGTAAGTTACTTCCGAGTACCCGCCTGGCTAGCTACCAACCTCTCAAGTTTGAAAAACTGTCACCAAACATATAGTGTGTTCAGGAAGCAGTCCTTGAGAGCCAGTGAGCATTCTAGATCTATAGCGTGATAACATCTTAGACCACATCGTCACTGACCATCAAGTAAGATAGTAGTCAAACATTAGATCTAAGTATACAGTATAAAAAAGTTAACGGATATTATGAGTAGGTATAAGTCGTCAGGCGGGTAAGGCAAAAAATATTTTTATAAGTATGAGATTTATTGATAATTACATCATGTTATATATTATGTTAGTTTTTAATTTATCTTACGTACATATAGAGTAGGTACCTCAAAATGTATACTTATAGTTAATTATACATTTGGAAATTTTTACTGTTTGGTTGATATCTATATCATGGTTGCTTTTGCAAATGAATAATAATAATAATAATATGGGACAAAATTCACACAAGGTGTGTACATAAATCTATGTTGATGGTTGATGCACTTCACTCACAGTTCACACTAATGAATCACTGTCAGTGATTCATTAGTGTGAACTGTGAGTATTTAATTTCGGGATAGTGTTCAGTGATTCACTGAACACTATCCCGAAATTAAACACTGTATACGAGATCGTAAGTCCCGTAAGGCTCATTTTATTTTGTTTTTGAAGTTGCACTCGGACGTACATTACTATCGTACCTACACCAAACGCTTGCGTGACTCGGAAACCTACAGCGCCATCTAGTTTACGGTTAGGTACTAATTTGTATTTTTACACTAAACCAATTTTTCAACTTCAACATTATTATGTTGAATCTCCCAGATGATGGTGAACAGTTCAGCGTCCGGCGGGTACCCCTACTACGAGCACTACGGGGGCACCATGGCTCCCCTGTTCCCCACCATGAGTGTGAATGTCTCCATGAACATGACCATGCACGGGTGTCCTCCGGAGCAGCTCTGCTCACAGGTACCTATATATTTTATACTCTTAATTTTATTTCAGTGATGACCAATGGTTCTGTTAAGGAAGCTGTTGAAACTATTTTAAATTGTAACCTCTTTATTTTAATATCACACAGTTGTTAAATAATTATTTCTGATTTCTGATTTTTAAGGTAAAAAGCCCATATTAGTATGACATTTATAATTGATAAACTAAAATATTTATTTTATCAAAATATTGTGGGTAGTTTTGGGTATATTACGCATTACAAATATGTTTAGTTTTATAGTTGGTATAATTAATTTTATTAATTTTTGTAACCTTGGCAAATAAACATTTGCCAACGCAATAAACAAAAACACACAACAATTTGTAAGTGTATTTGTATTGTAATTTATTTAAAGATACCCACATTTTCATCTAATATTAGTGATAGTATTGTGAGGAGCTGTAAGAATTTGTACACGTAAATAGTACCTACACGAGAGCTTTTTTGAATTTAAAGAATTTAAGAGAATTTAAGCTACTTTGAGTGATTAAAAATAATTAGGGCCAGTGTAACGTAAGTTTATACTTACTCATTTATTAAATAACGTAAGGAATATTTTATTGAATTCTTGTTTAAGCTATGATAGCTTAGCGGTGGCAGCGTCGACTGTAATACTGAAAGACGCTAGTTCGATCCCAACGAACGACTCGAGCTTCCGGTAAACCATTATCAAATTTCCGGTATGGCGGTAGGACTTTCGAGTACCTGCCTGGCTAGGTACCACAGTCGAGTTTGACAAACTGTCATCAAACACACAGTGTGTTTGATTGAAAAACAGCTGTCCTTGGAATCTTGTGAACATTCTTGGTCTAGTGATACTGTGGAAAGAGATATTCTTTCTTTGCATTTTTTTGTTTCGGCACGTGATGCCATTAGCGAGTCGTTATGTAAATAAATCTTCCACGTGATTCATAAGTTACCAAACCAAGAAAAAAACCTGACTTATTTTCCATTAAATGAAAAAGTCACGTTTTCTTGTTCTTGTAAATTCTGAAAAGTTTGAATCAAAGCACGTGATTTTCGACTCTTTGGAACTGGCGAACAAAAGACTACAACGCGCCCCCGCGAACAAAAGACTTTCCAGAATTTCCTTTTCCTTATAAGTTCGTCAACGATTTATGTGAGGCTTGGAGTTTGACATTTAGGTAGGTACTCGTTTCGGTGGTCTATGCGTGAGCAGTCGGTGGCGCGATGTCAACTAGTTAACATGACGCACATTAAATAAGTTATTTTCCAGTAACAATTACAATATAACGTTCGTATTAGTAATCATTTTTACCATTTGCTATATAAACTATTTTGAGTATTTTAGCTTATTTTGTAATCTAATAAATGAAATAAAAATACTTCTTATAAAAACAGTTCAAGAGGGTTAATTCTGATTAAACAAAATTTGATTTCATTAGCTAAATGGCATCATGGATTTGCACAAACAAACGTCCTCTCACCCCAAACGCATATACCGTCTCCGTTCCGTCGTTGGTAAAAATATGGTCGATAGAAAATATCGTTTCAATCATAAATTAGAAAACGAAATCATTCTATTTTTAAATCAAAATTAACTTTCACGAACTGTTCTCATATGTGGTATTTTTTAAAGTTTATTAGACCTATACAGGTTGTAACAAAATAATCTGAAGAGACTCAAAATTGTCTATTTAGAAAATGGTCAAGTCCTAAATAGAATTTTACTAGTGATGTGAAAAGCGAGTGCATAAAACAAGCTATGGGATAGTGACGGGAAACATTGATGTGGAGACCGAAATTTTATACTGAAATATATATATACTGAAATTTTATAGTATTTTTCAAAATGTGTCTCGCACGGTTAGCTTATTATATTAATTTAATATGACTAATGCGAACTTGTAAGCGTGTCTGTGACCTCAGCTGTAAAACGGATGAAAATATTTGCTTGAAATTTACTTCTTTCATTGTAAAAAAACTAAACTTAAATTGGCGGACAAATATATTTTCAAGGAAGATAAATGATAGTTCAGCGCGGTGTAGCCGCGGGGTGCAGCTAGTAAGAGATAAAGTTGGATTAAAAACAGGTAAGTGTCCGCTCAAATTATACGAGTGTCCGTGAAAGTTTTTAGTAAAATGGTTTAAATATGAATTGGCGCGTTTTTATTATTCACCACACTTACACAATCAGTTAAGTTAGATAAGTAACAAAAGAAGTACAATAGTCATATGAGTTATTAGCCTAACTCACTGGTGTAAGTAATAACTGGATTAACTACATAAAATCGTTTGTCTAAGGGATCTAAGGGATCATCTTTATACTGTACTTTGACTTTGCTCATGTTTTGAGAAAATTTAAATTTATAAACGTAAGGTTTCTACGTAGCATTATCTGAGCAAAGCCTAGGTGGTGGAAATCGACGGCTGTGGGCCTCAGGGAATACTCAGATCTTACCGGTATAAAAATTTGAGGATGACAATAAGGCCATAGTTTAAGTAAATCACAGCAATACATGTCGTTTGATTTGTCACAGACTAATACCTACGTTATAATTACTTTAATTCGAATAAACATACTTGTATGTATTTACTTGTCTGAAAATATCTAAATGTTTTTTTAAAAATTATATTTTAAGTCAAGAACTCCTCTTGTTCCTCGCTCATTGCCGTTACACGCGGGGTCGGCTTTGACGATCATTCGGCGGCAATCCTATATCGGTAGCGGCCATCTTCTTCCGTGGCACCTGATTTCTTCAGATCTTTAGTAATTAATATATTTTAGGTCATGAACGGTATATAATTTTTTTTAAGTTAAAACTCGTTTTATAATATAATATTTATCTTACAAATATATTTAGAAATCAATGCGTGAGATTTTATGTCAGAGGCAATTACTACGACTTTCCTTGTAAGGATTTTCTCAGCATTACACGGATTTATATAAATTCGAAGTTTTTAAGACTAGTAGCAATCTATGAACGAGTTCGCCCGAGGAAGCAATGCCACCATATCTATTTCTATCAGTGTTCGCATTACTGTGTTCCGGTTTGAAGGGTATGGTTTCCGAAGAAATTATAGGGACATGAAACTTACCAAGTTGATGTCTCAGATTCATGAGCGCAGTGCAGTCTTTTACGAATTGTATCTGTCTATAGACAGAGGTTACCACATAAAATTCTGTGAGCCTTTTGCTTGCTCAGTCAATATTAGATGGGTAGATACGAAATAAATATATATTTCCACCAATGTGACAGCTTGGGAATACCTACATTGCTCCTACTTTTGTTAATCACACAAACCAACTAAAATTCTTAGCTAATACACCTGCATTTGAATACAATCGCTGGCCAATTGCGGGTAGTTTTAGTCGGCACCACATGTGACGCCTTATTTATTTTACCTAAGACTACCCGATTTTTTAAATAAAAACTAACGAGTAGCTACAAAGTACGATTTTACAACAGGAGAGATAAGTGTATTTAAAAAAGTCGGCAAGGTATCTTAATGCCCCTAGTGCTACAGACATCCATTCAGATGCATTGAGCGGTGATCCCTTATCATCAGGCCCAAGCGCGCGCAATAAAAATTCAAAACTACTATTTTATTTTACAGATGCAATGGAACCAAAACGCTTCAAGTCCTTCAGTTAACGTAGTCTATCCCCAGGCCCAAAACGTCTTAAGCCCCAATACATATCCATCAGCCACCTACTCCTTCACCGCTGACTTTCGGCCTCCTAATCAATCAGACCCCCTGATAACCGCATCTTCTACTTTCAAACCTATAATGCAAAACCCACAGAAGCCTTCTTCAAACTACTCGATATTTCCACAAAAACCAGGTTATGTAACTCCGAAGAACATGGGCCAGTTAAAAAGACCGCCATCGAAGCTATATGAAGCTCCAAAGCTTCAAGAACAGAACATGGGAGGAGGGTACCTAGTGAACCATCAGGGCCAAGTGCATCAGCATCAGGACTATGGTTACACAGCATGCGTTACCTCAGGGAAGGTACAGGTAAGTTGTGATACTCTCTCTATAGCTGCTTTGGGTTTCTGCCCAGTACCCACCAGGGTTTCTAAAGTATGCTCGCCCAGAGATTGGCTTTGATAGTCTGTGTTCAGGTAGTCGTTGTGACAGTTAAAATAGGGGTGATAATATACAATGAAAATATGTTAATGATTAAATTCCTAACTGACACGATGTTGTGTTGGTCCAAGAGCGCAGTGCTTCCAGAAATACATTATTAGGTTTTATTATTGTTCATAATGTATATTGAATTTCCGCATACCTGCTAAGATGGTTAGCCGGCCAATTTATGGGTACCTACCAGTTAAAAAATGTTCTTAATAAAAAAGGTAAATAGTGAAAGGTTTCTTATATTGTGGCACTTTCAATAATCACTATTTTTCCTTATCACACTAACACTCGCACTAGGATTACCTGTGTCGCGGGAGACATAGACAAACACACATGACAATCGGCATCCGGGACCTGGGAAAGCGTCTATATGACGGTAACAATGCTACATATAGACGGTTGCCGTATGTTACCGTAACATATTATGTATATATGACTATAATCTATTATGAATATTAACATGGATTAAGAAAATCACGCCCAGAAAGTGTATTGATTCAATCAATTCTACATTCAATAAGGGAGTATTTTTCCAGGTGGGAGCTCTAAGCGGGTGTTCCGAAGACGACGAACAGAAGCCAAACCTCTGTCGTATATGTGGGAAGACTTACGCGCGACCCAGCACGTTGAAGACACACCTTCGGACGCATTCTGGAGAACGTCCGTACAGATGTGGTGATTGCAACAAGAGCTTCTCCCAAGCAGCTAATTTAACAGCTCACGTTAGGACTCACACGGGGCAGAAACCTTTCAGGTTAGTAATACAAAATACTTAGTAGGTTACAAAGTACGAAAGATTACATGTGATTTTTATGTAACCACAGCCTCAAACCTGTTTTTTAATGAATAATAAATCAAATCGCTTTATGTATGATGATATTTTAGATGACAAAAAACCCAATTAATAACTGAAGCTCATCGGATTTTCCAAAATTTATCAGAGCGTTTGATTGATGCGACGCGTGACCAAAATGCTGGCACATATTTGGCTCAACGAATCTGTATTGCAATTCAACGTGACAATGCTGCTAGTATTCTGGGCACGCTGCCAACCGGTAGCGGGTTAGAACATTTGAGTTATCTATAGGCTATTAATAGCTAGTGGATTGCTCAAATGTTATTGTAGTAGCTGCAGTAGGTATTGTAAGTAATTAGTTATTAGTGTTTTATTTTATTAAAGACACCCATGAAAAAAAAAATTAATAACATTTTAAAGGTAAATTTAGGTTTGTAAATTCATGAACATTTTGATTTAATTTTCACTTTTAATTGGATTTATTTTTAAAGTTTGTTACCAATTTTGTGCATTATATTATCTGGGTGTGCGCTTTGTGTTGTTTTCAAAGTTATCATACTGTCTAGATAACAAAGAAATCCTAGTAATGTACGCAGGGGTCTGTTGTGTAGGTCATCTTTGACTAGAATCGTCCAGGGAATTTCCTAGACTTGATACTAAGGATTCCCTAAAGTATCCTAGTTTCTGATACCTACTTTATATACATGGGTATATAAAGTAGTAAGGTATATAAGGAACTACATATTTACCATAAAAATGTGCTCTAGAGTCACAACCCCATATAATTTGGTTTATCAATCATCGTTCAATCTACGAACGACCAAAATATGAACCGCGACAATCATTCGCGGTTGAAATTTTGCTCTTCTTCGCCTGCAGTACCGTGTCTAATCTTATACTAATGTTATACTAGTAAAAAAAATATGAACAGTGTTGCTAAGGATTGGGAAGCCGTGCTTTTCCATAGATACCGGGGGTTTCAACCTTGGAATCTGAACTGTAGGTTCAGAATCGTAGACGACATCATCTGACACATCTAGGGAAAACGTGAGCCTACCTAGTTAGTATGAAGACAATCTTATATTTACAGGTGTCCAATCTGTGATAGAAGGTTCAGTCAAAGTTCCAGTGTGACCACGCATATGAGAACACACTCCGGAGAAAGACCATATCAGTAAGTAACTTTCAAACACATTCTAGGATTAAGAAAGTCACAATTGATATATCAAGACAGTCAATCTCACCTCGCACCGAAAAATCTGTTCTCTCGGTCAGCGATAATAAGGTAGAAAACTGGACGGCTACATTAGTTTGAGAAAGTGTTCATTATTTTGATACATGCTTGACAATTTTCATCATCATCATCGTCATCTCAGGCATAGGACGTCCATTGATGGACATATGCCTCCCCTATTGATTTCGACAAGGACCTAATAGAAGCGGTCTGCATCCAGCCCTTGCGATCGTAGTCAGGTCGTCTGTTCATCTTGACACTTTTAACTCATAGTAATACAAATATAAAGCGAAGTGAAAATTAACAAACTTATGTTCCTTCGGCCAAATACATGTATCGTCTACCATCCTACGGTTGAAAGTCATTTAATATTTCATGTCATTTATAAGGCCCACTTGCACGCATAGTCAGGTTAAATAAATAAATGTAGAGTATGTAAACTCAGGGTTAGATCATTAAAATTTTAACTTTCATTGTCCCTTGCACATCTATTAGATAACATCAGGATAGCTAACCCGACATTTATTTTTTTTAGCCACTGAGGTTCTATTACTGCGTATAGAGGAGCTATCAAAAGCTAATGTCATGCTTCATTTTGCAAGAGTTTGAAGTAAAGTAATTTGTCATCTCTATACGTAGTAATAGTACCTCAGTGCATAACGTCAATTTGTTTTGACATTCACTAACCTAGAGTTAGCGACATAACTCTCCCACATTGGTGGGTTAAATATTTAGAAAATTAACCCTAGGCTAACTCCTAACTCTTGATGGCACAAGACAAGTTATTTATTTATCCCTGTGTTAGCTGTTAACTCCGAGTTATTTAGGCTAACTCGGGAACGTGCAAGTGGGCCTAAGACATCTCGGTCACACCGGTTGGTGGTCGGTGGACAGGTTGATTTGCTCGTGCAATCATATATTGACAGAATTGACAGTTTCTAATGCTTAACCATATCGCATTTTTAAAACATTTTTATACTATTGTTCATGATCCAGCTGTTAATCACTATCTCACTTGATGGTCAGTGACGATGTTGTCGAAGATGTAATTACGCTAGATCTAGAATGCTCACTAGAATGTAGAATGTTTTCTGGCTCTCAAGGACTGCTGCTGAACACCCTAATTATGTTTAGTAACAGTTTTTGATACTTAAGGGTCGAAGTTAGCCGTTAATTTTTACTTTTACCGTCTTTGATTCTCCGATCCCTAAATTGTTCTCAAGTTGACACCATATTTATTATAGCGTTCTCCGCAAAATAGTGCCTGAATAATGTACTTATAATTATTTTTTTGGTTCTGTGTTGTAGATGCAGGTCGTGCAAGAAAGCGTTCTCAGACAGCTCGACGCTGACGAAGCACTTGAGGATACATTCCGGGGAAAAACCGTACCAATGTAGACTGTGCCTACTCAGGTGCTTAAAATTATTGTTTTTCATTTCATCAATCAATCTTCTTTATTTTTTTCCTGTCCTTTTCCAAGTAACTAAAGCATTCACCGTGCAGTACCTATTTTTGAGTCGCTAGTGACTCGGCTTAATTATTGTATTACTGTCTCGCTCACTCGCCTACGTTTGTCGCATCTTCCTACCTCGTTTACTTTACTCAATGTATCTGTATTACCGATAAATGCGCAAATCTCACAGTTTACCATAAGAACTACAAAGGCTGCGCGTACTGTACGAAGTTGTATATTATAAGTAACTGTTTAATCGATTTCATAGATCTACCGTCTTACTTGACAGTGACGATGTCGTCGAAGATGGCTTCACATACTTACAGCTTAGAATGGCGATGCCAAGGATAGCGGTCTGACGACGTCCAAACAATTACTAGGACGGCTTAAAGTGCGCAGGCAACTTGTATCTAATAGTGCACATACTTAGTGCATTTTAAATAAATATTTTCAACGAAACCATTTGTTGACTGTAGGAAAGAGATTAAGTACTACTCTGCGAGCGCTTTAATGTTAAGTACGTACTTACCTACACTAGAGCGCATTCTTCTTCACATTGTTATAGTGCAATGTTTAAATTTTCAGGTTCTCCCAGTCGGGCAACTTAAACCGCCACATGCGCGTGCACGGCAACATGTCGGGCAGCATGCTCGGCTGACAGTGGATGTCGCGCGGCTACCCGCATTATGCCGTGTGATTTAAGCTTTGGAAATGGAAGCAGTATATAGAGTACGTTAATCTTAACCCATAGCTAGTCCTGGGATTCAATTCCAGGATACAAATCTGTAGCCGAAGCATGTATCACTATGACAGTCGTAGCTCAGCTATAACATCGCAGTGTGAAACTACTGAACTTAATACGAACTGTCATTTATCTAGTACAACTGTGTCACGGAAATATGATAGTTCGGAGTACTGTCGATCACATGTACTGCCCGAACTTCGGACGGTACATGCGATATTCAATAAAATTGTTTATACGATTGGGATGCCATGAGTTTGACGCAAGTCATTCCTGCTTCAGCCATGACTGATGACAAAGAAGCAATTCCTGTTTATATATTTTGAGACGATTGGATAGTTAGGACGGTGCTTGCATTATTCAATTGTGTATAAGTAAGTAGGTACGATTGCGACGATGACTATTAAGATGATGATAAAGAATATTTTTTTGTATATATTCCCAATCTATCTCGGGAATACCGATCCCCGAGTTAGTTCTTGTGAGTCTCACAAGCTTCTCACAAGATAGTTATTGTGATTCTTAGGCCAAATTGTGTTGAACGTGATCATCGCGTGTAAAAGTACTACATCACAAGCTGGTAGTGTGTGGCTGGTGGTTCCTGTCCTATAGCAACTCTGCAGAAGTTAATATCGGCGCGTGGAGAACGTAAGTTCACCTTGCTTCACTCGTTGGTGGTGGACAATTTGCAAAACCTATACCAGCTTATAGATACTAATAATCTTATACGCACGGTACTCCCATGAAACGTAATTTTTATCTTTCTGCCAACCATAAATTACATCACAGAAACATGTTTTTACGCTCCCTCCCCCGTCTTGGTTACGGGCAGTCACAACGAGGAAGAAAACAACCAAGACGTCGCTGGTATCGCTTAACCCAAAAAACCAATCAAGTCAATATCATACCGAATTGATGCAATTAGCTAGTTAAGTTTCAGAAATTAAGTTCACCAAAATTTAAAACTTCCGATTATTAATTTAACCGTCGGTCAAACAGTTTACTTTTTACCGTACAGTTAACCGACGGTTAATTGATAATCGGATGTTTAAGTTTTGATGAACTCAACCCTGAGTATTAACTTTTAATTGGTTAATGAAAACGGAAATATTATTTTCCTAAAGGATTGTCGTATGAAAATTATTGGAAAAATGCTTTAAAAGTTAAAATACCGAATAATCCGATGTTTTTTATTCTCTAAACTTGTAACATTATGGAATAAATGACCGACAGTATAAAAACAATTTAATACTCAGAAAACGGAAAAGACCCAGAATGTAGTGGCAAGCGAACCCAGCGCCACCTGGAAAGAGCTTTGTGTTTTCTTCTCCAATGTGAGACCCTCTCCTCGTTGGTACGATATTTTTTTTTTTTCACCGACTTCAAAACAAAGAGGATGTTTTGAATTCGTCGGAATCTTTTTTTATGTATGTTCACCGATTACTCGAAGACGCCTTACCGAGACTCGATTTTGAGGAGCGTCAATAGATCAACTTGCGATGATAAAATTGCTTATAATTTCTCAGCGTACGATGACGCTGTTACAATATAAGTAATTACCTATTATAGCAAGTTGTAATAAATCTATTGTTTGTAAATACTTACGTCAAGCTTACTAATTATTCAGAAATGTATTTAGTATTTGTTTTCAATGATACCTATAGTGTATATATATATAGACAAATAAGTAGGTACCTATAATAATCATTAAACTAAGTAAATAGATGCTGTAACATACCGGAAAGTATTTCGAGATCTAGTCACTTTGTATTGTAATATTTTCAGTATTATAGATTTATTTAATAGTAAATATACTAATTAAAAATGTTTAAGTATATTATCTACGTAAAATGTCTAGTTTTGTAAGTACCTAAATGAATAAACCGTAAGTACGATATTTGTGGTTTTTTTCTTTATACATATTAGTATTATCATAGACAAATATACTGCCTACAAGGTATTATTATTCATCAAATAATCTTAAACTATACGTACTGCACTGAGGCTACATTGAGAATCTTAAATACATAGGTACTTTCACGCCACTTTCCCGTAGGGATAGGCAGAGACCACAGCCTTCCAAATGCTCGAATATTGAGAATCTCGTGTCACAATGTTTGTTATCGAACTCCTCCGAGACGGCTGGCCTGATTTTTTATTTTATGTTTTTTTTTGGTTATAGATCTGAGAATAGGTTGTAAAGTATTTCTCACCCCCCCCCATTTTTTTTCGTGATATTTTTGTATGAACAAGTTTGAATATGACGGTCGCCGTGGCGCAGTCGTCAGTGTCAGTGATCATGACTTCTGTGTCTCCGGGATCCTGGGTTCGAATCCCGGCAGGGTCAAACATTTGTGCAATGAGTGTAGATTTTCGTCCCGGGTCTTGGGTGTTTGTACAGTGTATTAAAAACGTAAAAAACAATGACATATTCAAATTTAGGCTTAAGAAATTTCTTGTCTACAAGACTTATTACTCGACATTTGAATTCCTAAATGACAATTTAGACGACAAATAATTTTTTTAATGACATTGAAATGTAATCAGAATGCATCATTAATCCAGATATAAATGTATTAATCACTGTTATAAAATTGGTTTAATAGTAATATATTAATGTATAATTTTAGAATTTAGATAGAAGATATATTTGTAAATATGTAATTTGTAATTTTGCATACTTAAATGGTAAGAGCATAGCGATCTAAAAACTACCTTGAATACGAGCATTATGTGTACCTATGTTTCTGCAAAATAAATAAATTTGAATTTGAATTTGAATTTGAATTTGTGTGCTGTGATTGTGTGTGTCCATGCCTCCCGCTACACAGGGAATACTAGTGCGGGGCCTGAGTGATATTTAAAAAAAACACACAAACACACTATAACAAGTTAAGCAAAATAGTTAAGCAGTTTAGGTATTTAGGGCATCTGTTGACGGAGCGACTGCAGGACGATGCAGACATTGAGCGTGAGCGCAGGGCCCTCGCTGTCAGAAGCAGCATGCTCGCACGCCGATTCGGTAACTGCAGTAAGGACGTTAAGACCACACTCTTTAAAACGTATTGCCTTGGCATATATACGTCCCAGCTGTTGTGGATAACGTTCACGCTTAAAGTAATGAACACCATAAGAGTCCAGTATATTGACGCATTCCGCCACCCATGGTTTAGGTGTTCTATAAAATGAGTCAAACTGTAAATGTAGTATTGGTATACACTATGTATGTACGCTTTTTGAGATTTGCTCCTAAATTAACTCATAAATTTGCAGGCAATAACTGTGATTTGATCCGAGCGAAATACTCGGATCATTTGGTTCACGAAAAAAATGTTGAGTTGAGTAACTGAATTTACTTTCGGCGCATAGATAGGTCTACACAGTATATATTCTATCTGATCTATGGATAACTCAGCCTATGGTTATTGGTTAATCTGTGGCCCATCTTCCACCTATCAGCAGGGCTAAATTTCGAGTTTCAGTCTACTTTCAGTATTTTGGCTATTTTACTCAGAACTGAACTGATTATAACAATTAAGTAAGGTTTTCTGCACCTGTTTCTTATTAACCGCATTAAACGTCGCGGGGATATTGTAAAATTCGTCATCGAATCGTATTTTATACACAATATTTGGGGCGCTTTCATATTAATAAGTTGCGGCTTTAATAGCAAAAAAATGACTGAGATTTCGCCAGACGATTCTAATTCCAAGCGCAAAGACTTCATCTGTGGAGTTGTCGAAGGTAATGTTGACATTAACGTATAATAAAATGTTAATGCTACTTACCTGCTCAAAATATTGTGGCAGTGTGAATGACCGCCTGTCTGTCTATTGCAGGCTTCTACGGCCGGCCGTGGACCACGGAACAAAGGAAAGATCTGTTCCAAAAGTAAGTTTTGATTGTATTTTATCGGGTACTTATTAAGACATCTAATTAGAAACTATTTTTGTAGTGATCTTCATGTCTGATTAGTTTTTCAGTACAGTACAGATTTTTCTCTACTCCAAAGGTTGTTTGGCTCCTCATATTTGCAGTCTATCAAAATTTTTAAAAATTTAGCCAACACTAGAATAGTCAAGCAATTTTAAGTGGGGTCGGAGTATTGTTGCAAATTGTATGAAGAGCTAGTATCAAAATTTATTTGGGACTGTATTAAATTGCTTCTATTATAATCATTAAACATATGCAATACCTGGATTACAGGTATCTGTATTGGCCCATAAAAATTTACTCTGTTTAAGCTATTCCGCATGACAATTTTGTTCATCATTATAATAAGTTATATGGTAAATAAAAAAGTAAGGGATATTGAAATCATGCATTAAAGCAGCTTAACTGTTTTTTAGCTAAAATAAAGAAAAAAAATGTGTTGTAATAGATTAAAGTTGAACTGAGCTATTTTATTTAAAAGTGTTATATTTACACTGTCATTCAATTATTATACAGGCTGGCTGGTGAACACTTTACATATTTATATAGAATGCTTCTTGTACTAATGAAGTAAAAAAAAAGGTGCTTAATATTTGCCAATTAACTTGTATTCTGAAACTTTTCCATTGGAAAATTGCTTATCTCAACAAAGCTAAACACATATATAGACATAATTCATAGATACGCATAATTCAGCAAATTCACTCCGTCAGTTGAAATGTGCTCTGGAAAAGTTTAAAAGACTTTATAATTACTCCACTTTACATTGACAAGTAGCAGTTTTAAAACACATATTTACTCAACAAAGAGTGCTGTTTTGGCATGTAACCCTTATAATTAACTTAATATGTAGATTTTCACTAAATTTAATGAATCTTTAGCCTTCTCTTTATCATAATTGCCTAGACACGTCGTTTTGAAGTCTATTATTTGTGCAAAGCTATTTATTTATAAATTGGCAGGTGTTGGATGAGTCAGGATTATTACCAAAACATTGGCATCCTATATAGGCATATATATATCAATGGGGGGGGCCTATGTTCAGCAGTGGACGTCCTATGGCTGAGATGATGATGTTGATGATGATGATGATAGGCATATATATTGTGGTCCTAACTAGCCTGCCATTATTGCTTTGATATACATGTGCTCATTGAGAAGACAATGAGCGCACTAAATTGAAGCTGCCTTTATACTCTGTATCTTCCCACAATAAACATGTGACTAAATCTTTTATCACAGTTCTGTTATTCCCTTATTGTTGAAAATTTTAAGTGCTACCATATTATATTATCACTATATTCTCACAGAGTGGCTTCAAACCAACTCAGGGACTAGTTCTTTTGCCTGACACTTTTCTGCAAGCTACATTAGAAAATATTGAAATATCAATTGAAAATAGGCAGGCATTTATCATTTTTGGCTAGATGCCAGCAAGATTATTTTCAGGAAAGTGCCTCTGCATCTACAGTTTAAAGTATTAACTTATGTAATATTTTAAATATATACAGCCAATTAAAAGTTTTCTAAGTTCCTTTTTATTATATTATTTTATTTTCCGACAGGTGTAACTGCATCCTCTTGCACTCATATGTCGGCAGCATGTAACTAATATTACAGACGATTCTTGTTTAAAACATCTGAGGTCAGAAATTAACAAATTACTTTTGTTAATTTCTGACCTCATATGTTTTTTCCAATTTATGGGAAAGTTATATATATATAATATTTATTAGTCTTTCTCCTTTACCTTTTTATCTACAGTGGGCTATTTTTTTGTTACTAGGCTTAAGAAATGGGGTATGGATATGTATGTCTATGCTCCCAAAGATGACTACAAGCACCGAGCATACTGGAGAGAGCTCTATACCGTTGAAGAAGCAGAGCATCTAACGTCACTAATATCAGCTGCAAAGGCTCAAGGAATCCTGTTCTGCTATGCATTATCACCAGGATTGGATATAACATATAGCAGTCAAAAGGAAATCACAACTTTAAAGAGAAAATTGGAACAGGTACCATTTTAAAAGCATAATCAACTTATTAAAGGCCCATGGATGCAGGCCTCTTTCAACAGGTCCTTGTGGAAATCATTGGGGGAGGCCTATGTCCAGCAGTGGACGTCCTATGGCTGAAATGATGATGACAGGCCCATGGGACATTTGCTTTTCCCTCATACTGAGGGGTATTGATTATAAAGGTAGAATAAATATTTACATCATTAAACTTTTAACATTGAAAAAGAATAGTAATGTGTATAAAGACGTTATATATTTAGTGGCTAGTAACTATTTTCTACTTTTGATATACTGAGAACTTGAAGATAGGTGTTTACAAAAATGTATTTTATGCAATTTGCACTAAATGTAAAGTTTCTTAGTTTGTGAGAAGTAACCTTTGGTACTATTGAACCCATTTGGAATTATCTTTCAGCTGTAGAAAACTACATTATTCCTGTATCAGTAAAATAATATTATATAATTCCAAGACGAATAGGCCAATGCATTGATTTATCAGTGTGTGCTGACTTAATGGTTTGGTATAGGTCAAGGGTCAACATCCTTTGTAGATTAAAGAGGCAAAATTTACCAAATTGTCCAGTCAACATTTTTTTTTTAACATACACACAAGGTCTTCAGGTCCCAATCTGATGACTGATATATAAATATACTTATATACATATACACACACCCAGACACAGGTCAAACAGACATGTTTATACACAAATATTTGACCTGTCCGGTAATCGAACCCGGGACCAGCGGCTCAGAAGGCAGAGTGCTACCAACTGCGCCAACCGTCCAGTAAAATGATACAAATAAAATATTTTCAATAAAACAGTGAAATTTGTAACTAATATTTGATTTTCTACTTCTGACCGACAAAGAGTCGAGGCGGCGTTGGCAGCGCATTTAAGACCCTGTGGCATGAGCTGTAAGAAAGACATAGTACTCGCTCATGGATAATTTGCATAATTTTCAGTGGTTTTGATACTAAATTAAATCTCTGGACATGTATTTTTATGGAACTGAGAGCCATAACTGACTATAGTAAGAGCTGCATAAGGCTCGCGAGCCACAGGTTGCGGACCACTGGTATAGGTAAATATAATGTTCAAAAAATATTTTCGTGAGAGACATGAGATATTGGAGGAGACACTTATTATTATTTTATTTTTATTCTTATTGAAAAGTAGGCAGTTGTAACATATATGATGCATAGATCTTCTATAAGGTCACTATTTTAACTACTGTTATGTTGTATAAGGTGCATTTGTTTGTTTCTTATTTGTCAACAAGAGCACAGTTGTGAGTTGACCAACTGAATGTGAAATGAGTAGCGACAGAACAGAACAACTGAACAGTACTACAAAAACTGACTAAAACTGGTAGATTAATCGTTATTGGTATGTTTCAGGTTTCACAATTTGGATGTACCTGTTTTGCTTTACTATTTGATGATATTGAACCTGAGATGAGTGAGGGAGACAAACAAATTTTTCAGAGTTTTGCACATGCACAAGTGAGTATTTTTTATCAAACTAAAACTGTTTAAATTCTTTCCCTCTTTTGTTTTGTAACAACAATAAATATTCAGACTTGATCGCATGAAAAACGTTATTGACGAAAGTCATTTATTTACCTAAATGTTTTGAACAAGTTATGGGGACTAAAAGCATAAGACAGAAGACAACTAAAGCTAGGGCTAGGGCGCCCCTGCCCTATTAGCCTTAGTTGTCTTCTATTCATCCCCATGTTGTGGGGTAAAATATCATATGAAGAGTAGCTCATCATCAAACAGTTAAAGAAAATGTGGCCTGTAGTGCCTTCGTAGAAGTATACATAATTGTAATCCACTGTTAAATGTACCATTTGTAGTTTTGGATTTCTGCCATTAAATATCTCATAATTGGATTCTCACAGTTGACAATATAATCATAGGAGTAGTAATATATCATTGTTGCCATGTCGACAAGCTTTTTTAGTACATGAACTTATGATTGGCAATGCTAAAATGAGGTCTTTCTATTAAAATGCGGCTAATTTTAGGGACCCTTGAAATACTAAGGATTCTAAATATAAAAATCTCAAGTGTCTCACTTCATTTGTAGCCATGGCGCTAGTGCCGAAATATTGGGAGCTAGAAACAAAAAAATAATGATAAATAATCCCTATTCTAAAGTAAACTCTTATGTTAACAGATAAAAAACACTTTTAAAAACAGTTTATAAGCTAAATACATCTTAATATGTAAACCTTTCTCCAGGTATCAATAACAAATGAGATCCACCAGCATCTCGGCTGTCCTCGCTTCCTACTCTGCCCTACTCAGTATTGTT
This sequence comes from Apeira syringaria, assembly GCA_934044485.1. Taxonomy (NCBI): domain Eukaryota; kingdom Metazoa; phylum Arthropoda; class Insecta; order Lepidoptera; family Geometridae; genus Apeira; species Apeira syringaria. The sequence goes on along the minus strand of OW203661.1, from coordinate 12,598,839 downwards.
CAACCCGTGCTGTACCAACTGTAAACAGCTCGGAATATCTCAACACTTTGGGAACAAAGCTGTCTCAACAGATTGATATCATGTGGACAGGTATGTAACTTACAAAATATTGAGTGACTATTATGGCTGTAAAATTATTTTGGCCAAGGTACCAGTAGTGCATGAAGTATATGCATGTATCAGCAAGAATGCAGAGTTATTTATTATATTTTGAAAATGTTGGGTAAGATTAAAACAATTTTAATATCACTGACTAACCCTTTGAAATGCTACAGAAGGTGGAAACATTCTATAGACAGTTCAGATACATTACTCTTAGAGTTGTACAATTTTGCCCAACTATGATCGATGCGGTATAACACCAAATATGAAGTGCCTCTTAATATCATCTTTTGGCGTCATATATTTTTTGCAGCTTGTAGTTGGCATTTGAAGTAGTTCATATCAGTGCAGTATATAGCATGGAGAGTTCTCTTTGACTTTGTACTAAAGTCAAAAGAAGATTCCCCTTTTAACCAAAATTAGCTAATAAATCGCCACTAGAAAGCGAAAATCTATAGGTCACAAAAGAATGATAATTTTTTTTCTTCCTTACTCCTAACCAGAGAAATTCAAGTCTAGCTTCATCCCTGTTTACAGCCTAGAAAATTGTTTATCTATACCACGTATCTGCGTCTATAGTGTGTGTGATAGCTTACTAGCACCAAGTGTGAATGACCCAATATAGTTCACACGACTTCTGGTAATACATAGTTTGCCATTGATTAGTCATTGTATAAGGATGTGGTTTTTTCATGCACGTGTTCACAGCTGTTAACAGCTGTGTTGTCGTCAAACACTGACAAATGTCAGTTTTAATAACAACATTTTATTTCGTCATCAAAACTGATGTGGTTTTGACACATAATGAATGTATAAAACACGGGAATTACTCACGTAATAAGTCAGAGGGTTCCGACTATAGTTTCAACCTATTTATATAATTTTAGTATTTTCAGATTATTTTATTGAAAGTCCTACATATGTGTAACAATATTGACGGTCGCCGTGGCGCAGTGGTCAGTGTCAGTGACATGACTTCTGTGTCTCCGGGACCCTGGGTTCGAATCCCGGCTGGGACAAACATTTGTGCGATGAGTATAGGTGTTTGTCCCGGGTCTTGGCTGTTTGTGTGTTGTGATTGTGTGTATCCACGCCTCCCGCGACACAGGGAATCCTAGTGCGGGGGTCTGAGTGTGATAAAAAAAAATATATTAAAAAAATATCACTTATGAGAACTGTTCATAGAAGTTAATTCTGATTCAACAAACTTTGATTTAATGTAATCACGTTTTATTTTACTATTTTATTATTCGACAGCAATAATTAACAAATGTATGCAAATGTTAATTAATATAAAAATATAAAGGTATTTAATATTTCTAGTAGGTTTCAGACCCATTTAATCTATACCCTGTGTCACGCAATGACTTAAGAACGACTTTGACGATTTCATTATATTTTTGATTAAGGTTTTCTAGTACTTTGGAGAAGATTCTTATGGAAAAAAACTTGAAAGTTTGCGCGGGTGAAACCCTGTGGTTCTAACGTTAGTCTCTGACCATTTGCGCATGTACCGGAAACAGTTTATCAGTAAGCAAAGTAAGCGAGACAGGAAGATGCAAATACTAAAGCGAGTCAGCGAGACAGTTACACAATAATTAAGTCCAGGCCCTAACAACTCATAAATATATATAACTATGCAGCTATAAGTCTACTGTATGTCTCTCTGGTTTCAGGACCTAAAGTGATATCCAAGACGTTGACGACGGAGTGCATAGAAGAGATAACTCAGGTGCTGCGCCGTCCGCCGGTCATCTGGGACAATCTGCACGCTAACGATTACGACCAGAAACGGATATTTTTAGGTAAGCAGACGTTTGACCAATATCTCAACCGCTGTTCAAATTATTGGTAGGAAAAATTCGGCTACTAGTGGCACTTGAACCCAGGACTGTCCTGTCGCCGTCCTGTCGCTTTGCCATCTAAGCTTTAGTAGCACTCCAATAGCCTTCCGAATTTAATGCTTCCTTTTTTACATCTGAGGGATAGTTGTTCTTAGATGCCAAAGCGACAGGACGGTATTCTCACCAGATGTTAAGTGAAGACGCGGCTTATGATGCATCACCCCTGCCCAGAGCATTCACTCTGTAACTTGAAGATATCCACATTGTAGCCCTATGCACTATCAATGTGAAACCAAAACGCTTGTTTGGTCGTTCCTAGACGGAATAGGGAAGGAGGCTGAAATCGAATTATGTACATAGCTCCAGGACACGCTCCGTGAAATATGAGTAAATTGACAAGACTCCAGTGGTCAAAGCACGAATCACTAACGCAGTGGTACCACATCCTTATTGCAGGGTGAAACAATTCAACTCAGCACTGTCTTTATCTAGTATAACTGGTACATAGAGGAGTGATAATTTCTACGGACAGTACGTTAATGATTGTCCGATTGCGGTACAACATCCCTTTTCCTGTTTGAAGCACCGCACCGGTAACATTTCTAAAAATGGAAAAGTGTCATAATTTTTTGTTAGCGTTTGCCGTGAGGTTTTGTAGAAGCGGATGCAACCTTTTGTTTCGCCATTCCGGCTAAATATCTTTAAAATTTTTTTTTTAGGGATTTTTATGTCTTTAAAGTTCCCAGTTTAAATGGTTGCTATATACATATAATATGACTTGGCACCATTGATTTAATTTTCTTTTATGCTAATGGCAATATTTCATCATAAGCTAAATGCATAATATAAGTAATACCTGAACTGTAAAAAAAATTAAGGTTCGTTAGAATTATATGACCGTCGCCGTGACTCTGTGATCAGTGACATGACTTCTTGTCCCCGAGCTCTGGGTTCGAACCCCAGCAGAGTAAAACCTTCATCGGCAGAAATAAATAAATTGATTGACTGTTGGAAAGGCAAAACAAGAAAAATAGGTCATTTATGTGATATGGGCCTTGGTCTCGGCTGTGTGTCCATGCCGCCCGTGACACTAGAGATCCTATTGCGGGTAGGTGAGTGTCTATTGAAAAGAAAATGAGGGCCAGTTTGGTGTTCGTCCCAGGTCCGTACTGCGGGCGATCCCCGGAACTGATCCCACTGCTGCGCGGCGTGCTGACCAACCCGAACTGCGAGTACAACGCGAACATGATACCCATCTGGACGCTCGCGCACTGGGCCGCCTGCACCTTCGACGCGCCCAAACATAGTAAGTATATTAACTTTTTTTAGTTATTTTATAGAACTAAAAATTATAATTTCCAACTGATTTTTGCCCAAACTAAAATGAATTCCGCTCACTATATACAGGGGTTCCATTTTTAAAAGCACAATTTGATAACGGTTTTGGCTTCACCGGTAGCTCAAGCCGTTGCAACGGCTGCTTCGATCCTCACCAAGGCGTTGGTGGGAATCGAACCAGTGTCCCATCAGTTCCGCAGCCGACGCTCCCACCGCTGGGCCATCATCTTAAATTTAATTCTGGGTTGACTTATTATTATGTGGTGTACCTGACTGTCATAAGTTCTAGTAAATACAGTGTCTTCTTGGATTGCACTAAGTCATGACTTTGTTACAGTGGAAGCTGTATCGTGGGATATAAAATTAGAGCGAGAAAGCGAACAGGGAGTCTGCGACGACGACGCCCCTCTCTCTCTAGGAAAACATGTCTACCATCATAGGCAGGCGTTAAGGTACTCATTTATTTATGTTCTGCTTAAAGGATTTGCGTCACTGCGACCTTAACTACCATAAACATTTTACTAAACCTTGTTTTGTCGGCTACAGTACCGTATGCAGGTCGCCGAACGAAGCTCGTTCACTCTAGATACGCAAGTAAAAACTGGAAGCCCTCCTAAAAGTGGCCTTTATAATTTTAGAAATAGTCTTTAGAAATGGATTATATTATTATTAATATCTAAAATAAAGTAAATAACATAAAAGTAACAAGTATTTTAAACCGTTATAAAAGTTGCACCCCGGTTTCACCATTGCGGCCTACGGTTTTCCCCTTACCGTAGCTACTCCACGCGGACCGAACATTGTTCCAGGTTACCGGTACTGTTACCGTTAAGTTCGGTACCTTTGAATTTCCGTATAACTTAGAACTAAATTTATTTGATAAATCATTTTAATTACCCTAAAATCACGTTTATTGTAATAAAATGAATAATTACGCGAAATGGAACGAAAAATAATTATATGTTCGCCGAATTTGTGGTACATAATTGATAGCTTTTACGGGCTGGCATATCCGTAAAGCGACTCAAAGACTGTGATGAGCATAGATACTTGCTCTCGGGTCTTGGGTGTTTGTATGCAGATTGTTGATTGTATGAAGTATTAAGCTTATAAGTTAAATATATGTATGACCTAAATATGTGTTTTTTCTTTTTGTTTTATATGTAGTGTTGTTGTCAGTAATAAATAATTTTTCTTTCTTTCTTTTTCTTCCTTTCTTTCTATGATTGACTCTTGTGACTCAGAGTTTCCTAGTGTGGCGGTGTGAATTGTGATTGTAAATGCGTAGTGTTTGAGCCATGCACTTTCTTTATACTATTTTATATTGGCATTTCAGGGACGCGATTAACGAATGGCTGCCAGAGTTCAACATACCGAAGACGGCTCAAGGGCCCGTCATAAAGCCGCAGCCAATCATTACAGGTACTTTTTGTATGTATTCTGATCAAGGAACACGTTTTATTACTATTTAACCTGTAAATTAGTCCCTGGGCATATCCTCATAGATATGCCCAATTGTAATTTTAAGCCTTGTTCTCTAGCCGAAAGGTAGTGCATGAGTCAAACGATTTAAATCAGGGATGGGCAAACTTTTCCCTATCGGACCCACATTTAAAAATACACTATCGGGGCTTGGTTTGAAACGAGAAGACAATTTTATCAATTTCAGAAAATATTTTGGTTTATTATTGGGGGCCGGATTACAACCGTTCGCGAGTCGGAGATTACTTGCAGGCCTTAGCTTGCCCATCCCATTTATATCATATATTATATTTGTTATTTATAGGTGCTAATTTTTTCCTACGAAAATCACTGCTGTTCTTGTTTAAATTCATTGTTAAAGGGTGTTTTAACTTTTTTTAAAAAACATACAAAAAATTGAAACTGACTTCAACAACAGTGTGAAATAACTAGTCGAGGTTGGTACCATGATAGTTCAAAAGTAACTATTATCAAAATATTGTGCGCATGGTACCGACTTCGACAAGTTATTTCACACTTTTGAGTGTTGAAGTCCTAGTTTTTGGTAACTTTTTATTTCCCCCGTTTTAGTGACCTTTTCTACTCACGGGATCAATTGTCATTGCGTATGTTCACCGATTTCTTCACCCTCAATTAGGAAGTCGTCCAAGTAGACGCAACACTTACAGTTATTGGGGTGTAACCCAAAATCCGCTGGACCGATGATGAAATTTAAATGGGACCACACGGGAAGCACCAGCTAATAAAAAAAACAAATAAAAAAGAATAATCAAAATTGGTTCACCCAGTCGAAAGTTCTGAAGTAACAAAAATATAATAAATACATATGGGTCGAATTGAGCTTCTCCTCCTTTCTTTAAGGTTAAAAAAAAAAGTTAAAAATAAAACAAAAATTACCTTCTTAACCTGGCACTGCACTCTCATATCATCCATGTCCCATGGCATTGGTTAACTTCCACCCTTGGGGCATCTTGTCTCTTGCTCTTGCGTCTCCACCATGTGTCTTTACCATACCATACAGAGAGGAAGGTTCTGAAGAATTTTGCAATCTTAATCCGGCATCAAGGTTTTACCACCATATAGCTTGTAAACTCATCCACATATGATACTTGTAGGTTCATGGGAGTCACATACTGTGTGTTTCTACCTAATCGTTTTTACCATACACCTGTTAAATGTTGAATGTGTGTCCCTCGCCCATATGCCTGAATAGCTAGAGCATGGGATTCGGCAAAAGGAGAGTTTATTTATATAATTATTAGGGCAACGTATCATAATGCCCCCAGTGTTTCAGATATCAATAGGCCATCGCTGACAATCAGGCGGTCCATGTGCTTGTTTGCCATTTATGGCATAAAAAACATAGTTTAAACTAGTTTTGAGAACGTCACTGTATAGTATATTGAGTGATAGTGTCGTGCGCAGTGCCCCCGGTGCCGATCCTGCCAATCCTGCCGTCGGTGAACACGTGCATGTCCCTGGTGACGGCTACCAGCGCCACGTGCACCACCTCCACGTGCAACGCGCACACCATCCCCACCGTCACGCCGAGCCAGCTGCAGGCCATGCACGATACCGACCGCCAACCGGTGGTGAGTCCACCCCGCTTACTCCTGCACTTGACTTACCTCCCTAGCCACAAGAGACTTGAGATCGAATATGAAGAACAGCCAGGTAGTCCACAGTTAGTGCATACTCGTGTTAGACGTACAATCTATTGTACGTCTCGTCTCTGTCTGTCAGACATATTATATCTGGAAATTCAGTAAACACAATAAGTGCCAAAGACTTACCTTGGCATCAAATCCAAAATGGCTATTCAAAATTTGCTAATGCACAAAACACCCCAAGTGGGACATCAGTGCAGGACTACAATATTATAGGACATACTAATGTCCTCAGATTTTCGCGTGTCTTAAATTGTTTGTATATTTGAACTATAACAGATTTGTTGAACATAATACTTATTTATTGTTATGTGGCCTAAGCATTTTATTGCAAAACAATTGTTTAGTTTAAGTTTATGTCGATGTTTGTTATGTAATGAAATGACATCTGCTGATGAGGGTAGAGATTCGTTACTTTTGTATAAATAGTCAAGATGTTGTTCTATGCCCTTAACTTTTTCAATATGTGTCATTTATTGCCGACTTCGGAAAATTTATTGCAATAACGGCGAAATGACATCAAATGTGCACAATAATTAATGTTTCAATCAAAATCAAAATCTGATGAATGGTGCTGATGACTGGTGTCTGAGGAATGTGATTAAAAATAACTTGTGTTTTCTTTTGTAGGTTTCATCCATGGAGAACTTTAACCCCATTTCAAATCCAGTCATGAACTCACTTGTATCCCCAACCAAAGTTATCCTGAACGAATCTATACCAAACCCAATCATACCCCTAGCTAGCTCCATCTCCCTCCCATCAGAGATACCTATTTCCACCCTTCCTATTCCGATAATGGGTATCAAGTCATTCGAAGAGAAGAAGTGTGAGATCAGTGAAGTAATTGAAGACAGTGTATTGTCAAGTGACAGTTTTGATAAGAAATATGATGATAATATAGTTGTGGATGAAGTGGTTGAGGAACAACGAAATGGTGACATGAGTGTTGGTGGTGAGTTCCATTTTATTATCTTTTCAGAAGTAAATCGAACCACTACCGGGAAGTAAATAAAATAATTCAGAGCTATTCCTTTAATAAACTTTACGATATGATTATTTAAAAAATACATTGTAATTTCATCTTCTGTATTTATGTATATCTCTAACAAATGGCTGGCTCCTATGGCTGATATGATGATGATGATTGATCGAGTGTTCTAAGCAAAGAAAGTCTGCTAAATGTGTGTAGGTTTATAGTTTTCGAAATATTTATTAAATACTTTTACCTATATTTACATGTGCGAGGTCGGGGCGAGCCCTTTCTATGTTATATTATGTTTATCATTTATTTACTGTATACATATTAGGCAGAAAGGGCAAGGTTGAACTTGCCTAATTCGACTGTTGTCCTAGTTACATATAATGGTCAACAACTTCGAGAATCTTGTTCCCAGTCGGTAGTGGGGCGGGCGCAACATGGGCATTTGACATAGTAGTGGCCTTGTCTATGTTTATTTTGAGGCCCACCCTTTGGGAAACTTGATTTAGGCCTTTGAGCATTGTGCTGATACTTATGCTTAATTGATGGTAAACTCTTCATTAATCATAAGTATTCAACATCTTCCTTTTATCGAGGTATTTAACTTTCTAACAGCTTGTTGAGTCAAACTTAATGTCCTCAAAGTGTTTATAAACCAAGGTGTGTGTGTTCTATGAGATTACCAGTGATTATTGTTGAGCCTTGTGTCCGTGATACACGATTCCGATCGTAAATTGTGTTTTCGATCGACTTTCCGCAGATTAGTACTTTTTACGAAACACTAGCGCCCGTTTGGAATCGAGTTCGATGGAATTATTCAGATCTAAATGAAATCAACGTCATTCGTTTTTTTTCGTACTCTTGACGTGATTTTTGCGTGACGTATCGACTTTGGAATCGTGTATTGGATCGAAATTCCACAGCTTTGGAGAACTAACTTTGTGTTTGAGTATGACGTTGAATGAGATTGGAACTGATTGGGTTGGAAAGTGGGTTCAAGAGTAACCCAACCCAGCTGATCAGTTTAAATTAAATGTGTTTGACCTAGTAGAAGAAGGTCTGCATTTACTATTTATTAACTCTAAAATAATATTCTAATATATTCACTCATTTATTATAAAGGATGTTAACAATGATTTATATATCAGTTTTCTCCATAGATACACCACAAACGCTAAGTCCTAACAGGACAAACATACCAGATCTGGGGGAGCCTTTAGAAGTGGATCCCCCTTCTACAGCAGCCACGGAATCAGACATTGTCATGAATGATGGCATGAGTGAGGTAATATACCAAGACCTTCCATCCCGCCTCTACCTGCTGTCTTGGTCAGGTTGTTACAGCTCGCTAGTGCACTTACTTATTTGCTCTTGCCAGTCCATGATCGCCACTCGAGAACTCTTTGATAACATCGGCCTTGTGGCTGATATGATATGTGCACTGTCCACTGCCAATTCAACTTACTAATCCTCCTCACTATGCCAAAAAACATTTTTGTATGATTTGTTATGAATATCCTAATTTTTCATTCAATCTCGTAGAATAACCTCGAAAATAGTGCGTCGTGTGACCTTCAGCTTAGTTAAAAGGACCGTAAATACTGTAAATCACACTGAAAATAAAAAAAAGATGAAAGGAAGAAAATATTTCTGCTCCACCTGCTAATGTGGTGCATCCCCCCAGACCCTATCTTCTGTCATGCTTTACAAATAAGCGATACGAACTTTTAAAACTGTTTTAATGATTATTTTTCATATTATTTCATTAAACAGTTTTTTTTATAACAGTTAAACAGTTTTTAACCTTTAGGGTAGTATTGTTCAATAAATCAATTAGATTTGATCGAAATAAATCACATTGAATTGAATACATCAAGTCATGTGAATGTCAGAGGTCACATAGTAGTCAGTACTAGGCGAACCGAGACCGCGTCCGCTCCTTACTCTCCTGGAAAAAGATCACCGAATGTGGTGGAAACTATAGTCGGAACCCTCTCACTTAGTAATTCCCGTGATTTATACATTCATAAAATATGAACGCATATGTACGTATCAACGCAATGTAACGCCCGGCGGTTTCACCCGCGTGGATTACGATTTTTCCGCTACTTTAATTATCCCACGGGAACTATATTTTTTCCGTGATAAAAGTAGCCTTATGTGTTAATCCAGGGTTTTAGCTATCTCCATGCCAAATTTCATCGAAATCGGTGTAGCCGTTTGAGCGTGAAAAAGTAACAAACAATATAATATTAATAGGACAACAAAGTTAAATGCAAGCTTTTGCATAAATAAATGATTATATAATATATTATGCTTACTTCAGAATGGATCAATGCAAGTGGAGCCGAGCAACAGTCCGCTGAGCTCAGACATGATGGTCGAACCGCCGGAACCTACTGATGTCTCAGATGAGTATGTATTTTTACTACTAGTTTTACATGTGGGTGTAATTTTATGCAAAAATATAGGTGGAAAATGTGTAGTTCAATCGTATATAATGAAATTTATGTGGGATGGGTACCGTGCACACTGCATTATATGATTGGAACGAAATATTGTGTACTTAATACTCAATAACAATCACCATTTCGATATGGTATTTTAATGAATAGTGGGGTAATTATTTTATGCAGGGTATCACTAAACACGCACACATTAACAGCTATAAGATAATATTTGACGGCCGCTGTGGCGCAGTGGTCAGTGACATTGAATTCTGTGTCTCCGGGACCCTGGGTTCGAATCCCGGAAGGGGTAAACAATTGTGCGATGAGTGTAAATGTTTGTCCCGGGTCTTGGGTGTTTGTGTGCTGTGATTGTGTGTGTCCATACCTCCCGAGATACAGGGAATCCCAGTGCGGGGTGCGAGAAAAAAATATACACTAGGGGTGCGCACACACTGTGCCTAACTTGTTCCGTTTTTTGCGCGTTGTTGGATGGAGTATTGTAACATACTCCATCTAGACAGGCAGGTCTTACGTAATCAAAGCTTCTGTGTAAAAACGTTTGGTAATGGGTTAGGTAGTGTTTCCACATAACTGTTCTTTTGTCTCGGATTTTCAGTGTTTTCTAAATTGCTTTTAAAGCCGCCCTGCCAGTTTGGTTTCAGTATCAAAAGTGAAGTGCAAAAATCATTTCTTGTTGTATTTCGTTTAAAATATCAATAACATTAAGTTTTAATTACCATAAACTCGTTATACATTCCAGGCCAGTAGATATAGAAGAGTCGTGTATCGACGCGAACGCGCTGACAGCGGACGACCTCCTGTTGCTGTGCGACCTGTTCTACCTCCCCTTCGAGCACGGGTCGCGCGGGCTGCGCCTTCTGCACGACTACAACTGGCTCGTCATCCACGCGGCGACCATGTTGCCTAACGCTAACAAACCTGAGGTACGCATCTACAATGTTACCTTTTTTTATACTGTACTAACGGTCCGCTCCGGCTTTGCACGGGTAAAAAATTGTTAATAATACTAAAAATGCTAAAAATACTAATATAATTAAAATTACAAAGATCCCTAATTTTTTGAAAATTTATAGCCTATGTTACTCAGGATGAATGTAGCTTTCTAATGGTGAAATATTTTTTGCAATCGGCACTGTAGTTTCTGAGTTTATTCATTACAAACATACTTACATACAATCTCTTTATAATATTAGTATAGATAGATTTAGTGTTTGACCGCTATCTCACTTGATGGTCAGTGACGATGTGGTCCAGCGATGATGTTATCACGCTAGACCTAGAATGCTCACTGGCTCTCAAGGATTGCTGCCTGAATACACTATGTGTGGTGACAGTTTTTCAAACTTAAGGGTGGTAGCTAGCCAGGTGGGAACTCGAAAGTACCCTATCACCATGATGGGAATTTGATAACGGTGTTACCTTCACTGGAAGCTCAAGCTGTTTTGTTGGGGATCGAACCAGTGTCCGTCAGTTTGATAGCCGACGCTCTCCCTGCTGAGCTGTCATCGCTTTAAAATTTATTGACATTAATATATTGCTTGCAGTGATGCTTCTCCTGCAGATGCTTCAACTGATCACCTTGAGGGTAGTTTTTATAGAAAATGAGCGTTGCTGATTCCATTGCCTGGTTTAGAGTTAGCGGATAAACAGACGCTTAGTGCCACTTCCTTTCATGCTATATATAGATTCTATTGGTACCAGAAACCGCGGCCACTAGAGTATTTATTTTTTATCAGCTGCGCCCCGCTGTTTCACCCGCGTGGACTACTATTTCCTCGCTACCTCAGTTATTCACTCAATTTTTTTAGGAATAAAAGTAGCCTATGTCCTCATCCAGGTTATAAGGTACCTACGTTTCGAATTTCATTCAAATATATCAAACCGTCAGGGCGTGAAGAGGTAACAAACACACATAATATATTTGCATTTATAATATTAGTGAGATTGTACAAAGTTTTACAGCTTATAAATGCTTCTATAGTAGCTAAGTAGCTACTGTACAATGAAATCTGGCTCATGTGCAATGGTCTATCGGTAATAAGACCATTGTGCATGAGCCAGATTTTTGGTTGCAGATCCAGAATGCTCTATCTATCATAACCTTATACTGGATATGCTAGAATTATCTTCGAATCCATTATATATTCAAAGATATACGAAGCTATTGGTAATTAGTTAGCGATACGCGGGGCAATGTATTGTTTCTTGATTTTATTAAAAATCACATCATATAGTAATGCAGTAAGTATGACCATTGAAAAAACCTTTAGAAAAAAAAAAGGTACTGCTTTTACTTTTTTTTAAAGTTATTTTACCGACACCTACCTACATGGCATTGGCATACGCCTGTCGCGTATTGCCAACTAATTATCAATAGTTTTGTATACCAATCCCACTAATATTATAAATGTGAAAGTTTGAATTGATAGATGTTATAACTAACATCTATCAATTCAAACTTTCACATTTTAAGTAACCTTAATCATACCCAAACGGCTGGACGGATTTGAATGAAATTTGATATGTAGATACTTCAGGTCCCAGAATAACAAATAGGTAGCCTATTTGTTATTCTGGGACCTGAAGTACTTACATATCAATTTTTTATCATCATCATCTATCATCATCACGCGGGTGAAACCGCGGGGTGCAGCTAGTATTACAATATTTGTGGTAGGTGAAAAATATGACATAAACGAGATTAATATAGTTGTGTTATTAGAGAGCCTTTATCCTTATGTTCAGACAGGTGAATGGCGTCGCCGCCGCAGTCGGTTCGCGTGGTGGATGTCCCGGACTCGGCGGCTCGCTCGGCGCTTGTCGCTCGTGCCCAATAGAGAACTGTACACGGAACTGCAGCCCTACGTGTGGGACTTGTGCGCCGTATTGGGACTCCTCGACGGCTTCCTCAGGTGGCTCGGTGAGAATATATACCAGTATACAAATACAAATCATTTATTGGTAACTCCAATGTTACAAGTCAGTTTTTGTAAATAAACTAATAAGTAAAATTGATGCGTAATTCAATATTAAATGGATTTTATACAGATATATATAAATAAATACATTAGGTATTGTGATACATTTTCAGTGAATAACAGCATAGGACGGTGGACCGACTAGGTGGACAGATGACCTGCTCAGACCGCAGGAAACGGCTGGAAGCGGGCTGCTTCCAAACGGTCCTTGTGGAAATTAATGGCAGAGGCATATGTCAAGCAGTGGACGTCCTATGGCTGAGACGATGACGATGAATTATTTGTCATCAATTTAATAACAAAAGTATAATTTTTTTTAGTGCGAGGAATTAGTTCCTTTCGCTAAATAGATTCTCTTTGGATGATATTTAGATCTTTCGATTTACTTAATCATTTTGTCAATATTGTTATTGGTATTAATTAATACTACCACCGGCCTTGTGCTGGTTTTCCCTTTTGTGTGTTTGAAATTTGTTGCGGATTACGATGACTGGCACTGTGAAGGGTAGGCTAGCTTGTTCTCATACATTTTTTGGTTTCTTCGTATCACAAACTCTGAAACCAAACAAATAGAATAATATAATTTCTTTAGAAAGTTTTCCATTTAAAATCCATTTACATAAAAAACTATTACTTTTACTTTTTTTTACACCTGGCATATATAGTAAGGAATGAATGTAAGAAAGTGTGGAAGTGATATTGAGAGGAGAATGACTACTGTGCATATGTTAAATAGCCGGGAGGTGGATGGACTCCGTTCTAGTTTTCCGGCTTTATGGTTATCCCGAAGAAAATATAGGTTTTCCGGTATAAAAAAGCTCCAAGCTTCAAGCTCCAAGGTCTTAACTCCAAGGATGTATTCCCTATACCAAAATTGATAAAAAATTGGTTCAGTTTTCTAGGCCTGAAAACGTAGCAGTCAGTCATATTTTTTCATCAACGCCTATTTTTACAATATTAGTAAATATTATTTCATATTTCTTATATTATTTTACAGAACTTGGAAAATTCCCGCAAAATCTAGCAACAAATATGCAAGGAACATACACATGTAAGTTATCTCTCATCATTTGTAGCACAGGCATGCTGACACAGTGATTCCATTTCCTTATTGTGTACACCATATTGTGTATACCATATGATCAAAATATAAAATAAGGTAAACATTTATGCTTTGCCAAATATATTAATAGTCTAATAATGTACATCTCCGTTGTAATTATTATTAATTTTATGATTTTATTGATATAAATAATTATTGTTATTTTTTCTGCTCTAGTTAAACGTCCAATATTACCATAAATATTTGCACGCTGGTGTCCAGCAAAATGTTGTAGGTCTGCATTGTACAATAATTAAGCCACCTTTATGTACCAACATTTTATGCAAATAAAACATTCTATTCTATTAATAATATTAAAACTCACGTTCATAATTACTTTACACTGTTTTTTACGGGTATAACGTGGTACTTACGCGTAGTCGATCACGATCGACAATTGTTTCGGATTTTTCTTCCGGAAGCGTTCATCGGATCTTGAGTGCGGTGCGTTAGTCGTAACGTCCCGTAAAAAACAGTGTAAAGTAATTCTATTCTATTGTTGTCCCTCGGCAATTATCGACATTAGTTGCTTCTAAACGATCATAGCTCGTGTTGGTGAGAGCGTTGACTGTCGGGACCTAACCTAACGGTCGCTGATTCGATCCCCACCAGTGGCTTGAGCTTCCGGTAAAGGAATAATGGAATAATACATCACCCATACGGGTGAATATGACTGATTCTTAATTGAAACACCTAAGCAGATAAATAATCCATATTCAAAATAAATTCAGTTTGATTTCATTTGAATAAAAATACAAATGTTTTATTTAGTAGTAAAAGTAACAACTAGTCAACCAGGGTTTGTAGTATTTTGTTTCACAGCTTGTTACAGCGGTACATATTGAAAAATGCGTTATTTGTCGCAGGGTTTTCGAAAGGCTGGCGCGAGACTTTCGAAAGCGGCGCTCAAGAGCCGTGGGTGTTTAGAGGCGGACTTACCGCCGACCTGCGGCGTTTGCTTCCAGTCGAGTGCAGTGGCGATGTACTGAGGCCTCAGGTCATTCCCTCCGCGCCGCCCTTAGTCGTGCGCCCTTATACACACAGCGACGAGAGAGCGGTACGCAATTACATGTACTTATACAAACTATTTCATTTGTTATACATAACAGTATAAAAAGTTTATTTTTGTTTCACTTAGAGAAACAGATAAAATGTTTTCTATCTATCGATCTATCAACCTCTATCACCTTGTTGTATAAATAATGTCCATATATACCATTTTGTCTGTAGGTGTGTGAGATATGTCATCAAACGTGTCGAGACGGATCAGACTGCACAGATTTGTTCCCGGCCGATCTACAGACGCTACCCGCAGATAGGTGAGCATTATTTATCTCAAGTACAACGAACAGCACCGTACAACTGGGTTGTGAACCCTAGGCGAAAGCTACGTTACTAATATTATAAATTTGATAGTTTGTATGTTTGGTTTTTCTTTTCTTTTCACATTTACGTACAGTATAAAACAAAAAAAAAAAATCTAAATAATAATGTCTTGAACAGAATAATGAAGCGATGATTGCTCAGCGGTGGGAGCGTCGGCTGTCAAATTGACGGACGCTGGTTCGATCCCCACTAACGGCTTGAGTTTCCGGTGAAGGTAACACCGTTATCAAATTCCTAGCATGGTGGTAGGGTACTGAAACAAAATGCATCGTAAATATCTCCATTATGTTAATTATTGTACTTGTTCAAATTAGGCAGATACCAATAAGGTATGTTCTAATTTTGAATTGAAAAATTCGGCTACTTGTGGGGTTTGAACCCACGACTATAAGCGTCCTGTCGCTTTGTCATCTAAGTTATCAATTCGGTTTGAACCGACATCTGAGGGCATGTTTTTCTTAGCGCCATCTACCTTTAATTGTATGAGCTATTAGTAGAATTGATTAAAACTGATGAACGATTGTATGAACTATAGCTTAGAACGGTATTTGTAGATACAAGAAAGACGATAGACGATTTTTTTCGATTTTCCTTTAAAAATATGAATTTAATTTGAAAATTAATTTGGTTATATTTAGTTATTTTTAAAAGTAATGTGTATATTGCAGATTAGTAATGCCTTTCCTGACATTATCGCCCGAGTTCTGCATGTTACTCGAAGACGATGACGACCACATGCCCAATGTGAACCAGGACCAACCCGCTGAGGGAACTATTGAAAGTAGGATTAACGGTAAGTTACCTTATAACAGGTAGTTTACATAAGATGTTGTTCAAATAATGAGTAGTATTCTCAATTACATTCTACTTCATAAAATAGTGTGGAATTTTACTACACCATTTCAAGAATATTACAAAAAAACTGTTTGAGAAGTTATAACTAAGTACATAGTATAATAAGTATATGAATCTCAAAAATATAGATTTAATAAAATAATGAAGAATACGTAAATTATTGTATTTGTACTTTCAATTATATTTTCATTTAAATCATATTTATTAGTACTCAGTTTGGTCAGGTAATTGTGAACATGTTTTGACGTGATAACGTTTTATATTGAATGAAATTGATGAATACCAGCAACACTCATGAAAAATAGTAACGTTCCGCGTAACGTTCCACCTGAGTTTTGTATTACATCAAAGTCAAAGTCAAAGTCATAAATGATTATGACGTTATCACGTAAATCTATCGTCCGTAAACCGACTTTACAGACAACCAATTTAAAAAAAATTTAATATTTAAATAGGTATTTGCAAATATACGTTAGTGACATGATTAGTCCGTACAAACAGACAGAAAGAAAAGAAACAAAAAATTAAAAATCTAAATTAGTTCTATGTCACTTCTTACATCCCCCTACTAGAGTCGGTATATAGCATTATTTTTTTCATTGTACAGAAATTCGACCTCTACAGTTTTATTATATGTATAGATGTTAAGTGATGTTGCTGTAAACGATGAACAATTGAAATGTCATGTATCTGTATCATGCACAGGTACACGTAATCGGATAGTGGGGTACGCTTGCGCAGTACTCAACAGTGCAGAGTTCTACCGGAAACAGGAAGTCGCCTGGATACCTGAGATGTGCAACAAGTACCCTATAGATCTGATACAAAGGGACGATCTCTCACAGGCTGCTAAGGTACATAATCTGTCTCCTTAAACTATAATAGCTCTATCACAAGCTCGGGAAAGAATTAGGTGGTTAGGAACCTAGGCTGTTACCGCGGCAGGCGGCGAAGAGCGATCGCAAAGATAAAGCGTTGGATCATTCTCATTTGACGGCCAGAATCGCCGTGGCGCAGTGGTTAGTGTCAGTGACATGACTTCTGCGTCTCCGGGACCCTGGGTCCCGGCAGAGGCAAACATTTGTGCGATGAGTGTAGATGTCTGTCCCGGGTCTTGGATTTTTGTGTGCTGTGATTGTGTGTGTCCATGCTTCCCGCGATACAGGGAATCTTAATGAGGGGGTCTAAGTGTGTTTAAAAAAAATGTACTCCATGTACCCCATGTACATGGCCAGGATGTAAGGTTCTAAGGAACTATTGCAGGAAGCCGCTAGAAGCGGGCTACTTCCAACCGGTCTACTTATGTTCGTAATTATTTTTAAATGCGCTTGGTGCAGCTAGTGTTACATAATTTAGTTGTTCATATATTTTTCCCGGTGTGTGCCTAAAGTTGTGATGAAAAATTGTTTTTTTGGTCACATATGTGTTAATAAATGTTTCTCGATGCTAATAGCTGGGTGTTTATTTCGGTTATTACGATTCTCATCAGATGCCAAAGTTTGATTATCGCTTTGCTTGCGTCTTGAAAATCCTGTAATAAAATGTATAATGTATTTTCATCATGTCGATATGTATTATGCGCGGGCAGGATTGCGTGCGCGAGTTGCACCAGTGGGCGGGCTGCGAGCGTGCGCCGGCGGCGGTGACGCGCGCGCACCCCGCGCTCGTGACGTGCGCCGTGCCACCCGCGCGCGACCCGCACCGGCTCTTCACCTGCCTGCTCGCCGCGCTCCGGGCGCACGGTGAGTGTTGTGCAGGTTCAGTGGCGGATTAACTACGTAGCAAGAGTAGCAAATGCTACAGGCCCCGCGTAACTACAATTTCTGGCCGCAATAAAGTATCTATTTATATCGGAGTGTAAAAATATTGAATAAATAAGTTTTCTTTCTTTCTTTCTAATATTATTTATTCTAATGTGACTAATATTATTTATTCTAATGTGACTAATATTATGGACAGGAAGAAAAGATTTGGAAATGCTATTTTTTGAGTTTACCTTAAATTATTAAATTTTGAAACATTAAAACTTGTTAAAAATTAGTTGACATAGAAACAAACACGTTTAAATTATCTTAATTTTATTATAAATGTACCTATGTATATATTAAATATTGAACACGATTTATTTAGTGACAATCGATATGCGCAGTGCTATTTATAAATTACGGCATATTTAAAGTTTTATTAAATTTAATTTTTTACATCCCCAGGCGTTAACGGTGTCCACGCCTGCATCAACTCTACAGATTCGTATCTACACCAGTTCTACGGCAAACTCGGCTTCGTGGAGGTCCATCGCAGCGACGCGCGCGTTTATCTCGCTCGCTCCTTCTAGCGCTGTCTCATTCACACCGCGTCCTCGGGGGTGTGCGGGCGGGGGAGGAAGCGGAAGAGAAACGTGTGGAAACGAGGAAGGAAAACAGTTAGATAGCGTTATATGGAGTGACCTATTTCAGTGAACATGGATAGTTCTTCCAAGTATTAGTGAAAAAAGTGTTTAAAAACTATGCTTATAAATCGTGTCCGTGATAAATTGATAACACAATCAGTCAAAGTGCTAACGTTTGGTCAATTTTGTATATAGTGTATTACTTAAGTATTATACGGGTAAGGCACAAAGCTATAGATATCATTCAAATTGAAAGTGTTTTTTCAGGGGTTTCAGCGTCAACATAGTGCTATTATAATGGCTAACTGGACTCTTCAGATCACAAAATGTGTTTTATTTATTTACTGCTGACCGGACAAATGTTGTACTGTCTGAATATTGATATCGAATTTTATTGGTAATATTAATAAATAAAAATAATATACAGATTACAGACTGTCGATCGCGTCAACTGTATAAGACATTAATGTTACATTGAAAAAGTTTATATTATAAAAAGCACTAAGGTCACATTAGAAAATTGAATATGCACTTTAATTTTTCTGAACTTTTTTCATATTTTTAGTGCAATTTTTCATATTTTTCTTTGTTCAGAAGAACCTCCTGCCCATAACAAAAATAGGTACAATTTGTAGCCTGCTGTCTCTACAACAGGCTACAAATATTAAAACTTAAGGAAACTTAAGAAAAAAAAAACCTAAAACTTCAATAGTATTCAGTATTTAGACTAAATTCAATAAAGTAATTGTGTTCATCATTATCATCATCTCAGCCTTAGTTGAGTAGCCATGGCTGAGGTGGTAATAGTGCTAGGTAATAGGAATAGCTAACACATTTGGTAATGTCAAGACAATCTAATTTATTTAGTCAATTTATGTTCATACTAATCTGCTGTTATTCCTGACATTTCTACTAAGTTTTTGAACTGGACATGAATTAACATAGTTCTAATTTAGGCGTTTATAGCCGGAAATTCACTACTATAACAAGTCAATAGTTGGGAGATACCATTTTTCAGCCTAATATTATGACAACTTGCTAAATAATTAAACAAAGTTTGAACTGAATGATTGAAACATTGCATCTTAACAACCATAATTTAAAAAATGTAAATTTTGTTATTGGTAATAGGCAAGCGTTTTGAGCATATATGACCGCAATCGAGAGTACATTCCAGTATACTAGACATTTTCGCTTGATTTGAAATGTTTTTGTTGTCGCTTAGTATCTTAGTATCTGATAAAATATCCCAATTATTATATGAACATGTTTATTATTCATATTGTTTTGTTAACTTACTCTTTTCCTTCTTAATTACGTCTTCATTATAGTGCATAGTATCTATCTCGCTGTTTCTAGAGCTGTTCCTTTCTCAGCACAATTTGAGGAATGAGAGTTTAGTAGCATGAAAAAGAACTGCTCTTAATAGTGAGTAAGAAAGTAGAGCCTGTGAAAAATTAATATTACTGATTAAATAATAGGTAGGTCTTTTTGTACTACGAAAATATTCTTACATTCAATCAAACCATCATGTTTTGGATATTATCACTGTCTCAGTAACGAATAGTTACTAAATTAATTACTAACATAAAAGAAAATAAATTATATACTTTCATAATGTGTCAAAAGCACGTCAGTTCTAATAAGAAAATAAATTGTACAGTAAATAATTAAAATTGCTCATTGCACTGTAGGTTTATTTCACTTTTTAAATATTAGGTAGGTACAGACCACAAGGAAAATGGTCAAATGGGCAAAAGTTTCTTTGTAATCACAATAGCGATAAGATGAACCTATCTAGCAATGAAAGAGTTGCATGAAAAAATCAACTTTGTTGTTTAATGTCAAATAATCTATGGTAGTAGACGATATGTCTACTGTACGAGATAAGAAGAGTTCACCTAAAAATGACCAAATGGCTAACGAACGACCTGTCTATTCTCCGCGTAGCACGCCGCCTATATTGCCAACTATACCAACATCATAGTGTATTAGTTTAGTAGCTAGTTAACAGTTGTGCACTATGATGGGACGAGAGAGTGTGTTAGGTAAACATATAAATTATGAATAACAAAAGGTGACATTTGAAGTCTGGGCAAAAATATATCGTGTTATAGGGAATAAATAATAATAGATAGACATCAATCATCTCGCATTATCGCTAAAATTAGTCAAGTGAGACATTTTAAGCATTTTAATCTCAGGGACAGTATTTATGAGCCTAAATTACCCAACCAATCAATGCTTGATTCCTTCTTGTATCCGATTTCATCTCAGACTCTCAGACTTATCATGCAGACTCCGGCAATTAATTGTCAAAATGATGTGTCAAACTTACCAGAATTTAAATCAATAAGTATGAATGTAAGCAATGCAGTGCATGTGACATGGCACACTGAGTAAGTATGGATGTCACATTGCCATTCGCCTGGAGATGAAAGGGAAATGAGGAGTGAAATTATAAAGTGTGATAAATCTGAAACTTGCAAGTTTTTCTCATTCACATAGTTGTTAGGTTTGCCAGGATGCAATTGGTATCGATAGGTTAATATCTGCGCGACTGTCCTAGTCAAATTGTTTGATTAGTAAAGACTGATATGAAGGTGATCCATAATTGTGAAGTTATAAATTGATAATGAAGGTGAATTGTATGAGTAGTAGAAGTGTTCTATCAAAAAACTTTATGTTTAGGACTTCTTTATTTTGCTGGTTTATAAGGAGCAAACGTATTAAGACGTTGCAAGTCTATGGCATGCTGTAAATCGCTTTGCACGTTCATTTTGTAGTGAACATCCAGTGTATATGCTTGTCAATGATTTAGTCCATTATAGACCAGAGGTGATGAGCCATACGACCATCCAAGAACTTGTATAGAAATGTTAATGTATGATAGTTGTATAATCTTTGCAGCTTTTAGCTTTTAAGCGAATTCAAACATAAAGCACATCGACGAACAGGAAGAAATTCGTCAAACCTGTTATTCCCTGTCTCTGTCGCTCCTAAGTGAACATATTGCACATTCGCACAGAGTTAATCAGTTCAATAATAATATATACACAGTAACGACAGAGACAGCGAATAACAGGTCAATGTACGAAACTCGTGCTCCCGCGACTGTAATTTAGATAACTGAGCATCACAATGATACTACAAGTTGTATAGTAGTTACGAAATGCATATGTAGGTATAATATGTGGTGGTGTTTCCAGTCTCATATAACCTTTGTTTTAGGAACGCTTATCCCCACTATGCCGAATACATAGTTTTTAAGTTAGTTTTAATAAGATAATATTATGCTTGCTTCTATCTAATGTATATGTTTATATTGTTATTATATTTTTTGTAATTTTATATCATTAAGTTGGACGAAAATGTCGTTAAATATTTATGTTGTTATCAGTCAGCGGGATCTAACCATCACAGGTAATAGTGGTTCCGTATATGCCCTACGAGTGTGCTATTTTGTCACTGTTTTAATCTACGTTCTTATCGATTTGATAGGACAGCGTAATCCGGCGACCCGCAGACGTGTAGATCGACATAATGAGATATAATATATCCTGAAATTTTTGGTTGTATTTTGTATCGAACGAAAAGACACAATGTACGGCTACATTGCCATAAATAAAAAGAAATTAGATGTAGCTTGTAACGTCTACCAGTGTTCAATCAGTGAATCAGTGATCATCTCTAGAATAAATCTCAGAAAAGTGGCGCTTGTTTCTTTGCTAAAAGAATAAATCACTACTGCTGCTTACTATTTATTGTAAGCGGCGCGGATGACTCCTTGAGATGTACTCCACAAGAAATGCATTTAAAAAAATTGAGGAATCTTTTGTACATCTATAACATGTCTGCTTTTGTAAAGAAATAAGTTCTTTTTTATCTAGAATGTTCCATGGGGACTAATAAGAGTCGCCTAATTAAGCTTTCAATTATTATTGTCTCGTCATTATATATATTGTTTAAAGATGCAGTTTTCAAAAACATTATTTGTAAACCACTGCAATTTTTTGAAATTATACCAAATAGGTAGAATTGCTATAAAATTGTGGTGGTTTGCGACACATTTGTGACTGAGTAAGATGTAGAGAAATTAAGAATTTTCTTTGTATAATAATTGAAATTAATTTTTATTTTAATTGGAACATTATCAGTTAATTTAATGTTGTATAATATCTTATGCCTCACAGTTATTTAAGCGATATTAATTATTC
The DNA here is from genome assembly GCA_934044485.1 of Apeira syringaria. Classification (NCBI taxonomy): domain Eukaryota; kingdom Metazoa; phylum Arthropoda; class Insecta; order Lepidoptera; family Geometridae; genus Apeira; species Apeira syringaria. The sequence goes on along the minus strand of OW203661.1, from coordinate 12,576,026 downwards.
TTGTAATTTTTTTACCAATGTGGTGCATATAAACGCTAGTGTCAGTTCAAAAACAGTATTGTATCGGAGATTTTAAATAACACAAGTATCTCCATACCTAGTTACGTGCATTTTTATACAATATTTTATCTACACTCATGGACAAGCAATAAAAATATACCTACTGGGATGTTTTGGACATGTGAAAATTTCTTTTAATACTCTCTAAATCTGGTGTTTGAACACTATCCTCACTTGATAGTCAGTGAAGTTATGATCGAAGGTGTAATCAGATCTAGGATATTTACTGGCTCTCAAGGGCTGCTGCCTAGACTGTCGATTTGGTGACAGTTGTTTTAAACATGCAAGTGTTAGCTAGGCAGGATGAAACTGGACCTTTCCACTTGCATTTAAAAATGTTGTACGGTAGATCATGTATTTCTTGGAACTGTATTGTTAACAGAGTGGATGGATACGTATTAATAGAAAATATTATTAGAATCATTCGTTCTGAGACAAAAGCTAGCGGGAGTTCGAACTCGTAGTGGAAAGGCAAAGACTCACGTCTTTGGAGGAATGACTGTCTTAATTAATGTGAGTTTATGAAATTTAACGTTATGATTTAATTTTGGTTTGAATTCATAATTATTAGGTATTTTGTAATGAGTGTAGATGAAATAAAACTTATAGTTTGTTATTACACAGTTATAGTGAAAACTGTGGCCAATAAAATAACGTTCCTTTATTTTCGTTTTGTATTCATAGATAGTAGATACCAATATCTTGCACTTCTATAATAGTGAAGTAAGTAGCTATTTGAGTTTGTATAATCATAATATATATATTTAAATATTTTACAATGGTGCAAGCCTCAATACTGAAATCAATAAAAATATTAAATATGGAACTGCTTTTCATTACTTTCGTGTCCACTTATTCTTTTCCTCATCCCTCGCTAGGCGGGAGGATAGTTGTTATGTAATGATCTACGATGGATATAAATTATAATTTTTTTAAAAATGTAACCGACTTGAACACTCAATATCAAAAATGTGAAATAACTAGTCGATGTCGGTACTCATGGACAATATCTCCGACAAATTATTTCACACTTTTGAGTGTTGAAGTCGATTTCATTTTTTGTAAAAATATTTTTTCACCGTTTTCAGTGATCTTTGCTACTTACGGGATCAATTGTCATTGTGTATCTGTTGTGTATGTTCTCCGATTTCTCTACCCGCAGCTATAATCTCATCGACGTATGCCCAGCACTTTTTTAGTTATTAGAAGGTAACTCAAAAACCGCTTGTCCGATTTCGATGAAATTTAAATGGGACTACACGGGAAGCAGCAGCTTTCAAATAAAAAAAAAGAACGAATAAAATCTGTTCACCCAGTCGAAAGTTCTGAGTAACAAACAAAAAATAAAAAACGAATCGAGAACCTTCTCATTGATGACTGATTCTGAACAAGATTAGCAATTTGAAAATAAGAACTATTAAAGTAAAACCCCACTATTAACATCAAAATCATTTAATAAAATCACTAAATAATAGAACAAAAAAATAACCGATCCATTTAATATATTTTTAATCCAGCAGCACGCATCGGCAAGTGTATGAAGTGATGGATAATGACCAGTATACCAGTCCCTCTGGGAGAATGGTCCTTCTTCCAAAAAATCTATATTATGTACGAATCCTAGCTTGGTGTGAACTAGTCAGTAGCAGCCACGGACTTCACATTAGTACTGGATAGCTCCTGAAGCTTCTGCTTTATTTCAGATATCTGCAAAGGCAAGCAAGTCTATTAATGAAGTCCTTGGCGATGCTATGTTGCCGGACGATGATAGGTTTTCAAATAGTGACTGCAGTACTTAGAGTAAAAGCCAAATAGTTAAAGGAACTGCTGGTCTGTCTGATTCCTTGACTACATTAGAGAGAAATGCTATAACCGATCATAGTAGTTTTAATAAAGAATAGGTACCTACTCAAGCAGTACTAACGAATTACTATGGGCCATGTCAGTGTATGTCATTGTCAGACTTGTGTTTCCCGTTAGGTACCATCCTGGGGTCTTCAAGTCACGAGTGAATTATGTATCTACCTTCTAAGCTAGCGCGCTACATGTTAGACTACGTAATCACTTAGGTGATACAGGGGTCAAAGCGAAGCTTATTTTAAAAACATACCATGTACCTAGTAAATTTTTGTCATAATATTTTACAAATTATAAAAACAATGGTACACTGACTGTACCGATTCTTGAATTATCGAAACAAAATATTTTTTGTCAGAAGTAAAAGTTATGTTAATAATTACACGTGTGACGTCACAGCAGGGGTTCGGGACCTCTCACCCCCACCTGTGACAAGGAGGGGTCAAAAAGTTATGTAACTAGGTATGTAATTGACGGTCGTCGCTCCTTAGTGATCAGTGACACTGACTTTAGAACCGCGACCCCGGGTTCGAATCGCGGCTGGGTCTCATCGTTCTCCAGGTTTTGAATGTTTGTGTAACGTTATTGTGTGTGTCTATACCTCTCGCGTCACAGGGTAGGTCAGGTATCCTAGTGCGGGGTTGTAATCGAGAACGGGCGCGTCGCGGTTCTAAAGTCAGTGTCACTGATCACGGAGGAACGACGACCACACATGACTTATATAGGTCAATAAGTCGTGTATGTGATTGATGGTCGTCGGTGTGGTCCCGTACCCTTGTGACGTCACACGTGTAATTATTAAGATAACGTCTACTTTTGACTAAACATATTTGGTTTCGTAAATTCAAGAATTCATATAAGAAATCAAGAAGAGTAGGTATCTCTCTGCTTGTTTACTGAGATATATAATCTAAATCTGAAATCTAAGTTTCTATTTTACTATTTTCGTATACGTCACTATAACTGACAAGCGAAAAATGAAGATATTTAGGTTTTAATATAAGAATTTGACATGTAACATCACAAAGCTTCAGACTCCCCTTATAAGTAAACCTTAATTGTCACATTACGTCACACTCCACTCCACTGACCCCCTTCTGCCCCCTTACAGCATGATTATGGATGGCAGATGAAGAAACTTTAAGCTAATAATATGATATAGATAAAAGCTTGTATAAAGTGAAGTAAAACCTTTTGTATTTCGTTCATGAGCACTTTCTGCTCAGTTCTTGGAGTCAGCCCTTCCTTGTTCAGATCGATGGCCTCCAAATTCTCAAACAACTGTTTTATCTTCAGTGCCAAGTGTACATCGTTATTGCTTTTTCTTGGCACTGTCGGTTTGCATTTTCTAAAAAGTTTCCTCTTATATTTATCGGGCAGGTCTTTTTCTAAATCTTCCCGATTGAGCAAAGTCATGAAGTCCGGGTTGGTGTCGTAGGGGAAGTTGCTGGGTTCGAGTCGGTAATTACTGTTTGTAGTTGATTGCTTTTGACGGTAATTCTTGCGCCAGTTTCGTAGGAGCTCCATGTTTCTAAAAATGCACAATTGTGGAACATAATATTCACTAGGTGAGCTTGGACAATGGGTTGCGTATTTGAAATTATAAGATCTATATTATGTTATCACACAGTTGTTCTGGTACGGAGAAAAATGACCTATACCCATGGATATAGGTCATTCTTCTCCGCCTTATGGGAAATTATGCCATAGCCATGTTATAACTGTTTTGGTCAACCGGGCTGACCGATCTATGTTAAATAGGTTAGCGTTTAATCACTATCTCACTTCATGGGCCGTGACGAAGTGATCAAAAGTGAAATCACGTTACTCAAGGACAAGGTCTTGAACGCACACGAGGTATGGTATGCAGCCAGACGGGCACTAGCAATCATTATGAAACAAGTACAACTATGGGTACCACCACAAATCTGACAAACGGTACCACCAAACTAAAGTGTAGATATATGCTGTCTCCCAAACAGTGAGTTCAACTTTTGAGAAATTACTAATTAAACACTATAGAATACAGAAAGACCTTCTTCAACAGAAACAAAGCTTCAGAAGTTCTGTAACAAATGAAATAAACTTAAAGTGCGGCCGCTGAGAGAATGCGCTTAACTGTTCGTTTTAGTCCGATTACTATTCACATATTCAACCATACCAACAAAATTGTGTAAAACAAAGAAATACTTATACGGTCTTACAATATAGTCCAAACAGGGCCGTCTTTAACCTATTGGAGGCCCTAGGCACATGCCTCCAGGATGATAAGATCCCATAATCTTGACAGATCCCTATTTTGGGATAATAGGCAAATAAAGTACCTACCTACATAAGCAAGGTTCCAAATTTAAGCAAGTAGGCATTGTAGTCAATCATTATCAATAAATTTATTCGTTATTTATAAATTACTTTCATATAAATTAATGTTTTTCGGCAAAAATATTCGCGCGTTCGGCTTCCGACGTTTAATTTAGATTGTTTTGTTTAAAAGCTCGTTTAATCGAGAGTTCTAAGAGTAGAAAGTCTGCTAAGTGTGTGTAAGTTCATCATTTTCAAAATAATATTAAATACCTACATATAATACCTACACGTGCAAGGCCTGGGCGGGACGCCAGTTTAATATAAAAAAGACTATTACGACCCTAACTCCCATACTAGCAGAACCTATTTCGCGAGACGCAATGTCTTCAATTGCTTGTTTAGTACATAGCCGCTTATGGCTTACATTGATTTATTATATTAGGTACGTCCGAAAGTTTATAGATTCGGACGTTGGGTACTTTGCCGAAATCCATTTTCAAATGTTAATATCATCTTGATATGGATTTCCGAAAAGTAACAACGTTAACAAGTAGGTAACTACACAATATTTAGTTTAACAATAAAAATACGACGTGTCAAATGCATTCTCCTTACGGCCGGACTTCAGCATAGGTCAATAGAGGGGAGTGCAACCCAATCCTGCTCATAAAAAAATATGTGAAACTTGTGTGAAACAAAGCATCATAATTGCTGGCGGTAGCCTTACCATCAGGAAGAAAACAAGTAGGTAGGCAACAGTTTCTTTGTTTGTCGTTTAAACTTATGTTTGTTATCGATTAACGCTAAAACGGCTGAACAGCCCTGCGTCAAATTTGGAATGTAAATAAGCTAATAAGCTTATTTACATTCCAAATTCCAAATCAGAATCCAAAATCCAGGGAATGGCCTGGAATAAGCTTATAAGCCTAACAGGCTACTTTTTAGCCCGGAAAAAGTATATATACTATATACTCGTTCCCGTAGGATAATTGAGGTAGCGGGAAAACCGAGTGAAACCGCAGGGCGGAGTTAATACATTATACACGCGTAAAAACGTCTCATGATGCTTACCCGTGGTGCATTATCAAACATGTTTTTGAATATATTTAATTATTTTTAAAGTATATCTTTTCATCACATCGATTCATAAATTACTTAACTCTGAGGTAAAAAATATTTTTAAAAAACCAACGGAGTTAGAACCTCCTTCGTTTTTGTAAGTCTGTAGAAAAGAGAAAAGAAAATATACAAACTTTCTGTCCTGTAAAATTTTGTCTCTTGTAGCTAGCAAATCTTTATGCTTTTTAATAGCCAAATCCTTCAAATAGCTCTGTTTGACTTTCTCGTCTAGTACTTTTTGATTAACTAAACAAGAAGATCTCAGATATCTAGCGCTCTGATAGTAAGTCGGTAATGTCTTGTGTCGGCTTTTAGCTAATTTAGGACATTTCCCCTTGATTTTGGTGAAATATTCCTCGTCGGAAATGTCGGACTCCTTTTCATTAACTTCCACAATAAGATTGGTTCCAGTTTTTAGCTTTTCCTCATCTAAAACAGAGTTATAACTCAGCACATCGTTATTAAAACTTCTTTCATTATATTGGCCGCAAGCGCTTCCTGTATCTTCTGAGAAGTCCGATTGTGATCTAACGAAGATATTTTCGATGTACATGTCGTGAAGGTAGTTTATAATTTTTGATACACCCGCGTTTATTATTTCACTTGGCGGGAACATGAGCGGGTTTCCGTTCAATTGAAGCACTTTTAATGTAGGAACTGAACTGAGCTCTAGTGGCAAAGAGGTCAGTTTATTGTTTTGGAGGAGCAAATGAGTGAGGGTTTGATGATTTTTAATTGTTTTTGGCAGATCAGTGAGCTGATTGTCTCGGAGGTCGAGCCACATGAGCGCTGGTAGAGAAGGAAAGAAATCATCGGGAATGTTCTTTATTTTATTGTTTTGCAAATAGAGTACCTGAAACATAAATGTTTTTCCCACTTATTAACCGACGTCAAAAAGGAGGAGGAGGAGGTCCTCAATTCGTCAGAATATTTTTAAAATGGATTTATGAATATTTTTTTGTTTGGTAGGTCATGTCTCACAGGTGGTGCCATATAAATTTTATTGAGTATGGTTATTTAGTTTTTAAATTAAAATAACTGAAAAACATGCCACTCAAGTAAACGAATTCAACTAATTTTAGTCGGCACATCGTTATGCAGGCGTTAGTGCTGTGGTTTTTTTTTTAATGAAATACCTAATTGTTTAAATCTTTTGAAATACTTCATCACATTTCATGGATTTCCACTTACAATTTTGTAGAACTTAAATTGGTAGGTAACTAACAAAAAAGTGCTCTAACAGAAAATACTTTATGTACTACAAAACTTACACAAATTAGATTATTCGATAATTGGGGAACAACTTTAAGGTCTTGAGAAGAGCAGTCACAAATTGTTTCATTATTCAACACTTCTTCGTAAATATTTAAATTAAATGCTGAATCCGAACTTAAGGACATTATTTGTTTTGTACAATACGCTAACCTATTTTAAGTCGGTTGATCAATAATATGTAACTAAGGTAAAGGAAACAATGAAATGAAATTATTCAAAACATGGCGCCACTCAATGAGTATGTCACTGATTAGAAAGAGAAAATGTCACATGTCACTACTCCGTTTGCGCCAATAAGCCTAGGCCACAAACTAAATAGGTACTGTGGGCTATGTTCTCTTTGTTGCCCAAAGATAATATAATGCATAGATTAGTTTTCCCTAGACAGAGAAAGCAAAAGACAAGGCTATCGTGCCGCGAGCCGAGACAGAACGATAAACAGACGATGTAGTCATAGCAAAAAAATACCCTACTTTAACTCCTTATGTCAGAGACAAGTCAACACAATACTCTTAGCTATCTGTCGTTTAAGTTGACTAGCATTACCCGGCGGTTTTACCCGCTATCCTACAGCATTGTATATTTTGGTAAGACAAAAGATCATCTACATTTTGAGCTAGCTCAACACCAAATATCATGTAAAATAAATGTATTACAATATATATTTTAAAATATTAAGTTCGATTAAACATGGATTAACAATAAGCACACAACTATCATTCTAATGCCAGTGTGATTTAATTTCTTTAAAGCTTAAGGTAAGGAATAAATAAAACAAGATGTACCTAAATAAATATTATGGTTTAAATGGAGAAAACAACTAATAGTATTAATGTTTCTGACAACAAACAAAGCATTAAAGTTTTCGATTTTATCCTGTGATTGATTTTGTTTTGTGGCATGGTGAAAAGGGATTCAAATAGGGATTTAAAAATATCTTGTGGTTATTGCTTCAATCAACAAGAATCTGTGATTAGGTTATTCAGTATCAACTTCAACGACACAGTTTGACAACTTTTGAAAGTCGAAGATATAAGTTGCACAATATATGTTTCTGCCAATGTACAAACTTTAATTAAACCGCGAGAGAGATAATATAGGGTCTACTTTAAATTTATTTAAAATAAGGCCCTACGTATTTTTCACTTATTAGTGCAAAGAAGCAATATCTACGTCTTTCGTGTTTTTTATAATTTTCTGATTACAAACCCGCCATATATTAAATTTGATCAGCATAATATTGACAACTAAGTCGGGTCCGCCAAGTAATCATGATTACTATTAATTGTAAGAGCGCGGAAAAAAACTTCTTAATCATTGTTTATATTAAAGTTTTGAAAAATTAAAGATTTCTTTTACTCACGCATCAAAGCAAATACATCCTCTGAGTTTAAGTATTTGCGACTATTGTGAAATTAAATTTTTCACCAGTTTTGTGGGTTGGTTCTGGTTTGCAAAATAGCGTCCAATTAATGGCCCCAACTTGCAACAGAGCACTCGCTGTGCTCATATAATTATGTTGTCATACAAATGTAAAACAAGTATGGCTTTGTTGACCATTCGTAGAATTATAACATAAATATATGACATTAAATTCCACAGATAAACTATTTAGTTCCTGTTTTTTAGTTCCTCAGTGGAACTTCGATTTCAAATGCATGCAACACCAAAATAAATTAATATTTGGTTAAGATTAATTGATTTCAACTTTTAGACATAATAATAAACAAAGTTTTATACCAGATGTTGATGTGCATTGTGGCTGTGTAACCGACAATCAGTTTTAAAGCTATCTACTAATTATAAGTATTGTACTTACGAGTAAATAGACAAACCCGAAAGCTTCCTTTTCATGTTACTTTTACATGTAATTACATTATAATGAACCATTTTGCAGGATATTTGATAGAGGAATTTATTATTCACAATTTGCAAGTAATTTATTGTAAGGAAACGTGTCCGCGATGTTTTTTCGATATATGTTGCAGTTGCACACAAAACATAAAAACCTACAGTGATCTGTCAAACTTGTTTACCATAGTAGTTTGCTAATCTTGAAAAAAACCGGCACGCGACATGGATAGACATAATCATAGTATTCGATCTCCTTTCTTTACATAATATGGTATGGATAAGTTGACTGCATCATCACTTAAAATTAGGTGAAGTAGTGGTCTACCGCTTGCCTATTCTCAATAAAAAAAGTAATCATATAAGAGAGAGAACTCAGACGATTAATGATAGAGGAAAACAACTTGTGAAGAAGAAGAGGATTTTAGCAATGTCACATAGCAGTCATCAACTGTTAAAAAAATAAAGGACACTTTGACGCTGCATGAGCAATTGGCATTCTAGCATTGACTTTTATCAAATACTAGCTGCGCCCCGCGGTTTCACACGCGTGGTGATGATGAAAAGTAGCCTATGTGTTATTCTTGGACCTGAAGTATCTACATGCCAAATTTCATTCAAATCCGTTTTACCCGTGTGGTGATGAAAATCGGTAATGATGTTGATGATGAAAATAAACCCATGTGTTAATCCACGGTATAAACTATCTGTGTTCGAAATTTCATAAAAATCTGTTCAGTAGTTTTTGCATGAAAGAGGAACAAGAATCCATACATCCATACTCACAAACTTTCGTATTTATATTAGTAGCAAAGAATAATCAACTGCTTCAGTAATTCCGAATCCCGCACCCACAGAGCTGAGGCAAACATTGATTTCATGAAGCATGTCTCCCCAGTTCCACCAGATGAGGAAAATATTCTTTATATCACTCACTCACTCAACATTTTGAAGGTCAAAACATTGGGTGTAATCATTGAGTTTACAGCCTTGTGTAATATTAATATTCGTTTGGTAGATGGTAGGTATTACGCAATTATAAATGAAATAAAATTTTCATGCTTTCTCTATATGGCAGCACTGGTCAGTTGCAAGATGGCGAACGTTCGGGATAGTGATACATCTTTGTGGCTTCACAATAAACTCGGCACGTCGAATGATTCTTGGACAACGGGCTCAATTTGTACGCAATTAAACGCTGAAGTTTTGAAGAATATTAAAGATTGTTTTCCAGACCTTCAAACACAAGTGAAATTGAAATTATTGCTAAGTTTCTTTCATATCCCGCGCAGAAATGTTGAAGAGGTAACTTTTCACTTCGATGTTGTATACATGTATGCTTTTGCGTAACTGTTGTAGTTTTTGTCTCCTTCTTTTCCGCTTGTTATTTACGGATTAGAAAGAGCTATAGGATGGACACATGTAATTGCTATGCTATACATATTTGTTGTCATTGAATTTACATGTTTTGCAATTTAATTTAAATGGATTCATTTTTGTACATGTTATGTACGTACTCATATTGCACATATTGCTTAAAAATAACTTCAAAATTGATGTATCAAAGCTGCATTATTGGTGTTTGCATCCGAATTTCAGTGGTCCACGTTATGTTAGTAAAAACATTTGGAATGTTTTTACTACAGTCATTGTTTTGTGTACACCTGCTAAATATAAAATATTGCAATGGCTTTTTTATTGCTACATTGTAATCTAAAGCAATAACTGTTATTACGAAAGGCTGCCCACTTTACAATTTTCTTAACCTATTGCAATATTTACATTAATGTCTATTTTCATAACATGCCATGAGAAGTTTGGATAAAACTTGATTATTTAAGCTCACTACTGCACAAATGAAGGATTATTAGCATGTTGTAGTTAAATTATTACAATTTTCGGTGGGTTCTATAAAATTATGTGGTAATTGTCACATTTATGTATCCACTGTCCCCAAATCAACATATTTATAAACAATAATCATTGTACACAAGCAGCGCTAGTGATGTCTAAGAATCCTCAGTATCTATTTACCCCATCCATCTGGTTTGTTTTAGAAATTATCATTATGAATATATAGTCAATTTCTATTAGTTTGTTGATACTATGGATTGTCAATCACCTTCAAATGCTTGATCTATATTTTTGTGTGTATTAAATAGGGGGCACTTTTATGTAAAACAAGTTGTCATTTAATTTGGTACCTACTAAAACTACCCTCAGACTAATAAAATTGTTCTACATAATCTTTGGAACGAAGTAACAGAATTACTGCCAGCAATAAATATGTACACTACAGTCTAAAAGTTTGCAAGCATATCTGTTTTTAACCAAAACAAATAATTACTTACTATATGCTGTAATAAATTGTTATAGATGTTATCTTTATGGCCTTTAAACATTGTTTACACAACAACAAAAGGATCGCCAGCTTTTAACAAGTTTCTTTTTGGTCAAAAACAGGTATACTTCCAAACTTTTGAACGGTAGTGTAAATATTATGCCTATTTTCAGTGGCGCAATGAACTGGAGGAAATTATTGAAGTGGCAGCGGTGGACTCAGACCTCTGGGTGGCTATGCTCGCCGAGGTCCTCAAGACCTTCCCCTCTGCTGGCACACTTAATACAGAGATAGCAGAGTTCGATGAGACCAGGTAAATACCTTTCAGTGCATTTATTTCAATGTAATCACTTATTTGAATACTAGCTAAGTTCTGGAATATTCTCGGAGTAGTCTCTTTAAATTTTGATAAATTAAAGAGGTGGTCCATTGTACAAACATCGTGCTGGTCAGAACTTAAACACAAATTTATGAAGGAAACAATTCGGCTACTACAGAATACTGTTCTGTCGCTTTACCATCTTAAGCTATAGTAGCACTCCACTAGCTGCCGAATTTATTCCTTCATTTTAGTTACATCTGAGGGGAGATTTGACTCAGCGCCATCTACCTTTAATTGTAAGAACTACAACAATGCAGTTGGTAAAATATCAAGCAAAGACACCAGAAAACTATTGTCAAAGTGACCTCAAATCATCTGCTCCTGTTTACTGAAACATTGTATTGTACAGACAATAATAATTCAATAATTCCTAAAGCAGGAATATTACCTTCAGTGCTTCCATGTGTATTTTAACATTTCCTTTTTAATAGCCCTTTTACATACATGGCTACTTTTACTAGGGTACTGGTATTATGTGTACGATTTTTTGATAAAAAATGCCATTTTTCAATGACACACCTGATGACTGCAGAACACCATCATGCAACAACCTACACTTTGTGAATCACTGCTATAAAGACATGGAATTGATCTATGGTGTTCTTATTTGCAGGCCCATTTTCAGTGACATGATTAGTGAGTTGCGTCGAGCTCTTGCGAAACATTCTGACTTGGGACTGTTGCCATTAGAGTGCCTCTATTTGAATAAGAATGCTTTAGTATCTGTGGTAAGTTCTTCATAATAAGCTTATTACATTTTAAAAACCAGCCAGTGACTAACCAGCCAACTGATAAGATTTTCGAGCGACCATATTTTTCATTTATATAAAGGTCTCGCATGTTGCGCTTAAACTTTTTCTTACACTGAAAGAATAAAATTAAAAATTCCAAAAATTTGATTAGCAATATTTTTTGAACCCTTATGTTTCCGATCAAGCGTATTTCGTTATATTTGATCACTATATTTCACTAAATCAACATCCACCAGGATTTGTCCTACCCATTCTGAACTGAAACCCGAGGGGAGTTTTAACCGGGGTTAGCGGTTGGTGCCCTTCTCTTATTACCCAGTGGCTACCTTAGTTTGCATATTTGCATTTTCAATGATAAGTTTCGAAAAGTTGATCAAATCTGTATTACATTTTGCAGGTGCTTCAATATATTTTTATGTCCATATACAAACTCGATTTGGATTGAGGTCTTAACCCTTATTGGGCTCACGAGAAGAGTTTCTAATTTCAGGCACTACATAGTGATATCTTGGATTGTGTGTTTAACCATATATCTATTACGGGGAGTGTTTTGAGAAACTATTCTGTGTAGTACCTTCAGCTTAGAAAAACGTCGCGATAGAGCATGACATATCGTCAATTTCACGACGACGTCCGGAATGCCGGCAGCCTTAAACTGCCACTGTAGGAAACAAGCTGCCAATTGATTGATTTCCAAATTGATAAGATTCTGAAATCCTCAAAAAAGACCATATTCAAAGGTAATATGGTCTGGTATGGCCTAAAGGCTGGCATCACATCCTCGAGACCTCTACCATTGTGGATATCAGTGGGATACAGTGATCTTTAACCATCAGGTGAACCTGCTATTTGCTTTTTGATAAAGAAAATGTCAAGTGAAATAAGATTTTACAAGAATGCACTTTTGCACTTTTTGCACTTTGACACAAGAATGTTATTGTAATTTTCTTTAGCACCCTAGCCATGTTTCATATGGAGCCTGAAATGTGAATTTATTTATTTATAATAGATACAACACTTCAGAATATAGCCTTAATATACATATGGTTAGACATATTTAACAGAATTTCCGGAACATTGGTGAATCAGTCATCATGTACATTGTCAGCTTTTAGTTTGTGATAAATCTCTTATTTAAAACATAGAATAATATATGTGATGGTAATTTTTCTAAATTTTCTACCTATTTGTATGTTTGTACTTCTCGAAGAAAAGAGATAAAGTTATACATAGATTATACTAGTTATACTGTAGATTATTGTTATAGTGTGGATTGGCAAGGCTTGATTCGACTCATTGACTTGAACTCGAATGATTGTTTCTATGCTAAGCAAGTAGGCCCAGCCCAGTTCCCTTTTAAAAATAAGGAATCTTTTCCATAGGTGGGTCAACAGCCTGCCCCAGTGAAGCACTTCACGTTAAAACGGAAGCCAAAGTCAGTAGCGCTGCGTAGCGAACTGCTTGCGAAGGCTACAGAAGTGGCGGCCAATCAGAAGAAAGCACAAGCGCCCACAGTGCCTGTTCGCAGTCGAGGCATGCCAAGGAAAATGACTGATACTAGTAAGTACTGCCATTTACAGCGCTCGTACAATCTCGTAGCTTTTTTTTTTCTCTTTGTAAATCAACTTTACCAAAATATATTGATTTATTGGTCTACAAATAATTACATCATAATAACAATGAGTATTATGCTAAATGCATAATAAAATTACAGGTAAACACACTGTGCGAAATAAACTTAAGTTGAATTATATTGTGGGTTTAAACAAACGTCTAAGAGTAACTTACTTTAGTTGCTACAAATAGAAATATATTTACTAGTAGCGCGCGCGGTTTAACCCGTGTAGATTATGTTTTTCCGTGATCCCCGCTACCTAAATTATCCCACGGGAACTATATTTTTTCCCGGGATAAAAGTAGCTTATGTGTTAATCTAGGGCTTAAACTATATCCATACCAAATTTCATCGATATCGATGTAGCCGTTTGAGCGTGAAGAAGTAACAAACATACACACAAACTTTCGCTTTCATAATATTACTAGGAAGTTGGATGATCTTAAAATTTAGCTAAGAGTGTGTCTCTTATTCAATTACTCATTACGCATCAACAACTCACTTGCTAACGAATAAAATGATTGATAGGTTTAAAGCTCTAATGCCTAATTTAGCCAAGATAAATAGATGTACTACAGACAATATGCAACAAAAAACGCGGTTAATATTTTTTCAAGTGCTTTATGTTTTTGAAAATGAATGAGTTAGTTAAAATTAGGGCCTTTTCCAGGTTAGTTAGTATAGTAAGCGCAATCGGTCTTTTGATTTCGATAGTGATTCCTGGACGGCCGCATACTGTTATGAAATCATTTAATTCATTATTCAATTACGAAATTACTATTTTAAAACTGCAAGCAACGTTAATGCCTCTCGCGACGACATTGTTTTACCGATGTCTAAATATAGAAATAAACCGGTTCCTTAGCAGTTGCTATACAATATTCATAGCGTAATCATATACAGTAAATATAGTAGTATTCCAACCGTACATTTTAAAAAACATACTTTTTAAAAGGATCTACTGAGTGCCCACCTTACAGTACGTTGCTAGCAATGAGAAATGACAGTATAACTAAGTATATTTACAGCCCCCTTGAAGGGTCTCCCGTCCCGATGGGCGGGCGCGGCGGGTCGCGGCGCGGGCGGCGGAGGAGGTGCGCCCCCCCGGCCGGCGGCCGCGCCCCCCGCCACACCGCGTGCACCACGCCCCGGGATCAAACTGCTCGACATCACAGAGCAGCCCGCCACGCATGCGCAGATCAAGAAACGGAGAAAGTTGGGTGAGACACCACACAGAACTCATTCAATTCAAAACTTTATTGCAATCTCTAATAGTGCAAGTGTAGGTGGTATTACAATAAAATATACATAGTTTATTAGAGACTCTGTCGGGCACACAAATTTTAAAAAAGAGGAAGACGAATTATTATTTAAAAGATGTAATGAAATTAAAAGAATATTGAAATTATTATTGATGATATGATTGATTCATGAAATAATTGCTAAGTTGCACTAACCTGAATATTACTAGATGGCCTAAGTGTTGATATTTGTTTGTATAAATATTATGTTTTTCTTTTATAATTGTGCAGAGATGGAGGAAGGCAAGAAACCCCTGGTCGTGGCGCCCCCGTCGCCCCCTCCTGCAGACTACACAAAAGGTGTCAATACTGTACTGCCCAAGGAAGAACCCACTTTGCCAACCAGTGAGTGCATATCTAAATATAAACTGTAACAAAGATGTATAATACACAACATAATGTCCAAAATGTAAGAAGACGATTTTGTGTGGTTATTATTTGAATATTTGAAGTATTAATTATTTCAGGATGGTAATGATAATGTTGTTAAAACAACTAAAATGGTGTTTATAAAATACTTTTTTAAATGGTTACGATAAAGTCGAAATTCTAGTGACATCTATGAAGGACAATACGAAAATAAAATCCTTTTAATCAAAGTACTGGGTACTTTTAGGTAAAATAAGCCGTCACTCTATTTCGTGTCGGCTAAAACTACTCGTGTTTGAATAAAACTCGACTAAAATTACACGTAGCATTGTAAGGAGTTATAGGTATTTGAATTTTGGCGTAAACAGTCTTATATTTTTATTTTTAAGAATTTTAGAGGATTTTGCTCAGTGTGCTTGAATTACGGTCCACGTGTAGATATAGTGGTAAAAATAGGATATAAGATAACTGGCGATCGTGTGCGCCGAGTCCTATGAGCGCCGAGGAGAAATTAAGATAGCGTCGGAGCCACCGCCGATGTGAACTTCGAACAGATGTGTTCCAATAACCGGATTGTTCCAGGTCAAACGGTGGAGACGTCAGCTCCGGCTCCGGCGCCCTCGCCCCCCGCAGCCGCCCCACCGGAGGAGCCCCGCCCCCCGCCGCAGTTGCACCAGATCTCCACGCCTATTATACTGCAGCAGGTGAGTACACACCTTAGTGACATACTTTTGACAAATTGGAGTGAGTTTTTAATGTCAATAGCCTCAGAGAGCGCTGACATGTATATATCTCGCATGCGACTGCAATAAAAACCGCCGCGAAAACAGCTCCCTAATTAGATTAGCCTTTTTAAAGTACCACTAGTTATGGTGACAATTAATTTAAATCAGACATGAATTCAATGAATGCATTTTTGTCAAGGGACACCTACAAAAGATGTAGTTTAAGAATGGTTGGCAAAAACTAGAGTACTTTCTAAGTGTGAGAAAGAAATGTAAAATATACGCGAATTAATATTAATTAAAATTTAATTGTAATGTATCCGTAGGGCTCTGGTGGCAAGCCGATAATGCTGAACCAGCAGCCGAAGCTGGTACTAGCGGCGGGCGGCGCGGGCGGCAAGCCGGTGCTGGTCTCCGCACAGAATCTGCTCAACACCTCCGCCGTCATCCTGCAGCCCGGCGGGAAGGTTGCCTTCCTGCAGAACCTCAAGCCGGTCAGTGCTCAACCCTCCACCCTCCGTCTCCACCTCCATCCCAGAGCATTTTGTTGTTGTTATCACAAATAGCCCCCTTAATGAATGAATGATTGAATGAACTCTAAAGATATTTTTTCCTATTTTTTAACGACTCAGTAATTGACGATCCTGATGGTCTGGGTATCAATTCTACTAACACAGTACTCATAGATTGTTAATGAATTGTCGTTTTTGCTAGTTTTGCTATTCTACTTGGATCATAAATTAGAATGGCTACACAGATTTTAATCCTACCGCAATACAATTACCTATTTACAATGATCTCGATTGCATTGTGCAACAATGTGCTAAAATAACAATTTTAGCGGAATACCAAGTTTTTTTACGCCAACATTTGAGTTGCTGTTGCAATGTTTATGGATTGCTTTTCTTAATAAATAAGAGAATTGGCACCTTGTGTTGTGATGCATTTGCGCCTGGTTCTGAGCCTATTTTGATGTGATCTGGAGGCTGAAAGTCGCTCAACACCATACTGCACGAATCGGTGCGAGTTTTTCACAGTATTGGAAATCCCTACCTATGATTTACCTTGCTCAGAAGGTTTGTTTTTATTGGAATGTTACAATATCACTTGAATCAATGTAATTAATCGCTGTATGTATTGACAACAAACGATAGAAGCGAGCGGATAAATAAATACAAAAATAAATTTGCGTGATGTCAATTTTTATGGCACCCAGGTGTTTTTATTTATAAATTTTCAGATGACGACATGAGAATTTTGAAATAATATACTTTGTTTGAATCAATATTTCCCATGCAAGTACGAAATTTGTAGGGTGCCCAATACCTTTTGGCCAAGACTGTATATATGATTTCTTCGCTGATGGTCAATGAATGAATGCGAAAAGAACGCGGAAGAGAACAACATAGATTTGTCTCTTTCGCACTTGCATAGTTTTTATTGTCATGAGTGAGTTACGAAGTAATCTTGGCGAAAGCTCTTAGTGCAGCGAGCTGGCTGCGTGTGTACCGATGTTGGCTAAGGCCATTAATATTGTGACTATAGCCGACACTGCCGGTACATAGTGTGTAAAATGTAAAATATTGTCTGACGACTAAAGTATTAAATAGCACTGATAAAAAAATAGAGACGCTCGGAAGTCTAGGTATAATGCATTTAATTTTCACATTATAGTTCCAACAGTGTATATTTTAAGCGCTTCTAAAATGTAACTAAAATAAACAGTAAATAAATAAACAGTAGAAACCAATACAGTTATCGAACACATTTGATTGTTAGGTCGTTCGAGTGTTGAAGCATGCAGCATTAATTTTTTTTAATCACACAAGCACTCAGTGACCCGCGCACTAGGTTTCCCTGCGTAGCGGGATGCATGGACACACTTAAACATCCAAGACCCAGGACAAACGTCACTCATCACACAAATGTTTGCCCCTGCCGGGATTCAAACCCAGGGTCCCGGAAACACAGAAGTCATGTCACTGACAGTAACCACTGCGCCAAGGCGACCATCAATTAATAAATTATTAACAATTTAATACATTATAATTAATTTAATGACACCCATAAGATTCTAGGCCAGATATAGCTTGATCATAAACTTAAAACAAACAAACGCGCTCACTCACGCCCTTGCACTGTGATTCCCTGTGTCGTGGAAGGCATCACATTCACGAAAACATCGCACAAACGGATGTTTGTGTGGTTTGTTTGTTACATACAAACATTGTATATTATCTTAAATATTTAATGTTATAGATGGGACAGACGGTGGTACAACAAGGCCCGCGCGCGGCGCTGCCCGTCCAAACTATACAGAGCACGCCGCTACAGCAACACATACAGCAAGCTGTAAGTTATATCATTTGTCATACATCTATACATACATTCATATAAGCAACGATACAAACATTTTTTACGTTATATCCAATTACGATTGAATTTAATCTGACTTTACAAAGCGGTGTAATCCTTCCATGTACATTTTATTAATGTTCAGATAATTGCGAAGAGCTGTTGTAACAGTAATGATGTACAGTCATCGCAAAGATTAGACACTGTGGCTACAAATGTGAACATAATATCAATTGCACCTCAAATCTATAAATAAGGTGTTATTTCACAATGAAGATTTGATCTTGGTTGTGCTTAGATGTTCACATGCACATTGAGTAGTGTATAAAAAAATATATTTGTATAATGCTGTAAAAAAACTCGCCTGCGGCCCGTTTTTTAACCTACACTCGTGTTTTAAGAACCCTTATGATAGTTTCATAAACTAATATTAATAAATCATTTAAGCAGGTACAAATGGCAGCACCGATGCAACAAGTGCAACCCGTTCAAACCGTCCAACAAGTGCAGCAAGTACAACAGCCGAGTGTGGTGCAACAGCAGATGCAACAGCCAGTGCAGACGGTGCAACAGCCGGTGCAGCAACAAGTGCCGCAACAGAACCAGCCGCAACAACAAGTGGCCCAACAAACGCCGCTCTTGCCGCGTAGAGGCCTCTCGCTCACGGTTAGTTTTGCTATAATGATATTAAATATATTTCACTTCTGATGCTTTCAAAAGTCTCATATTAAAGTAAAGAATAGGGAGACTCGATGAGAGACCTTAGCACTATGCTTGAATGCTTAAACCGATCCCAGATTTATGATAATTATGGCAGAGAAAAAGCAAACCAAAAGCCCATTACACAGTTACCTAGTTAGCCCATTACAGTTTTGAAGCGATGGTAGCTCAGCTTCGCCTGTCAAACTGAAGGACACTGGTTCGATCCCCAACAACAGCTTGAGCTTCTGGTGAAGGTAACACCGTTATCAGATTCCCAGCATGGTGGTAGGTACTTTCGAATACCCGCCTGGCTAGCTACCACCCTCAAGATTAAAAAACTGTCACCAAAAACATAGTGTGTTCAGGCAGCAGTCCTTTAGAGCCAGTGAGCATTCTAGAACTAGCGTGATAAAATCTTCGACCACATCGTCACTGACCATCAAGTGAGATAGTGGTTAAACGCGAGATCTATACAATATAAAAAAGAAAAAAAATACATTGTTAATCAATGCTGAGATACAGAACTTTCCCTTTGTGATAAAGTGTTGGCCATTATCCACCATGAGGTCTCATCGAAATCGACAAATGGAATACTGGACAGTGTCGTGAGTTTTCTAAGACAACTACCGAGATTGACGGCTTAACGCGTGTAGAGCTCATAATGTCCAATAGGAGTCAAGAGAATCTCGAGTAATCTATGGACTGACAAAAGCAACTTAGGATTTCCACCGAAAAACAACCTTATAAGGATAGCAGTAGAATGCTGAATGCCGGCCACTTTTAATTGTTGACTAAAAAACGATATTGTCAGCCGTATTCTCCAGTCTCCTGTGACCACAACCAATGCAACTTTGTCTAAACGTCAGGGTAAATAAATTACATACATACAAATACATAAATTACACAACAATTGCAGATTTTTTTTTTAATGGTAGTCATTCTGTTAGGAAATCAAACTACACAATTAAAATCAAGTTGATTGAGATAATTTTTACATGGTTACCATAAAGTCCTAATGTATGTGTAAGTATGATGCTAATTACTAAATGCCAGTATTAAAATTGGATCTATTTTATTATGATGTAATTATACATCATAATAAAAAAGATCCAATTTTAGCGGGTAGTTTTAGGTAAAGTAAGTCGTCTCGTTATTTGATGCCTACAAAAACGATTTGCATATAAATTAGTCTTTTTCAGGAGTTGTACAAATATGAATTATAGCGTAAATGGAATAAGAGCTGATTCACTTGTTCGAATTGCGAAACTAAAAATACTAACATGTTTAATTTTATTTATATTGCAGAGGGAACAAATGTTGGAAGCCCAGGACATGTTCAGAAATGCGAACCGCGTCACGAGGCCGGAGAAGGCGCTTATACTTGGCTTCATGGCTGGGTCCAGAGGTCAGTTATCCATTTTTATAGTAATGACTGACATGATATTTGATGGCAAAATTACTCTCCGACTAGTTTTGTTGATTTGCAGTCCTTCATCTAGGTGTTATGACCGTGCCAAAAGGCCACCGCGAGTTATGCATTTGTTTTTGTATACAAGTGGTAAGCAAGTTTGCCAACCTGAATAATATCAGGCATACATCGAAGTTGTGAGCCCATAAAACTTCGCTGTTAATATAATTCAGCAATCAGCCATTGTAGATATAGAATTCGGTAGTATATCCGGCTTTACTTTCTTTTATTGTCGAAAGTATCTCTATCTAGGCATCGGATATGTACGATGCCCATCATTAAGTGAGTTTACGCTGCCAGATCGCGACTACCACTTAGAAATTCTTGTCAACTCATCATGTAAATGTGCCTTTCGACGTTCAATGAAATTAGTTTGTAGTCAAGCAAGACCGTAACACCAGGCGCTATGAGCGCATCAAACAAATGATAATTAAAATCATTCATCAGTATGTGTTTTCTTATTTTTCAGACAACCCGTGTCCAAACCTAGGCAACATAGTAACAATAAAGCTATCGGAAAACTTGGAGAACGTTCTCCAAGCGGATGACACGTACGTCACCATGATCTCAGAGATGCACTTCCAGATGAACTACAACAACGGACAATGGACGCGTCTCAAGAAATACAAACCTTACGACGGCAACGTCACGTTAACCATGGAACCTACCGCCAAGTTAGTGAGGACGGCCAACCAACAGACTATTGTGTCGCTTGCTAACCAGAATTGCAGTTAAGGTTCATAGTGCATTGTAGATTTTTAAAAGGTTTATATAGAATTGACAAGGACTAGAAGAGATTACAGAACCACCTTGTACATTCTGTGCACGTGTGATAATGCAATATTGTTTTTTGTGTTAACTGGAGTCTGCGCAAAGAGAACCGTCATAAGATATGAGGGTGTAATTACCGCATTTTTGATGTTGGCAACACTGTTACATCATTATAGTGCGACTGTAACATCTTGATATTAGTTGCTATCAATATAAATTTGTGATGTTAGTGTAACGATGGAACTCTTTTCGCACTTACTCTATAGAGTGTGTTATCTATGAATGTCTTACAAATGTTTTGAGGCGGCAAACTCTTTTTTTTCTTGTTTTCGTAGCTAGGAGAGCCGGATTCAGAATATTTGACATATACTCGTAACTGAATTATTTTGGTTCCATATTTTTCATACATTTTATGCAAGGGGACTTTATAGGCCTGGAGCTTCCACCCTCTACATTAAAATTGTGTCACTTTGTTGTCACATTGTTGTAATGGTGTGTTCAGGGAGCATCAATGCTCGAACCAATGGAATCAATCGATAATATTATTGGAACCAAAATTGTATTACAGATGTACTGAATGATTTAATAAAGAGCCTTATATTTATGTGTAACCTAATCTGTATAACTGAATATATATAACTGGTTAAGCATCATGTCCCAAACCAAATCGATTCGGCATTATGCTTCTGATCAAATCGATTCACTGTCAAGATCATGTCTAAGCGATTCGACTCAATATCATATCTCTAACCGAATCGATTCGATATCAAGATTAATTTTATCTAATCTCATACTGAAATATAAAGATTAAAAAATCAAAAACAGAACTTGAATGACAGTCTTTATAGACAATATATCGATATAAATGAAAAAAATTACATTATGATACAGCTCTTCTATGACAACTGTATCGAAATGTTACTTTTTTACCATTAAGATACAACTTCAGCTGGACCAAGGAGGTTGCAATGTAGTTTTTCTACATATAGTCTGTGGACGCGGCGCAACACGCATGCGCGACCTGCAAATGGATTTTTGCACTACATGTTTACAATTTACCTCCTTCAGTTTATATTTATTTTCCTTTTTGATGGGACACTATCAATAATGTTATTTAACTTTTGCCATTAACTAACTAAATGCAAACATATGCTGTAATTTTACTTAAATAAAATTATCTATTTTTTGAGATTAGATAGTATATAGTGTATATAGTGATAAGTAGTGTATGAAATTGCACATACTTTTGGTCTTAATATGATACAGTTTCATAAACTACCATTTACTATAATTATTTCTATATTCGTATCGTCGTCGAGATTACACAACTACATATATTACTTATATGATATTGTGTAACATTGATCGATTCTGTTGTATTTTCGTATAGAGTGTTTTATATTTAAATGTATTGACTTAAAGGAACTGACTGAAGGTCAAGTTCACCATTTTGATTTTTTTTGTTTATGTATTTTCGACAAGATATCAGAACCATCTCACGTCTTGGTGTAACATTGTTGCACTATTGTAAGTTATAGTAACATTGTTCGTTATTATTGTATTTTCGTGTCAACTATAGTGGATAATCTTTGAATGTCGTGAATATGTTTAACATTGGGTAAAGAACTGATTTTTTTCTCTTTTTCTTTATACATAAATGTAATGCCATTTTAATTATAACTCATACATTTTTGTACATAAATGATCAGGTTGTTGTCATCCCACTATTTACTATCCATGACAAATTTACCGTGATAAAAGCTTCTGTAAATTTATGAATGACTAGCTGCCCCGCACTGCTTCACCTGCGTGGTCTACTTTTACTCTTCCATACTCGTTATCCCTCCAGAAGTCTGCAAGTTTCATTTCTATATAAACCCTGGGTTACAATTCTGTTAATTTTCATCGGAATACCTTCTTTAAATAAAAAAAAGTATCATAGGTTTAAGATGCTCTTCGATACATTCTACCGGTGAAATAAATTGCAGAAATGGTACATAAGTCTGAGTTCATGCAGAAAATAAAATCTTTTCTGTTTATAATAATAGGGTAGATTGACATAATCCCGGATGAAATATGTAGAATAAAAATTGTGCCTTCATGGTATTATAGTTTGTTGACTTCATGTCCTAAATTGTGTCAATTAAAACATTACAAGTGAGCCGTCTTGGTCCATTGCACTCGATGCTTGGCTGCAGCACTAACAGAATGGGGAGACTGTTTTTATGCTATATGTGAAGAACAAACGGACGGGCCGCCTGATAATAAGCGAACATCGTCGCCTATGGATATCTGTAATACTGGGTCCATTACGAAATGTTGCCAATCATTTTAAGAATGCTCTCCTTCAATTATTTCATCAATCTGGTAAAAATATAATGGAATTATCCTCAAGGGCCGATGGCATTACAAAGGCTAGCGGGTACTTACAATGGGGGGTTGCCCAGTTATTCGCATGCTTGGCAGGTGGGTTGGCGAGCGCAGTATGATTCTCAATCTTCAGAAGGCGCTGTGAAGTTGCCTTAATACAGAGCCTCGATACATGTCTATAATGCATATATATACCAGTACATATA
This sequence comes from Apeira syringaria, assembly GCA_934044485.1. NCBI lineage: Eukaryota > Metazoa > Arthropoda > Insecta > Lepidoptera > Geometridae > Apeira > Apeira syringaria. Next base: position 12,552,203 of record OW203661.1, on the reverse strand, counting down.
AAGGAACGGTGATAAAATAAATAAATAAAACATCACTTGCACTTAATTTCTTTTATCACTTAAGTTCCTCTCAATTTATTTGTGGTAACAAATAATCAACTTTAAACAGATTTAATTGCGTCGGATTTAGATCGAAATCACACAAAATGATTAAAAGACGGGACCAAAATTAAATATACGCGATTAAGCCCGTTTACTACTTCTACTAGTACTCTGGTTCACCCCAAAGTGGATCTTGGCCTCGTATATGAGGGTGGCCGATCCTTCCCTATTATGGGTGCGTTCCCCCAGTCTTCCACTGTAGCACCCGCAGGTCCTTTAGCACTTGATCTTTCCACCTGTATCTTAGTAATATATGTACATAAATAACCCGTTTAAACTTGTTTAATATATAACTTGAAAATTGTATGGTCACTAGCATTATTGTTAAATTTGAAAGCGCTATTTTGTTAAGACCATTAACATCATGGTTATGAGGAGACGAGTTTCCGATATTTCGGCACTGTTGCAGGCGCCATGATCACGGTTGAACTGAAGGTGAAATATAGAGGGTAGATTTTTCTGCTCATAGAATAAAATATAAAAAATCCACCCGCAAATCAACCATGGTCAATATTTCGCTTTTAATTTTAACAATTGTTTAAAGTGAAATTATTATTGTGGTGTTCAGAAATGTGCCTAGATGTTGCGTTGCTTGTAAGTGTTCACCCGTTAGAAATGTATAACGCTTTAATTAAAACTGTTGTGTATATTATTGAATGGGATCGTATCACTATTTTCTTTAGAGACTGAAATACATGCTAAAAACTTAGCGTTTTTAGCGTGTTTTGACGTCATTATCGCAAATCAAAACCAATGCAGCACTTCAATACTTTGTGCGTGTCGTATTGGTTCTCATTTGCGTCATATGCTTTGTTAGCATTATTAGCCTGTTAAAGCCACGGTGAGTGATGTAAACTGTGTTTACAAAATAGAATAATAAGTTTCGATTTTATTGTTCAACTTATATAAATTATTTTGACATGTACTATGAGAAAATAATGCTGCATGGACAAACGTAATTTCACATACCACATGCATGTAGGTATAATATTTAAAACGTACCTAGCGTACGTAAAGATATTACATTACGCGTAAAGTCCTTGCTGTAATGTAATTAGTACATTACAACTGTATTACATACTGACAGTTCATAGAATATCCACCGACTAGTCGTTTTGTATTCGATTACTTACATTACGTATGTGGTGTCTTGATTCCAAACTGGATAATTACTTAGCTGAATGATCATGATCTTAGTTATGACGTCTGTTGTAGCGTATGTGCGTTAGATACATATACTTTGGATTATCCAACATTCTTATGTTAGCATCATACATACTATACTAATACACACAATCCACTGGGTTTCTCATGACATTCTAGAGGGGTCGGAAGCTTAAGCTGCACTAGAATAGAAAGTGCCTCACTATCACGTAAAGAATTTTATCATGATGCTTCACGGACTTGTGGTACCGAGAATTGCCATATATACATGCCTAGCCATGTTTTTTTCAATTTTAAAAACTGCCTTTAATGTAGATGCCGAATAATAAATAAATATTTTTTATATACAAATGAAAATAACGGAACTGCGAAATATTGTTGCGAGTAAGTTTTTTTTCATTCACATACACATCCCCGCACTAGAATACCTTGTGTCGCAGGAGGTAAGGACACAATAACACTCAAGACTCAAGAACAAACATTCATGCTCATCACAGAAATTTCCCAGCCGAGTTCGAACCCAGGGTAGCTGTTCTAAAGTCAGTGTTATTGATCACTGAGCCACGACGACCCTAAGTTTACTAGACGGACTATCAAAAAATATCAAGCTCTAAAAATTCATATTACTTATGATATTCTAAATGCTGACATTCCTCGGCCTATAAACTTTCATTCTCTACTTTCGCTTGTCTTTATTTCTCTTTACTTAGCTATTATTTATTTATGTCTTAAGTAATTTTATCAAGTCCGGTAGTTATACAATTGTAGATTTTTAAAATAATTCCTCAAACAATACATATTTTTACTGATTATTTTTTTAACACTATAGATCTAGCGGTTGACCACTATCTCACGTGATGGTCAGTGACGATGTGGTCGATAATGTAATCACGCTAGACCTAGAATGGTTATTAGCTTTTTTGTTTCTTTATACTGTAAACTGGTCTCTCGCTGACACTGGCATATACGTCAATTCAACGAATAACGCCGTACGTCAAAAGAAGAAGAAGACGAAGACTATTAGCATAATAAATAAAGAAGCTAAAATTGATGTTAATTTTAGCATAGTTTCGGTTTGTACATAAAATTAGTTTTATCGTTAATAATTATTTAAGCGCTTTCTTCTGATGTGAATAAGGCGCGTTGTTTAAGTATAGTTTAATTTTAAGTGATTTTGATGAGTATATGAAAATATATATGTAATGTTAAATTGGGCGACATTTTGCGGCGTTAACGGTGCCTTCCTATTATGTAAGCTTGAAAATGTAAACGAGGAAATATAATTATACAACTAGCTGCACCCCGGTGTACCCGTGTTGATTATGGTATTCCTGTTATTGTACATTTCCGAAATTTTCCAATTTTCTGCTTAATTTTCCTTCTGTAGGAACCTTCTAATAAGTATTAGAAAACGTATGAATGAAATGATGAAATCGGTAGTCGTTCTCAGGAATTAATTTTTATATGTACCTTTAGATTTGTATTGTACCTACTGAAAAGAAAAACAACATAAAAGAAAATCCTTAATCCGTTACCCTCAATGTTTAATATCCTCATGTCTGAGCTTATTGATCTATCACTCTTTTTCGAAAAATGTCACATCTTCATCAAAATCATAAATGTACGTACAGTTGTTATGGGCGGTTTGAATGTTAATGGAAAACACATTTTGCTATATTATAACATTACACTGTTTCTACGGGTATAACGTGGCACTTAGGCGTAGTCGATATCGCTGATAGCATCGCTGATAGTCGTAACGTTGCGACGAACGCACCGCATTCAAGATCCTGATGAAGGCTTCCGGAAGACGCCGAAACAATTATCGATCGTGATATCGACTACGCGTAAGTGTCACGTTATACCCGTAGAGGTCACCCATCCAAGGTATGATCGAGCAGTACTTTGCTTAACCCGTAGGCCTGGGATGAGTTTTTCCACGTCTGATAAAGCCGCTGTAAAGGCTCCAGCGGGACCGTGATGGTATGCACATATAATTAAGTATATAATATACTATCCCTAAACATTACTATAGCTTTTTACTCCATTATACAAGTGTATTACCAGTATTAAAAATTGGAATGTTTTTAAAAGACTAAATAATTCTAAAATGGCAAGTAGGGTGTCGTCCAATTGGACAGTGTTTGTTTTTTTGTCGGCTTATATTTAGTATTATGAAACTTAATTATAGAAGTTGTTCTCATTAAAGTAAATTCCCGTTATGTCGATTTCTCCTCATGACCTCGTGACCGTGAGAGGAATGGATGCATGGAAAGTCGTATTTAAATATTTTCTTATGTTCTAATAATTGTCGGTAATTGTTTCCCTTTCGTGTCTTACACAAATCGAAAACACTTTTCCTGACGTTTTCTAAAAATAAAATTCACTACAACCAGTTTATTAAATTATATGCATTGCCAATGTCAAATCCCATTGAAAAAAACTTTATGCAGTCATAATTGAAAATATATTAGGAGTAAAAAAACAGTTGTTAGTATGTCTAAAATATGTTGCTGTACATAGTCGATTTAACGAGAATTCGATGTGAGCAGAGCTATTCTCAATCAATGATATAAATGATAATATATTGACCAATTTTATGTTTTTGATAAATAATAGTGATATTTTGTCATCGTTTTGTTTTAGAGAGAAGACAAAGGACCGATTACAAAAGTATCGATGTTCTTTCATTTTGGCGATAGAAAAATATTGATCGCATACATCGTAAGTGTCTACTAATAGTGATGTATACGACCTTTACTTTTTATAGAATTATAGATAAAACAAAAAGATCTAACGGGCTATACACAACTTGATGCGTCATGGGTGAGTTGAATTCTTTGTAGCACAACTCTAGTGAATGGGAATTGAGCTAAAATGAAAGTCAAGACGTTTACTGATTTTATGCGGGAAAGGCTTATTATTTCTTTTAATTTGTTCGAATCGTTTACGACACTTCTGTCACTATAAAAGTCATTTATTATCAATAAAAATAGTCTATCCCTGCTAAAAATAGTTCTATATGGATATGATTTTATAGGTATATCTGTACCGAAAATTAACTAAATGAAGATGTTAATGTTTCATGACTTAATTTAAGTCATAAGTTTATAACTATTATTTATAAGTCTTAGAACAGGTTTTATAAGTTTTGTTGTATGTGTTTTTTTTTCAATACATATTTTAATATTCCCTTTGTATATAGTAGCTAGTACAAAAATATTAAATGAAAATGTTGAAAATATTGTCTATTTTTTGTCTATTATCCGGCATTATAGAAAACAGGTTAAAAGAGAGGTGTTAGATAGAATTCAAAATAGTCACTAACAATGGGCTTTGTAAGCTAACAATGAGCGTGGCGGGCCCACGTGCCCTACAAACTTCTGTATTAAGAAGTTTGTAGGCTATTAATCGGTTGTATCATCCCGTTCTGATTGGTGATTACATTCAACGAATCTGATTGAATGAACTCCGCGTCTAATCTCATTATAAACCGCCATGAAGTGACATTTCATCATAGGTATAGATAGTCGGCACGGCTGCAGACTGCAGTGAGTTTGATGGAAAAAAATACCCCCGGGCCACACCGTTCTGTTTCGTAGTCTTTAAAAACACCAGTGTGAAGTTAGCAGCCAATAATCCGACAAAATTAGGGAGACTGGTCCGTGATGGTGCGTGTCAATCTGTGTAGATCTTTAGATTTATCTTCATTTCAAAGTGCAAAGTGAAAGATAACGTATCGTTCCCGCAGCTCATCATCATCATTATCTCGGCCATAGGACGTCCACTGCTGGACATACGCCTCACCATTGATTTCTTGGGCCTTCCCTACAAGGGCCGCTTGGAAGAAACCCGCATCCAGCCCTTGCCCTTCTCAGCAATTAGATGTCCACTGTTGGACATATGCCTCCCCCATATAGGGGGATTTGCCAATTCTCGCGACGCTTGGCAGGCGGGTTGGCGAGCGCAGTATGATTTCCGATCAGAAAACGCTGCTCCCCACCTTCTGGTATGTGATCCCTTAGCCGACGCTAACGCACCCACGGGAAGAGATGGGGGAGTACCTACTATTCTAGGCCAGTACCACCACGGCACTTTTGATATGACTTATTATGACATCTTAATTAAGGTACATACCTATAACAAAATCACATCAGCACATAATACAGAAATACTCACTATTTTATACTTACTAAAAATGTCGAGATAATATGACAGCTCTGCGACTACCAAACGGTGTTGACCACGGGAGGGAACTGAGAGGTGTGGATAAATAGTTACGGCTGGGCCCACCAGGTTAGTATTATTCCTCATTACTTTTTAAAACAAAATAGGCGTTGGTCACTATCTCATCAGATGCTAAGTGATGTTACGGTCAAAGGTGGACCAAGCCCGCCTAGAAGATGCCTATTCTCTTTAGACTTGAAGACACCCAAATTGTACATATGCTTAAAGACTGACTTAGGCAATTATTTCCACTCGTAGAATAATAAATAAATGAACTTGAATGTGGATAAACGCGTAGACCGTGCGAAGCCAATATGAAAACAGAGGCTACTCTTTTTTCACTACCATGGGCGCCGCCAGGAATACTTTTAGGAAGGTGCATGTGCATCTACACATTGTATAACACACACCAAAAAGTCTGAGCAACGTGAACGATTTCCCCCTACACCATTCGTTTCGACGGTGACGGGCGCGAGGACACTGAATTTATAGACAAGGTGATGAACAAATTTGGACAGCAACCTTAAAATTCTTTATACTCTTGCCTGAAAGAAGGGCACCCCTTGGCACTCTGCGGCCGGCGCCCATGGCCACTAATGAATTCTATATTCATAAATCAAATAAGTATGATTTTTATCTTGAATTAGGTTTATTTTACTTAAAATTCTTCGCCGATTTGGTCCCAACGTCGAAACTATCAGGGAGATACATCCAAGTGGTTCTTGTAGGTGTTCACTAGTAGGAGACATCGGGATATCACTGAAACAATTCCATGGCGAGTTTGTGGTCTGCACTGCGAAAATAATCCATATAATTCTATATGGGAAGTTCATATGGGTTTTAACAGTAAGTATCTGTAATCGGTATCAATTATTCGTAGTGAACCAACAAATGACAGTCACGTAAGAACAATACCTACGTGTATGAAACGTAAATGTGACGTGAAACTGCAACGACTGCGTGCGGAACGCTATCTTGCAGCTTCCTTTTTCCTTTTTGTTTTAATGGCGATCACAGACTCATACGTCAACCCCTGCGCTTGATGCATAGTACCTAAGTGTACGTGATCCTGTAGCCCTGGTTGATCAGGGTTTCTTTTATTCCTGGCTGTGGACCATGTAATAGGGTGTTAGGGAGGTTTCTTCGTGTAGGCCTACTGCTTCAGCTATAGGGATCTTATACGGGGAATGGAAGATTATATAGGTACAGGACTATATATTACCCTCAGCGCGCATGCACCATCCATTCGGTACTTTACTACGATTTGTCGTTTCATGAAATATGCCCCAGGCGCCTGCGAAGCTTCGTCTTATAAGAAGGTATATTCACTACATTATAATAATAGGTATCTTTAAATACTTTTCTTTCAAAAACATTTCAAAGGGTACGTAGGTATCCAATAATGGTGTTTTAATAAATAAGCTATTTAAGTAATAGAACATTATGGTTTTAGTAAAGGTAAATTGATCACTCAAACAATATCCAATGCCCTTATCTTCATTCTTAATAATTAAAAAAGTAAGATGTCAACGTGACTTGAGCGCAGTAGGTAAATTAATAGATGTTGTAAATCATGACAAATTGAAAGCATAATTATAGGAATGATGCGTCCAGCCCAGGAATTATGCGTTTTTACTACACGACAGAAAGCAAATTATCTACTTACCCGAACTAATCAGTATAAGAAATATGTATAAAGTGTAAAGTTTGATATCATTCTTATTATTACGATTATACAGCAACGTCAACTTAAGGTTGACAAGAAGACAAGAAAAGATTATGATTCAGACGATCGAGCCATATACAACGGTGTACCTCAAGGGAGTATCTTATACATGTCACGTCGCGCGTCCTCGCTAAGTGACAGGAAACTGGGACAGCTCGAATATTCCACACAGCCTCAAGGTGTCCCCGCATCATACATTTAAGTCCCCCTTTGCGGAGAACCTAGTTATAACGTAAAAAAAAGCATTTGACTGTTACTATGAAAACATAGCGAGAACGATAGTAATATTATATCTATGTAGTTGTGAGAATGAGGAGACGGGAAGATAAGTGATGAAAGAAAAATACAGCAGTGCATATAGCAGCATAAAGCAGTGAGAGATAATATTATACTTATATTTATTATATATATATTATATTATTAATATAGTTATTATATAAATAATATTACTTCCCATATAATTTTGGCCCGGTGACAAACTAGATTTAAATACAAATTGCGTACCTAGGTACCTACTTGTTCTTACCACTCTTAAACGTTAAAAAGTCGCTTTTAATAAATCTACAACCAGAGGATTTCGGAACTTGGCTACACCAACGGAAATAGTTATCCAAGAGGTACAGGTAGTGTGGTGAAAATAAGTGGAAAAGAAAAGATTAGACATATCATATATATATTAAGGGAGAGGCCTTCGGCTCCAAAACATAGTTAAAACTAGTTTGGAGCCAATGGGTTTATGTATTGTTAGACCTATTGTTATGTCAAATAAATATATTTGTATTTTGTATCATAACATCTGTAGACACATTGAAATGATGAAATGAAATTGTTTATTTGCGCAAAAATAAAACAACCAGTACGTACCTAATGGCAAAATTAAATAATTATTACAATATGTTTGATTATTTAATTTAAGGCAAAAAGGTTTTGCCTCAGCATTAATGTCGGATGCCACGGCATCCGACCCTGGTTTGCACACAAAGGCTAAAGGTAGAATTATATGTTAGCATAATTAAATGTGTATATAACACACTAATGTTATATATAGTTATATATATATATATATATAGGAAAATACATACGCATAGAAAACAGTACAATCTACATTAACATCTTACCAAATAAAAACGCAACCTCCGTGAGAAAAGTTAGGATCACCGTGACGCCTCTGTGCTTGATACGGAACAGCAGGTCTAATACGGCCACACCCAGGCCCATCAGAATATATCCAAGAGAGTTCCACACGTAGATCTCGACTAGAACCGCAGTTTCCTTTAATAATTAAAATGTGTATAACCATTTAATCCATCTTTCACAGCTGGAACATGGACCTTATCCTACGCAGTATCCCGATTGGTACAACCCCGGATCCTTCAAGTTGCGAGTGAATAGCTTGCATGCTACACCTTAGACCGCGTCGTCACTTAACACCAGGCGAGACAGAGGTCATGCGCATGCTTATAATTTTAAAAAGCCCGTCAGCTACAGTCCCAGGTTTCAGAGGATCGAAAAGGAAGTAGGTGGCAGACGCGTGCATTGTGGTATTACAAGTGATCAAGCCCTTATTCGATCAGATAATATCTAAAAATACTACGTCCGTTTGATCTTCAGATACGTGACGTTATACGTAACGCGTAAGGTTAACTGCCTAGGTGATTTATGTGTTGAGAAATTTAACATGTTTACAAAATTATATAGAATTTTAAAAAGTAACGTAGTATCTAAGTACTAGTACTAAAAGCTGTAAACGCCCCCAACTCGATAGTTAGGTAAGTTAGATATATTGTGTCCGGCGCTAGGCGCCATACAGTGTTACAGGGATTCCCTCTGAATAAATTTTAAAAGTAGTAATCTACTAGTTACTTATGTTAGAGCCCAATGTTTTGTATCCACAATTGAAATGAAAAAAAAAATATCCTAAAGGAAATAGAAACTGGTGATATCGACTCAAATTACTCCTATCACATTACAGTACCATGATAGAAGACACGAACAACAAAACGTTGGCCATCAGAAAGAAAGAAGACAGCACCAATCTCGTGCTTTCCACGTACTCCTTCATTGTACAGCAGGGGTTGACTGAATCGGACGATACCAGATCTGTGATGGAGACTACCTGAAAAAAATTACGAAGTATTTGTGTTTGTCTATGGATGGTCATTTCTACGGATGGCAGATAATTTGGCTTTAATCGTGTCAGGTGGTTTAAACATTGTCCGTTTCGTCATGGATGTGTGTTTTGCTTTTGGGAGGGGGGGTTGCCGATGACATCGTATACTATACGAACGGACCACCAGCTCCATCACGGCTTAATGAGAGTGTGTACCCGTGAACCCAGTTGTGGGATGAAATGAATGAGGATGGAATTAATGTTTTTTTCGTGGTGCACTGACAGGCTTATTTCCGCTTTCGGTGCTCGAGCCATGAGACAGCCCTGCACACTTTCGGAACCAGTACCTTATATGGTTCATGTAAGCCATACAACGGATATCTGTCGTATAATGTGGTATACTAACCATGCTCAGAATGGATATAGATGCAACTGTGTATCTCAGTGATACACAACAACAAGAACCGTCACCACAAGCTGCTATAGCTATCAGATTATCCATGATCATCCGTATACTTTATACCTTTCGGAGTAAATAATTTAGTGTTAGTTATTAGTACATTCTTAGATTGATCATGCAGTAATATAGTCTTTATTTCGATCATTTATTAATTTAATACCTGAAATAAATATGTATGCTTGTAATACGTTTACAGAGAAAGCATAATAAACGTCATAGATAAGTAACTATATCTATACGGGTAGACGTAGTGTTCTAATCTCTTTGCATAGTAGTAAAAAACCTCTAAAAAACCTCTAAAAAACCAATTAGTTACTTATCTATGAAACCAATCAACCAATCCTAGAGATCCCGCAGCCGGTAGTATTCAACAAAACTTTTTCGACCGTTCAAAACGTCTTTCCCCCTCGTCCCTGTATTTCCCCTTTCTTCTAAATAGTATTTTATCTCTATGCCTTCATTTTGACTTGAAAATTTTACGTGAATTTGACATAGAAAAAATACTGCTAAGTACCCACTGAAAAGCTCCAACCGCTTAGGCGTGAAGAAGAAGAAGTAACAGACATACATCCACGCATCCATACTCACAAACTTTCGCATTCATAATCTTAGTACGTAGGATTTAATTAATTTCAAAGGGAACCTTAAGAGAACCTAATTTAAAATAAAATTATTATCAAATCGGTGCACCTAGAACAAAGATCTGAAGTGACATATAAAAAAAATACAGGTATCTGACAATACACATTAAAAAAATACAGTCGAATTGAGAACCTCCTCCTTGTTTTGGAAGTCGTACATGCATCAGTGTTTTAAGTTTTTATTAAAATTTAGTAAATTCGGTTCCATAGTAAAATGAAAGCTCCTTTCATATAGAATACGCGAGCCTACATACATTACATTTGTAAGGTTTTCTATGTATTTTCTCTAGTTTTCGCGGTAATTTTTCTCATACTGGTAGCACTTGGTAGAGTTCAAGCGTAGATAGAGTCCCTTCTCTTGGTACGACTACGAGGATGCGAGCTCGGGCGAGTCGCATCGGCTCTTGGCTTGGCTCTCGATCACAAACTATATATAAAGATAGCTACGGTATTATGCTCTCTACCCCCCTCCGGTGAAGCTGTAAATGCCGGTAGAGGCAAACAGCATTAGTCCGTTAGAAAAAAAAAAAATATGCTCTCTACTGTCGCAGCTTACGGACGTAGTCAGTACGGATGTAATGATTGTAAGGAATCAATATCACCATTGTAATGTTTGGGAGTTTTAGGTACCTGTGTCTACCGCTGCATGCTGCCATACAGACGTTTTGTTGAGGAGAGTTTATACATTTACAGAATAAGTAACAACTATAGCTACTGAGGTACGCGACCGATCCAGCAGCAGACGGGATCGGGCAGTTGACGAAAGGTTCTCGAATGCAGACCACAGACTGGCAAGCGCAGCATAGGACGTCCATCGACCAGGGTGGACAGAGAGGCTGGATGCGGGCGGCTTTCAACCGATCCTTGTGGAGTCCTCTGGCTGAGATGATAATAGTGATGATATGGTATGGAAGTATGGTCTAAGACACTAATAATCGAATGCGTGATGCTAAGATTAATATGTACATATATTACTCGAAGACAGAGATAATCCATCAGAAACTGCCTGTATGCCATATATAATAGGTTAGAACAATATTAAAATTTCTATACGACCTATTTGACTGTATCTTGCGACTTATTTGATAGAAAATTTATTTATTCTTGAAAGACAATGTGACATAATATTTCTGTCAGATATACGTACAGATTTGCAACTTGTGATTGCACTAATTACTAATCAATTATTGAAAATGTTGAATATAATAGCGCTGGTAATTTGTGCCAGTACCATGATGCCTAGAATAATGTGTAATGGGCTTGAGTTAGTATCCATTACAGAAGAAGGTATGCAAACAATGATATTAATTAAAAAGGAAGGTGTAGCACAGGCTCCTAGGGCGTGGACCGCATAAATTAGATGCATGAACCTAATTTTCTTTATTTGCCCGACGTTAACGCGGCGGCGCGGCAGAGGCAGTTCTGCTATAAAATTAGGCAGAAATAATGCTTTCATGTTTTTTTTAAAATTTATTTATTTATTTATTCACACAAGGTCTTCAGGTCCCAAACTAGGCAGAGCCTGTACTATGGTAACCTGATGACTGATATATATACTTATATACATATACACACCCAGACACAGGTCAAACAGACATGTTCATACACACAAATGTTTGACCAACTGTCCGGGAATCGAACCCGGGACCAGCGGCTCAGAAAGCAGAGTGAAAGAAAGAAAAGAAAGAAAGAAAGAAATTTATTTGTAACATTTAAAGCATACAAAAATAACAAAATGTACAGAGAGTGCTACCAACTGCGCCAACCGGCCAGCCCTGACTGGTAGAACTGTAAGGCCAGCCCTGTTTATTTACAACATGCATGTTGTGGATACTCATGCTAGCTTCTCTAAAACTAACAACTGGGGCATAATAATCACCACCGTGTTTCATCACCACGCGGATAAAACCGCAGGGTGCAGCTAGTGTACAATATTCTTTCATCCCGTTCGGTTTTCGGCCTCTCTTGGCGGTTGTGACACAGAGGCCAGTGAGGGTAGTCACTTGGTCTGACCGACGGGTAAGTAAACGGCCGCGAGGTCTTTTCCTTCGACTTTCCCTACCACTACCAACTTGTCCACATTATCTAGCTTCCTAGAGCAACGTGACGAAAAAATAGCCCAGGATCCTTTGGTAGCAGATTGTGGAAAGTCTACTTATTATTTAAAGTTAGAGATGTTTTAATTTTGCCATCAATATTTTTGTTCAGGAAAAGATGATTTAACGCATAGAGCTAACTTTGAAAAAAAGTGCCTTAATTATTAATTATTGCTTTAATTATAATTACTATATGTACTACAATAATTTTTAACCATTTACCACAATATTGCGTTATGGGGTAAGAGTAGGAAGTAGGAGTTTGGATACAGACATAAAATATCTAACATATATTTGATACAAAAGTAGATATTTTATGTCTCTTCCTTGTCGCTTTTACGTCGCTGCCTATTTACGGTTGTAGGTACATAGGTATGTCAGTCTCTTTATCGTTGTAAAAGAGTTTTGAGCTTAGTGTTCATTGTGGTTTCAATGAAATCAGGGTTTAATCGTTTAGTGGTACTAAATGATTGATAAGTCATCATAATGGTTAAACGTGCTCTAAATTTGTAGCAGAATCTTCAGGAAATGCTTTTATTTTGTTGTTTAAACTGACGTGGTTTTGACCAATAATGAATGTATTAAACACGGATCGCTCGCGGACGCGCCTAGTACTGAGTATTAGGCGAACCGCGACCGCGTCAGCGAGCGCCCCGTTTTCTCCTTTCCTTAAAAAAGACCAACAAATATGGTCGAAATTATAGTCGGAACCCTCAGACTTACTACGTGAGTAATGCACGTGTTTTATTCATTCATAATTCTTTTATTTGTTGACTTTTTGTATCCTTTTGTAACAGAATATAAAATCATTTTTGTCAATTTGGCTAGTATCAGGCAAAAAACTCATTACTGGTATGTAGGTACATATCACTTGACTAACGAACATTCACTAATAGTGAATTGCGAGAAGCTTACATCAAATAGTCATAATTCTTAACTTGACGGTTTTAGAAAAAGAAGAAATACCCACATCTGCAAATTACGATGACTCCTACGATTTTAACATGGAAACAGCTATTCGAAAGCTGGAAGATCTTGCTCTCAATGCTCAAAAACACATAAATGCTGGCGTTATCCCACCAGAAGAGACTGAAGAATTGCGCATCCGCATGATAGCAATCATTGATGATATCACTAAGGCAATTAAATATTCAGACAACGTCTACAAATTCATCAAAGCAAAAGGTTTGTCCAGAATTTTGTCCAACAATTTATCAAACACGCACTCCAAATTGAGAACTAAACTGTTGTTGCTATTAAAAGACGTTTTTGACATAGCTCCAACCACAACTGACGCACTTCTTCCATTAAACATAGTTGAAAAGCTCTTGGATATATTTGAAAACGACAACTTAGCATTGAAAGCCCATGCTTTGGACATACTGTATAAATGGTTGCCTAACAATCCAAAAGCTCAAGTAAGAGTTATGAAAACAAAAGGACTCGAGACGTTTTATGGACAAATGAACAAACTTGATATGGGTATGATAAAAAAATTAATGGAACTTTTCAATAAAATTTTGGAAGAACATTTAAATGCAAGGAATGACAAAGTACAAGTGACTATAGACGATGGAGAGAAACTGATCATGTACCAGAGAATTGGCCTGCTTGAGCGTTTATCTTCTCCGAACTTATGCAATGGATTGCTAAAAATATTTGAAATGTTGTGGACCTATAACAAAAATGAAAATAATAATATAAAGATAATTTTAGATATATTGAAGAACGTTAAGCCATTTTGTCTGGAGAAATATAAGAAGAAACCAAGTGCTATTTATTTGTTTGATGAGCTATTAAAATATTTAAAAGACGAAGATAGGAAGGAATATTTTGCAAAGCATGATATTAATGTGACAGAGCGTGTGGGTGTTATTGAAGACTATTTAAATAAGCAAGGATATACTATCGATAAGGAGGAATTCTAGCTCTCATTTCTTTTAGCCTCTTGATTCGGAATAATAAACGTTATATTTTAGTAGAATTGGAATTTTACTAACCTAAGAAGGATGGCTTAAAATTTTAATAGACACAATATCTAGGCTTTTCTTTTCCACCGACCATAGCGCAAAATATGTATAAGAAGCTTTATGGAAGTAACTAATGAATTATAGTGTCATAGTCATATGAAAGATATGGATAATGGAGTATTAAATTGGAAACTTCAAGCTGGAAAATGCACCAAATATCCACACATCGACTCTTACGTAAATTTTCTGAGTCGAGCCAAAATTAAAAACTATTGATTCTTAATTATCTTGCTCGCTAGACATTTCAACGGATAGGCATTTTCCGTATTCAATGGCTTTTGAATCTAACAATGTCATTCTCCATATATCCATGCACAAATGTGGGACCCTCCACATAGTCAAACCGCATTACTTTGATTCCTATTCATTGCACAAATAACAGCAACCGCATTCAACTATTACGTATTCTATGACCGTGGGGTGTAGAGCAAGGATGTTATTGTATTGCATGTATCTGTTTCAATTGTGAAGATTTATTGACGCTTTGGAGTATGTTGATATCTAAAATAGGTGATTTAATGAGGGGTTGGACTTTCTACAGAAATGTTTGCTTTGAATTGAAATAAAAGTAAATATTAACATATTTTTATATCAAATTGAAGGATACTAGTATTAAAAGTTATGGTAGTACTGAAACGTATGTTACGGGCCGTACGTACTTGGTCGAAGAAGCTCATACCATTATGTATGAACAAAAAATATACAAACTTATAATAAGTAAAAAAATAATGTATTTAGTGCTATATACTATTTTCTCTTCTTTTATTTGGCACAGAAGAATAACAAATAATTATAGCTTTAATACTAAAAGATCATTTTGAGTCTTTTCAGCTTATTTTGTTGAAAGTCCTACAGATCTAAACAAACTTAAAAAAATATCACTTATGAGTTCATTATTCAGTTCATAAAGGTAAATCTGATTAAACAAAATGAGATATGATTTACTAATTTATTAGTGAAAAAATATTTGCGTTCTATAAAATTCTAACTTAACTGAATATCATTACTTATGTTATAAAAGTTGCTGGCAGAAGTTGACTGAAGGTTGCCCCTCGCGGATTCAATGGGGCGGTGTACCTATATCGAGCTGTAAAAACGAAAATCTTAATAAATTAAGAAACATACCTAATTTTTCATGACCGTTTCCAGACTGAAGTAGGACTCCTAAGTAAAGCTAGCCGCTGTAATTTTATTAATAATTTAATGAATTTTAACAAAAACGAGAGCAACGCTACTGATCAATAAATCTTTTGATCTCGGCAGCGGAGGGGTTAATATTAATAAAATTCATTTATTTCAGGTTACTATGACCCATACACATAAGTTAACCAATTGAATAAAATAAAATAAGTATTATATTAAATTACAATTAAATAAGTATTAAATTAAATTAGAATAGAGTTAAATTAAATTAATTAGAATTAAATAATTTAGTCACGAAAATTCAATTCAACACAATTCAACTCAATTCAATTCAATATTATTTCAATATTGAACTTTGATATTGCACATCCAAATTTCAAATTTCACCATTAATTCGGACGTAATTTGCTTCTAATATATAAGGTCCTGGACTCTTGAACTCAGTTTCAATGCCAATCCATTTCCAATCCGAATCAGTTCCAATCTCATTAATACCAACGTCATTTTGTATTTATGTCAAATTCCATCGAACTTAATTCTAAACGCGCGCTAGTGTTGCGTTCACGAGTATCAATCTATCGAAATCACAATTTACGATCGGAACCCAGTGTCAAGAGTAAGCCCGGAGGGGATCCTAGAGCTTTGAATTTATAACCGTCTGTAAGTCTGTAGGTACAAGCAGTTCGTTTCATGCATCGGTCTCTAAAAATCTATGGAAAAATTACTCGAATAAATAGGCAATAATCGATATTCGTCACCGCAATTTATTCAACACAATAGCAATATTTATTGCGCCAATGATCATCACAAATGATGCGCCATGGGTGGTCAACATTTTGGTTTTTGTACTTTGTTGCAATTTCCCTGTGCTTCCTTCCTTACAATCCGGAAAGTTACGTCATTAACAATGTCAATTGAATAACTTAAATCGTGCTGTCAGTGATATTATAAGGAGCAACAAACGAATGAGTTTATTTGCGGGTTGATGGAAGATCATTTAATATTTTGTGTTTCTTGTGTTATGATTATGACGGTTCTTAAGAAGATTTAATTATTATCATTTATAAACTTCAATGTAACACTCTAACATTCTTTAATTCGTTACGTACGTAGATGGCTTGTAGGAAATACCAAAGTATAAAGAGCACACTCTACAATTCACCTCATTCAAAATTTAAATGTTTACTTTAACCTTCATGGCTTTCTTCCAACTGGATCTCAATCCCCTTGACAACGGATTTCTTGAACTAGCATGTGACGAAAGATTTCATAAAGATTTAAAATACGATACCTAATGCAGTCGAATTTTCGACTTTATATATCATCTGCTTACCGGAAATGGGACGCGTGCTCTCGAGAAAAAGCGATTCAGAAAGTCATGAAACCGGTTGGAATATCTAATCGACTAATATGCGTAAGTAAAGCCGTAGTTTTAACTTAATAATGTCTAAAACTTGCGAAACTTTTAACCAAATGAAGACAACAATTCATGGATAAAGAGATGGTAGCAAATTTAACAATATGATTTTAAAATATTTCCTCTTATAATGTTAGTGTAATCCTCAAACATAAGTGTGAGTAATCGTGCGTAATTTACGATTAATAGTATTCATAATTTATAGGTTTTTATTTTAATATTTAATAAAGCTTTTAGTATAGCGTGTACTCTGATTTATTTTTAATAACATTGAATATTACATTTACTCAGTAAAATATAGGAATATGAAAGAAAGTACGAGGATGTTTTACCTTCATACGTCTCTAAAAGTTAAGCACTGTATACTGTAATACAGTTTAATGTATAAACTGTATTCCTCAAACTTCGCACAGAACATGTTTTTCATTTTTTTGTATAAAAATTGTGCGTGGGAGTCAAACCAAGGTGTAAAAGTTAACAATCAAACTCATAGGTCGACTAAACAAACACAAAAATCGAATCAAATCGATCATGCTGATAAAAAAGGCGGTGCATTCACATCCCGTCACACGTCGTACCAACCTGCCGGAACGAATTTGCGCAAGAATCTCAATTTCTAGAGCACTTGCGTGAGAATGAAATTGTAGCGTGTTTTTTTTCCGTAATCGTCATGAATGGGCATTGTCCATAATGACCGCGGTAAATAATCCTATTTGTATTGTTAGAGCTATTTTAGTAGTGCAATTGAAGTCAGAGTCGTTGGGGTGACCACATAACCGAATTTCTAAAGAGGAGGCCACCAGTGCACTTATTAATTCTGTTGTTTTTTATGTACGCTCGAAATACAGAAAACTATGTATATACGTTCTTCAGAACTCCGTCATTCGTGGTCCAATTTGACATATTATTGTTTAGGTCAGAGGATAATCTGACAGAGACAGCATATCTCAGTGCTGCAAGAAGATATGCTAGTCTCAAGGCGCTTCGAGCTTTTACAGTGTTGTACAATTTATATCCGTACTGTCATGTGCTGAAAATAGATAGTAGGTATACATAATTGTAAGTTATCTGATTTGTTCCGTATTCAAAAAAATAAAAATAAATCTTTTCAATACTATAATATATATTTTCACGATAGTTTTGATAACATTCCGGCTTCAAGTACCTGGTTGAAGTCGGTTTTTAACTATATTAATATTATAATGAGGCATAGTTTGTAAGTTTGGGAGGTTGTAGGGGGTAATCAATCTCTGGATCTACTGAACCGATTGTGAAATTTCTTTTACCAATAGAAAGCCACGTTATTTGTGAGTGGGTTTTCATCATCATCACCACGCGGGTAAAATCGCGGGGCGCACCGTAAATGCAACAGATTTAAGCTACTTACGTATTTATTTCATTTCAGATATAGCAGTTTGTTTTAGAAAAACCCTGAATATTATTTAGGGGACTGGGTTTTTTTAAGGCCTATGTCTTTATTAAATAAAATAACACTAATTACAATACCACAGCTACTGCAATAACATTTGAGCAATCCGCTAGTTGTTACCAGCCTATATTAGGAGAATTGATACGTAATAACGACTTCAATGGAAAACGACTTCTTGTGGAAATAAATGGGGGAGGCCTATGTCCAGCAGTGGACGTCCTATGGCTGAGATGATGATGATGATGATGAACGACTTCATACTTAGAAAACTCCTAGATAACAATTATGTAATGAATTCTCCATGTAATGAAAGTCCAAAATGACATGGCCACCCTACGGTGTACCCTTAACGTCAGGTAGCCAGCCTCCACAAAGCTCGGTGCTCGTAGGCGTGACACCTGACTGGTTTCCCATGGCCTGCCGCTGGACCAGAGTCTTTATAACTCTCTATAACTTTTGATGCTAATTTATTGCCGAAGATGTGAAAAAACGAATGAGAAATTAAAAATAGTAAATAATAATATAAAATAATAAATACTTACTAGTAACAAAAGTATACTTATAAATAACATAGACTATATATAAATCAGACTTAAAAAAATAATCAGACTTATAAATATTAATTGCTTGAACGATAGTCTCCGATATAGGCTTGCTGATTAGCAAGTTCAAGCGGCTGTAGGCAAATTGCTCGGAGAACTGATGGCCGATGGGGTCGAAAGGTTTCGAAAGGTTCTCGAATCGAGACCACGGACTGGCAAGCGCAGTATACGACGACCATCGACAAGGTGGACAGATGACCTGACTAAGATCGCAGAAAAGGGCTGGATGCGGGCCGCTTCCATCCAGTCGTTTTGGAAATCTGTGGGGGGAGGGATCTATGTACAGCAGTGGACGTCCTACGGCTGAGATGATGATGACAGGCTAGCATGTCCTCTCATTTTGAATGTGTACACAACTATACAAGTAAGGTAATAAATATTATAATTATCCGTGTCACTAAATGATATTTATTAATTTATTGTAATAATATTTCAATTTTGCCATTAAGTTCTGGTTGTTGCGCTTTATTTTTGCCACTTAAAAGTTATTTAATTGTTCTTTACTAGGCTCGCGTTAAAATCTTATATCATATATAATGTACTAGTTACGTCCCGCGGTTTCACCTGCGTGGACTCCTGTTTTCCAGTTACTGTACATTTTCCGGAAAAAACAATAACACATGTGTTATCCCATATTATAATCTATTTCTGACAAATTTCATTCCAATCCATTTTGAGCCGTTCTGCCGTAAAAAAGAAGAGTAATTCATTTCATAACAAAAAGTTTTATTTTATTTACTTGCATTAAGAGTTAAAGTTTTTGAGACATTTCATGTGAAAAATGGGAAACACCTTATTAAGTTGATTAGTTCAATAAATTAGAACAGAAAGATATGCCTTATCTTTCTCTCTGTCTAGGACGTGAAGTAATTTAAATGAAGTGTCGTGTTACTTTACATACGTCAAGAAGGTTAAATTATTACATTGTGCACTTTTGTACGGGGAAAAATGTTAAACTCGCGTTGTGTTTGTTACTGTCAGAAGATCCTTCTCCTGACAAAAACAAACACACCAAACAATAATCATCGAAATTGTTGCAGCCGTTTACGCAATAAGTCGCTACCAAGGGGATTAAGGATTCGTTTTGATATTTACAGATAATTACAAAGATATATATATCTCCTTAAGTAAGTAGTTACTTGTTACAATCAGTTAATTTTCCTCTATTTTGTTTTGCTTAGTTTATAAGATTAAGAAATTTTATAACGGTTGTCCTATTAACTTAGGTATTAAAAAAATGGTTGCAAACAAGAAATGTTTACACTAGTCCGTTCATTAGCTTTATCATTTTATGCTACGGCATCCCATTCATAGACCGATCGGTCCCACCTGCTATCCGACATAAGACCCTTTTTTTACCAACCAAAGTGTTAGATTCGTCCTATAAATTATATCTATTGATAAAATTTGTTAAGTTCGTAGGCGGGTTATCAAAAATAATAAATTTTGTTATTTGTCCAAAGAATTAAATTTGACTTTTTGGCCCGTTGATACTTTGTTGCCCTTTATGGCTGGATAAAATCGAGGTTGAACTTTTTGATCGGTAGCTTTTTATAACTTTTGTTGGATTTGGTTTGACGTGGGAATATCTTTTCAGCTGAACATGATATTGTGGCATTACATTTATCCATCTTTACTCAAAGATCTCAACCTTAGTTTAGAATTATTTTATGAATTATTTTCAATGAACTACATTTAAACGTCTTGGTTATTGAATTGAAAATAAGAAAATCTTGACTCACCTGATTTTAAGTGATAAAGCGGTTTATTAGGATCATTCACTTGTGACTTGTGATATACAGGTTTAAGCTATGTCCAGGATACCAGCAGTGAACTCAGCTTCACAGTTAATCACCATCATCAGAACTTCATCCATTCTTATGGACGACATAAGCCTATCCCGCTTATGTTTAGTGCTTATTAGCACTAAACGTGGTGGTGCTATTGCACCACGTTTGGACGGTGGGTTGGTAGACAACAGTTTTAAATAGACACAATTGTTTGGGTTCTGTTCTGTATCTACTCTGTCTTTAATTAGGCACAGCTCTATTTCGACAAGTTCTAGACGTTTTTTAGCTTTCCAAGATTTTAGGCTTATTAAGGACTTCAACAGGTGTCGATGACATTACAGGCGCTTGCGGGTGTTTACAGGCAGACAAAGATCGGGACAAAACCTGATGCATGTTGATTTAGAATATTACAAGTAACTACGTTACAGATGACCTACAGTGTAAAAAAAAAATTACACATTCTTAGACTTATTTGTTTTTTCTTCTGGTGTGGTAACAGCAAGTATAGTTGTATTTTGTGGGCCAATTAGATAAAGGTAGGTTTTCTTCACAGATTCACACGTGTTTAGTGACGTCATGTCGTGCGCAATGAAAACAGCTTATTCATGACTTATTCAACCAAATTGATATAAATGAACGGTTTTAAATGTCCTGCTGGGGGCACGGAAGGACATCCTATTTGAACAATGATGTCTCAATACGTCATGTTTGGTATCAATGTATTTGGGGCAAACACCTTCGTGGGAAATTATCTAATTTGTTTAATCATTATTTGGTGTTGACACATTTGGTAGTTTGAAACTTGAATTTATTGCGAGTGCTGTTATTGTGTTTAAAATTATTTCAAAATCGGACATGTCATAATTAATAGAAACATAACACAAATATAATTCTAATAATAGTTAGTCCGTGTTGGTATAGCAGTTATGAAGTACAACCCTAACATTAACAAAACTGAAATAATTAACCAATATATTGATTAGGTATTGAAGAACATGAAATTTTCACAAGATGAATAACTGTTATCGGCGTTTTGATCGATTCTCTGGTTCGATCCCCACCAATGGCTTAAGCTTCTGGTGATGACAAAATCGCTTTGCTATTTTCGAGTAACCTGCCGGGCTAGCTACCATCTTTCAAGTTTGTCAAGTGAGATAAAAGTCATTTATTTATAAAAAATAAGTATTTACAAAACAAAAGCTGTGTGCCCCGAAACTAGACACAATCTTGGGAGCCTAAATATTTACCCGAAGTAAATGATTACTTACATAAACTAGCTCATTGGAGCATGAATAACTCGCGTCACAATCATCGTGTCTCGGTCGTATAAACGATGGAATGACGTAGGTACCATCCGTATTACTAACACGTTTTCTGTGTCACAGTTGTACTAGATAAATTTCAGTTAGTACTGAGTTAAATTGTTTCACGGTGCGATCCGCCTGGATACCTAGTGTTCTCCGTGCTGTGTGTGACATCAAACTTAGACAGAATTTAATGACACGATACAACTTTTATAATTATTAATTAGTCTGTACTAAAAAAAGTTCTTTGGAATTACATTAATTAGGTACTTACACAATGTGTCAAAAGTTAGATGTTGGAAATGTTTGTATACGTTTGAAGCTGCTCTTCGAAGTAGTGACTTACGTATTACCGAAGAACTTCTGCAAATTGATAACCCACGAATTATATTACAATATTATCTCAAATCTGTTATCGTTCCAAAATTAAATTGGAGCAATAAAGACATTGTATTTTTTATCCTTCTCGTAAATATCTGCAACAATTTACAAATAAGGACGCATCTCATTATTTTACAATATCAGTTTCTCGAAATTTCTTTCAACACGCAAGTGTCCTTTTCTATCGAGAGAAGTCATGTCACAATATTGTACGAAACAAATTGTTATTTCTCTTTATATTTTTTTCTTTTATCGACGCCGGAAGTTCACACTTAGCTTCCATTTCGACTTTGCGTAAGCATTGATTCGATTGGATGATTGATCGATTTTTATAACATTACGAATAGACCTTGAAAGGCGATTTAACGTTCCCTTTTTGTGTGTCCGTAACGGCATAAGATTTAGGATTCGAGCTTTATAAGATTTTTTTATGTTAAAATAGGACTTTGGCCTCTATATAAAATGATACGATATACATAAATGGACAATTTCTATGTGCGAAGGGTGACGTGTGTATGTATAATAAATTAAATACAAATAAATAAACAAATTCTTAAGCGAGAAATGCACAGAACCACGTAGCATTTTTTATATTTAAAAATAGGAAATATTTTTCATTATTATTTTTGGTTCTGGGTAAATTATTTTCTAATAGTAATTATTAAATTTTAAAAATACGACGCGGTAAGTACTGAATGCAAATTTCTTAATAATAATGCTATTTCTTTAGGCAAAGACCACTTCCCGTCCATACTTTTATACTCTTCCAGTTTTCTGTTTCTCATTTGTATATAATGATACGAATAATTAACAAATAAAAATGTTTTGATTGATATATTTATCATTATAGAAACTAACATGGTAAGTACTATAGACTAACTGGTTGTCGTCATTAAACACATATTTCAACTCTGAGGTACAATCGGCAATTATATTAAGTTTATGTAATACCTACTTAGCGTAGTTTAATTAATTGTTTTTTCACTCATATAGTCTTGATTAATAATTATGTTATCTGTGTGCTAGTATTCGTCGTATTGCTATGTATTTATATTGTATTATATTGTATTGCTATGTATTTATTATGTATTCGTGTTAATACTGCACACTACCTAAATATTATTTAAATTATGTGTATATACCAATTAAAATTTTAAAAATTCAAATATGGAATTGTGCTATACAATCTTATCAATCAAATTATATGTTACAATTATAATCATACGTTATATTTGCAAAGAATTTACGTTGTTACGTAATTACGTTATATTTCCCTTGAAGTGGGATGCGGCCTTTAAAAGGTCACTTGTAATGGCGCTCGAAGTGGGGAGCGGCCTTTAAAAGGTCACTTTGACGCCTGCTAAAGGTCTCTTCCCCACACTCGGGTTCTTAAATATTAAGATGTGATTTTTGATGTTTTGTTGTGTTTTATTATATCTATAATACCCAAGGATAAAGATAAAATCAAAATCTAGACTCACCGCGATACATTTTTCATTTGTTGTGATTAAATTTTGAAAAAAGAACGATTTCGGCCGGGCGCCCTGTCATACTAATTCTAGTTTTTGTTTGTAAACAAACTTTTAGACATAGATCATTACTTCTAACAAAGAGTATATATATTAATTGCCAGTCTAAATCAACATCATGCTCTTTGAAATAAATCAAAATAAATTTTTGAGAAATTTTTCAAAAAGTAACCTCAATTACAACACATGCACTTTTTTGACCAATTTTTTTCTACGAAAAAGCTTCGAATTTGACCGTTTTTCTTTATCTATGATTGAAATTGGTAGACTAAATAAGGAGTTAGCAAACACAGCCCATTCAAGCCCAATACTTAGTCTGTGTCTGTGTTTCGATACAAATTTGATCCGCGCGCCCGCGGCCGCCTGTGCGGTGCGGCGCCATTTTGGGCTCCCATTTGGAAAAACTTGAGGTATTTGCATTGCCCACGCGAAGGGACTTATTACCTTAATTTAGCTTAAAAGTACCATTACCAGAAAAAGTATTACCAAAATACCAATAATCAAATTTTTCGATACTTAACTCCCGACCCGTTTGAGGTCGAGACTTTGGGCCCGTGGGAACCGGGAGCTCATTGGATTTTCCAACACTTATCAGAGCGCTTGATCGATGCAACGCGTGATCAAAATGCTGGCATAACGAATCAGCATCGCAATTCAACGGGGCAATGCTGCTAGAGTTCTGGGCACACTGCCAACTAATAGCGGGTTTCAGCATTTGAGCTATCTACCTACAGGCAGGCAGCAGCAATTTGATTACCTACTCAAATGTTATTGTAGTAGCTGCAGTATTGTAATTAGTTTTTAGTATTTTATTTTTATAAATATAGCGCCCTACTTGATAAAAAAATGAATGAGAAGCTGTTTAAACTATTCGACTCATAATTCATATCTTAAAAAAATACTGGTGGCCACTTTTCGCGCTAATCTAGGTTATAATAGGTATACTGTGCGCATTATTTTAATATCTTTCATAATTACCACAGTCACTAATATACTGCGTTACCTACTATTAATCATCATCGGTATAGTTATATTACAGTAATTGCATAGTTTTACATAAATATATAAACCAAAAAAGAGCGTAGTTTTATCATAATCACCTCAGCCATAGAAGCGGCCCACATCCAGCGTCTTCCTGCGAGCTTATTCAGGTCTTTCCACCTTATCAGTGGTCAGACGACCGCCTATATTTTAGGTATGTGCCCTGCTCACTGCCACAGCAACTTGCTAATCCGCTCGGCTATGTCGGTGACTTTCGTTCTTCTACGGATCTGATCTGAGCATAGCCCTCTCCATAGCTCGTTGTGCGACCTTTAGTTTGCCTACAAGACAACTAAGAAATAAATGCTATCCTAAATTAATAGGTAGATCTGTTGCAGGCGAAATCAGAGAATATCTAACAATATTGCGTAATTAAAACAAATCCTATTTTCAAAAATATTTTTATTTTATATAATTTCCATGTGGAAAAATAAAGCCATCACAAACTTCATATTTTCTAATATATCATTTACTATAAATATACACTTTATCATTTCTTTACGATGAATCTCCTTCAGTACTAAATTTATTTATATTTTGGCTCTATTTTTTGATTAAGTATAATGTATAGCACACTTAAAAGGCAAATGTTTTTTTATTAACCTTTGGGACTCATTATTTTCGGTTTACAATTATTCTATTCTATAACATAGTCGGCTCAGTGGACATCAGTAACCATACAAATAAGGAAACCCTCCCACGTGTGGGATCGCAGACAATGGCACGAAAACGGGCATCATCCTCTCCGCTTGCACGTAATGGGTTCTCGTGTGTTTCTTCAAATGGTCTCGTCTTCCAAACTTCTTCCCACATGTCTGACAAGGGAAGGGTCTGACCCCAGAGTGGATCCTCTTATGCCTCGTCAGCTCTTCATTTCTCGTAAAAGTTTTGCCACAGTTCTTCTCATCACACTTGTACGGTCTCTCACCTGTATGTATCCTGATATGACCTTTCAATTGTCCATTGTTCGAGAAGCCGACTTGACAATGAGGACACTTGTATTTTTTCGGTCGCTGCTTTCTCGAGTTAACGAGCTTAGCTTCGTTTTCTTGCTGTACTATTCTTGCATATTCCAACTCCATCGCATATCCTTGCGCTAGAGATTCTAGAAGTAATGGATCCGTCGGTGGAACGCCTAGTGCTTGCGCGATGTCGGTGGTTGGAAGGTATTCAGGGAGATAACTTTGGGTATACATTGGATGAACGGTTAACGGTAAGGCTGGAGAATACTTTGGTTTCTCATCTTTCTTTTCTTTGTTTGCCGTTTGTTCTGGTTGAAGCAATCTGTCGCAACATTGACTCAAACTTGTAACTGGAGAATCGTTATTTATAATGTTATTCTTCTCTACATCATTGTCGTCAGTAGTCGTTGAAACTGTTGCGTCTTGTTGAAGATTTGATTCCACTCTCTTGAACGTCCCTCGAATTTTCCTAAGACGACTCTCTCTTTTGTTTTCGTTCAATTTCTTTTTCTTTGTTTTCACTTGTATATCATCGACTTGTTCACTTAAAACAGTATCTTTTTTAGAATCACTCGCGTCCCAAGGTCTGAAAATCCTTGAGTAACTTTGTGAGAACATTTTCGCTAAAAGGATGTATACACACGCGATAGAAGTCATCGACTGCGACCCTTTTTCATTTCGACAACTTTTATATACATTCGTTTAACAATAAATTTAATAAAAGCGCCCAAAGGCAGAGGGACGTTGAATGGACGAAAGAGACGAAATATTTTTCAATTGTTGCACACTTTATCTTAACCGGTGAATTTCGTATATATGGTAGCGTTAGTTTACACACTATTTTGAGCTTTCTGTTTGTACTGTTAGCGTCGGGTGTTGGTTGATTTTTGTGTGGGTTGTTATAGTTTTTTTCCGTGAGGGTTGTCATAGTGTCTAAGATAGGGGTGTATATTGTTATTTATGTTGATTTTTGTGCGCGGTCGTGGGGCGGTGCTGGGGGCCGGTCGTTTCGCTCGAGTGGTCGCGGCCGCAGCTGCAGGCTTGTTTGTTTTAATGGTTTGTGCGATTGTTGCGGCCTCTCGACGATTTATGTTACATACGCACGCATCTGTGTACGGAGGTATATAGTACGTATTGTTAATGTCGGTAGTGTATGGGAGAGTAAACAATTTTATATATAAATATTTTTTTATAAGATTATAAGCTTGCATTTGACCACTGTCTCACCTGATGTTAAGCGACGACACGGTCTAAGGTGGAGCACGCAAACTTAGACGGAACCTATTCACTCGCGACTTGAAGACTCCGGGGTTGTACCTATCGGGAAACACAGACTCAGGCAGTGTTTTCCACTACCTGGCAGTACGCATTATAAAAGTGGAAGCAAAACGCTTCGTGCGTAACAGTGGTATATCTACCATGTAGCGGTGGCGCATAGTCGAACGTCTGGTTGACCGATGATAGAATGGAGATGGTGGAATTAAATTGTGTAATTCAAAAACCGATAAGCAAGCAATTCTACGTCGGTGTTTAAGGCTCTGTATCATATGTTCGACCAAAGAGTCGCTACCAATGATATTATTGGCTCACCTTTCTATAGAGCCCAAAACTTCAAGTTGGTATTTGGCTGAACTATCTCAGAGATGCCAACAGTACTTCATGCACGACTGGACTTGTGCCTGATATAGGCTAAGCAACTGCCCCGGCGTGAAGAATTGTCTCACCTTGGCAGCCAATCGCGCTTTCGACTCTATATAGCTTCCAAAGTTCAGCGTAATATCCAGTCTTATACTGGGAACTGTTATTTTATACAATCTTTGAAGTAACAAGTGATAAAAAATGCAAAAAAAACGACTATGGAATATTTTTTTATAATAGCGATACCGCGTCACTCGCACAATAAACACAAATCTAAAGACAACTTTAAAGCTAAAATCAATTTAGTCATTTATTCTATAGAGCTAACAAAAAAAAATATGTGGATGCATACATAAGAAAAAACCTTCTTTACGACGCAGTCGGGTTAAAAGTAGCATGACTTCAGCTCCGATATGAAAATACTACGTTACCATGACGAATGAGAATTTAAAACTGAGCTACCAAGTGGCATAATGTGCATAGGTTCATTAATCCAAACGACATTTCCACTGACACGGCACGTGTCCTATCAGTGGAAATGCCATTCAGCTTTTCAGTCTTTAGCTTGGATGTCTTTTCTACTCTAAGGACGAAGGGTCAAATAAATACTTAGATCTCCCGGACCCGTCGAATTAAAAAAGAGTACACAGTTAGGTGCTATGTCATACCAGTAGTTTTTAGAATTACTTACGAGTATAGTAAAGTTAAAGATAGTATACACTGGCGGATGCCAAGTGTAGAGAGAAATTAACTACCGGCGTAGTACTCTGGGTTGACTAACGTTGATAAGACCTAAGACAAGATTCGGTGACCACCAGGGCAGAAGTCCGACTATTGAACTATTGTCGACGGTCGCCGTGGCGCAGTGGTTAGTGTCAGTGACATAACTACTGTGTCTCCGGGACCCTGGGTTCGAATCCCGGCAGGGGCAAACATTTGTGCGATGAGTGTAGGTGTTTGTCCCGGGTCTTGGATGTTTGTGTGCTGTTAAGTGTATTAAAAAAAAAATGTCCTTTCAAAATTAGGTGCATTGTTTTTTAATCGCAATCGTAACGCAGTTGTATCGCAGATCATTGAGCTCAATTCTAAATGTCATATTGTCTAGGATAACTGTGACAGAGAATTTGATAGTCTTTACCACTACGTGCCATCCGTACGATTTAAACTACGATTAAATATCGTAGATATGGCGCGTCGTCGACGTCTATGTACGACTTAGATGCAAGTTATTCGTACTTTGACGAATCCCATAACTGAAGATTAATTAGCGGAGGATTGCAGGCTAACCTCCTTAATTAACGAAATTAAAAAGCAATTACACTGTTAAATGTAAATAAAAGTATTCGAAAAATGCTCTATTGGGGGAGGGCTGAAGTTAATGTGCAAGACATATTTTACTAACTACCTATAACACAACATCAAGACTATTGGGCAAGTACATATTACGGATTGCAGGCAAAAGAGGCCTTCCCGGCACTAAGCCAAAGATACTCCAGAACTTGATGACTACTCAATCACAAACGGTACAACGGTAATTGCCACCTTAACAAACACCTGTTTACTTAGGTGTTACAGATAGCCTGGCGAGCAGAGGATGCCTGAAGGCGGAGGAAACGGCCACGCATGTACTCATTAAGTGCAGTAGCGTGGCGAATCAAAAGACGTCTTGCCTTTTTTTTTATTAACATTCACACAAGGGCTTCAGGTCCCAAACTAGGCAGAGCCTGTACTATGGTAACCTGATGACTGATATATATACTTATATATCACTGGGTGTATATGTATACACCCAGATACAGGTCAAACAGACATGTTCATACACACAAATGTTTGACCTGTCCGGGAATCGAACCCGGGACCAGCGGCTCAGAAGGCAGAGTGCTACCAACTGTGCCAACCGGCCAGTCCAATATTGCACTTAGCATATTTCTTCTACTTCATTCATGCCAGAAACACAATCTGCGATTCAATACCTACATAGAATTGTCCCTAAATCCATCAAATCCAACGGAAATCACTCAAAAATATTGTGCCGTTTTTCGGATTATACGCAATAAAAAGCAACGAAACATCACTACAAAATGGATGGATAAGATCAATCTAAACAAATCAAGTTACATTTTCGGAAACACAATGGGCTTGATTGGGCCGCTTTCGATGATTCTTGAATGAATATTCGTACGAATTTTGGAATTGGCGCGAATATGTCAGAATTTTGCGCGCGTGTGATGGATGCGGCCATCAAGTTTAGGTAATGCAAGCTTGCGCGTACCTTTAACTTAAAAAATAACATTTTGAATAAAACATGGTAATCTTATACCTTAGGAAATGATACTAATATTTTTTTAATAACAATCAATATACAAAGTTTTATGACTACCTTTCGTCAAAAAAGAAATGTAATTTGGGCAATGGTAAGTAATAAATAATTAATTATTTATCGTTTGATGTGACTATTCGGTGTTTGTTATACTGCCTTTCAACACAGTAATTTACTAAAGTAGCAGGGTTTTAACCTCAAAATCACCTGTCCAATTGACTTGACGGACGCTGGTTCGATACCCACCAACGGCTTGAAAGGTAAAGACAATATTGTTATCAAATTCCCAGCATGATGGTCCCTACCATTCTTTTCGAGTACCTGGCTGGCTAGCTACCACCCTCAAGTTTGAATTCTGTCATCAAACACATACATAGTGTACTCAGGTAATGTTGAGAGCCAGTGAAAAAAAAGTATGTTTGGCGTGATTACAATCTCAACCACATTTAATGTTACAGGTATTAGGTACCTTCTAGACTCGCGTGCTCCATCTTAGACCGCGTCGACACTTAGCATCAGGCGAGAAAGTGGTCAAACTCAAGCTTATAATATTAAAAAAAAAATTTAATAATATATATTGAATACAAAAATTGTACATGGATGATTTGCTTACCTTCAGCTAAGGAAATGTTCATACTTTCTTGACACAGTATTTACGAAGTGATAATTGTAAAAAAGCGTTTTCTTATTAATTGCCGTTATTGCAATAAAATAATATAAATCTATGAAATAAAAAACTCTCGGGCTTCAAATAAACTCGATCGAGATCCGATGAAATGTTGAGATGAACAGAATGTATTAATGTGTATTAATATATTATTATTTTATCTTAAATTTATTTTACTATCCTTTTGAAGATCAATAGGGGAGGTCCGATTTCCAGCTGTACGTCTTATGGCTGAGATGATGATGATACTATTTTAAAAAAATGTATTTTATTAAACGAATTTTATTCACCTTCATTTTTCAAGTTTGGAGAGGCAAAAAAGACTTCATCTTCAAGTTTTGCAGGTCGCGGAAAGCAATCTGTGGGTATCAGTCTGTAGGGTTACATCGATCTTTTTATTGAGATGAATTTAAATCTGATGAGGCATTGAAAAAAATGTATACTTTTCGGCATTGAGACCTGTAACAATGCCGTTACCAAAAAAGAATTAGGTATATGATTTGCGCAACCTACTAGCTATTGCAAAGATATAACTGAAATTAAACTTTGTTGATTTTTGCCTCGTGTTTTGTATCGCCTGCGGTCCAGTACATTTTATTTTTGATATTGACCCAAAATTAAACGTACTTTATTCTTTAAAATGTTTTTTGACGGATTGGTCTACATTTTATTTCTTACACAGCTTGACAAAAGTAGTCGATTCGTCAGAATGTGACAAGATTTCTGTCAGTCCTTCCTATTTGTAGGTATTGTGATCTCCCGCCTTAAGACAGCGGGTGTGTTTGATGGATAGCTGCTGTTATAATAACAGTAAATAAACCCAGTTTTTTTTAGATTCAAACGGCACAAACATGCAGCTCTGTATTATAGCTCTACTTGGAATACTTGACGTTATAAAAGCATAATCAATTTAAATATTAAATCAATTGCAACAAAAGTATGTCACAATTCGGATAATCCGAATATACATATATTTACTTTACCGGAATCTTAAGCCATTGGTGAGAAGCAGCGATGGGCAGTTTTACAGCTGATGTTTCCACCACTGGGCTATCAACGCTTCAAAATGATATATTATATATTATTTCATATTCAGTATAATTTCCAGGGCAGTATACCAAGATCACACAATCAGAGTATTTAACTCATGGATGTGTTTATTTTTACCGATATTCATGGACCATTTCTTTGTAAGTTGATGACAAACAGCACGGAACTTATAATAACAGTACACAACAAAATGTATAGGTAGCTATATTGAATATATATTCTTAGCTAAATTTCAAAAAGGGAGGACTTTCTGTTCTGTTGTTTTTAATTAACGCAATGAGACGTCTGGTATACTCAGGAATAATGCCGCGTAAATATGATAAAACCTATGGATGAAACATTTTGTACATTGACTTGTGTATGGTATAGTACAGCTATTTACATGCATGTATTTGTTTACTTCGTAAACGTATATTTTCGTGTTTACATCTCTCTTTAATTTTAAAAAAATAATATTTATTAACATTCACACAAGGTCTACAAAGGTAACCTGATGACTGATATATATACTTATATACATATACACACCCAGACACAGGTCAAACAGACATGTTCATACACACAAATGTTTGACCTGTCCGGGAATCGAACCCGGGACCAGCGGCTCAGAAGGCAGAGTGCTACCAACTGCGCCAACCGGGCACCCCGGTTAATTCATGCATGACCACCAGAGCACAGATCACCACACAAGGTCTATCGATTATACATGACATTCCAGTCGCCTTTTGGCGTATAGACCTCCTCCATCGTCCTCGACTCATCCCCGTGACTAGCCGAATTGTGACACTTAAAAAAGTATTTTTCTAATTCTATCCTTAATTCATTTCATATAAACCAGCTATATTGTCATCTAACCCAGAATTAAATCTCGCATCTTTATAAAGTCGCCAAACTTTAATTTTATGACATATTTATGGAGTTTAGTTTCGATTTATGAATGAGATATTTAGGCCGTAGACACACCGTGGCGTCAGACGGTCTACTGTTCTATGAATGGAGGTGGACAATAAGGGCTCGGCCTCACTAGATTTATGGGCGATATTGTTCTTGGGCTAGTTATGAGGTTTCGCCACACTTGGACCCAAATAGGATAGGACCACACAGGACATCGCGAACTTAGTACAGGATGGTACATTGGGAAGCGATATTAATTCACATTTTTCAATTTTAATAAATGTCACATTTTCCTGACGTGTGTGTACACTGTGTTGGCACCAAAATATAACTTATGGTTAAACTTCTGTTTAAAAATACGAAGACAGAAAATAAGGTTATACCACCAAGCTCAATTGCTAAAAGCCTGTATCTGCCTAATATTCTAGACTAGTTATGTTATCGATTATGGTTTTCCTGCTACCTCAACTATCTCACGGGAACTATACTTTTTCCGGGATAAAAGTAGCCTATGTGTTAATCCAGAGTATATACTATCTCCATACCAAACTTCATCGAAATCGGTGTAGCCGTTTCAGCGTGAAGTGGTAACAAACATACACACATTTACACAAACTTTCGCATTTATAATAGTAGGAAGGATGGTGACAAGTATGGTTTAAATGATTTGCTAGAATGCATAGCAACTACCATTGTTTCATTGGAAAATAGTAGGGCGAATGAGCACATTCAAAGCTAAACGTACTTGTAATTAGGTCGTGTAGGTGGCGAGACTCGTCATGCCTACAATACCTGGGTATCAATGCTCAAAGATTGTTAATGAATTGTCCTTTTTGCTAGTTTTGCTCATATAATTGGAGTATAATTGTAATGGCTACACAGATCTAATTTCTACCGCAATGCGATTGATTACCTACCATGCAGTTGAGGTGCTATTGTTATTTGAGCGGATACCAAGTTTGTTTTATGATTACATTTGAATTAGTATGGCGTTGTTTATGAGTTGCTTGTCTTAATAAATAAGCGAATGGCATCCATGGATAGAAATGAAATTATTAGACGCATAGTATGTTTTTTACACAGAATAGGCAAGAATATGACCACTATCTTACCTGATGTTAAGCGATGATGTGGTCTACAATCACGCCTGCCTCTGCGCTGCCTCTACCGCCTGGCACTCGTAATTTGATCAGATTGTATTTATGCGGAAACATAGATTTAGGTAATGAATTCCACTCGTTAGCTGTATGCACTATGAATGTAATCGATTCGTGTGACAACTTGGAACGTCTACCATGTATGGATGGAATGAGGAAGGAGTATTCAAATTATGTACGTTGCAAATACAATCACAAAATGTACATTGAACATTAAATAACCTACGGTTTTTTTAATTCGTTTAAAAAGAAAACTTATGAAACACTGCATCAAAATACAGTTTCAAATGGCGGGCCAGGGATGTTATATGAAACTATGAAATTGCCAGTTAATTCAGTTTACGGGGTGAACTGGATGGAAACGAGGTCACATGCAGGTTCCAGCCAGTTCACTTTACGGTTTGTAATTTGCGCTCGACGCTCTTTAAAATTATATTAAAATATGAGTAGATTAATATGAACATATAATTTTCTTTGTTTGTTTGTTTGTTTTACAACTTTACCTAAGTTGTAAAACAAACACACACTTAATTTTACAAAATGTAAAATTATTGTTTTTATTACAAAGAGAGATGTATTATTTATACCAAGTTACGTGGAAATAAACGGTCGGTTCAGAGAAAATAAAAAATCTTTACACTCTATTTCTGAACACAGTTGTGAAATACTTCCAATCGAGCAATCCCTGTATTCATTCAACACTAAGATAATAACAAAAAAGAAATCCAGAAAAAATATCTCTGATACATTACAATGTTCTCAATCCACACGAATTACTATTATGTAAAAAGTTTCACCCAATACGTTGCAGTCGCTTCCGTATATATGTGTACTGTTAAAGTATTTTCCACATCAAATACATTTTATAATTCAATAATGAATAAGATTAGCTTATTTCACTTTATTTTTCTCACACTTGGACACGCTTTACGTGATATTTTGGTCGACGAACATAACAATTTTAGAACACCCTGTTTTCTCGCACAACTATCCATTCACAAAACTTGCACAATTTTACGACAACCGTGGTAATCGTTACCACAATACTTTACATTTATAAACTCCTACGAATGTATTAAAAAAAGTCATATGAAGTTGTCATGCTCGACAGAAACTTTATTAAAAGGATATGGCTTCTTCATTCAAGAGATTTATACGTATTTTATAAAGAAATTGAGGCATTTTATAAATAAACCGTGAAGAAAACGTACCTATTATTGGACATCTTTTCAAAGAACTGTAGTTCTATTTTTGTCGTCAGTGAGAGAGAATTTGGTAAAACCACTTGTAGCGAAAAATGAACTTAGTGCAATTTCACAAAGCGAGAGCTATACCAAGTTCATGAGCGCCTAGTACGTTATTATCTATGATTTCAACTTTCTGATACTCAATACTTTTATAAACTACTTGGAGTATGTTTTTGAAGTGAAAACTTCTGTAGCGGCGTTGTGCAGTTTTGCATGGGGAAATATCTTAAACTCGCGTCAGATCGTCAGAACTTCAGAACGTCAGGACGTGACGTTAACGAATTCGTAAGATCGAGGGAGAGTAGAGCGCCGTTGAAATTTAAACTTAAATGTGTTACGAATAAGGAACATTTTCGTTTGTTGGTAGTTTTCTTTGATAAACTCGTTTTGTTTAAAGTATTTTTGAGTTTGGTTATCAAAACGCCGATATTCAAAAGAGAAAAGATTTCATTGTTTCAAAAAAAAAAAACATCATCTTGTCTGTTCTATGTATCCCACTTAATATTAATAATCTGAAAGTTTGGATGGATGGATGTTTGTTACTCAATCACGCTAGAACGGCTGAACTAATTTGGATGAAATTTAGTTTGTAGATAGGTACCTACTTCAATTCCGGAATAACACATGGGCTACTTTTCATCATCATTATCAATCGTGTTCAAGTTTTCACTTCTGCCGGCACTCTCGGATTGCAACCGGCTGTTTTTTATTCTTTGGTTACGATTTTGTTGTCAGTGAGAAAGCTCTGAAGTTCTCGTAGCGTCTAGACTAGCCTCCCTGGGCTTAAATAATGAACGTGAGCATTTTCATTTCAATTCATGATCGCCTAGGAACAAACTGAATGCCTGCTTCCAACCGATCTCCCACCACATTATTTCTGAATCGACGTTAATCTTACGATACTTACCTAAGGTTAAATATACCTCATTTTCAATGGAACGAACCATCAATTCTCATATCTAAACATAAGAACTGCTACCAATACGCACTAAATACTTCCCGCATCAGTAAAACTAAGACTAAAAAACCGAACGTTACACATTATATACCAACATATATTTCGCTTAGAAACTATTAAAAATAATCACTTACATTTCTCACACAGTAGCGCCTATAAAATAAATTAAAAACCACCCCACCGAGATAAACTTTTAATTTCCCAAATCGGCACCGCAACATGGCCAGCGTCGGGAATCGAACCCCACACATTTAGCGCAGGGGTCAGACGGGGTGGAGTTACAATCCCTAAGCAGGGGGTTTTATGTAGGGTTATGAGAATATTATTATTATTGGTAAGCGTCAAAGCGGTAGCAAATTCTTGCGATATAAGGATGTTCAGAAAAGACGCATAACATTTGTTTTAACACTGAACCCTCTCGCTCGTAGCTATTGGTTCAAAATTTAATCTTTCAAAACGTTTATACTTTTGAAGATGACAGGAGGCTAGAACTTGATTTCGTGAAAAGAAAAATTCTCTTCGTTTCGAAAGCGTGATGATATAAAACGTAACGTAAAAAGTATTCACTGTGCTGAATAGTCGCTCTAAGGTTAACCTCAACTAAATATAAGTTCTTTATTGTGCCTAAATCTTCACTGTGTTATTTCCTTTAATTTTAATTTTACTGCATCAAGATCCTGATTGGATTCAGGGAGATGGGAGATATGCCTAATGTGGTTACATGAAACTTGTATTACAACATTCAAAAACCATTGCGTGAGATATAGAAAGCTGAAAACCCTGGCTTCTGGTGATAATTAATGCTAGTGTCAGCTGATGGTTTTTTATATACTGTATAGATCTAGCGTTTGACCGCTATCTCACTTGAAGGTCAGTGACGATGTGGTCGAAGATGTTATCACGCTAGACCCAGAATGCTCACTGGCTCTCAAGGACTGCTGCCGGAACACACTACGCACACAACCTATTTTCCATATTTTTAGTTTAGTTCAGTTGAACAAGAGAATCACTACCAATAAAATTTATTTATTTATTACATACTGATGATACTGTATGTATCAGTAGATATAATAGACGTAAATATGGTACATAGATAGAAAGTTCAAAAGTGATATAACTTGAAATAAACTTGTCCGTAAATGTTGACTCGTAATCTAACTTGGAAATGTCGGATCAAACGAAGTTTCCGCTCGGGAGTATTATGGCAGCTCCTGGCTACTGAATTTGTTTGAATTCAAAGTTATCTATAGATATTTCCGCTTGTATAGTAAATTAATTATCTCTTCCGATCGAATTCACGTTTTAGCTTCGGGCGATACATGAGCACATGTTGAATCTATAATTAATTTACCTACATAGGTATAGGTAGGTTTGTATCAAATAATAAAGTAATAACACACGTTCAAAAAGGGCGAGGGTATAATTATAAACATTTGAACGCGTCGGATCAAGCGTTTGTTCTCGTTCTTGTTTCAGCACCAGGAAGTCCACCGGTGGGAAGTCAGATGGTGGACATATGCTTTCTTCAATAGTCTTCCCAATGACTGCTTGGAAGCAGAATGTAAGGAGCCTCATCGTGTGACCCTTAGGCTTCGGTCTCGAAGCGAGCATGGGGAGCGCCGCGTTTTAATGCATGGATTATTATGAAACTGGCCTCGAAGGCAGCGGTGAAGGGAGCTGGTGAAGAGCGGCACACGAGCGATGTGCACGCCATTTTTGGTAGTCTGTTAGCATCGAACTTGTCAATTTAGTACAAAACCAACTTAGGCCGACCATAGATTCAAGATAAATTCAAACCGCTATGAAGACTACGGATTTTTGACGTTGTCATATTGGCATCGGGTCGGCCTCGCACCGGACTGATTTGAACATTAATTTAGTAGATTTGATACCCTAGAAATTGTCTGTGTTCTTCATAATTCCAATAAAATTTGTCTTTTTGTTGCCTTGCCCGGTTGTAGGAATTCACATTTTTTGGCCAAAATATATCTAATGCTATGAAGAACTTTGTATCAAAAATATAACGTCGCTGTTTACAACACATTTCGTTCGCAAACAGAGACACTAATTTCTCATAACCCAACATTACGCGCGCCGGTCTTAAGCCGCGCCGCCGCGCGTCGCTCCCGCGCAGCCGCCGCTCCCGCCCCGCAATTGCTGACTTCGAGACCTAGGCCTTATCACTGGCCGAGGAAAGAAACACACGCAGGCGTAGCGGAGCCGTACCTATAGCAGCGTGAAACAAGTGAACTCACTACTAACTGTCATTTATCTAGTACAACTGTGACACAGATGTCAGTCAGTACGTACGGTGCGTGCGTTATTCATCAATTGATATAAAACACTAATAACTAATTACAATACTGCAGCTACTACAATAACATTTGAGCACTCCACTAGCTATTGGTAGCCTATACATAACTCAAATGTTCTAATCCGCTAACGCCTGGCAGCGTGCCCAGAATGCTAGCAGCATTGCCATTGTTGAATTGCAATGCTGATTCGTTGAGCCAAATATGTGCCAGCATTTTGGTCACGCGTCGCATCGATCAAACGCTCTGATAAGTATTGGAAAATCCGATGAGCCAGGTCCCCACGGGCCCAATGTCTCGACCCCAAACGGTTCAAATATGTAACCACTACCTAGGTTAGCATATCTTCGCCGTTAATAGGGTTCAATTGATTATATCTCATCTATACACATTTCACCGAATCTCAAGAACGGCTGCTTAAACACATTGTTTTGTGCCAGTTTTTCCAGTTAACGTCTAGGTTTAGTATCATCACATCTTCGACCACATCGTCACCGGCCATCGAATGGTTAAACTCTATATATAGATCAAAAGATAGGGCCCCGCTAAACGACATATTACCCAATTACAAATCAGCTTATGCGCTTCCAAACCCCTCAGCATATCAAATCGCATATCACCACTCCACCAACAAACCTACAAAAGGCCTACATCTCCATTACATTCAAGTACCTGTATCTGTCACAAAATCAAACAAAAATTCGCCACATCAAGGATGTACCGACAGCTTTTAATCTAATTTACAATCACACATTTGAAGTGTCGAGGTATTGAAACTTGGATGGGCGGAGCGCGGCCGTGTTTGTCGGCTTTTGGAAAGAACTCGGCACCTTTCGGCGCTTTGGTGCCCTTTTGCCTGCCATTGACGGCGTAGTTGACAATGATATTATGAAATGACATGTATGTTGTTAAATAATTCGTTAAAGCGAGACCGCTCTAAAAAGGTGCTTTGTCGACATGTCTCAAATAGATGTTGAGACGGGTAACAAGGTGGTGTTTGGCGTACCATGATGGTTTGTTGATTCTGTACTGATGTCAAGCATTCCGATAAACAGTAGTGAATACATATAGGTTCGTGATATGATACGGTATTTTTAAATATCATTTATCTATATGTTGTACTAGGAGTTATGCGCGGTGAAATTATATATCACGTATCACCGCGTATAACGGGCCGAGACGGGCGCAGTGTAGTTCTTTACGGATTGTATCTGTCTATAGGTAGAGGTTACTACTTCGTATTCTGTAGGCCTTTTGCTTGCTCCATCTCCTTATGACGGAATTTGGTACAGAGATAGATGGGAGCTTGGAGAAGGGTATAGGCTACTTATGTCCTGGAAAAAGTAATGATTTCCGTGAGACAACTAAGGTACCGAGAGAACCACACGTATGAAACCACAGGGCGCGCCTAGTTAATAAATAACTAGGCGCGCCCTGCGGTTTCATAAGAGTAATATGAGTTTTTAAAATATCATCATCCATTAGTCGTTAAGTCATTGTTCAGTTACATCCAAGATTTAAATTGACATGATCAATCAAACCTGCCGACAAGGCCTTCTAACGATGGCAAATTGAGATTAATTGAAAATTCAATTCAATGGTTATATAACAAGTAACTTGTAGACCACAGACAACAAAGAAAATAAAGTCTCTGATTCGAATCGGGTCCAGAATACCTCAGGTGAGTTAGGTATACGAAGGAGCAGTCTAAGGCAAAAGGTGCTTTGCAGTGGTGAACTTATATTTGAATGGAGCGTCTTATGGAGTAATTCAGCTGCACGTATCAAAATTTACCAATTTTGAAACTATAAAACTACCTACCCACTTATCTGTGAAACATATCTATCTTTTTCATATAAAAATGAAATATTGAAGTATTATGTTCTATGATAAAAAAAAATACGACCAAACCAATTTTTGGCAAAACTTGGAATAACGATTGCATTCGCCTGTATTTTTTAGACATTTTTCTTAATATCATAAAACTACGAAATCGATTTTAATAACATTTTAATGAGACCGCCTCGGAAGCATACTCTTTCATACAAAAAAAGATTTTTCAGAATCGGTCAACAGACGCAGGTGAAAACGGTGTATATACATAAAACAATATTTTCTATACGTTCTAAGTTTATAAAAAATTATAAATATAGAATCTCCTCATTTTGTGAAGTCAGTTAAAACGAAAGTTCAACTAAATAGAGAACATCCTTTCCTTACTCCTTTTTTGGAAATTATTTGAAAATGTAAAAACAAACAGGTAGGTATTCATACCAATCCATCCTGATGTATCATATTCCCACTAATGCATTATGAAAGTTAGTGTTTAATTTCTTCTGAGACTTTCTTCAGTAATGTGCGATACACTACAAGTACCTATTACGTACGAGACAGGCGCCATGCCGCCGTCTTGTCTCGTCCATGGTGCTCCACAAACACACTATCCGAATTGTGTAGAATTTAGATCAATACTAAATTTGAACTATAAAGAATTTAGTGCTATGTACGAAATATTAAAGTTTTATTCATAACAAGTGAGTGGAACTCATTGCCCCAGTCTGTGTTTCCCGATAGGTACCTACAACCCCGAAGTCTCAATTGGAATTCGCTGAATTAGAAAAATATGTACTTGGTGGTAGACTACTTACCCGTTTGAATAACAACTACTTTCAAGTTTCATACACTAGACACAAAGTATGTTCAATTGCCTGTCCTTAAGAGCCAGTTAATAATGGTCTAGCATGATTTCAACTCGTCACTGTCTATTAAGTGAGAGTATATTCAACTAGTATAATTTGTTCTCTTAAATACAATTCCCACAAAAATATCAATACATTGTTTTATTATATTACGTAGCTTCATCGGGTCTCGGATCCATCCAAGACCTCGGGTCTTGGATGTTTGTGTGATGTGATTGTGTGCATCAAGTTATCTGTACATATTACGATTATATTTGTCACACCTCCATAAACTAACTAACTAACTCAAACAACAAAGCCCAGCGGATGAGCAAGTTCAAGTGGCAGTGGGCAGGGCACATAGCTCGAAAAACTAATAGC
Organism: Apeira syringaria; assembly: GCA_934044485.1. NCBI lineage: Eukaryota > Metazoa > Arthropoda > Insecta > Lepidoptera > Geometridae > Apeira > Apeira syringaria. The sequence continues at coordinate 12,510,747 of OW203661.1, read as the reverse complement.
CGTTGGGGTCGAAAGGTTCTCGAATGGAGACCACGAACTGGCAAGCGCAGCATAGGATGGCCACCGTCGAGGTGGACATACGACCTGACTAAGATCGCAAGCAAGGGTTGAATGCGAGCCGCTTCCAAACGGTCCTAGTGGAAATCAACGGGGGAAGCATAAATGTCCGCAGTGGAGCAGTGGAAGTCTTATGGCTGAGATGAGGATGATGATGAGGATAATGATGAAGATTCAAACTTGGCTATTTAGCTAATGGTTAACACCTTAAGTGTTTTAACCATTTTTACGGAAGGGCGGAAAATATATTGGATTTGAACTAACTAACTGATTTGAACGAACTAAGTGATCGGGACAGTGCACAAAGTACATTTAATTTTGTGAAATAAGGTTGCAGCTTACGTTGAGCCAACACCTCACTTGTAATAAAAAGTTACAAGCTACAATTTCCCTTGTCAAAGTCAACAGCCCTACAAAGCACCCCTGACTTCAAACCCCATGGCAAACCCATGACGCGCCATAGCGAAACCACGGTCCAATGCACAGATACCAAGGCATGGCGGACGGGCGTCATTTGCTATCGTTTTATGGCCGTTTGTCGTTTGTCGTTGCGGCGAGTGGGAGATTGAGCAGATGAACATTCATTATAAAGGATGAGCTTATTTTTTGAGTAGCAACGGGTTTCAGAGATTGGTATAGATTATAATGTTCAAACTAACATTGTACCAAAATTATAGGTCTTATATAGGCATAATAATGTTAAAATTAGTATGACATTTAAGAATGCCAATACGTGAATAAGATATTTATTAAATTGCGGGTAGTTTGAGGTAAAATTAGTCGTCACGTTATTTGGTACTGCCTAAAACTACTCACGATTGAATAAATCTCAATTAATTAGTTTTTGTTTTGCAAAGATCTTTGTTACAACATGAAATCTTCTTCTTCTTCTTGTGCCATCCCCTAACGGAGGTCGGCGATCATTAGGGCAATTTTAACCTTGGAGACTGCCGCCCGGAATAGGGATCTGGTACTCAACCCAAACCAGTCTCTCAGGTTTTTCAGCCAGGAGGTGCGTCTGCGGCCAGGTGGTCTATGGCCTTGTATGTATACAACATGAAATACACTACAATAATTACGTGACACTCTCAAGGACTTACGTATATAAATAACATACTTATAGACATGGCTCGGCATTTTTCGCCAAAGCGCCTATTGCCATAGCGCCTTTATTAAGCCTATAAAAAAAAAAATGTATCATTATTAGTTAGCCGACCCCACCTAGTGTGGGATAAGGACAAGAAGAAGAAGAAGTATCATTATTAACGTTTTATATCATTAAGGTAATTATTACTATACTGAATAGAATATCTTGTTTATCTTAAGTATGTTTACTTTTTACAGTTACTAGTAGTTATTGCAATACAGAACAACTATTTAGTGATAGCGTTGTAAGGAGTTATCCGAATTTGAATTTTAGTACAAATATAATAAGAGCCTTTTTAATTGTAATAAGTTATGACAATTTTAGTGATTATTAGAATTACGGTCATCGTGGAAAGAAACATTAATGGAGAAAATCTCATAAATGTTTTATTTTTAAAATGAGTGTTTCATCGGGGGTTAAATCTCTCGTGCGATGTTTAGCTGCTAAAGGGGAGCGGCCGAGATGCGATGCGTGCTGAAGAGTTGGAAAAAGTTGCATGTGTTTTATCGTAGGTACCACATACTTCCTCTATGCAATTTATGCGGGAGAGAGCGCGGTACTGTGCGCCTAAGTAGAAATAACATTAACTAATTGTATCTACATGTTTAAGAACCTCTCCGCCATCACGAATAATCGATTTTAAAGATTTTTTTTACCTACCATTAACACCACTACGAGTCACAGAGGTATATGGGTATTTATAATTATTTGTTAAATATCTTGTGTGTTTTTATATGATTTATTTTTTGTAGCACGTAATTAATAAAGTAATTAACCATTATAAATTCTGCTACTTGTTGTGTTCAAGATACAGGAGTGCCCGATTGATGGTTTCCACAAAATATTTTATTCGCAGCAGTAAAGAGATTCAGCTCTTTAAGATTATGATTATAAACAATTACAGTAGTACAATCGATGAAGCGATGATAGCTCAGCGGGGGGAGCGTCGGCTGTCAAACTAACGGACAATGGTTCGACCCCCGACAACGGCTTGAGCTTCCGGTGAAGGTATCAAAATTTCCAGTATAGTGGTAGTGCAGGTACTTTCGAGTAACCGGTTGCTACCACCCTCAAGTTTTAAAAACTGTCACATAGTGTGTTCAGGCAGCAGTCCTTGAGCGCCAGCAAGCATTCTCGGTCTAGCGTGATGACATCTTCGACCACATCGACACTGACCGTCAAGTGAGATAGTGGTCAAACGTATATCCAGTACAAAAAAAATATCTTTTATCCACAATTGTAACGTCGTCTCTTTCGGTCCACTCAATCCTTGTCCACGTCATTACCCCTCAATAGATATCACTCTACCCATCTTGATTCTATTGATTCTACAGTTATAGTTTATGATATATAAAACCACATAAAGTCGGCGGCTTCATATGTGGCCACAATGCAATATGAGATATTGGAATTTTCGCAGCTGCTTCAACAAAAAATAATACTTTGACACGGGCCACAGTTTAGCGATCTGTGGCACAGAAATCATATTAGTTGATATATTCGTGGTAAAGTTGTGGCGGGATTGTTTCAATGAAAATATCTTCATTATGTTTTATTTTCCATAATTAGTATTTCGGGAGTTGATACGCAAAACAATCGATTATAATCGATTTATTTTATATATTTTTTTAATTTTTATTACAATAATTATTGTCCATTAGTAGCGCCCCGCGGTTTCACCAGCGTGGATTACTGTTATCCCGCTACCTCAATTATCCCACGAGAATTATGTTTTTCCTGGTGGTCTATGTGCTAATCCAGGGTCTAATCTATCTCTGTACAAAATTTCATCCAAATAGGTACAACCGTATGAGTGAAGGAGGTTTTTAAATTATTTACTCATCCCACGGGAGCAGCTACTATTTTCGGGAGCAAAAGTAGCATATGTGCTATTCCTCACTATAATCTTTCTTTATGCCAAATTTCATATAAATCCGTTCAGTATTTTTTGCTTGAAATAGCAACAAACATCCATTCATCCGTCCATCCATACAAACGTTCACATTTATAATATTAGTGTGATTAGGTGTCTTTGAGAGAGCACGAAAATATGAAGTGGAATAATAGTTATTTGTTTTACATGTGGGTAAAGTTAATATTTTGTGTGAGTGCTTGAATTGATACCTGAGCAAGTAGGGTTCTAGGATTGAACCACCAGTGAAGCGAGTGGTTAAAAAGAAGAACCCTGAGCGTAGCGAACGTTTCAAAAACCTTGAAAAACTTTACCCATGAGTGAAACACAACAATTTTCATCACACTGGCATAAACTTAGAACTTGCGCGGTACGCGGCGGGAAGGATTCATTCACACTTGGGCCCTCCAAAGGCACTTCAAGTGCACTCTTCTCTGATTGTCCAGCAAGTTGACATTAGCTTAGTCAGGTGCGTTCTCGAATTTTAAAATGTTTTTACGCATTTGTAAATGAGAACACAGAGAAAGAAAAAGATAATTTGCCTCTCAGAAATCAGAATGAGTAAAACTGAAGCGATTGACAGCTTGTGTGGTGAAAAAATATATTTGATTCCTTGGTATTTTGTAGTAGTGCGTATTTTCAATTAATTATGCGTAAAAACGCATATTTGTGTTGTACAGAGCGCCTTATTCGCCTTAGCGAAAAATATCCTTGAATACATAGAGCATAGATACGCGACATTTTATGTAGATACCGTTGGCTACTGTCTATGTAATTTCTTTTTCAGCGAGCTGGTTACAAAGAAAATGTTTTTCTCTATGCACATAAAAACTTAACTAAGCTATGTTATGTAGGTATATTAAACTTTCGGTGGAAAATACTGTCAACTAAAACAAGCTGCAATACTATTTTGATAAAAATTAGTTGGACCTATGTTGAGTACACTACAGTTTCAATTTAGTTCCAAAGTTTGCCCAAGTTTAAAAACCGACAACAACTTTAAAACCGCCTCGACGGCTGGCTGCAGAAAAGTAAAATATCTCTTGCTAACCTGTGATCAGTGAGTGCACTAATGGAATGTAAACACTGGCATTATGAACTGCCTAAATAAAATTTCGAGACAGTGTGATATAGGCACATCAGCATAATGCTGTTCGCCTATTACTCAAATAAATAAGTAACTGCGTTATACCCACTAATCTTTAACACCTGTTCACCCAATCGACCAATGCTTGAAACGTCAAATTGACTTTAATATTGAGTGACAACCACTCAACAAAGCCTAAAATAACAATAACAAACAAAACTAATCGGATTACAAACAAAAACCCATAAACACTTCAATTTACGTGTCAAAAATGTCGCATAATACGACTTAACCCAATTTACCATCGAACATTTTAAAAAAATCTTTGGGAATCTTTGTTTTTACTTGCCACGTTTTCTTACATTTATCGGCAACGCTATAACTAAGAAATAAGGAATATTTTGCGATGTTGTAGAATTGAGATAAAATGGCCAGGACCCTTCGATCTCTTTTACGCTCATAGCTGAATGGTTTGTATTGTATTCGAAATCACAATAGCTAATACACTCATGATCTTTTCAACGATGTCATCTATACTAAGTACTGCAATCGTAAACCAACATTGATATTTCTAAAAATTAACAACTTTACCTTATTGTAGATGTATAGGGTTTAAAATAAAAGTGAGGTTAACATTTGTAGTGCACTAAGTAACGTTGTACGGAGGTAAGTAATTGAAATTTTGACTTTGGTAAAGTCGTGTGACGGGGCGATATTGCGTGACGAATTGCAATATGTTTTAATTGACAACTCAGCTTGAGGCTTCGGTGAAAGTTGTAGATAATCCGGTGACATGTTCATTGTCGTGACGACTTTTACGATTGAGAACCGTTATAGTGTTTTTGATAAAGGTGTGAGGAAAAGGAAAATAGGTACCTATATACGAAATAACTCTAAAGGACAATCAGTTATTATGCCTCCACTGCATGAACACGGGGTTTTTTCTCATATCGGTTTTCTTTTCAGTTGACCAAATGACTTTTTATTTATTTCAGCCATTTACAAGATAGACAAAACCGTTAACCCCGATCATATTCCGCAAAGATTTTTTTTTTATTACGTGTCTTCAAGCTCCACGCGAATAGTATTTACCTTTTTTTTTTTTTTTTTTTTTTTTTTTCCCGGGGAAATCCTTTATGGATACCACCGGCCGGGGGAGGCACGGTGGTTATGTGGGAGTCCCCGCCAGAGTGGCGAGTGTACCCACTAAAACCCCGGGGTGTTCCTCCGTCGTCGGCAAGTGACGGGGGGCACGGTCCCGCTTGCGCACTATCCGCAGCCCCCGTCGACGCCGCTGCCCGCCTTGCGACGGGCCCACCTCGGGGAGGGATTCCTCCCTCACCCCTCGTGCACGATGCCCTCGGGAACACATCGAGGGCATCGCCACCTCGGAGGGCTCATACTTGGGGGGTGCCAGACGCCCCCGCATCTAGCACCCCCGGCCCTCTCAGCGGAGACGGAGTGCGGGTCCGATCAGCCCGCCTCCGTGTCCGCGCTCGCCGAAGCGGGTGAGAGAGAGGATCCCTTTCTCTCTCCCGCTCCGCGGCCTCCCTCTGTGACATAACCGTTTCACAGAAGGAGGCGACCGCCTCCCACGACCTCTCATCACCGACCATCTTGGCTAAGACGACCGGCAAGGAGAGGTCAGTGCCTCCCAGAGCCGCGACCAAAGCTCGGCGCGGCTCGGCTCCTCCCGGACAAGCCTCCAGTGCGTGCTGGGCGGAGTCTTCCGCGTGCCCACACTGGTGGCAGACCGGGGAGACTTCCCTCCTGGCACAACGGTGCAGGTACCTCCCAAAGCAACCATGCCCCGAGAGGACCTGCGACAGCCTATAGGAGAGCCTCCCATGCCTCCGGTTAACCCACTCTCCGAGTATGGGACGGATAGCCTCGAGGAGTCGTCGAGCGCTATCCCCCCTCTGCGTGGGTTCTTCGAGGAGCCTTCCCTCCCACTGTGTGATGGCGGATGCTCTGGCTTCCTCCCGCCAGAGCATCACCTCCCTCGGCGCCAGTCGCTCGTTACGCTCCCGCGCTTCGGCTCTACGCCAGTAGACCGAGGCAAGGACTTCAGCCTCAAGGTCCCACGGAAGCGTCCCGGCGAGGGCGCATGCCACCTCATGAGAGAGTGTGCGGTACCCCCTGCACACTCTCTTCGCCATCACACGTTGAGCTCCGATCAGCAGGGCGGTTGTCTGCCGATCGAGCTGTCCCGCCCATATCGGGGCACCATAGAGCGCCATGGAGCCTACCACCGCGGTGTACAGCCGCCGGCAGCTCCCCTCTCCTCCACCGATATTCGGGAGGAGGCGGCTCAGCGCTCCGGCCGTCGCCACAATCTTCGGGGACAGCCGTCGCATGTGCGCCCCGAACTTCCACCTCCCGTCAAGGACAACACCCAAGTATTTGAGCGTTGTCCGGACAGGAATGGGGGTACCTCCCACCACTATGGTGGAGCCTGCAGGTGGCGCTCGTCGGGGTCCATGAAAACACATGGCCTCCGACTTATGGAGCGCGACCTCCAGGCCCAGCATCCGGATCCTGGACACGGCCGTCGCGACAGCGGCTGTTGCCAGGATCACTGCCTCCCTGTAGCTTTGCCCCCGCGCGGTAACCAGTGTGTCGTCAGCGTAACAAACTACGTCGACTCCACGAAGGTTACCGCAGCGGAGGACCCAATCGTACCCAATGTTCCACAAGAGTGGTCCGAGGACAGACCCCTGTGGAACACCGCGCGTCATGGGGCTACGTCCCACCCCTTGGGTCGTCGAGTAGACTACCTCTCTATCGGAGAGATAGTCCTCGACGAGCCTCCGCAGGTACCTGGGCACATTGTGGTGCCCCAGGCCCGCGTGTATCGTGCTCCACGGGAGCGTGTTGAATGCGTTGGCGATGTCCAACGATGTGGCCAACAACACGCCTCCACTGGAGCACGCCTCCTCGGAAAGGTCGCGGACGCGCGAGATCGCGTCGATCGTCGAGCGACCCCTCCGGAAACCGAACTGGTTGGGCGCCAGGTCCGGTCCGGTCGTCTCGAGGTGCTTGACAAGGCGGGCAGCGACTATTCTCTCGAACAGCTTGCCGGCCTCATCAAGCAGCACGATGGGACGATACCCCACGGGCTCGTCCGCTGGACGACCCTTCTTCTTTATGAGGACGAGGATGCCCCTTCTCCACCGTCTGGGAAATCTGCCGACCCTGAGGCACTTGTCAAAGACACCTCTCAGGGCGGTGCCCAGGTGCTCCAAGGAGAGGGCCCACACGCGGCCCGGTATGCCATCCGGCCCGGGCGCCGTGTTTTTGGCCCTCATCCTGAGCACTGCAGCACCTAGCTCTCCCTCGGAGATGGGGGCAGGTTCGTCCTCTCCCTCGGCGAGATCGGCCGATAGGGCGGCCACAGCAGTGGGAGGTGTGAAGTCGGTCCCCGGCGCACCGGGGAACAATCCCTCGACCACTCTTTGCAGCACCACCGGTTGGAGCGAGGCCGTGGTGGGGGGACCGCAGGGGCGGAGCTTTTGTCTCGCCCATAAGTACGGTCGACCCCACGGATCGCGCTCAAGCCCTTCCAGCAGTTGCTGCCAAGCCTGCTTCTTGGCCTCCCCTATCGCTAGGCGTAGGGCCCTGGAAGCCTCCCTGTAGGCGGCGTACAGAGACTCGGTGTTTTCGGTCTCTTGCCGCCTACGCCTTCTATACCGCTGGTATTGGCGTCTCCTCGTCACGCAGCATCTCCGAAGTTCGGCGATCTCCTCCGACCACCAGTAGACCTGGCGTCTGGGCTGTGGGGCACGCGAACGCGGCATCGCGGCGTCGCAGATACGCGTAACCGCCTCGCACAGCCTGTCCGCCATCGCGTCCGGGTCTACCGGTTCCGGTTCCTGAGGAGCGCCACTCCACGCTTCGACGAGGATCGCCTCCAGCAGTAGTTCGGCATCGAGGCGCTTCAGGGCCCACCGCGGGCCGATCTCGCTCCCTCCTCTTCCTCCTCCTCCTGACACTGCGTCCGTCGGGGACGGGGAGACGCTAAACCGGATGTACCGGTGATCGGATAGCGTCTCCGCGTCCACCAGCACCTGCCAGTCGCGAATGCGGCAGGTGAGGTCTGGGGTGGCAAACGTCAGATCGACGATCGAGCCACCCTGTTGACGGACACAGGTGTTCTCCCTGCCTCGGTTCACGATACAGAGACCCACCTCGGTTGACCACTCCAACACCATGTCGCCCCGAAGATCCGTCGCCGGGGACCCCCACGCCAAGGATTTGGCATTGAAGTCCCCGAGCACGACAACGGGGCGCGGGCGGGTCTGACCAACAAAGGTCCCCACCTCACCGAGAAGGGTCTCTAGCTCGTGAACCGGCCTGTTGCCGGAGCTATACAATCCGACGATGACGACTTGGCCCAAACAAGCCGTCACGTATCCCCTGCCCCTCGTCACTCCCTCGAGGGGGGGGGGAGCGGGCCGGCGACTGTGTGGTGATCGCCACTAAGCCGTCGAGGTCCCCAACCCAGTCAACCCGGGGCGGGACGGCGTACGGCTCGGCGATCACACCAACGCTGATCAACCGCTCCGCCAGGGATTGTAGGAATAAATCCTGTGCCCGGGCGGAGTGGTTGAGGTTCGCCTGGAGGAAGGTTAGGGCCATACTAACCCACCTCCATTTGAGCCACCGGCCCTTTGTCGGGGGGAGGCGGCCGCGGCTTGGCCGTAGCCTCAGCCGCAGCGGCCCTTCTCTTGGCCCTTGACTTGGCCGGGGGCTTGGCGCAAGCCTTGCCCCCGGAGAGGTGATCCGCCGACTTCCCAGCTGCTTCGCAGATGGTGCAGTGGGGAGTGGCGGAGCAGTCCCGGGCCTTATGGGCCTTTTGACCGCAGCGATAGCACTGATCGCTACGGTCAACCTCGGACTTGCACTGGGCCGCAATGTGGCCCAGCGCAAGGCAGCGGAAGCAGCGGCGGGGTCGGGCGTCTAAGACGACGACCCGGGCCGCTACCCAGCCCACTAAGATACGCCCCCCACTAGACATTATCTTCTTAGCGGCCACGGTGGGACAGCGCACGAAGGCGGTCCCCATCCCCCCGGCTCCGCGGCGAATCGTGCCGACGGAGACAGACTGGATGGGGCAGTCGCCCGCCTTCGCGAGCACCTCTGCCAGCTCCTCTGACGTTATGGAGTCGTCCAGGCCGTTGACTCTCAGGTCACTGGTGGTGACCGGCCTGGAGACTCGCACCTCCTCTTCGCTCCCGAAGACTTCCTTGAGTCTTCCGGCGAGGACGTCCGCCTTGGTGGCATTGTCCGCGCCGGAGACCTCTAGGATTCGGGCCCCGGTGGCCGCCGTTCTGATTTTTAGCGGCGGCACCCCCAACTCCTCCAGATTTATGTTCGCCTTGGCCCGCTCGATGACCTTGGCGAACGTCATGCCCTTCTCCGCCGCCCCTGATTGCAGCGTCAGTACTACGGCTGCCGTTTTCGGGGGACGGAGTTTTGCCGCTCGTGCGCCGGTGGTCTGCGCAATAGGAGCGGGCTTCTTCTTGGGCTTCTTCTTTTTTCCTCTGGAGTTGGAGGTAGGAGCAGGAGGAGCGTCCCTCTGCCTCTCCCGACCCCTTCTCGCCACCTCATTCCATGGCTCTGATAGTGGAGCCGGAACGGGGGCGGGAACAAAGCGCTCCGCCGGTGTGGGGGCACCCCGTGTGCCACGCGTCTGGGTGGCAGGGGCTCTCGCTGGGGCGCGGGCGGGCGCAGTGCTGCGGCTTGTGGCCGCCGCCGGGCGCGACTCGGCCTCTCTACGCCGATCTGCGGCAAGTGGGGGCCTGACCGTCCTGGCCGGCAGCAGCCTCTCCTCCAGGCCTGCGAAGCGGGCATTGAGCATGGTGCCGACTTGCACCATGATCTGCCGCATACCCTCCTCCGTGAGGGGGGATTGGGCCGAGGTCTTGGCCGGCACCAATCTCGGAGTTGGGTTCAGGGTCGGCGCAGGAGGCGCTCGGGCCGCCTTAAGCTGTTGCATCTCTCGTCGGAGCTCTTTGAGGTCCGACGAGAGCTGCTTATTCGCTTCGACGAGTAGGGCCATCTCCTCCGTAATCGTGCGGGCACGTGTCTCCTGGAACGAGGCCTTGATGGTCGCAGCGGCGTCCTTCAAGGCCTTGACACACGTGCCCTTTAAATGCTTGGACCTAGTGGCCACCATCAAAACGGTGTCCACCGAGTCCATCACCATAGTCTCCAGCTGGGCGGCATCGCAGCTGCCCAGCTGGGGATTTCCCGGCGTCCGCACTGGAACTTTCCGGAAGGAGGCCCTCTTCTCCAGCTCGTCTTCGAGCGATTGCTCGGCGGCAGCCTGTTTCGCTGCTTGCGCGGCGCGGGTTGGTGGGCGCCTTGAGGTGGTGGGTAGGCGTCCTTTTCCACGCTGCGCAGTCGGGACCTTGGGTGACGGTGAGGAGTCACCCTGGTCCTCTTCTTCCTCGGCGCCTCGCTGGCGCTTACGCTGTTTTCGTCTCGCAGCTACGCGAGACGAAATCGTCTCCCAACTCATGTTGTCGGAATCCGACTCCCCCGAAATAGATATCGGAATCGGAGTCGGACTTCCGAGAGCATGAGCGTTCTTCTCGGAGCCACTTGCGACGCCACTAGAAGTGTCGCGGTGGCCAAGGAGAACCACCAGTGGGGTCCTCTTCTCCTCCAAATCGTTGTCCGTGGTCTTGCTTTGGTCATCAAGTCGTGCAGGTTCATGTTCCGTGTTCGTATTGCCAGTGTCGTCGGTACGTGAGCTCCGGCCGGAGCCCACGAGGCGGTTGTTGCCCCCCCCAGATACGATGGGGCGCTTAGACTGAGGAATATTACCAATCGCCTTTTTTTCCATGATTTTTCCCATTTAAAGGGTGGGGACCCTTTGGTGCCCTAGCGGCCGGGTTCCCCCCGACCATGCATCCTGTTGGCGGGCACCGAACCGTAGGATTCGGAGACGCATGGGGCCCGACAGGGTGGCCGAGTTGACCCTCCCTGCCGCGCATCGCAGGCCTTGCAGGCCCGCCATCCTTCGACCCGAAGGTCCGCTGCGGCATATTGCCGCCGTCTCAGTTTTGCCCGACAGGGTGGCCGGGTTGACCCTCCCTGCCGCGCCGCCGGCCTTGAAGGCCAGCCATCCACCGACCCGAAGGTCCGCTGCGGCATATTGCCGCCGACCCAGTTTTGCCCGACAGGGTGGCCGGGTTGACCCTCCCTGCCGCGCCGCCGGCCTTGAAGGCCAGCCATCCACCGACCCGAAGGTCCGCTGCGACTCGACGTCGCTACTCCTCCTCGTGCCCGACAGGGTGGCCGGGTTGACCCTCCCTGCCGCGCCGCCAGCCTTGCAGGCCGGCCATCCTCCGACCCGAAGGTCCGCTGAGTTCCTTGCCGAACTCCTGGCATCCCTCCTATGACGCTCCTCACCAACCGCGCCATCTTGCCTCATCCACTTCAACCTATCAACGCTATAGGGCAGAAGTGGAGAGACGTCCCCCACGTCAAGCTCTTCGCCAGCGACCCACTGTCCACTGTTGCCCGGGGTGCACCACGAGGAGGTGGCTTGACCTATAGCAAGTCAATATCCACCTTTTTATAATTATACATTATCAGTTTGATAATGTATAAGAAATAAAACTATGTAGATGATTATATTTAACCGTGTTTTGAAACATGCCTTTATACTGAACCAAAGTTTCTTAATGAGAAAAAGGCAAATCTCTATTTTTTACACATTATTTTGATTGTTTTTTTCCATAATTGCTATTTTTCCCACCACACGGCCTTAAATTTAGTTTTTGTTATTTATATCCCTCATACCACAGAAACCACCATAAGTGTTTATTGTTAGACACATCTGTTCCAGCCACACCCATGCGTTCACCTATTGAATTTAATACTTAGCACCCCATTGCAAAGTTAATGTGTTTTATGTTAGATGTGGGTAGGTTAGGTACGTTAAGCATTGTGCGTAACAAACACCTACTTTGTTTGTTTAATAAAAACGATCGATGCTTAGCACGAATATTCATATATATCTACGTAATTATATGAGTATGATTCGAGGATCATCAAAAGGAGAAAAGTATATTTTTATGATATTCTGTAGCATTGACTTATATGATCTGTGTTATGTAGATTCAAAATGCATCGATGAATGACATGGTCACACATTAAGACACACACATTAAGCAGTTAATGGTCATGGTCATAGGATATTAAAGATAGGATTGCTAGTTTTTGTTCTCGGCAGAGAAGAGGGCAATAATACGTATCTTGCATATCACGACTGTGTATGAGTCAGTGAAAAGGAACATTTCAGTGAACGTACTGGATATTCCTATGGATATCATAGGAATATCCAATATACATATATAGGTATATATATATGTATATTCTATTCTCTGCTTCGCACTTTTACAATTTCATGGTATGCATTTTGATGAATGAAATGTACGTACCTATCAAAATAAGTACGTGCTTTAAAATTATACAAACCGACTTTCACACCTGGTTAGTGAAACATTTTCAAGAGTTTTTTTTAACCAAAAATGGAACCGACCTCTACACTCAAAATCTTTACCAAAAAATTGAACCAACTTCAACAAGAGTCATCGAGATAGACGTAACAATTTTCAGTTATTGGAGTGTAACTCAAAATCCGTTTGCCTGATTTTGATAAAATTTAAATAGGACCATCTTGGGAGAGTCTCTCAAAACAGTAAAAAGAATCATCAAAGTCGGTTCAAAAACGATGACGTTATCCGCGAACACACTTAAAAATATATACGGAAGAGACGTATTGAGACACCGCCTCCTTTTTTTGAAGTCGGTCAAAATGTGCATGAACGGTTTGAAAACTCCAATATTGAGGTGGCTTGGTTAACAAGTAATCGCCAACCCGCTTTGATGTGATACATAGAGCATCTACAGACTAGTAAGCTTAGGTGATTTAGCGGCATAATATACAATGGCTGTGATTCTATTATTCAACTAAACTAAACTCATGGAATATAAGATAGTCCTTAAATGGTTACGATAAAGTTCAAATTAGTACGACACTTATCAATAAAAATAATAAAACTAGATGTTTTATTAAAATTTCATGTAGTTTTAAGTAAAATAAGTAGTCACTTATCTGGTACCGACTAATATAATAAATAAATAAATATATAATATATATATATAATAAATTTACTAATACCAACATGGGCAGCAATTGAACAAAACTCGTCCAATATGAAAGGGGTTCTTCTTCTTCTGCTTAAATTATGGCTTCTGTGGGTTGTAAGAAGTTATACGAATTTGAATTTAGCGCAAAAAGATTAAGATTCTTTTGACTTTAAGCAATTAAACTCTAGTTTAGTTTGAACAAGAGAATCACTACCAATATACAATAAATCCTATCCTACTAATATTATAAATGCGAAAGTTAGTGTGTATGTTTGTAACCTTTCAAACGGCTTCACCGATTTCGATGAAATTTGGTATGGAGATAGTTTAAGCCCTGGATTAACACATAGGCTACGTTGATCCCGGAAAAAGTTTCTTTTCCCGTGGTGTAATTGAGGTAGCGGGAACACCGTAATACACGCAGGTGAAACCGCGGGGTGCTACTAGTAAAAAATAAAATAATAAACAAACGCACACACATCCAAGACCAGAGAAAAAATATTTATGCTCATCACAGAAATGTTTGCCACAGCCGAGATTCGAAACCCCGGGCCGCAGTTTCTAGGGCATGTCAGTAATCACTGAGCCACAGCGACCGTCAGATTTCAAAAGGAAATAATGTCAATACAAAGATTCATGTTTTTATGATCATGTAAGAAATATTTCTCATTGACATAATAATAAGCACGGCAGTTTCCAATACGAATACCAAATTCCAACTATCATAACTTGAGTATAATTTTTATATAATAAGTACGCAATCACACTACTATTATAGGCGAAAGTTTGTGTGTATGTTTGTTACTTCTTAACGCTCAAAAGGCTACACCGATTTCAATGAAATTTGGTTTCGAATAATGTATGTAATAGAAAAAAAAAACAATAGGTAGTAGGTAATTTTACAATGATGTAATTAAAAAGGGAGATGGCAATGGCTCCTCGAGCGTGGACCGCATAAATTAGGTTCTTGCACCTAATTAGCTTTAGTCACAATCACTAATATTTGTATAATCAGACAGAAATAATTCCTTCCCGTTCTTGCACAAAATGAACAAATAGATCGCGCATAAATAAACAAATATTTCTAAGTTTGCCTGTAGATGTATCTGGTCCAGTTTTTACTAAAGTGATCTTACAGTGTGCATTATCTTCATTAATTTTTTATATATAATTAATTTATGACAAACAGAAGCAAGTACATTGAACGTGTTATACTTCGATATTTCTTGTTGAATTTCTTATACGAAAATCTTGTACCTATTAGGCCGTCTTTCACCAACAAAATTATCCGAGATTGCCACCAAATCTCGGATTTAGTCACAATGTCTGCCTGCAAATTTGTGATTCAATCTGATAGTAAGTATTAATAAATATATATATATATATATATATGTAGCGGATAAAATTTGTTGGGCACATGAATACATCAGAGTATAGCTAAATCATCGATATAAGATGGAGTGAAACTTTATTAGGTTCAAGATATCTGTATTTCTCATAAGAAATTATTTCACTCACATGACAAATCAAACATAAGTAAGTATAATTATTTTATTTGCCGTAAAAAGCAGATTATTTAAATATAGAAGGTTATGTTCGATACCGGCCATTCTCTAAGATAAGACCGGCGCATACCGGTCTCTCTTTGTGTAAAAGAGTGCTAGAATGGAGACCATGGGACCAGAAAAGACCTCGAGGGCGACCACAGACGAGATGGAAGGATGACATCAAAAGAGAATCGGGCAGCAACTGGACCCTAACTGCCCAAGACAGAGGAAAGTGAAGAGGGTCAAAGGAGGCCTACACCAAGTATTTGCTCGATTAAGGCTAAAGAAGAAGAAAGAAGACTTTATGCATTCTTCTTTATTCTTCTTGTGCTCGTGTACAACTAACAACTGGATGTGCGTTTACCTGTAGTTGTATTTAGTCCAGTTTTCAGTTGCGTGATCTCAGAGCGTACCCTATATTGTTAATAATACCATTAGAAGGTGGCAAGAGTCAACCGCGCCGCCTTCAGAGTATTTATTTCTTTATATTTAATTTTAGAATTAAATATTTTTTTAACTAAAAGCGAGAGCTACAGAAGGGGAAAACGCTGTTAACAATAAACTTTTCAAAAGGTTCAGTTGGTCAGTAATTCAGACGTTGACAGAACATTAGGCCAGAAGAAGTGACGTCATCAATCTAGCTTCCGGTTCAACGGCGCACAGCGTCCCGTTTGTAAGGGAGACTAATTGAGGAAAATGGACCAAATAATTTAGTAAATGTTTTGAACTTACACAATTAGTGACCTACTGTTATAAAATATATAAATACTATATACGAACGAACATAATAACGAATATAATAATATATAATATTTTCGATCGAACAAGATAGAAAAAATATAGTAGTTTTAAAACTATAATCCAATCAAATATATAATAATCGAATTTCACTTGTGACTAGCTCTAATTTTATATTTTTTTTATAGTTTATTAAATATTTACATTGTTTAACTTATACTAAAAATACTCAAAAACCTAGAATAGCTTTGTCTTGACTAAAATAATGATCTAGCATATTTACAATTATAGTAAAAGTTTGCAAAGTTTTTCTGACATCCATACAACTTCTACTTGAGTCCTTAGTAAATCAATGTTACAGTAGACATTGTTCCTAATTCTAAGTCTTTTCAATATATTTTGTTGAAAGTACTACATCTATACTTATATTATAAAGAGGAAAGATTTGACTGTTTGTTTGGTTGCATTTAGTAATTAATTAGTGAGGAACTTTTTCGATCGTATTTTTCCTTTATCCAAAACTCTCGCGATAATGACACATGCATAATCATAGATCATAATTTCTTTGGTTATAATTACCCATTGCAAATAACGAAAACACAGAATACATCACTGCTAGTGTGGTACTGCAGTTGATTAACTCGGTCACCACGGGCTTTCTTGTTCCAGAAGTGCTGGTCGAATTTCCCGCCACATTAACATTAAAGACATCATTCGTCGGGTCAGTCGGTTTACCAGCACCAATATTGCAGCCATTCTTGAACCGAATAGTCTCCGGAATGGTCTCATGCGTGACGATGGTAAAAGACCTAACGGTATGAACTTTATATTATTCTATGCCTAAAAAGGGTCAATATGGCGGACTTTTCATTATAACACCTAAGCTACCATGTACTAAATTAATGAGTTTTGGTCTGATTTGATGTTCAATATATTTTTTTTCTATAGTATAATATGTTGTATGTATTGCTTTCGGGATGTTTGGCCGTGGTCTTTTAACGTCACAGACTATGGATTCGATAAATTCCTTATTAACATTAAATCCACGAAATCACACATGATCAATTAACTAAGTATTCATTAATCACAAGACGATTTGTATACATCTTCTAAAATCATTGAGCAGAAATGACAATGTCGAAGGGCTTATAGTGTTACAACAATAATAACAGTCAACGAATGTTTTAATATAATTGCTAAAATTTAAAGCTTACAAAAACGTACTGGACGTCTTAAATCCCTTTAGCGTTTCGTAGCCATTAAGGGCCCGCTACGGGCAAGCGCTCGTAGCATCGTAGGGCAACTGCTTAGCGCTACGAATGACGTAGCATTCGGGTAGGTCCATCACTACGACGGGACACTAGCAAATGAAAACAAGCTACATATTGGCTTTTTTTCTTTGTAGGAGTAATTTTTATTTTTTTTAAAGACTTATAATGAAGAACTAACTTCATGCAGCCTTTTACGCAAGCTTTTTGTCGCTCACCAGTTGCGTCGCTGTGATATTTGGTAGTCAATAGGAAAAAATGATATACGATATCCAGCCGTGTGCTGTTCGACCACATTCTCAAAAGCGTCATAACGTGATCTTTTTATAGCTTGGATAGCCTATGGCTAGTGGACAGAGACGCGTCGAATAGCACCGTTTTATGACATTCCATCTACCCGTAATATTTCATCTCGACTCCTGACGGCGTGGGATAACGTTGATAAGCTAACATCAATAATTGATGCAAGAAAAAAAACCAATATAACCAACCAATTTGTCTTTCTATTACTAAGATAATTGTGCTGTGCTTCAGGTGTTTTCACTGGTTTAACATTTTAATTTTGAATTTCAAAATAATAATAAAGTAGGTTTCAATTCTGGATATAAACTCGTTGATGAAACTATTTAGGTTCGAAATATCGAAACAACGCATACCTAGTCATTGATTAATACGCGTGACAGTTATATAATAACTTTGTTAGCCTGAAGGTGAAAGGGCACTGAGTTAAGCAAAGGTACTGGTCATAGTTAATAAGCATTTATACAGGTAATCAATACCAGTAGAAATTGATCCTTCTAAACCTTGTTACTGATACCTTCACAAACCGGTGTCGAATCCAACAAATGTGTTATATTACACTTGCAAATTAATTTGCCTTATCGATTACATGCTTTATTATATACTTTGTTGTTTTTATGTAATAGGTAAAAAACAAGCAGACAGGCTGCTTGATGGTATACGATCACCGTCGCCTATGGATATCTGTAATACTGAAAGTAATACGATACATTGCCAATCCTTTTTAAGACTCTGTCTAGAGTATATAACATAAAACATGATTTAACGATTGTTATCAATATAATATAAATTGAGACTGCCTAACGTTCTCTCCCTAGTACGGAAACGCCCAGTTGAAAATTCCACCAGCGGTCACCCATCAAAGGTTTGACCGAAGGAAACGTTTTTATGTTAAAAGTATATCGCATAAGTACGAACACTTCTAAAAATATATTGAGTCCATTCAAATTCAAGAAGCTAAAATGGGGTAACGACCTTAAAGGCTGTCTGGAATAGATCGCTAATAGCGATAAGACCGTATATTATTACACATTGCTATTTAGTTTAAACTGTTTTTTTTGTTATTATTTTAAAATGTGTTCAATAAGGTATATCTATGTATCTAAAAGCATAGTATTTTGTGAGATTCACCCTGTTTATGCCCATTTTAAGCAGTACATTCCCGTATTGTAACAAATGTGGATGGTAAGTGATTTCAAATATTCTTAGACTCCTGGTCTCGGATATACATAAATTGGATAACAGATTCAATTGCATTTCACCAAAAAACTTTTTTCTCACCATTGAAAACCAAACCCAAACATTTGAATAGAATGAACGAAATTTCTCAAAAGATTTCTGATATCACAGCGGCAAGTGGCTTAAAATAGAGATTCATTAGATCAAATCCTGTGACAAATGAAAGAAAAATAGACGCCGCCGTGTCTGCGCTTCCGTCAATGCTAAAACAATACTAATAAAACACCACCTAAAACTACCACAGACGTGAACTGTATTCAACTTTATTACAAGCACGGCAAAGGTTTTGTAGAAAGCAAAAGGCTTTAGCCGTTGACGTTCAGTCCGCTACAAACCAAATTAGACTTTAACGACTATGCAATAAAGATAAGAGCAGTAAAATAATACGAGCAGTCTATATTCCGGGTCGCGCAGTCGCCCGGTTAGCCAGTCTCGCAGGTGGCGCCACCGGGCTTGGTAGTACTCGACATTCTGCCGGACCACTCCACACAGAGGTCCTTTGCCATATATGTGTTTAAGAAAAATTAAGCTTGTAATATCCCGCCGAACAATTCAAATTGTCTCCGATTCCATTTGATTTCATTTGAATTTCGAAACCGGTTTATCGATTTTTCATTTCGTAATTGGAGACTTTAAACGAAGTCAATTAATTGTATTGATTATTTTGTTATTGTATGGACCTATTTTGATGAGTGTCGTCAGAGGCAGCGAACAATTCCCGTGGCGTGTGTAAGTTACGTAACTGTTCCGGATCGATACGCGGGTGTATAAATAGAGGGGCGATTGGGAACAGCTGGCCGGTCGCCAGCCATGCAGCCTACGGTAAGAAATTCTTTTAAAATCACCTTATGCCCTTTATCTTAGCCATTAAGATCATACTTCCTTGTCTAATCTGAAGTGTATGTTTCTTTCACGTACCTTAAGAACTTTTTGATGGATAACCCCGTTGATTAGTCTTATATCGAAAAACTTTTGAATCAATGAGTTTTCATTTTACGTTTTCTTGATTTCAATGAAGTTACGATATCCATGAATGAAGTTCATTACAACAGCTACGACTGTAGTACTGAAAGTTGTAGTGGTTCTACGCCGTAGCTACTACGAATGTATCGCTCAGCAGAGAAAGCGGGTAAAATTATGCGGAGAAAACTATTTTTATTTAGCCGTTTTTATCTATGACTATAAACGTTCTATTTTGTTCCTATTACAAAAGTTTCATACTTCAGAAGTTACAGAATATAAGAAATACTCACCTTCTAGTCCATTTCTTTCAAAATTTCCCGTTCACTTTTAAAATCTATCTCAGATATCCTATATAAAAATACTTACTTAAAAATAATATAATTTAAATATATGAGTCAAAGACGAATTTATGAATGTTAATATAATATTAATGACTATTTTATGTAATGTAAAGATCTCAAGGATCAATTTTGGAATGTAAAACTTAAATAAAACCGAAAGGCTACAAAATGTTGAGAAGTCAATCGTTTTAAATGTATTTTGTACAATAAATATATTTTATCATCTCATTTTTAATATCTCAATAAAAATATAAATGCGAAAGTATGTGTTTACGTGTGTGTGTGTGTGTGTGTGTGTGTGTGTGTGTGTGTGTGCGCGTGTGTATGTGAGTGAGTGAGATATATGCGTGAATGCATTTGTTACCACACGGCTCCCACACGGGTTTGAATGGAATTTGGTAAGACGAGAAGACAGAGACGAGAGAGAAGGGATAACAATACGAAAGCGATGATTGATCAAGAGTGAGAATCTCAAGGGAGATACCGGATAATTATAAAGTCATAATGAGCGTGAATCGGAAGCCAGGTTATAAATATCCGCAACCACCGAGTATGACGTATGAAAGCAGTACAAATGAAGGAACTGTGTCAAGATCTTAACATGTGGAGAGATAAAGTCTTGGTCTACCTTAAAGTAAAAAAGGCATGATAATTATTTATGCAGGTCTACGTTTACACGACCTGGGGGTCATCCACCTAAAAATATTGCTTTGACTATTGCTATATCTTTCGTTTTTCTTTCCGTCTTTTCGAACCTAAGAAAGATTCAACAATTGATTAATTGTTAATAGATCAATTTGATAACTAGTTTATTAATAAATAATTAATTATTGAAGCTTTCTTAGGTCCGTAAAGAAGGATAAAAAGTCAAAACCTATATTCAAAGCAATATTTTTAGGCGGATGACCCCGGGTATCAATTCTCCAACACATTGCTCATAATTATGTAGATTGTGAATGAATTGTCGTTGTTGCTTGTTTTGCTATTCCAGTTGGAGTATAATAGTAACGGCTACAAAGATCTAATTTCTAACGCAATGCAATCGAGATGCAGTTGTTATTTTAGCGGAATACCAAGTTTATTTATGATGACATTTTAATTACTATTGCATTGTTTATGAATTGCTTGTCTTAACAAATAAGAGAATTGGTACCCTGCTAAAATGTTAGTCGCAGGCGTGAAGTGACAATGTCACTGTCGAAGGAAAGCCTGTAAAGCGATTGTTTCAAAGGCCAATATCCAACTACTGCTTATTAGACGTTCAACTTCTCACTAGATGTCTACAGGCTTATAACTGTAGGCCTAAGTAGTGTTCAAAGCTAGTGTTCTAAGTAATATTCTAAGTTTTCACGCCTATAAACATTAGAAGCGCGTTTGCATAATGACATAAAAAATGTAATAGCTTGTATGCAAATGTTAAAACCTGTTTTGAAGTTGTCATAGAAACTGCTATGACATATATTATCTGTGAGTGATGACTTATTTTGGAACAGAAACGTGCTCTCTAACTATCGGCCTTGTACAAGCTCAAGGTCGCACAACGAGCTATAGTGAGATCTATACTTAGAGTTTCTTTACGAGATCGAATCAGAAATGTGGAGATCCGTAGACTAGAACTAAAGAACTAGTAGAACTAAAGTCACCGACATAATTGAAATAATTATTGCAATGTCATAATTTGTTATAAAAAGTCATAATAACCTACCCACGTATATATTTATAAATTCTTCTTCTCTGTCGTTACACTCTTGGCAGATAGGTCGTGGTCGTCATGACATGGGGTGGTGGCGAGCTTAACAATTCGTCGCCATTCCTCTCATACTGTTGCTTGCCTCGTGCATTCGTGGAGTGGACCATTAAATGCAGTTTTGGTTTGGTCCGTCCAGCGCATTGGTGATCTACCGCGCGCTCTCTTGCCCTCAACTTTACCCTGAACCACTAGTCGCTGCACAGACGTGCCCTCTCGACGTGTAATATGTCCAAAAAAGGTACTTTACGTACTTACTACTACTACTTTACTACTTTTTATACGACTTTGAACGATGGAAGAAAGATGTTGTTTTATAAACATTTCTTCGAAGACTGAGACGTTGGTTCGGAACTGGGTCCAGGCTATGCGAAGCATTCGTCTCTAAGACACCACATTTCTAAAGCGTCTATCTTCTTTCTCTCACTTTCTCTTAAAGTCCACGTTTCGGCAGCATAAAGAAATATGGGAAACACTAGTGCCCTGACAAGCCGCATTTTAGTGGCCTTTGTAATGTTTCTGTTTCTCCATATCTTCCCAAGTCGATCCATGGTGGACCTGGTGACAGCCATGCGCAGTTTGATCTCTTCCGCGCTTCCACCATCGTTCAATATCAGTGCTCCAAGCTAGATGTATGATTGAATGACGTTACAGTTCGCAATTTTCGTTACTTCAGGCGAGTTATTGTTGAGTCGATCAACAATCGTAATCTTCGTCTTGCTTCGATTTATCTTCAAGCCAATATCAAGGCTCACTTGTTCCATTTTGGTTAGCAGGGACTCCATATTACCGATGCTTGTTGCAAATGGGGTAGTGTCATCTGCATAAAGCAAATTGGAAATTTTAAAGCCTCCAATAGTGATTCCGTCTGACCAGTTCTCGAGTGCTATTCTCATTATGAGTTCCGTGTAGAATAAAAGATTAAACAGAAGTGGTGATAAGAAACAGCCTTGGCAATTCTGAGCCTGTTCAGCAATGATAGTACATATATGAGTTTATTTTGTTGAAAGTCCTGTATGTCTAATAAATATAAAAAATATATCAGATATGAGAACTGTTCATGCAGTTTAATTCTGATGAATAAAATGTGTTATTATATACTAATTTATTAGTAAACAAATATTTTCGATCGACCTATTTTTGCTGTATCAAATTCTCCAGTCAATAAAAAATGCACCTTAACCGTGTCTTACACCAGAAGAAAAGACATTAATGAATAATAAAAAAAAGTCATAGAACCTTTTTAATGTAAAATGTTAAGCTTTATAAATCTTCTTAAGAACCTTTTTCTCTAACTTTTACTATTGTCGAGTAATTGCGAAAAGAAATTTTCAAAACATTTTTTTCAACCCTTGCCGGTGGTTGCGCACCCATAAATATTTTCTTACATTTTTTTGTACGATTAAAACTACATAATATCAAAAATGCAGCCTTTAGACTGAAGCTTTGATTTAAATGTTTATTTGACTGGACTATACTATCGAGGCTTCGATGCGATGAATCGAGTAGATGAGTGATGATGTCAATAATAATAGCGGGCTAGTATAGTCTTGAAGTGATGATAGCTCAGCGGTGGGAGCATCGGCTGTCAAACTGACGGACGCTGGTTCAATCCCCACCAATGGCTCGAGCTTCTGGTGAAAGTAACACCATTATAAAATTCCCAGCATGGCGGTAGGGTACTTTCGAGTACCCGCCTGTCTACCTAGTTCTCCCTTAAGTTTAAAAAACTATCACCAAACACATTGTGTGTTCAGGTAGCAGTCCTTGAGTACCAGTGAGCATTCTAGGTCTTGCGTGATAACATCACGACCATACATCCTCGACCATATCATCACTAATAATCAGAATCGATTGTGGTCAAACGCTTTATCTATACAGTATAAAAAAGTTCAATTTCCATGCATACGAATACAATGTAGGGTAAAAGCCAATTTTCTATCACACTAATATCATAAATGCGAAAGCTTGATTGATGAACGGCTTGATAGATCGGAATGTAGGCGCCGTATTAACCTAGATTACTAAGGCTACTTATTATCCCGCAAAAATTTAGTTCCTCTGGAATACAACAAAAAACATATTAATATTAAAAACAGGATCGAAACTTTGTCTGTTACGTTTTCACACACTCCTGATCTAATTTTAATGAATTTTTTTATATAAGAATAGATGTAACCTTTAAACACGGCTTTTTATTCTGGGATAAGCATAACTCGTGGGATAACCGTTAATTAGGCCGTGGGGTACCGGCCTAGAATATTACCTCAGCTGGTCTTCTAGCGCGTGCCGTAAGAGTCGGCTAAGGCGTCACGTACCACATGGTGGGCAGCAGCGCCTTCTGAGAATCAGAAATTATACTACGTTCGCCAACCCGCCTACCAATCGTGGTGAGTATAGGCGAATCCACTCGATATGGGGGATGAAGATGATGATGATGAACTGTTAATTACTGAATCAATAAGTTTGCTATTAAATGGTACGCATACTTACTACTGCATAAATACACACGCGCCGCACTAACTGCTATTAACAAATCGATACACCGTCGCTTTGAAACGATTGTCCGTCATATATCCATCAAATGCGTTCCTCCCGCGTGGAGTACAGTTTTCTCGCTACCTTATTTATTCCACGGGAACTGTAGTTTTTCCGAGATAAAAAGTAGTCTATGTGTTATTCCCGGCTATAAGCAATCTTCATTTATAATTTCATGCAAATCCGTTCGGTCCCTTCAACGTGAATGATTATTAATCATACAAATGACAAACCAACTTTCGCCTTTATAATATTAGTGTGATTCATGGCTTAAGAATCTCTGAAATGAGCTTTAATAAGGAGTTAAGTAATTAATTAAGCTGCTAATGCTTTAATAAAATTCATGCATATTTTTGTGGACTAATTTTTTTTTTTTTTTTTTTTGTTTACACCAGAATCAAAAAGAAAATAACTAATCCTAAGTAATAAACTAGCAAAACATTTGTGATAAACGATAAATAATTTAATAGCTTATATATACCTAGGATGGCCATTGGTAGCTGTACTAGGATTCCCTGTGTCACAGCTACCACGATACCAACCTCTGAGCAAAGGAAAGAAATGAATTTATAATAAGAAAATATACACCTATGACATAGTTTATGTCATACGGGGTTATAATTGGGGTGTAGAAAGATGGTACGATATACTGTGTTTTAATTTTCCTTGAGGTAATACAAATTATGTCATAAATTGTGTCATTTCTCCATATGGTTAACTGCTCGGCTATTTGGGTGGGTCTTCACGATACCGGCAAAACCTAGTGTGAACACCACGGGTTTTGAATAACCTTAGTTTATCTTTGTCAGCGCTAGATATAATTTTGTTAAGTCATATTATTTTTGTACTATGTATTTGCCATTTGTGTTTGTATTTAGCGCTGGAATTAAAACCTTTTTCAATTACAAATGTGTCTTGTGGCTATCGAAATATTGTGTACTTAGTTGTACGTAGTACTTATTATTTTGATGCTTGTGGCTGAAGGCAAAGAGGAGACAAGGGCGTAAATTAACCTCTTATTTGGAACATTTGTTAAGTTATTATAGTATTCTCAACAACATAATAAAATGATTGAATTACTCAGAGACAATGATGTGCTACAGATTACATTCGTTTTATTAACTAATATGTTGGGTTGCCAATAATTCACACTCCATAAAAATCCACATTCCTAAGCCCTCCATGGCATTTTCATAACTACATCAGTGCCCACGCAACCCATTCCACTGAAAAGAGGGCTAATTCCGCAGCGACTCGCCAAATGGCTCTCTCGACCCTGTTTCATGTATGACGTCACTGTAATAAACACCCTATACTGGGAAACAGTACTACATGTCGTAATTTTTAGACTTTCGCGATTCGAACACATTGTTATTAAATCAAACGGGGCTTAATCGCGAGAAAAACATTTAGTCATTTATTTATTTACCTCGATGTTTCGACCAAGTTGCATTGGACGTGGTCACGAGCATTTCTCCAGTCTTCTCGTGACCACGACCAATGCAACTTGGTCGAAACGTCGAGGTAAATAAATAAATTACTAAATGTTTTTCTCGCGATTAAGCCCCGTTTGATTTAATAACAAAGTACTACATGTCAATCGGCTCAGTGCTGAAGAGCAGGAATACCGTGCAAATTCCGCCTTGAGCTAGATTCTGAAATGGAGAAACAGAAACAAGTTCAAAATTTTCTCTTCTCTTCTTTTAGGGAGAAGGTCCCATTTGAAAGGGCCCCTTTCAAATGGGACCTTCTCCCTAAAAAGAAGAGATACATAACATACATAAATACATAACGATACGAAGAATTACTTTCGTTGAGTCATTTTATCTAAAATGTTTTTCATAAATTGGTTTGTACTATTTTACTTTAATAACTAAATCTGTTCGAAATAAATCAATGACATCTATTGTAGTAACAGGTTCCAACAGATTATAGAAAAAAACATAAATCCATTGTGTTTAGCCCAAAACTTATCTTATTTTAAGTAGGTGCTGAATTATGTTAATTACCAACAATACCTTATTATTTAAAAGCTTCATTTTCAAAGAAACTCATGTCAAAGCAGATTAAAAGTGAGCTGTCACGGATCGCCTTGCAGATGAGAAACATCGAACTTATTTTATACAGAAAATATGCAAATAAGGATAGTTTTCGATTTTATACATACATAAACATGGCACATTAAAAAAAATTAAGAAAATGATGATTCAATTCAATCTCAACCGATCTATTTCTTTCACTCAAAGTAGGTACCGAATACGTACTTCATTTGCAGCAATTCTAACCTTACCTAGTGATGTGTGTCGTTTGCGATTATATTACGATTTATAATAATTATGATAAGTATGTGCACTCTTAACCAAAAAATGCGGGTTCTTGATTTACTTATTTGTTTTTATATACGGCGTCACTGGCAATCGAAGTTCTGCATGGGTATTACCAACTCATAATAGTTAATATAATAGTTGAAAAGTGCGACGAGCTTCGTCGCTTAGGCGGAAATGTATGGCAACAATATAAAAAGTACATATTTTTTTACATACATATATAATATAAGTAGTGATTTAACTCCTTTATTTTAAAACACATTTAACTAGGTCTACGATATAATTATATAACCAATAGAAATCTCGGTAAACAAATGTTGGCTCGGTTCTTCATTTCGTACACACTTCTAAAAAAGATGGAATACATCATCCTCTAAATTACATACGCAACTCAATGGAGTTATGGTATATATCGACTGGCCGGTTGGCGCAGTTGGTAGCACTCTGCCTTCTGAGCCGCTGGTCCCGGGTTCGATTCCCGGACAGGTCAAACATTTGTGTGTATGAACATGTCTGTTTGACCTGTGTCTGGGTGTGTATATTTATATAAGTATATATATATATCAGTTAACAGGTTAACATAGGCATACAGGCTCTGCCTAGTTTGGGACCTGAAGACCTTGTGTGAATGTTGTCCCATATTATTGTTATTATTATTCATTAAATTAATCATTCAGATGCGGACCGAGTGGGGACATAGTTCCACAGTCAGCATACAGCGGCGCGTCATCACACCGTGTAAGATGTTTTGTAGTATCATTGTATCCCGGCGACTGATGACGTGGTGTATAGTGTAGACCAGTCGGTCGGACCCGCCACATTAAATCTATTTTATTAAATAGGTCG
Organism: Apeira syringaria; assembly: GCA_934044485.1. Classification (NCBI taxonomy): domain Eukaryota; kingdom Metazoa; phylum Arthropoda; class Insecta; order Lepidoptera; family Geometridae; genus Apeira; species Apeira syringaria. The sequence continues at coordinate 12,483,525 of OW203661.1, read as the reverse complement.
CTACCAAGCAGACGGGCTGCCTGATGGTAAGCGAGCACCGTCGTTTATATCTGTAATACTGGGGCCATCAAAATACCTTGCTAATCCTGTTAACACTCCTTGTGAGGAATTCCATATTAAAGCTTATCAGAAAAAGGTACTTAAGGAGAAAGCTCGTTCCATCGCATTGTCTATGATTTGATGCTAGAGTAAAATTGCGAATTTCTTCAGAATTCTCTCAGGACTCTTTGTACTTTCTACCGTTTATACAACGGGGGATGTTGTATAAACGGTAGAAAATACAAAGGGACCGGATGTCACTGCGCATACTTACGCTGTAGGTGGTTGGTGATGTGACTTGTTTCACATCAAATAGTTACATTTTATTATATTATATATAAAATTAGAATCAAAAGTGCTTTGATACTTCATAATAAAAATATTTAAGATAAAATAACTTGATCTGCAACATAATTATACCAATAAAAAAAATCGAATGTTTTCGAAAAAGACCAATACACCAACGATACGAACGTCGTTGTCAGTCTGACATTGAAAAGGCAATGATGATTTAATAACGAGAGATAATAATACCGAAACCAGTTTCATTCCGGCCAATGTCAAGGACGACATCTTAAAAGTCGCAAAATTGTGCAATACTAGTTTTGCCTCCGGTGTCACTCGCGAGGACTTCAAGAGTAGCACTCTATGTGAGAAGTCACCCGGGGAAGTACTGCCACCTTATCTATTTCAACCGGTGGTCCCGGGGAACTTCTTCATCTGGGAGTTAATATCATAACTCCTAGATGAGGAACTGCATGGTGATCGATGCGAATTTAGAGCTTCTTACCATCTCAAAAGTGGAAAACATATGGTATACTTGGCAAGCTACCACCCTCAAGTTTGAAAAACTATCGCCAAATACAAAGTGGAGTCATGCAGCAGCCCTTGAAAACAAGTTAACATTCACAGCCTAATAGTGGACACTAGTTATCTATAAATACTAGAATTAAAACGAAAGCTGCACTTCAGCATGAACATCTTCTTTGACATAATAAGGTTACAATCCTTTAGGCTGCACCTTCCACCTCTATATAAACGTATATCCACGCCTTTTTTACCCCCTGTTGAAGCGCCGCCAGCGCATCTCCACACTATTTTAATTGACTAAGTCTGTAAGTTGCATGTGTTCATTGAATTAAATAATGCCAAAAAGACTTACGAAGGTAAATCTTAGTGTGAGCCATTATATTTGTTTCTTTTTAAATTCTTAATACCTATTTCCATTTTGGAAATAACAAAATAATAAGAACAGGTGACATTTCGGTTTCATTTTTTTAAAATACATTTTTATATATACGAATAAATGAATATAATTACGCGGTATAATTTATTCAAATAAAAATAGTTTAAAGGTTTGCGTGTAAATCAGAAAATATTTACCTCGATTGTTTTTCAAATTATTTATTTAAAAACGAATATAACGGCTCTGTCCGTTTTCTAATCATTCAGTTCTCATTTTAAAGTAATTATAAAAGCAGAACATGACATTACAAACTTTTGCATACCATAGTAAATACAAATATAGGTAGGAGGTTAAAACTTCTAAAATAGTATCTACATACCAATGTACTATAATTATTATTATTTTCTGATCTCTGAAACATCTAATATTCTTGTCTCAATTTATCACACCCACCAAAACTTTGGAAAAATGTTTAAAGTTTTCTTGGTCTCGTCGCCCCATGGGCTTAATGTAAAATATGTTCTAAATAAAATAAATTTTATTTGATGTTTTAGGGGTGTGTTGTAAAATAGGATAGCAAAAAACTTATGGGTTAACCTAAGTATTGTAGAGGTAAATGCGACTTTGATCGTTTCTTTGCTGTCAACCCTTTCATGTCTTAAGCAATATATTCAACAGTGGAAAACTGTCGTATCGCAGCAGAGTGGCATGGAATTGAGTTGAATTTTGAAGTTCAGTCAGTAAACAAACAACAAAGGATGATAGTGAATCCAGTCCATAGAATACACACATCCAGCCAATGAAGTTGACACTGACTGATAAAATAAGTTTTGGTTAAAGGACTTGTATCCAAAGCCGTAAATCATTAAAAAAAATTAAGCAATATAAGTAAAAAAATGTGCAATGATTTTCAAATCAACAACTTGCCAAATGGATTAAAACAAAAATGATTCGTTAAATGCTAGTTTCTAACTTGGCATTAGATTGTTACATTATTGAATTTGCAGTTCTAAAATCTACGCAAGAATCAACTGTAAATTCATGTCTGATCCAAAAACTAATCACGAATAAAAAAAAACAGGTTAATATGAAAAACCTTACACCTTAACTATTGAACCAATCATCCCACGTATAGAAAACGACAAAAAAATGTTCATCCTAAAAAATTCTCCGTATCAGGAATTACTTTTCAAAATCAACATAATCGCGCACCGAGTAAATAATAATTTAAACAGTAACCCATGCCCATGTAATTATACAATGTGTAGTAACTTATTCAAAATCTAGATAAACAGGTTTTGGAACACCTATCTGCCAATGTTAAAAGTGAAGCGATGTTGTTAGGCAGGATCACGCTTAATACAGGTTTGCTTTTATAAATAACTAGATTTTGTTTATGGAAAAAAGCCTCACGGTGTGATGGTCAGATATCAACCTGACGGTCGATGGTTCTAATCCCCCCTGGCTTGTTCTATCGATCTAGGTAACAACGTATTCATAGTGGTAGATAACTTTCCAACATATACCCACCTGGCTAGATCATGTTCTCAACTTTAAAACATTAAAACTGTCAGCAAGCAGTGTTTTAGGCAGCTATCCTTGTGTCACCATCAAGTCAGATATTGGTCAAACACAAGATCTTTAATGTATAAGAAAACATACTCAGACAAATAGTTCTCCTCATTAAATATAAACGCATACACACTTATAATCCGCACTAGGATTCCCTATGTCGTGGGAGGCATGGATACACACAATCACAATATAGAAACTCTTAGTAACTAGCAAAAGATCAACATCTTACTCATACTATAAATGTGAAAATTTGTGAGTAACTATGTTGGTTACTGTTTCACGTCTAAACGGCTGGATAAAATTTGGTAAGCTTATACCCTCGATTAACACATAGGCTTATTTCGAGCATCACGATCATCACCGTTTTTCATCACCACCCGGGTAAAACCGCGGGGCGCAGCTAGTAATACATAAAAGTCAACTAAACATAGAATGTCATTCGAGTGACCAGTTTATATGTAACGTGAGTTCAGGTCTTGTTTGCGTTTGTTTTATTTGCCAACCGTAGTATAATAACAAATTACGTGGTTCATTTTATTTATTCTTGGAAACAAATAGCTTATTTAACCTTATTAAATGTCAGTATTCCGTTCCGTTCCGTGCAAACAAATAGTGTTGAAGACTACGCGTCTTAAACTTGTTTAGGTTAACATTCAATTATTGGACTAGGCTAATAATACCTCACTACGAGTATAGGCTGAGTTTGAGTTTCGAAGTCGTCCAAATTATAATTCAAAATTAATTATTCTATTTATGCATTAAAAATGTACATATACGTGTTGTATATAAATAGTCTAACAACACGTTCTAAAATGAACAAAAAAGAGCTCCTACCGAAAAGAAGAAACAAAAACACGGGTTATATTCTTTTGGGAGAGATTATTTATGAATATCTTTATTTTTCGTTTTTTGAAACCAGTTTTATTAAAAAAATACTTTAAGTTTCTAACAACACGTTCCTAAATAATAATAAAAAACCGGCCAAGTACGAATCGGACTCGCGCACGAAGGGTTCCGTACCACTATGTATAAAAACGGCAAAAAAAATCACGTTTGTTATTTGGGAGCCCCCCCTAAATATTCGTTTTATTTTAATTTAATTATTTATTTTGAAAGTGAATATATAACTTAATTTTGAGATTTGTTAAACTTGGTCATTATTTTGGGACGATTTATATAAAGGGGTTTCCGAAATCAATTGCATGGGTGGGTGCTATGCGATGGGTGGACCAAAACAAAACCGTATTGGGAGGCTGTAGTTCTTCTAAGAAGAGACATGTTCAAGCATCAGCTCGGCTTTGTATCTGCAGAGGCCGATAGATGCTAGGTCGTGCCCCCGCACACGCTCAACTGTTATGTTACATATCTTAGTATATTCTTTTTAGTTTTAATTTTTCGGGTACATAAAAGCATAAAATAACACTGAAGCAGGGCACATATCACGTAGATCTAATGGGCGATGGGGTCGTTCTCGAGTGGAGGCACGGAAGTCCTGTGTTGAACTTCCACTAACAATATGGACGGACGATCAACCTAATCACAAGAAAAGGGTGGATGAGAGCCACTTCCAACCGGTCCTTGTGAATATATAATATCAAAAGGGAATGTCTATATTCAGGGTGACGTCCTATGGCTGACATGATGATGAATGTCATGAAGCCTATTAACAATGAGACATGAGGACAGACTATGTATTCCTAAGACAAGACTCGTAAAGACCCAAAGGCATGGCATATATACGAAAATAAATATGTACAATAAGTTACCTAAATCTGCTACTAAATTAAAATACCAATAGTTCAAACGAAAAATCAAATATTTCTACTACTTTGTTATTAAGTCAAACGGGGCTTAATCGCGAGAAAAACATTTAGTAATTTATTTACCTCGACGTTTCGACCAAGTTGCATTGGTCGTGGTCACGAGAAGACTCAACGACCAATGCAAGTTGGTCGAAACGTCGAGGTAAATAAATTACTAAATGTTTTTCTCGCGATTAAGCCCCGTTTGATTTAATAACAATGTGTTCGAATCGCGAAAGTCTAAAAATTGAATTTCTACTTCTGACTAGTAATGCATTCTATAAATTAGATGAGTTCATGGATATCAAACTTTCAGAAAAGTCTTTTCAGTGACCTAAAATTACAATAAAAATGCACTTGCTCCTTATCGATTTCATTGAATAATTGACGTCAATATTTCCACTTTCATATGGACCAGTCTTTAAAATATATATTATTAATTAATCAATTTAATAAGTTATTATAAACATGTATTGATTTGCCGAAAAAAACGAATGTTATGGTTGATAAATAATCTGAATCTGACTCAGAATAAAATGAGCTTTTTCCTCAATTTTTTCCCCCTTTCACCATACAGCTTACCGTTTTACGTTTACCTTACTATTTTATGGAAAGTTTGTTACGAAACCTCAACGTTAAACGTTGAAAACTACCATATTATTCCGGCTTCCTTCTATCCGGCTTTAAACCTTTTAACTTCTATTAAAATCGATACGCAACCTTACAACCTTTTAACAGGGTGTGTACTATAATATATTCCGTCCTATACATACCATAGTAGAAGAACGAAAGTCACCTATATTAAGATATAGATATAGCCCAGCGGATTAGCAAGTTGAAGTGGCAGTGGGCAGGGCATATAGTTCGAAGAACCGATGGCCGTTGGGGCCGAAAGGTTCTCGAATGGAGACCACGGACTGGCAAGCGCAGGATAGGACGGCCACCGACCAGGTGGACAGACGACCTGACTAAGATCGCAGGCAAGGGCTGGATGCGGGCCGCTTCCAACCGGTCCTTGTGGAAATCAATGGGGGAGGCATATGTCCAGCAGTGGACGTCCTATGGCTGAGATAATGATGATGATGATGATACATACCAAAATAAGACTATGTATTTTGCACGTAATCATTTAAAGCGGGGGGCGTTTTTGGTCTTTGTTTTGGCTCCGCATTTCATGTGCAGCCAGCCAGGGTTTAGGTGAATATACTTCAAGTTGAATCAAGCCGTGGGCGTGTAAACGTGGCTCTAAATTTATGTTTTTTACTGTTTGGGATGGTTTTCATGTCGTATTTATCCACCGTATTATACATCAATACCCTAAGAAACACTCATTTTTTAAAATAAAACAAAGTGTAAACTTTGCGTGTTGAAATTTCCCGCCTCAATAAGCTGCTTTCTGGATACGCGGGACTCGTACACCATGACAGGCCTAGCGCGATTCTACCTATGACCACTTTATCATTCAGATTATCATAAGCTCCTTCTCCTCCTTATATATATACCTTCACGTACTATATATATATAACAATAAAAATACTAATTTAAAATACGGAACAAAATTGGTAAATGCCTTCAAAAGGAAAACGTTTTCCTCGTTCAACAATAGGCACTAAATAAAATTACTCTCTCGGAGTTTCTCGAAACAACGTCATTCAAGGATTTCCGTTAATCTGTTTCGCATTGTGGGTTTTGCAATCCGGTTTATTCTAGTTATTGGAATACTAAATATCGGTCTTGTTTTTTAACCGACTTCAAAACACAAGGAGGAGTTTCTCAATTCAACCCGTATTTTTATTTTTAACTTTGTTACCGCATAACTTTCGACTGGGTGAACCGATTATGATCGTTCTTTTTTTTATTTGAAAGCTGGTGCTTCCCGTGTGATCCCATTTCATTAAAATCGGTCAAGCGGTTGTTGATTTACACTCCAATAACTGAAAAGTGCTACGCATACGTCGATGATGTTATAATTGCGGGTGGAGAAATCGGTGAACATACACAATGACAATTGATCCCGTGAGTAGAAAAGGTCATTGAAAAGGGTGAAAAAAAATTACCAAAAAATGGAACCGACACACTCAAAAGTAAAAAACCACGAAGTCGGTATCATGCTCACAATATTTTCATAATAGTTACTTTTGAACTATCATGGTACCGACTTCAACAAGTTATTTCATACTCTTGAGTATTGAAACAGGTTAAATTTTTTGGTAATTTGTTTTATATGTGTTCGCGTATATAACATATAATAATAACTCATCGGATTTCCCAAAATTTATCTGAGCGTTTGATCGATGCGACGCGTGACCAAAATGCTGGCACATATTTGGCTGAACGAGTCAGCATTGCAATTCAACGTGGCAATGCAATCCAGGGGCACGCTGCCAGCCGGTAGCGGGTTAGAACATTTGAGTTATCTATAGGCTACTAATAGCTAGTGGATTGCTCAAATGTTATTGTAGTAGTTGCAGTATTATAATTAGTTATTAGTGTTTTATTTTAATAAAGGCATTTGCCCTATGAAAAAAAGTAACATAATAACTGAATTGAGCACTATCATGTTATCTAGCACAACTGTGACCAAGAATTGTGTTGGGAAATTGTAATGGAGAATATCTACAGTTTGTTGTATTTTCCAAAATGAGTTTTCTTCGGGTGTTTTAATAATGATGGTAGATTATTAACCGTTAAGTGTCTATGGAAGTGATCCACCGTAGACCGCGTCGTCGCTTAACATGAGGTGAGACAGTGGTCAAACGCAAGCTTATAATCTTTAAAAAAAAAAAAAAAAGGAAAGTGTAACAAAATATCCACTTTTTATATCTTTTCGCAATAAAGTTCATGTTGTTAGCACTGGATAAACAAATATAAAATCCGGAGACAAAATTACGAACAAATACGTGTCCCAATAATTTTTACGTCTACCGTATGAATAATCTATCAATTGCAAGTCCATTTGAAAGATTGTTCGTACAGTAGACGGGTTGTATACCTAACTATTGTTCAGTTCATAGACAAGGTATAGTGATACAAGAACTATAAACTATCTGGAATGAGTCTGAACTCAGTCTTAATTTACTTTGAATATTATGTAATAACGTTAAGAAATTTACTTAAATTCATGATAGATCCCTAGCCCTCCGGGTACTTGAATCTCGAGGGGTCTCGTTTTTATTCGAGAGTCTGCTTCCAATCATTAATAAATCAAATGAAAGTCCGTATCGTATTGAATTATTTGTTCAGTATAAATATTATTTTAGCTTTAGCGACACTTCAATTAGATTTACAGAGATATTCAGATTGTTATTTAAATATCTCGTTCAATACATAAAATTGGTCTGTTAAATCAGTACATCATATTTATGCAACAGTAACAACTTAAGAAGCAAGAATTATACATGGGTATTCATCATCATCATCTCAGCCATAGGGTGTCCACTGCTGGACATATCCTTCCCTCATTGATTTCCAGAAAGACCGGTTGGAAGCGGCCCGCATCCAGCCCTTGCTTGCGATCTTAGTTAGGTCGTCTGTCCACTCGGTCGGTGGCCGTCCTACGAGCTTGCCAGTCCATGGTCTCCATTCAAGAAACTTTCAACCCGAACGGGCATCAGTTATTCGAGTTGTGTGCCCTGCCCACTTCAACTTGCTAATCCGCTGGGCTATATTGGTGACTTTCGTTCTTCTACGGATCTCCTCATTTCTGATTCTATCGCGTAAAGAAACCCCGAGCATAGCCCTCTCGAAACATGGGTACTAGTGTGGTCGCTCAATTGTCAAAATTCGGGCACAAGTATTTTAAATTTATTATTAAAAATAAACATTGTTCAATGTTTAAGCTCCGAATAATAAGTGTTTTGTTCCGTTTTCTTTAACCTAAAACTGTCATATGAGTGATAAAGTGAAAACACTAAATATCTATTCAGAAAAGTATTCAGTAAAGCATAATCTTAAATGTGTACTTTACTTATTAACTAATTGCTACTCCTACTAAAAAACTCTTAAGGAAGTAAGATTATTAATTTGAGTGGTAGGTATTTAAGATTTAAGTACTGTATTAAGATTATAACTATAGACTATAAACTCTGCTTCCAAAAATTTCGCCAAAGCTACATAATGAATTATTAATGAATAACCTAGATATCTTTTATTTATGTATAATTATGTTATGTGTGCATAAAATGTGTCATACATAAGATACTATCGCAAGTGTGCTATTTTTATAATAAGGGTTTAAAAATTGGCGTTGACCTTACAGCCACCTTGCGTCTTTGGCTATAAATACCTTGCGGGTATATATAGCCAAGGGCGGTGAGACATATGTATCCTGATGCGTGTTGATTTAAAATATTACAAAATGTACCTTACATATGACCTGGCTTAACACAAAAAATAATAATCACATTTTTATACTTTTTAATTTCCTATCCGATCTGATACAATAATACAATAAAAAAAAGACTAAAGACTCAGTTCAAGCGCAGACGTCGTTATCACGAGAATATTTTGATGAAGGAAAAATATGGTCTTTAGTATAAATATAATATATATATATTTATTAATTAGCATATAAAATGAAATTTTCTTCAATCAGAATTAACTTTCATGAACTGTTCTATAATTTTTTGAAGCTTACAAGACATGCAGTACTATATCAATATCACTAATAATAATATCAACAAAATAATCTGAAAAGACTCAAAACTGTCTACTTAGCTAATGGTCAAGTCTTCATAATTATTGTTTGTTTTAAATAAGGCAATAAGGTCCAATAAATGATAGGCTGGATACTCAAAGACGTCTTTACGTCATAAGGCATAATTTATTTCGATTTATATATTAGAGCAAGAAGAGCCTGTGTACAGCCTATAGGAAACCTCCCTGCCAAATAACAAGGAATGATACCTACTTGGAAGATTTCAAAATTGTTCCGTGATTCGCAAGAGTGTGTATTGATACGCTTAGAAAACTTTGGTTTTTTGAGAGCATTAAAGAGCATATACCATATTGTAATCTATGTACCGACTAGGACTCACGTGGTAAATACTGGAAAATTACTCTCCGACCATCAGTATCGAAGTTATATGCTGAAGCGCGCGCCCGCCTGCGCCGCCTGACACGATCATAACTCCCAGATGAAGAACAGCAAATAAGTTCGAAACTGGTCGGAGAGTAATTTTCCAACGTTTACCACGTGAGTCCTAGTCGGTTCGTAGATTTTAATTATGGAAGAAACTCGCGATAGTTTTCAGACTCGAATATTGTGTCTAAACAAGCGTAGCGTGGATGGTAGGGGTATATCTTCCAAGTATTTTATGGGTTATGTCGTCTTAAATGAATTTGAGGCATGAATGGTAATTACAATGCGAAAAGCATGCCATGAACCAGTGCGTTCCGTTCTTAAATATCTTCTTTATTCCTGAAACTTCCTTTGTATTAACGATCTCCGGACAATGGGTACAACCACGAATCCTCACTGCAATAGACAGCTGGAAAACCCTGCTCCTTAAAAGGTTTTCTGTAGTCAAATATTTCAAAGAAAATCTGAGACGTCTGGTTTTGATGGCATTGTTTGAAGTTCACAAGTCATAACATGCACAACGTTTTTGCTGATAAATGTTTAGTTAGAGTGGCCCGGAATACGAAACATTTTGTAAAGATGATTTATTCGACCATTAAGAGTCGCGGGTTTTATTTTGTTAAATTGTAAAAAAAAAACTCAAACCTTTGATTATATTCTCTAATCATAGGCTAGCGGTGTACACGTGTTGGATGCCAACCTGACAGTTGGATGTCACCCTACCATTCTCCACGACCGGCTGGTACCTCCAATCTTCTTTCAACACATTTATTCAAAAATGCATTTACGAAGCCTTTATATATTGGTCGAATGTTAAAAAATTCGCACATAGGTATGCGGCAAAATCGTAATCGTTGTAAAATCGTAATTAGACGTTCACTGCTGGTCATATGCCTCCGCCATTTATATGATCACAAGGGCCGAATGGAAGCGTTCAAGTTTAAGCATCAGCTCTTACCTGCGGCACAATACTTATTTTTTAGAGCTTACTTTTGACCGTTGTCTACTAGATTAGATATAAGAGTTCACTTTAATCTTACCTTGTACTGTTTTCGGTGTTAGCGGACGGTACGGATCAAAAGATTCGTATTTTTGTCCATTTGCAACGAATAAACTCAAAAACTATTGAAACAATTTAAAAAATCTTTCACAATGAGAGTGCTACACTATACCTAACACGTAAGGGCTAGAAAAAAAATTAATTATGAAATGTCTTCCATCGCATGCGCTGCGTAATTTATTGATGATAGAACAAAAAATCCTCCGCAATTCCATACATCCAACTATTGTAATTATATCACTCTATCTACTTTTTACGTATTATAAGTTGATAGAAATGCCGACCAAAACCAGATCATGTCCATACCTTTGTGTTAAACTGCCTTAGTCTCCGTTTCCATATAGGTACAACCCTGGAGTCTTCAAGTCGCGAGTGAATAGGTACCTTCTATATGTTTGCGTGCTACACCTTAGATCAACAGCGGTCAAATGTAACCTTGTTTGTATATTAAATAAAATAAAGACATAAAACCCTCAATAAATTACTTCGTATAGCCGGGACGGGCTGCTATAGCTTATAATACAGTCGGAAATTCGAACACAGGACCAATGTTTGTATAGAAGTATCTATATTACGATACGTTTTACTTTGGATACCTGTAAAATGATTTAAGCTAACAAAAGATCCTCCCACATATTCCACGAAGACTGTACGCTCGGAAAATACACAATTTTCAAGATTTCGTTGGCCAGGTCCGCTAAAAGCGTCTCCACCCACGCTCGAACCTCAATCAAAAGTATCAAAACACTGTTTACCGTAGCTAATTGTACCAAGATTAGTCACAGAATCTATTCATAACCATGCTGTTTTTGGCTGAGTAATCTTCTAGAATAATCAACTACCTATGCTAGAAATACAATGAGCGTCTAGATTTATATCAAATTTGAATTCATAACCATTCAAGTTTTAGGCGTAGTAATCATCAAACAAGCCCTTATAATCCAAATAATATTATAAATGTGAAAGTTTGAATGGATGGATTGATGGATTGATGGATGGATGGATGTTTGTCAGGTACGCAATCACGCACAACACCGGGGGCAGTAACTACGGGGGCAGCTCCAGGAGCAGCTAAGTAAGGGGCAGCAGCAGAAATGTACTGAGCGGGGGCAGCATACTGAATTCAGTATTGTCAACTCTGAAATTACAAGACATACAAAAATCTGATCTTAGGAAGCAAGTCATCGATTTTAGTGACAATAAAAACTGTATTCATAGATTTAAATAAAACCTTGTTCAGGATTCGTACCCTCGTATTGAAGGAATGTTTTTTTTTTTATTTTTCTAAATTTTTACTGGCTGACTTGGCAAACTTTGCCCTTCTTTATCCATATATATTATCGAAATGTCAAAGTGACACGACACTTAATTTGATTTTTACTTCACGTCAATGATTGACTGTTAAATTATTTGGATAGTGCGGCCATAATTCTATTAATCACACGAACTAGCTAAATTCACTAATATTAGATGAGTTTTATTCCATTGCTAGCCAATTGCGGGTAGTTTTAGTAGGCACCAACTAAGTGGCGACTAAATTTCGCTCAAACTGCCCGCAAAAATAAATACATTAAATTTTAGTCATTACTAAAATTGAATGTATTTATTTTTGCATCTAAATTAGTATCAGACTTAACATTTTAAGTCTGATACTAATTTAGACTTTATCGTAAGCAAATAAAAGCTAATTTAGCAGTTGAATAAGCGAATTACTACCAGTTGCTCAAACACTAAAACCGCGATAAAAAACAGGGGGTGGGGGTAGAGCGTGAAAAATACTTTACGACCTCTCAGACCCTACTGAATATACACAAAATAACATAGAAGCCGTTTCGGAGGAGTTCGATAACAAACACTGTGACACGAGATTTTCATATTTATATTCGACTAGCTGCACTCCGCGATTTTACCCGCGTGGTGATGAAAAAGGATGATGATGGTGATAATATGCCTATATGTGGTTAATCCAGGGTATAAGCTTTCTCCATACCAAATTTCTTCTAGATCCGTTCAGCCGTTCTCGCGTGATTGAGTAACAAACATCCATCCATCCATCGTAACTTTCACATTTATAATATTAGTGGGATTTCGTTGTCGATCGTGCAGGCCATTAGCAGTAAATATTACTATAAAAATTATATCTAAAATATACACAATGCAGGTGGATAGAATGTTTATCTAATCTTCACAGTTTTGATTCTTATAATGCTAAGGCAACAACCGGAACCACGATTTACTTGCCCTGAGCACAAAACCACTTTATGGAAAATGATACTAGCTATATCCATCTAAAGCTAGACCGAACTTAATCCGGTTGATCACTTAAGTTCGAACACGTAAACTCCACTACAGGCGTTTCCACTTATTATGTGTTTCATCCAACTTAATGGTGGTAGCTAGCCAGGTGGGTAATGCAAAAAAGCCTACCACAATTATGAGATTTTGAAAACGATGTAACCTTGTCATACATTACCTCTTGTCAAGCCTGGGGTAAAAAGAATTTTCATTCTGTATAGATCTAGCGTTTGTTTGACCACCATCTCACTTGATTGTCAGTGACGATGTTGTCGAAGATGTTATCACGCTAGACCTAGAATGCTCGAATTTAAACCAACTACCGTCAGATTAACTGCTGACACTCAGATCCGATAGGCTATCATCATTTTAAACATCACATATACCTATAGCAACAGATGTTATTCTAATCCTGCCCGAGATTTCCTTCACAAGAGTTTATGAAAACACTTTGTGTGCGATTCCATTTCACAAACCGTATTTTATTCTGCTGACACCGTGCCCAGCTTCACCCTACCGAACGTAACGCGACCTCTCTCACCTCCCCCACCCGCAACAGCTTACACAAACAATTTGTAATACTGAGGAAATGTCTTCCGTTTTGGGAGCTCAAGTTATAATGGTTTTTAACACTGGAAGCGAACGCGATCAATACTGACGTAACGACACAGATTTGATAGTAGTGAGTGTGAAAGGGCTTCCTGTATTGTGAAGGTCAGGTTTGGTTGTGTGTGTAAGATGTTTTATGATTAAGTTATTTTTAATTAATTAATAGCATAGATATAGGTATATTTATATCTACAATAAATAGCAAATGTTATAGCACATTATTGCCAGTGTCACGTCAAAAAAGAAAACACACTTAGCTGAACGAAATAATTTTGAATTTAGATAGATTTTGTCAACGGGACAAAGAATTTTTCAAAAAAGGAAAAATATGATCTATCGATAATATGTTTCATTGATGAATTATCAAATGTAATCATCAGAATTAACCATCATGAAGTTGTCATAAATGATATAAGGTTTTGAGCCATGTAGGACTTTCAAAAAAATAAGCTAAAAGGGCTCTAAATTGTCTACTTAGCAAATGGTAAAGCCAAAGTTGATGTTCCGAATTGTGCCTTTTACAAAAATATATATTTCCTTATTTTGTATACTTTACATTATGTTATACTTTTACATAAATTATCCAACATTTTCAAATATCTAGCATCAGTGCTTGGAGCAGGAATAACTTGCGCCACTGAAATTGTATCGCAATGGAATAGAACACGTACCTACCGTCGTAAAAATTTGGATGGATGTATGGATGTTTGTTACTCAATCACGCTCAAGCGGCTGCACGGATTTGAATAAAATTTAGTATGTAGATACTTCAGGTCCCGCAAAACTTCTTTTCATCATCATTATCTTCATCAATCATCACCACGCAGTTAAAACTTTGTTGGGTAAAACAGTGGGTTACTAATAATTTAAACAAAAACTGTTATCGTGGCTTAATTATAATATTGTAGTTAGGCGTATACGATCCTAGATTTTTTTATGGCCAATCATGAGTACTATTAATATCTTCTTCTTCTTCTTCTTCTCAGCAATTGGATATCCACTGCTGGACATATGCCTCCTCCATATAGGGGGGATTTGCCAATTCTCGCCACGCTTGGCAGACGGGTTGGCGAGCGCAGTATGATTTCCGATCCTCAGAAGGCGCTGCTGCCCACCTTCTGGTACGTGATCCCTTAGCCGACTCTTACGGCACCCACGGGAAGAAATGGGGGGGTACTATTCTAAGCCGGTACCACCACGGCAGTTCACTATTAATATAGGTATACAAAATTATGTTGTATATCGTCAATAGTTTTCGCAGCGCGCACAAATTAATGACTTTTACAGGCTACATTTTGATAAATCAATATATTATGCACAAAAACAAGCAGTGCAATAAAAAAAGAAACCTTTACTCGATAAAGAAAATGGTCTATCAGTTTTAGCAAAAGTATCTGTATAATCAGAATACCCATAAAGTTGAGCATAATAAACTGTCAATATTATTGCACGGGACATCAACTTGCTGTTTTGTGAAGTCAAATAATCTTCGATCATAGGGTGGTAGACAATAATATATTACATTGCCACACAATACATATCTAACATTATTCCAAAGAAGTAGCACACTTATACTATAGCTTTGTACAAATATAAAAAATGCTTCCACTATAAGAAAACGTTATTTTGTTTGACAATAGAATTGAACAAAACAAAAAGATACAAAACGTACGAAGATTGCAAAGTAACTATTATACAATCTGTGGTAGAGGTCCGATTGCTCCCCAGAGTCATTTCCATTTCACGAAGCTTTTTGGCCTTGCTCACATGACATTTTGAACTTTAGGCAACGCACATAAAGTTGACACGGGCTTGATGAAAATGGTAGCGGAAAATATTTTCAATATCATTCCGTGGAATCAGCAAGTTATCGGAGCGACTTATCATTTGGGATAGGTTCGTTTATCTTTGTGAGTGACGTGAATTGTGGTATTTTTGGTTCTGAAAAGAGGGGCGAAGGGAGAATAGAATTTAGATTTTCATTCAATAAATAGATGTTTTACAACTCCTTACTTATAATATCCCCATAAATGTGATAGACTTCATATTGTCTTTTAACCGACTTCAAAAAAAGGAGGAGCTTCTTAATTTGACCCGTATGTTTTTCACCACAGAACTTTCGACTGGGTGAACCGATTTTGATGATTCTTTTTTTATTTGAAAGCTTGTCACGGGATCGACCGTCATCAAAATCAGACAAGCGGTTTTAGAGTTACACTCCATTAGCTGAAAAGTGCGGACGTATACGTAGACATTATAATTGCGGGCAAAGGCACTGAAAAGGGTGAAAAACATTTTTCTACCAAAAAATGGAACCGACTTCAAGACTCAAAAGTGTGGAATAACTTGTTGAAGTCGGTACCATGATAATTCGAAAGGAACTATTATCAAAATGTTATGCGCATCATATTTTTTTTATGAGTATTTACAGTACTAGGTCCCTCCGGGTGACGTCATAAAATTCCGTATTGGTAAGTGCCGTCAGCTGATTATTTAAAAGCCCCTGGGCTTCTGATATCAATTAAGGTGGATATCGCAATGTAAGCATGTGTATATGGTATACTTTGGAAAGTACACACTCATTTGGGTGCCCGACTGTCTGGCTACCACCACCAAGTTTGAAAATCTGTCATCCAGCGCCCAGTGGGTCCAGCTAGTCTTGAGTGTAATCGACATTCTCGGTTTCCGTATCATTGTCACTGACAATCAAGTGAGGACAGTCAATATTATTAAAAATTAACTAAAAGGTTGCTGGTATACCTGGTATACCTGGAAGGCTTGGGATCATGCAAGCGGGCGTCTATAAGAACAACAAAATTATATACCAATAGCTCCCGTGTTGTGTTTTGTATTGCTATAGTCGGTAGATTTTTTATTAGTTCTATGCGTGTTTGTGTCGATCTCCATGCAAACATAATGGTATCCACCTCATACGAGTGGGATAAGAGTAGGACACCCTTAAAAACTTGCATTATTATATTTAACTAGCTGCGCCCCGCATGGTGATGAAAAACGGAGATGATGGTGATGATGAAAATAAGCCTATGTGTTAATCCAGGGTATATCAGCTATCTCCATACCAAATTTCATCTAGATCCGTTCAGCCGTTCTGGCGTGATTGAGTAACAAACATCCATCCATCTTACGTAACTTTCACATATATAATATTAGTGGGATTTTCTACATTTAACTTGTTGTTAATTTGCTACAATCAGTGTTACACATGTCACACATGTTTGGCTTCTAGATAATGCAGACCTTCCGGCGAAACCTGATAACGTAATCGCGGACCAAAACTGTTTTGTGCGGTGACGTCGAAATTCAAGGAAAAAGGTTACAGATGAATACTACTAGCTCAAATCTATGTTTAGTTATTAAACGAAATTTGCCAAGTGACTCATGTCGGTAATGCAATAGGTTTGGGTTAATATTAAGCTTTAAGTGCCTTCTTACGTGAATACTTTACGAACTATTCTCATACCCACCAAATATTTTTTTTATTAAAAGCCGTTGCGGAGGAGTACGACCACAAACACCCGTGACACGAGATTTTTATAAATTAAATAAGAATAATTCGGAGTCCTCTTGCCCGCGACACTTTTTGTGCAAAAGACCGCAATGCTTCAAGACGGACTTCGATTAGAATGAGTTACCAGTGAAGACATAGAACCGAAACGTGATCTCGAACTTTGGACCTGTAAGCGAGCAGGCCTCAAGTTCGCACAATGAGCTACATCAAATATAAGGAGCATCAGTACAAAAACAAAGGTCACTGTCATAACCCAGCGGATTAGTAAGTTGCCAGTCCCCCAAGGCACGCATATCTTGTAGAAGTGAAAAAGTTGCAGTGGAAACAGCGGACTGACAAGCGAAGCATCTAAAAATCTATGAATAATGTGGAAAGACGACCTGGCCAATATCGCTGGAAAAGGCTGTACTTATGGGGGCTGTTTGCGTCAGGAGATTATATAACAATTGCCTGTAGTTTGTTACTGTAATGAAACGAGGCCGTGTCAGGTTAATGTGCTACAAAAACAATTAATGTAACCTTGATAACTAACGCGCGCCCAATTACTGTACTCGCTTCATTATTCCACATTCACTATAATTTAGTAACGTTATTTAATCTGTAACGAACGAACATTTATTCATATCCTTCAAACCGTTTCCAGTCTATTCCATTCGCTCGACACCACGTATCAAAATAGTGAAACAAAACGTTCATACACAAATGATTGTACCAAGAAAACGCAAGAAAAACATAATAACTACGACGCCTTTGCCAAGAAAAAAAAGCGGCTAAGTGGGAGTGGTGCTGCACCCTATTAAGGTTCCGTACATTTCGATCAATTAATTTTAATAAACCTAACTAGAAATAGGAGATTTATTAACAACTTTAAAGTGATAAAAATAAAAATATAAATGTTTCCAATTAAAACAGAAATTGAAAACCTATGCATACTAAGATGAATAAATAAAACAGTATACTATTTTTTTGGCAATAAGGCTAACGCTCAGCACTAATCTGCCTCACCTTGAGGATTATACACGGCTGGTTTTCAGCGTCTTCCTTTGCTCGAATACGATCTTAGTCGATCTTAATGATGACAAAATTATGAGAATACGCCGCGAAGGAGAGTTCTACGCTCTTGTCGCCGCCTGATACCTGAACCACTGAAGATGTCGACCGCAGTGATCGACGAAACGTCTGGAATTAGATCACGGCCGTTTGGCCGTGATCCCGGAAAGCCCGGAAGTAATACATACATCATAGAACGCCGGCCGTGAAAGCCTTAGAGTTTACAAAAATTGATTCATTCGCTAATTTATAAGTGTAAAAATATGTTCGATGACCATATTTTTTCTTTATCACAAATTCTCGCGGCACTCACAAATGCGCTAGAAGTGTGTCCTTACACCAGACGAAAGGAAATTAAAAAGTCTATAAATGTGATTATAGTAAACTTTGTTGTGCTCTAGGTCATCTGCTGTAAAGTACGTTTTTGTAATATTTTAAATCAACCCGCATCAGGATTTTCCCACGCGCCAATAATCTGCGAGCCTCTGTACTGTCATCGCCACCTGTTAATCGCATATTAAAGTACATCAGCGCTTGATTAAAGCGGTACCATGAAATCGGCTCAATTTGTCATAATTAACATCATAAAATGACCATAATTTGCCAGCACATAACTTAGATTTTTACTGCCTCGTTTTATAGGATCGCTCGTAAAATAACAATTTTATCGAAGAAATATCATGAAACATGGAGATTTCATACTTACAGCATAATGGTCGCCCTATAAAGATGACGTTTTATTCCACTGCTCGGAACGTTCAAGTTGCCAGAAAAAAGTCTTTATTAAAATAAAACACAAATAACTAATTACAATACTGCAACTACTACAATAACATTTGAGCAATCCACTAGGTACTATAGGCCTATAGGATAACTCAAATGTTCTAACCCGCTACGGGCTGGCAGCGTGCCCAGAATGCTAGCAGCATTGTCACGTTGAATTACAATGCTGATTCGTTGAGCCAAATGAAAAAAGTTGTCAGGAGTGTCATTTTGCAAATATTTTCAATTTTTTTCATATTTTTTCTGTTTTCGCGTCATAGTTATAGTTTTCTTTATATCGTCATAGATAAGACGATATAGATATCGATTTATGTCATAGATAAGTAGGTAACTATATACTTGTGCTATATACTGAGATTTATGTAGAACGGAGTGTTTACATACTCATTACTCATTGGATTTATGTGTGATTTATGTATTTATGCAAACTTGCATAGGATTGCGTTTATTTTAAGGAAAATGAAAATATTATAATTTCTCTATTAGTACCTGGTTCACTGTTAGTAAAACACTATCACATTAACATTACATGTGTTATACAAATACAATACTTATAAAAGTATATGTGTTAAATCAAACAATATATTGAGCGAATACTTGTGGATAATATAGATTTTTTACGTACCTACGACATATTTGGAAATGTTTGAAATCGGTACGGTGAGATAAGTTTTAATATTTATTACTCGATTAGAAAATTTTTATCTCAGTGCTCAGATCAACCTAGAGAAACACTGATTATGTGTTACATTGTTATATGTGTTATGAAGCTGTCGGGATTTTTTGCTAACGTATTTAGTACGTAGAACATCATACTACCACCTCTAGTAAGAGTCTATTCATGTATTATATGTCTATTCATGTATATATATTACATTTATGCATTTTTATATATATATTTAGGAAAATTATGTTGATTTAAATTTTAAAATACCATTTTTATGAATTTGTAAATAACATTTTTAGTCGACTGAGCTAGACACAAAATGCTGTATCTTATTTTTCTTTTAGTTCTTGTCCTTATTCCACACTAGACAGGGTCGGAAAAAACATGTTTTCCTTTTCCACTCCATTCTATCATGCAGTCCATTCCTTCTCCGGCCTTCCTCATCCTCTATATCTACCCACGTCCATCATGAAGCGTTATTATATTAGTTAATGTTATACAATTATAGATATTTGATCGTTATAGTGTCAGACATTCTAGAATTCCGGGAAGACAGGGAAACCTAACTTTGTTGTCAACAGAAATCATTCCAACCTGGATGTTTCATTGCAGAAAAAACATAACCCACACCCAAAAAATGTTTCAATTAAAATCATTGACGTTATTATCGGGATATATATCATCTATTTTTTTACTGGCCGGTTGGCGCAGTTGGTAGCACTCTGCCTTCTGAGCCACTGGTCCCGGGTTCGATTCCCGGACAGGTCAAACATTTGTGTGTATGAACATGTCTGTTTGACCTGTGTCTGGGAGTATATATATAAGTATGTATATAAGTATATATCAGTCATCAGGTTACCATAGTACAGGCTCTGCCTAGTTTGGGACCTGAAGACCTTGTGTGAATGTTGTCCCATATATTAAAAAAAAAAATTCATTTGTTTTATTTTCTCGATATTTCGTTACAGTTGTTTCATTTTCAAGAGTAAACTGAAATTGTACGTCAATTCTTGTATAAGTAAATAATGTATTGTGTAACAATCATATAAGATAGGGACAGAATGAATCATGGAGTCGATGTAAATAGAGCAATTTTCTTTAGTTGTATTTTTCGTCTTTCGCTGTTTGAAAGATTGGAATTAAAATTATAAAATATTCGCGATGGAAATAGTTCCATAATGTTAAAATTCGATACGTCTAATATTATGTAAATTTTATTGGAAATTATGATTCTAAATGCGTAAAATGTTTGCACGTTGTTTCAGAGGATGAGGCGGCCCCGGCGGCACCGATGGCTGACCGTTTCCGTATTCTTCATAGCCTATTCAATCTTCCAAGCGGTATTCAGTGCCTCCATCGAACCTGGAGCAGACTTGGACAAGGATTTCACTCCAGCTACACCAGAAGCGGTCACGGGCGGAGATCAGTCTGAGGAAGGAGCTAAAGGTATTAAAAATATACCAGTCTTAACCTTTTTGTTAAAAAAAAATGCATGGGTGAGATAGTGAACAAACGTAAGAACTGTATTTAAAAATCACATATTATATTAAACAGATAACTAAGGACTCAATAAAAATACTAATCACAATTTAGACTTTATAATTTTTTCTTCTGATGTAAGACATTGTTCCAGGGCATTTGTCATTACTGCGAGAATTTTTGATTAAGGAAAAATATGGGTACTCGGAAATAGTCGACAAAGTCTTATGAAAATAATCATGCATCAAAATCGTTTCGATGCATTTACGAGATACCAATGTTTAGGTAAATTTTACGATTCAATTAACGAGTTTACATGTGTGCTACGTTCATGTGTTAAAAGTAGTAGATTTAAAAATAAGTTCAATTCAATTCAAAATCCGTGTGCATACACAAATAATCATACAAAAAGTAAATGACATATAAATCGTAGTACTAGGGAGAAGCGATGTCTTCCAGTCGACATAGGATGGAAAAAGCTAGCAGAGAAAGATAAGTATAGAGGTTGTACGTAGGTTCTATATTATTTAGAGATAACCTAGTCTAGACAAGTAATTGACCAGTTCAAAACTAAAACTTACAGAAGAGCCAAAAAATACCACTCCAGCGGATACAAAAATTAATGAAGGCGTATCAACGGAAGGGGATGATAAAATTGGGAAAGATGTCCCAGAAGATGAAGACGAAGAACAAGCCAAGAAGAAGCTTAAAGATGCTGGATACAAAGAGGTTCGTTTTACAGTTCCAATTTGTTTATCTGTAGGTCACATACTATAGTTCCCTCTTAAAATTTAATTCTTATTTATTATACAGCATTGGTAGCCTAATACCTAATACGTAATTGCAATCACTACAGTCAAACAGTCGACAAAAAGTCGCAATCAGGAAGATCAGCGCTGGTTTTCTTTTTTTTAATAAATGATAAATAAATAAATCATATACATAAAACTTTTATGTACATTATATAACATATGTGTCTGCGTTTGCCTGTAGTTGTATCTAGTTCAGTTTTTAGTTACATAGATGATCTTAGAGCGTACCCTGTTTACTTGTTTAATAAAGTCATTGGTGTTTCTAAAATTGTTCTGTTTATAGGAAGATGAAATGACTATGCTACGCGAAGACGAAAAGAAATTGCTCACGAAGTCTTCCATACCGACCGTGCATCCCCTCCGGGAGAACTGCACGCCTCCAGCTATTGAACAGGTCAGAACATTATAATTTTCATTTTATTATCCAAAGATATTTTTAGAAAGAAATAATAAACATTTATTCAAGACACAACACACATTACACAAGAGTACCAAGCAAGAATAATATGACAAAAAGAGAACAAATAAGAATAATGTTGTGAATGTCATGAATATAGGTATCAGCATGAGACTAAGGGAAAGACACTGATTTTCACCCGTAGACATAACCTCACGAACCCCAGGACAACAGTAACATTTATAATATTCAATTAAATACCTACTATATTTTTTTTTAATGCGAATTTCAAGATGGATGTATTGGGTGACTAGAATGCATGAGATAAGGAATTAGTATATCAGACAAAGCTTTAAAGTACATCAGTAAATCATAAGCTAAAAGGCAATAGCAATCTATTATATTTTTATATTATTCTTATATTCTGATTCTATAATCTTCATAACATGCCCATATCAAGCGTTGGCTTGGTATTAGCTTATGGCTTGGAAGAAGGATGAAAAAGTACAACGAAAAGAGTACCAAGCATGAGCGTAGATGGATACAGAGGCAGAGGAAGGTATGGAGGGACTGCGTGAAGAATTATATGTATATGAAAGTTACGAGCACTAAGATGCCTACTAATAGAACATAGAGACTGGGGGAGCAAATGTTGGCGGTCTCCCCTGGTCCCACTTTTAAGTAAGAAAATACATGTGTTAGAGGATCCTGCTCTTTCGAAGTAGGTTAAATCTTGGTTAAGTCTAGTAAGTAAAGACAATTGGGTAAAATAATATGACATTTTGTTATCTAATTTCCAGTTTCCTCGTCCATTAATGGGTCAAAATGCGCGCAAGCACGGTGGGCTGATCCTTCACGTCTTGGTCTGTATGTTCACCTTCATCGGCCTGGCCATCGTATGCGACGAGTACTTTGTCTCTAGTCTCGACAGAATCTGCGAAGGTAAGAAAATATTACCAGCTTTCAGCGATCTTACCCGCGTGGACTATAATTCTCGCGTTATCGTGTTATGGCATCAAAAAATGCTTCTTTTTCTTTAAAACTAAAGCGGCGCGTAGCTGACCTGCTTGGGATCGAGGTATAAAAACTAAATAAATCTAAAGGTCAACATTACTGAAAGATCTCTGGATTCGTGAGTGATAACTGTGTGCAGGAACGTTTGTGACCGTAATTTCCAGTAATCATCATCAATCGGGCATCAATTTTACTAAAACATTGCTCATAGATTGTTATTGAACAGGCGCTTTTGCTAAGTATAAACACTAATGTTAAACTGCTACATCGGAAAACACACACATAGAAAACAATACATTTTTCCTTCACAGATGCTAATGGTTTAATCTTTCTACAAGTATTGGTTTACTTGAATGGTGTTATTTTGATAATTATATTATAATTTATTCCATGAGTAGCAAATATCATACAAAAGGGTAAAAAAAAAAGTTCTCCAAAAAATGGAACCGACTTCAACACTGAAAAGTGTGAAATATCTTGCCAAAGTCGGTACCATGAGCACAATATTTTGATAATAGTTACTTTTGCACTATCATGGTACCGACTTCAACGATTATAATATATCGTTTCATTATTAAATTGAGAATGTTCTGTTTCCTCGCATATCACTAGCAATAATGTACCTACTAATTTAACTTTGTAGGGGTAATTCTATTACGCACTAGTGTGTAATGCTATTACGTACGTGAGTGTCTTATAGCTTGGTTTATGACCCTAAAAGTGATGTACTAAGGCTGCCTTTAAGGGTGTTGAAAATGATGTTACTCCTGTTTCAGAGCTGAAGTTGGCACCAGATGTAGCTGGCGCCACGTTCATGGCTGCCGGCAGCTCGGCGCCGGAGCTGGCCACTGTTGTTATCGGAGTGTTCTGTGCCCAGGATGACATCGGTATGTAGTAGTACTGTAGTCAATTTATAATGATGAAAATGTTGAAGAAGTACTTCATCAGAGACAATTATTATAAGTGAAATAGCTTTTTAGATACATAGCTTTTTATTTAATTTAGACATTATGTATCATAAACATTTACCGTTTATGGCCTAGACAATGTAACACAATATTATTTATTATTTTTCTATATTTTATTGTAAGCTGTTATTTCCTCTGACATTGGGGTGAAAGTCGTGTCGCAGCTTTCACACCTTGATTTACTCAATTTGCTATGTTACTGCTCGAGAAACTCAAGGGAGTCTTTAAGAAGACTCCTTTGAATTTCCTCGCTTTATTAGTAAAGGGAGGAAACAGTCTGAAAAACACATGGGTTACGAGTGGAGTAAAGAAGAAAAGTAGCAGGTTTTTTATGGCTTTTTTTTCTTATTTGTTTGACTTATTTTTTTTTTGTCATCTACATCTATATATGTTTTGATGTATATGTAAAATTGGTGTGTGCTGCGCAGGAGTGTCCGGCGTGATCGGCTCGGCCGTGTTCAACATAATGTTCGTGATATCGGTGTGCGCGCTGTGCGCCGGCACCGTGTCGCACCTCAACTGGTGGCCGCTGTGCCGCGACTGCTTCTTCTACGCGATCTCCATACTCGTCATGCTCTGCACTATATGCAACGGATACGTCTCCTGGTAACATACACACGCACGCAAAGGGTGTATATACCCTTTCACACACACACACACACACACACACGCGCGCGCGCGCGCGCACGCACGCACACACACACACACAATTATTTATATAGTCATACAAGTTTCCAGTTTTGAGATCCCGTTTAATTTTTTTTCTATTTAATAATTCATCATACAATAGTGCGTACACCGCATAAAATAAGTTTATACATCTAATTTGCTTTACTCTAAATCCGGTCGGTAGTTGTGTACGTACGCACGTATGAGTCAATATATTTTTATAACGAGATATAGAATGTAATGCCTTCCTGTGCTGTCACAAGTAGGCTTGATTTATTGCTAGAAAATATTAGGGATCCTTATAATTTTTAATTTGTATTTTTTTTATCCGTGCGAAGCCGGAGCGGACCGCTAGTCTCTTATAAAACTAACAGAGTGTACTTTTGCCTGTAATTGGTTATAGTCCGATTTTATATACGTGATCGTACATATCTTTAATACGAGCCACCGTTTCTGAGATATAGCGATTAAAAAAGTTGTAAAAGTTGTTTATTATTCTATATTTAATCGATACCATTGTTTTCCTTTCGACACGCATCACTATAACCCATATCTACAGATTAGTGGTAGGTAAAGCAGTCTTTCTCAAAGTGGGCTCGATAAAAGTCATGTAAGCGTCACTTAATTACATTCGCGGGCACGTGGACACATACGGCCGAGTGGTGTTGCAAGTGAACAAACACTTGCCCCAAAATGCGAGGAAGTTGGTAAATTGATCTAATTTTATTATTTGTTTGAATTTAAATTATGAAATAATAAGTCCAACTAGGATTCGATTGATTTGAATTTTATTATTGTGTATGTTGAATTCATTCATTCGTGTCATGTAGGCTAGTGGCTAGCCTTGTTGTCAAAGTTTTCAAGTTGCTGGTCAAGAATACCGGCTACACTCACGTTCCTATCGTGTGGGGTTAAGACGAACGACGTTCATATATTATGTATAAGACGGTAAGACGTCCTTTTCTCAAGGCGTGCACCCATTTGAAGTTCGCGTTGCGCACTCCAAGGATATTTATGTGTTCTTTATTTGTAGGCCCGAAGCGCTGTTCATGTTGCTAATGTACGGCGTGTACTGCATCGCACTGCGGTACAACACCACGCTGGAGCAGTGGGCGCTTCGCGTTCCGCTGCCCTTCAAGCTGCCCACCCGGGAGGAACAGGCTGCGCTCGTCACTTACAAGTGAGGCCGATTCACCCCCAAACAACACTCCCATAATATACACCAAAAAGTTTGAACTTAAATACATAATTTCAAGAGAAATCACATAACAACTTACAGTAAAAAGCTTCACAAAGTATTGTGAGATCGTGACGCATATTAACACGAGAGCGACAGAGACGAATGTCAATGAACGAAATACGTTTTGCTTTGTGACTGTACTTTAAGAATGTATTACACCGATTGTGTATTTATAGTTTAAATCATCATCATCTCATCTATATGACGTCCACTGGCCTCGCCTAAAAAAGTAAAATAATTTTTCAGAAGTGGTGGACAACCCCCTGTTCCACCTGGTGGAGAAGAATATACGCAGGTGGAGGGACAAACCAAAGAGACGACCATGCAAGATACTCGTAAGTACTTCTTCCTGATATTAGATACCGCACGCACCTGATATTAGAAGAACACAATCTGTTGCTAACACCGACTTAGCGGTGAGTGATTGTGTTCTTCTTAGCACTTAAATCTGTCGCACCTGCACATGTATCTTTCTTCAAAAAATCTATCCAGATATTTTTTATCCTTTTTCTCCCCCTATATATCCGTCTAAATTATTCTAGTTATGTGGTTTTCATCCGTCATTTGAAACTCGTAGTGTTAGTCTGTAGTATCCTTCGACACACACCCACACTTCTCTTTCACAACTCACACACGGATACACGCCTACACATAAAGCCTCACACAGAGCATATGCGCGAGCGCATATTGAAATAAATAAAGTCTTTTGATTTACACAACCAAGAGTATACTACGGACTCTTACAAGACACTTTTTTAGACTTTAACTAACTTTTTGAGAACTTATATTGAAACATATTGTATGTATCATCCAAAGTTTCCATAACATCGGAAGGGTTTGGGATCTGAAATACAGTTTCACTACTAGTTCGGATATCAACGGATCCTACGTAAACAAATCACTGTCATACATTAAGGTGCATGCCTAGTATATCATCAATTAATTATTCTCTCAAATGTGTGTGAATTTGATTGTTTATTATATATGATCTGTAAGTGACTGTCAATAATTTCATTCTTAATTCATTCATTCATTTTTAAACGTACCTAAAACACACGAGAATAATGCAATCGTTACAGGTGTTTTTGCTTCAGTGTCCAATAATACCAAAGTAATTATTTTTTTCAGACTATATTAAAATACAATACTCATAAGTAATATAATATACCATAAATAACACTACTACAACTGCTATAATAACATTTTAACAACCAACCAGCTCTTGCTAGCCTATATAGCTCAAATATTCCAACGGGCTATTACTGACAGACTGACAGACTGGCTGACAGAGTACCCATTGCAATTTAATTGCGAATCTAGTTTAGTCGTTGATCCAGAAAATATGTGCAAGCATTATGGTAACGCGTCGCGTCGATCAAATTGGAATGTCCGATAAGCTCGTAGCCCCCACGCAACCAACCACCAAATGGATCAAATATTATGTGTAACCACTGCCCGAACCGCGTTAGCATTTTATGAATCCACCGCTAGCCGCAGTGTTAGCCTTAACTAGTGTTTTTGGAAAAAAAAACAATTATTTGATGTGCGTTGTTGTAGCGTATAACCCGGCGGGCGCATACGAGAATGCGGCGTACAACGCGGACCCGGTGCCTGTGTGGGATCCGAGCCGCGCCTGGGATGCAGACTCCGCGTGGAACTCTGATGCGGTATTTATGGTTTCCTTTTATTATAATTTTAACATGCAAAAAGATTACGTTCAAACATTAGAAGGAAAAAATTCGGCTGCTTGTGGGACTTGAACCCACGACTACAGAATACCGTCTTTTCGCTTTGTCCAACTAAGCTATAGCAGTCCATTCCACTAGAGCCGAATTACTTCCTTCCTTTTAACATCTGAGGGGATGTTGTTATTAGCGCCATATTACCTTTGATTGTGTGAACAATTAATTAATATTACTGATAGACCAACATTACATATGGTATCGTATCTCGTATATAAGCACTCGTATCGTATTACATCTTTGCCGGCATCGTCACTTAGTAACCAGCATTTATTTCCTTCGCCAGGCTCAAACTGGTAACGCTGGCGCTGGCGGCTGGAACGCACATCAACAACAAGGACCACCGCCACAACAAGAACAACAACTGACATCAACTGATACCACACCGCAACAACCGACGCAACCTGGACAAACACAGCCACATGTAACGTTTATTTATTTGTAATCGAACTGTAGGTACAAAAACAATCGACAAGCGCTTTCACACTCACATCCCCGCACTACGCTTACTTGTACCAGGGAGACATGGACATAAAATATATAAACATCTATGCTCATCACATAAATGTTTGCCCCTGTTGGGATTCCAACGTAAAAATGTAAAGATCGTGGATAGTATGATAAAGTGGCAGCCAATTTATCTAGTGCGTGCATACGAAAATGAATTCTGTGTAAGTACCTAACATGAAAATAAAAGCCTTCATAAGTGCTTATGACATTACAGAGTTGTTTTTACAGGCAGAGAGGGCGAGATAAATCCTGATGCGTGTAGGCTTAAAATATTACAAATAATATTTGTAATATTTTAAATTTTCTTGAAACAGATGACGCCCGTTGCTCAAAAAACTGTTACTCAGCAAATTTCTAGACTTAATTATTTCCTTTCTTCTGGCGTAAGACACAGTTCAAGCATATTTCTCACAACCGCGAGAATTATTGATAAAAAATATAGACACTAAATAAACTAGCAACTGAAACCAGATTTTGTTCATTCAGAATTGAATTCATGAACTGTGCTCATCAGTGGTATTTCTTAAAGTTTATTAGAGATTATGGGACTTTCTACAAAATAAGCTGAAAAGACTAAAAATATAGTTGAGACATATTGTAATCAGATTTTTTTTTTCGTGTCTTCAGCCTGCTGCTCCTGCATATTACAAAGCCAAGGAATACAACCCTGAGACTGCAGTAGATCCTCTCGTTAAACCCATTGGAGCCAGTGAGTGTTTTTACCTTGTATAATTAGTAGTGGTATCTGTAATATTTGTTTAGTGGGATTACCTACTAGGTCCTTAGCAGGGCCAAGTATCATATCTCAACAAATGATGGGGTATTTGTTTAATTTTCAATTGCCTTACATAACATTCTTGGTTTTCTTGGTCTTGGTTTTCTTTGGCAAGGATTTCTCCATTATCCTAGTTCAGGCCTTTTATTAACATTATATCTCACCTGATGATGAGATAGAGGTA
Source organism: Apeira syringaria (assembly GCA_934044485.1). Taxonomy (NCBI): domain Eukaryota; kingdom Metazoa; phylum Arthropoda; class Insecta; order Lepidoptera; family Geometridae; genus Apeira; species Apeira syringaria. Next base: position 12,454,060 of record OW203661.1, on the reverse strand, counting down.
GAGCAATTATGTGGTATTAAATAATGAAGTGGTCTACAAGTGGTCACTCGAAAACTCCGGAATTATTCATTATAGGAAATACTCCGGTATTATGCATTCTGGGAAATACTCCGGAATTATGCATTACGGGAAATACTCCGGAATTATGCATCATGGGAAATACTTCGGAATTGTGCATCATGGGAAATACTCCGGAATTATGCATTTTGGGAAATAGAGACAAGGCTCGGTTCCATATTTTGCACCGACTTATACTGAAAGTATAAGTCAAAATCTTTGTACATAAAGGTACCATGTAGTGATGGGGTATTGCCGTACCTACGTACGGTAACCTACCACTACTAACCTATATGTCTACGTTGATGGAATGAGGATGGTGGAATGACACAACTCTAACTCCAGTTTAGTTAGTAATAGTTTTACCAGAGAATCGCTGATAAGACTTGATTGAGAATTACTGTTTGCTTTGTTTGATGTCATTAGAACATAATATTTTTTACCTGATTCCAGACAAATTCCAACTGGTTTGGTGGTATATCACATTCCCGATCCATTGGGCGTGTCGACACACGATGCCTGACTGTCGCGGCCGCTGGTACCCTGTAACTTTCATGATATCTATGTTGTGGATCTCATTCTACTCTTATTTCATGGTGTGGATGATTACGATCATTGGTAAGTAATAATTAATAAATAGTAAATAAGTATAATTGATAAATGCTAGTCGACACTGATATAATTTCTAAGAAATTGCAGTGGATGTCTTAAGCGGCTTTATAGTGGGAGGGGGGAGGCTGGTGAGCATAACTTCTAATAGTTGGCTTGGAAGTTCTCCGTATACAAATAATTATTGTACTAATTAATACATTTCAGTAAATTCATTTCTTTTTTTTTTTTTTTTCCTAAGGTATGTTTCATTTTCATCAGCTGCCGAACTACGGTCACATAACATATGTGTTCCAGCATACAGCACCCTCCCCCGAGATTAGGTTCTATAAATCTTTCTTGCAGAAGTATATGTCTCATTATATAACAAAGAAAAGGAAGACTTCACAATGTATAGTATATTATGATACAAGTCAGCTAAGGTGATCGTTATACACGAGACTGTGGGTTGCAGTGGGAGCTGCAGTCGAGGGTATAACTCAGCCAAATGTGTAAAAAGCAAAGCTGAAGAGTTATATGCGACGTTTTTCAACACATCGGTATGCGAGGAAAAAACAAACATGTACAGCTTATATCGTTAATTATTAAATTCAGAATACTATGTTTACTCCCATATAACTTACAGTGAGGTATTATTTTAACTTTGTAGGGTTAATTATATTACGCACTAGGTGTGTCATTTTCCCATATATCTCTCTCTCTCTCTCTTTCGTGGTAATGTAATTACCACGTTTGTGTGTGTGTGTGTCCACAAAGTGCGTCCACCCAAATTTTTGATTCTTTTGGGTTGACGGGTACATGAATATACAAAGTACTCTGTAGTGCAGAACTTTAAAGATTATGATTTTGTGGCCCTAAGTTAGCTAGCCGCTTAGCAAGGTGAATAGTAGTTGAATAAAATGCGCCGACAAATTCGTCTCAAGTCGTCAAATAGTCTCAAGGACTGCTACCTAAAACCACTAGGTATATGTTTGGTGACAGTTTTTCAAACTTGTGGGTAATAACCAGGTATTTGAAAGTACCACCATGCTGTGACTTTGATAACGGTGTTGCGTTTACCGAAAGATTTAACTGTCATCGCGTCTGTGGAGATCGAACCAGTGTCCGTCCGTCACCGCTAGGCTACTTGTAAACCTAACCGATGGTTCCTGGCGGTGTGTAGGCTACACGCTGGGCATCCCGGACACGGTGATGGGGCTCACGTTCGTGGCGGCCGGCGTCTCCGTGCCCGACGCGCTCTCCTCGCTCGCTGTCATCAAGGAGGGGTGAGTCAACACTACTACATACACATCACACACGCAACACTAAGCACTACACAATCGCTCCCTACGTCTCCACGATATTATTTTATATGTAAGTATTCATATATTTATTTGGTATCAATGCGAGAGGTAACGATTACTTTATAAGAAGCCAGTAAGACTTATAAGAAGCTATGTCCGCTCAAGTGCAAAATTGCTCAACTAGCACCGGCCTACCCTACATATCACAAGGCGGTATTTGTATTCATAAAGACTTTAGCTTGCACTAATGGGCGAATAGAAAAACTTTATTCTAAGCAGCAGTGCACTGCCATTGTTACGGTAGTTATCGTGTTCTAAGAACATTTCCGTCTTATAATACTTTTTTAAACATTATAAGTTTGCGTTTGACCACCATCTCACCTGATATTAAGTGACGCTGGTTACGACGAGTGATCTAAGATGTAGCATGCCTAGAAGGTACCTTTTCACTCGTGACCTGAAGACTGCAGGATTGTACTTATTCGGAAACACAGAACTGTTATCATACTTAACCTTTATATATTCATATTTACTATTATTAGTATTACCTACTATGATAATCAGTATTGGCCTAACCTTTTTTTAATATATTAATATGTTACCTGATCTTTACTTACTTATAATGAAATGTCACTCCATGAACAATTTCATTGATGGTTCCACCCCAATCTATCGATAAGAATTGAAATGAAATTCACTTTCATTTCATATCAAATTCAATGTATGGAAGCACTAATTAGAATGCGATAAACCAGCCAGTCTTCAATCTAGCTCCATATGTAGTAAATACTTTCGTAAATACTCAGTCTTTAGTATCCCATTAAGTATTCACATAATTTGTATACAACCCCATTGTGTTGTAGTTACGGCGACATGGCAGTGTCGAACGCGGTCGGCTCTAACGTGTTCGATATCCTGGTGTGCCTCGGCCTGCCCTGGTTCATACAGACAGCCATCATCGAGCCGGGCAGCCACGTCAACGTCATCAGTAAAGGTATAACTGCTAACCATCTACCTTCAAATATATCATTCTTAAATTAACAAGTAGTTCACGCTGTAGCGCGGGTAAATGAAAGAAAGTAAGAAAGAGAAAATACGTTTATTTAAAACAAAAGAAACATTGCAATAAAGATTGATAAGGTTTATTGCATTAACAAAATGCTAGACGGAACTTACGTTCAAATTATAGTCGACGGTTCAAGTCCCACTAGCAGACGAATATATCATTACAATAAAGTTCGCGTAATCAGTCTCTTAATGTTTGTATTTTTACTCAGTTCAGGGCCGGCGTAAGACTGAAACAGAGGGGTAAATACTAATTACGCGTTGGTGAATATGTGGCAGTTTAATATGCTATATAAGGTTATTTTTAGACAGTATGTATTGAAAAATCAGAATGTAGGTACATACACTTTCAATTAGCCCCTCAGCCGCCAGGACCAATAAAACTCTGGGAAATACGTTATCTAAAACGTTATAAGGGCCTTAATACAAAATTTCCTAATCAATTACCGACATTGCATTTTCCAATTACTACACTCCATGACTACGATAATGTATTTTTGTACCTACATGTGACATTTAAACTAATGTTAGAAGACTTTTGTCGTCTATTTGTATCTTGTCATTTATTTATGTCATTGTATTCTGTCATATTATACTAGGTATTAGATATTATTTTCACGAAGATGAGATGTTTTTCATTGAATAGCAATCAGCCGTACGTACAGTTATGAATCTACCCAATTAAAATTTAAGAAAGCAATGTTCTACAATACGGGATTAATCAATGTAACCGCATCTTTGCATTAAACAAAAATTATGAAATATAATTATAACAAGTAAAACAAATCCTTAAAACATTAATTGTTTATTACTCAGGTCTTATCTACTCGACTCTTTCTCTGTTCTCCACCGTGGTCTTCCTGGTGGTTGCGACACACGCCAATGGATGGAAGCTGGATCGAAAGTATGGAGTAGTCCTGATGATTTGGTATATCCTTTTTATCACGCTCGCCAGTCTCTATGAGCTGAACGTCTTCGGAGACTTCAATCACCCTGATTGTATTTCTGCTTATTAATTTTATTGACATATTTTGTATACATACAGGAAGTTTGAACCAGGAGTGTAGATAATCGAAGTAGAATCAGTTTTGTGTTTTGTTCACAAAAATCTATCAAAATGTTTAATACTCATCAGTCAAACGTATACATTAAGTTGTGCTGCTTTCTTAGGTAAAAAAAGTATTCAATTGTACGATATTCTATGAATTGTGTTTAATTGTTGTATTCAAGGTATGTACGAGATTAGTAATCTTTGAATATGTCATGTGGAAAAACATTTAACAATAATGTGACAATTTACGTATATTTCTTAATAAACTATTCTGAAAGTATGTATATTTCTATGAATATTTTATTGAGTAATATGTGAAATTCAATTTTTTAGGCTAATTATTTTTACCGAATTATGTAGAGTACCTACCTACTAAATCTTTAAGGTAGCAAATTACAAAACATTTTTTTATTACATATTAGGATTGTATGTATTACATTACTTTTAAATGTAATATCTGCTGAAGTGTTGATTTTTCCGCTTCGTATAATTTATCGTTTTTATTAAAAATTTGTTAACTCAATGCACACTTCTGCCAAGTTGCATTGAGTTAAGTAATATAAAAAATATTTTAGTGATTTAGTACTGTTTCGTTATTATTTCTATACTATTATTGCTGTAGAAAAGGCCATCTTGTTAGCTAAAGTTATATAATATTACATTATTATTATGGCGTAGCTCAACCCTTATAGCAACCCTATATATATATATATATATATATATATATATATTAGAATCTAACGTTCTGCACTGTTACGTATGTTTCGTGACGTGGCACTTATCACCAGATGCGTCAACGTGATCTTGACATCGTCTTGACTATTTTACTTTTTAAATGTACAAAATGTACATATGATAATATTTGACGACATTAACTTCAAAGTTTTTGGTGAGCATCCTTCTCAGAAAGTGATGCCATGGCAACATTCACAACTCTATCAAATTCACTATTCTATATTTTAGTTCTCTATAGCGAAAATAATTAAGGCATCTGTTTCTTATTTCAGTCCCCGGATTAAGGATGATTCGATTCGATATTGTTCATGCATTTCTTTTTATTTTGAAGTTTGTAAGTAAATCTACACTAATATTATAAAGAGGATAGATTTGTATGTTTACATGTAACGCATAAACTCTAAAACTACTAAACTCATTTCTATAATTCTTTCAGCATTAGAATTCTAGAAGAAATCATTAGAATTTCCGAGTAACGTAGAGTAGGTATATTTATTCAAAGAAAAAAATAGGGATCTTTATTGAAACTTCAATCATGTAGCCGTGTGAAACCAGGACGGACCGCTGGTATTTCAAAAATTTAATGTAATATTCGAATCAATAGTCTATCATTAACAAAATAGGTGGTCTAACAAGTGTTTGCAAATTGTGCTAATGAAAATTTGTTAAGGTTGTTATTGAAAGTACGACTTATTACGGAATCGATTCGGTTAGGTAGCTATCGAAGAGTTGTGAATCAGGGGCTGGTCGCAAAATTCCAAATATACTTTAAATTTTTCTTTCGAGTGAGAGAGTCAATGTATAAGGTGAAGTTGAATATCTGAAATAGAAAGAACATTGTTCTCTATTAACACTAAGTTAATCATTAATATTTCTGGGCATTGCATGTTGAACTGATTTTTATTATTGGTTGAATATTAATGGCACTTAACTTAATGTGTCCGCACGGAATATATCTGAATCTCAGAAAGTCCGTGAATCTCCATCATGTTACTCCAATTTAGATAAAACTAAATTGGCATATAGGTACAAGTCACAAGGCCTACGCTATTATTTTTATGATAAGAGTTATTTAACAGTATTATTAGTTAAGTTTTCTACTATCGCTGTTGTCTTATGAATGATTAAAGCATCGATGTTAGATCACTAAATATATCTTTCTATAAGTGTTATAACTTAAAAATAAACATTATTTTAGGCACAATCAATTAATATCGTATCGGCTTAATGTCTCCGAAATCAAACTTGATTTTAGGACAAGAAGATTTTGTGTATACAGTGTAACAGTGCTAGATGTAGAAGGGAGAAACATTATTTTATTGTTTGAATGGTACTGGTGGTAATTCTGTTATTCGTTAAAACTAAAGAATATATCATAACTCTTAACACAAATATTTCTTATATAGAACATTTTTATTCGATTGCGGATATTTTTCCCACATTATATACTCAATTTAATAAAAATGAAATTTTAGGAGTGTCATTCATAAGTGTTAATCAATTTGGACTTTATTATAACTGTGTAAGATCTTTATTCTTATAGTAAGTTTGATTGAACAACATTATTACTACCACGGTACTATTAAGTGCTTAGTACTGGGTGAATAATAATAAAGGACCATGTAGGGGCGAGACCAATGCTGTACAAAATTTTGAACTTGAAGCTCTGTGTGGGGCTGTTTTTCTTTTATAATAATAAATAAAAGAAATGTTTGTAATACTGAAAATATCATTGTTGTGCCTAAAATGAAACTAATGTTCATACATAGATTTTCAACAATTCGAGTTAGTAAAGCTAGGTTAATAGTTTATTGGACGTTAAGTATAGTTAGTTTGTTAAACAAAAGTATGCTTTACGGAAAGAGGTTTAATACCATGTTTGTAAAAGAGTTATTTTTGGTGTGAAGTTAATAGCTTTTGTGAATTAACAGCTTGCGCACAATTCCATGATACTTTTAATTCTATTTTAATTATACACAACAAGGTAAAGGAGATTAATAAATACAAAAGTCAAGTAAGTAGATTATTAGGGAAGCACCGGCAAAGATTATTTTATACTTTCTCTAAGCATAAAATAATCATTGATTCATAATTAAGATGCAATTACTCGGCTCATAATATGCGAATGAAATTGAAGTGATTACTACTAAGCTATTATTTCACGATAATGTTGGAATATAGAGTTAGTTATATATTTATTTCTATTTTCATTAGTTGTTTGGGTTAATAAAAAAATACATTTAGAAAGTTCATAAAATATTTAAAGCAAAAATGTATGTGATTCTAATATATAGGTAGGAACTTAAATATCACTTAGAAACATGGACATCGGTTAAAATTGTAGCTGTCTACAAATATTTAATAATGTATTTATAGCAGATAAAATCTGGGTAGGGGCCGTTCAAGTATTACGTAAGCACTATAGGGGGCGGGGGGGGGGGGGGGGGGGGGTTGCTTTGCTTATTTTTGGATGGCATGAGGATTTTTGGAGGCAGGGGGTTGTTGGAAGGATGTTGATTACGTCAGCAGTAGTTCCACACGTACACGTGTATTCCACACATTGTCCCACAAATAATGTATACGTTTAGGTACTCGCTTAGAACCGAGTACTAAGGGAATTACCGCGTGTTATCACTAAATTTCTTCCGTCAATCCATTGTTTCGTTTCAGTACGATTGACGATTTGACGTATTGTAAGCAAAGCAAGTTAATGTTTGTGTTACCGTTGATCCACTTTAGCCAAAGTTGAATTGTTTAATTAATTTGTCGTTTCAAAGAGACATATCCAAGTACTTACTTACACCAAAATTTAGAGCACCACGATGTAGAATGGCTCGATGAGAACGACTTAGACATTCCAAAATCAAATGAAAGGGAGCAGACATACAACATTGAGCAGCAAACATCCACTATGATCGAAAACTTATGATCATGGATTCGGATATCATGGATTGAGGACTGTCAATTGGAATTAATATGTATACCAAAAATTTAAAACATGTTTATTTTGTTCGTAATAAATAGTACTTAAGATTATAGTATTTGTACCTTACTCTATGTTGAATACCGTGTTAATAAAATTTATTTAAATGAATATTATGTGCGTATAAGTACTCTACTCTAAATCTATTTTCTTATTTCTAGAATTAATAACTGCTGCTCATGAATAAAAAAAAAACAGAATACATTGAAAGAAAAATCCATATAACAATGTCTACGTAAGCATGAGGGGGGAGGGGGCTAAAATTAATCTGCTTACGTAATACTTGAACGGCACCCCCCGTATTGATTTTATTACATACAGTTTTAATATAGCCACAACAAAACATCGACAACATGACGAATGAACAGAATAGCTAATATTATAGTTAAATTAGAATTATTAGAGATGTTAATACTTTTTGCTACTACGTATTATTACAATGCAACCACTCATAATATGGCACGTTTAATCTGAAAACTTCCATAAAACGTTTAGGACTAAAATGCGATGGAACTTGTAATGTTTTCCAGTTGCAACTGTTATACCTCAGCCATCACCTTAAATATACTATTGTCCTTTCTTATTATTATTTATACAGTATGTTAGTTATGTGATGTTTATAAGTACGTAATGTATTAAAATAAGTGGACCCACAGGCTAAACCATGCTTCTGTGTACAATATACATGAAGCGGATTAACTATTATTATAAGTAAAAGTCAATGCTTATTTGAACCAGAAAATGAATGGTAATATGACATAAAAATCATAACTTTTAAAATTATATATCTGTGTATCTGCTTTTGTTTGACGTAGAAATTGCCAGGCAATTTGCTTTAATTTATTTAGTCAAATGAACGGATTATAAATAAAAGACATAGTCATAAATGTAGTATAGAGAACTATTTAGTATTTTAAAAGTGTATACATTTAAATCTTTTAAGTAGATACTTACTCTCCTTTATTTTTAGACAAACGTAGGTTAAAGCTTACGACTTTGTATAAACAACGAGTGAGCATTTTAACATCGTTCAATAACGCGGTTGCTATAGGTATTATAACTTGAAGTTAACAAGTTATTTCATCATTATGTGTGTATTTGTAACTTAATATCTAACTTCCTTCCAAAACCTGTGACTTTCTACCGCCTTAATAAATCAATCTAGTTAAAACTCCATGTAAAACAGACCATTGAAAGTCAATTTAAAATGCCCATTTATAATTACATAATGTTCCTGTAAGTAGAGTTTATGGTCAATTAAAAAAAATTAAATGTCTAAAGTTATTAAATTAGTAAGACAATAATATACATATGTTTGCGGCAGCCATCCGTAGAAGGTAAGTAGCGAGCACAACGCATAATCAACATTAAGACATTATAGAAGGTATATCTTTGCATCATAGCTCTAGAGTGATACATTGATAATTCGGAACAACATTGCACTAAATCAATCTGGGCTCTCATTCGATATCAGTGAGAAGCACATCAAACTTATGCCAATATCTTTATGCCGTTTTCAAGATAACAAGTTTTATTAATATAACAACACGCTGATTCTTGGAATAATATGTCTGATCTCATAGATTCGAATTTTAAAAGGAAAACATACGGCTTCTTAGAATCCCAACTCTTACCTAATAATACCTAATATTCTGTCGCTTTGCCAAGTTAGGACAAGGATCAAATGTATATTGTACTTTTTATATTATAATATACAATGGAAATGCTTAACTTAATTCGGCTAATAGATAATATAATGTTTATTCCTATGAATAAATACAATATATCACAAACTAGGTTTTAGTTGCAACAAACAGATTATAATATTATTGCAATTCTAATTTATGACAACTACGTAAGATATGTTTATTTATTTATGTATTAATTTACAAGTGCAGAAATATTATCATGTGTGTATTGCAACTAAATACACACAGAGTGTTTATTATTTGAATAAGCATCATATCCGTTATCTGTTAGGTAATAGAATAAAGTTCAGCATTATATATTTAGGCTGTTCTGTCAGTGTGCTTGTATTAAATTAAACCCCCACACATCGAATCCTTAATGTGCACCTGAACGAACCTCTTAGAAATTGTGCATCAATTAATATTGTCAATTTGGCGTTGTAATAAAAGTAGAAAAAATATGACTAACTTTTTGAATAGCATACCTACAGACGTAAAAATTAAAAATAGGTCTGGTTAGGTATAATTAAAATGTTGTTAGTAAAGAGAATGTATGAAGAAGATATTGCTAAAATAAAGTAATAGTAGACATGCCATTTTTTTTTTTTGCTTGGGGCCATGGCCATATTTCAAAGCAGGCAAGCACTCATTTGAAAATGTCTCTGTGAATTGTATAACCTTAACTTCTGCGATGAAATTAAATTCTCTTATATATTTCACGAAGGTTAATATGGAAAAATATATAAAACATATTATGTACCTATATCATTATGTTATTTTCCATTTATCTATTGTTTTATTTTACCTAACAAATTTAAATGCTATAACCAATGACATTTTATTAGACAGAAAGAGTCTCTAAGATCAAATAATTAACAACTGGGCTCGATATAACTACAGGCAACCGCATATCCTACACAGTTGCCTCAACAACAAAGATAGAAACAATAAAAAATGTATGCATGAACCCAATTTATGTAGACCACGCTCGAAGAGCTAGTTCCCATATCCCTTTTTAATAATATAATTGGTTACCACCCATTTTTTTTATATATATTATGTTGAACGACTTCTCGATGATGTGAATAAGTAGAGAAACCGAATTCACTCAATACAAAAAATAATAACTGTAATAGCATTTCGGCTCAAGTATCAATATATTTAGTCACACTATACCTATCACATAATTGCAGAACAACCGATAAACATAACCTATAAATATGTGCTCGATATTTATTGTTAAGTAAATATTCAACCGACAAGCGAATAAAACAAAAACTCATACCTACTTGTAATATCAGCGGTTCTTTGGAAAACATTATTGAAAGAAAAAGGAAGGCCTCGTAGCCTCATATTTCTGCCAGACATTGTCTGTATACCAACGTGAATAAACCGTAGGTTTCCCTAAGTAGGTAATTTGTGCCGAGAATTTGATCAGGAGCGCGAACGTAAAAGCGTTGGTGAACGTGCACATGACTGCCAACGTGAAGGCGTGTAAAAATATGAACCAAATAATGTAAATTAAATTTTACAGGCGTATTAATCTGTAAATTTTATTAAAACTTAATAGGTGCCATGAACATGACGAAGAACATGTCGATTAAGACAAAAACTGTTTTCTTGCCAATGGGCACCCTTAACATATATTTTGTCTTTTTTCACTCACGTCTACAGGTAGGTACAATATAGATGCACAGTAGGTAACTACACTTCTAAGTACTGCAACTTACTTTAACTTTTTTTCACACACAACCCCGCACTAGGATACCCTGTGTCGGAGACATAGACACACACAATCACAATACGCAAACATCCAAGACCCGAGAACAAATATCTTTGCTCATCACAGAAATGTTTGCCCCGGCCGGGTTCGAACCCGGGGTCGCGGTTCCAAAGTCAGTGTCGCTGATCACAGAGCCACGACGACCGTCATAGCCTGATTACATTATTTAATCCAATACATCCAATGTTATGTACTTATATTTAATTAAACTTTATATGTAAATCGGTGTATCCCAATGTAACGACTTAGCGCTAGGTATTCAGTCAAGCCCTGCGCGGTATTTATGTGAAATATTGTTAATTACTGTATTAAGTTATATGAGAATGTTGAATAAAGTGTATAAAAATGTAATCTGGTGTTTTATTTATGATCTTAAAAATAAATAATAAACTATTAAGACCCAAAAGCGAGCAAGAAAGATTCCACACACAAATTAATTGCACATCGGTTATGTCGATGTGTAAAACACTACGAGTACATAGCAGATGTCGGTTCCCCGATGATTGTCCCCCAACCCTTCCTTCAACCATTTTTTTCTTTTTTTTACACAGCGCCTCACCCATGGCTGGTAGCCCGGGTGGTGGCCCGGGGGTGACAGAAAGAGGGGCTACCAACTCCTATATCCACAGCAGCAGAGGGTCACCTCAGTACCCGCGTCAACACCTATGTCTAACCGTGTTCGGACCCACTAGCGGTGCCCTAGCGTATATTATACAATGCGAAATAAATCGATAAACAATATTAACGATTTATTCGAGAATAAATTAAAGAAACAGAAATATACTCACACGGGTTTCCAATATCCACATAAATACAATGTGAAAAAAAGCCAGTAGTTATACGGTATTTGAGACAACTTTGGTGCAAATTGCCATCTAGAGGGAGGGGTGTGGGGGCTGGCATATACTACGGGTGATCACCGAAAGGGGAGGGGCATAACAAATTGGGTCACGTAGTATGGGTACGTTCCCCTACTACTTACTTGATTACATCCAACTTCAGATCTTCAAGGAACGAGCATCAGTCGGGACATTCAGAGGCCAGACACCCATGTACCTACTTACTTACTTACACATTTTCATTCAAATTGTTTGAGCTGTGCCGAGATCATCTATATATCTTAAGGCGACCTGGGAATAACACATAGACTAATTGTTATTCCTGAAAATGCAGTATTTACGCATACCAAATCCGCGTTCAGCCGTTTGAGCGTGAAAGACTAACAAACATCCATACAAACTTTCGCGTTAAAAATAATAGGATAGTTCAGTTTTGATTAATTATTGTAATTAGTTGTAACACCGTGTAATCAATTAAATTATTTACAATAATCTAGTCTATGTACCTATTAATAAGGAAATGCTTTGAAAAAAGAAACCACTGTTGTTTTTTTTATTATTATCATTTATTAATTTTATAAAGTGCAATACATTCAGTTCACATACAAATGAAGACAAAATCACTTTCAGCGATGCTTTTTATCTATTAATTCTGAGATGATCATGCTAGATACAGAAAAAGTAATGATTGTTTTACGCTGCAAAACGCTACTAGATTAAATTTACTTAATGCTAGAACTCGCCTGCCCATAGTTACTATAATACAAAAAATAATTTATCCACATGGTTGATTATATCAACATGATAATAAACTGTAGTGTAGTGTCTCATTGCATAAATGATTTTATCTCCATTTGGTTCTACACTCTTCATTCCACCTCGCTCTCAACACAATATGCCTTCAATTCAGTTTTTCTTTTACAATAAAACCATATCTTGTGACACAAAGTGAAACGTATCATTATTTTATGTAACAATATATTTTATCCCATTTCTATAAATTTTTAGAATTTAGAAATCCACATTTCTATGAAAGGGATGTGTAATAATTAAAACATACCTACAATGCTCTTGCATTAGTGTTTTTATAGTCTGCACTTTTGATTAGAATATTCTAAAATTTTAAACAAAAGTGAATGCAAGAGTTTACTAACAATATAATAGTAAAGAACAACTCTACCTGAGTGGAATTTTCGGTAACATATATTTCATTCTAATGGAAACGCGTGGGTTGTTGGATACTTAGGGAATTCTGGTGGTGAGGGAGCAATGCAAGCTGTTTTGCTTTGTTCTCGATGTGAATCTTTATTCATAACGCGGCGTAGTCTGCATAATTATGGTTTCATTGTATAAATGCGTGCTTGATGCTTAAATCAAATATATATAATTCGAATTTCACATGTAGCAGTGATAAATCACTATTGTGCTAGTTTGTAGGGCTATGGCGTTTCTCTCCGTAGAAACGGATCCCCTCATTTCTGATGCAAACGAGTAGAGAAGTAGTTCTTCTGAACTAAAGAAACCGACATAGCTGAGCAGATTAGCAAGTTGAAGAGGCAGTAGGCAGGGCACATATCTCGTATAACTGATGGCCTGTTGGGATCGAAAGGTTCTCCAATGGAGACCACGGATTGGCAAGCGCAGCATAGGACGACCACCGACAAGGTGGACAGACAACCTAACTAAGAAAGAGCGGTTTCCACCCGGACTTTATGGAAATCAATAGAGGAGGCCCATATTTTGAAGCGATGATAGCTCAGAGGAGCATCGGCTGTCAAACTGACAGACACTGGTTCGATCCCTAACAGCTTCAGCTTCCGGTGAAGGTAACACCGTTATCGAATTCCTAGCCTGGTGCTAGGGTACTTTCGGGTACCTGCCCGACAACCCTCAAGTTTGAAAAACTGTCCAAAGTCCAATTCAGGGTTCTAACGTTATACCATTCTGAACTATGTTTTGTGTCACAAGATTATAGTCAAATTAAACGAAATCAATAGCGTGTTCTTAAAAAAATAACAGTTAAGTGAACAATGTCACCTATTTACAACTATTCCACATTTCGTTTAACTCTAAAATATAAGATACCTTATGTACCAAGATACAGCGCGACACACCTCATTCGATTAATTTCATATTTACAATTTGAATAACTTTAAAAAATAATAATATAATAGCTTAATATTTTAAAAAAACCTAACTACTGCGCGTCGAGGTTGCGCCGCGTAGTGAAAGGAAACTTATCTAGGCATATTTTTTTATAATTTTCCACATTTTTCATACAAAAACCTACTTACATTAGTAAATCAGTAATTTTAATGAACGTTTTTAGCCAATATTGTAGTTACACGTCGTCCAAATCTGTCGGTTGAATTCCGATCGTCGCTCGAGTATATTTACAAGTGGAACGAGCCGAAACCCGACGACACTTATCAATAAATTTAATGTAAAACAACTAGCTATTTATATTGATAAAACTAACATCAAAAAACTAAGTAAATATTGAGTGAATTACCTATAAACATATAAAGAATGAACGTCGCCGATCGCGCTTACCAGCGGTAGTGCGCACGTCGTCCAAGTTTATTAATATATGCAGATCATACGCATATCACAAACGCATTTCGTCACACACCTACGTGAACCGTCACTCATTCATTCGCAATTTGGAATAATATAATTTTTCTGTTTTAACAATCATCATCATCATCAATGAAAGGTCACGTTCTAACAATGAAAACTGCCATGTATAAGTTTAGTATTTAATCATATTTAAAAATAAATGATTCTGTATATTGAATGATCATCCGGTCATTTAGAGAGGCATAACTGGGGAGACCTCATTGGTAGATTAAAATATAATCATATAATCAAATATGGATGTGTTGAAACAGGTTATATAACAATATGTATAGAGATTACTATGATAGGAAACAAGACTATGTTTTATGGTACAAATTTACAAAACTGCTAATTCACACCTGCACCTGCTAATTCGAAACTGAGGCAGGTGATGACTTGCCTACGCGGCCTGCATAAAAAGTCATCAAAAGTGATAATTCACAATTATGAATTTATCAATAACATTTAACATTATACTTCTCTCTTATTATTTGAAAGACCCATTGCGTTTATTACTATCTAGCAGTTCGTCCCGGCTTCGCAAGGTTACATGATTGAAGTTTTAGTAAGGACCCCTAATTTTTTCTTGCACAAAATATAGCCTATGTAACTCAAGAATAATGTAGAATTCTAATGGTGAAAGAACTTTTGAAATCGGTTGAGTTTATCCGTTCATACACATTTTTCTTCTTTATAATATTAGTGTTAGTGTTATTTGTTACGAAATGCGCTAGTGGCATGTAGCGTTTGGTCTACCTTTGCTACAACCGAACAGTCAGTGAGTTAAACTTGGTTACTATTTGTTTTTGAAAATGCATTCCGATTCACGAACCTAATGTAATAAAACTAGCAGACTCGCGCCGCGCAACTCGCTTTACCACAAACAGTGAGCGTTCGGTCGCGGATGTGTCCACACTAAACAATATACAATACAAAAACAATGCTGCCACTTTACTTAGTTTATTCGTAAAAACATTCCTTTCTTTATTAACCAAATGAGAATCAACCACAGTCCACATTTTAATAGAAAAGTTGTGCACCACGCTTAAACACAATAATCCGAATTTCCTTTGTCGAGATTAAAATGAAGACAAAACATAAAAAAAACTAATTTGGCAATTTGCACACGTCTTTACAAAACATTTAAACAATGGTTTTCATGCTTTCTTTTACGAAATTTTTAAGAAATGATCTATCGATCATTTCTTTTATCCACCAAGTGAAATTGCATGTATCTTCGACAGCAATTTACCTTGTCATATTTAAGAAAAAAGGCAGATTAAGCATTGTTTTCAACAGAATTGACTTGTTTGTGCATATTGGTCAGGAGCTGAAATAATCAGATTATAATGGCTCACAACGGGAAAAGAAATTCTCGAGTGCAAAAATTACAGTGATATATGAAATGAATAACTTAATTGTCAGTCTTTTTATTTAATTTTAGGCCCAAATGTATGTGTATACATGGCTTATTTCAGTACATGTAGTACAACTAACTTGCGTCAGCGTTGTTTGTATCGTAATTGTATAAATAATAACGAACCCATTCCTCGCACAAACTGTCGGTTATCTGTGTCACAGTAAGTAACATGTTCGTACAGAACTCAACTTTTACACTTAATGCTTAGATGTCAAACGCGAATAATGCTCGGCCACAGAGCTAACTACTATGATATTGGTGTGATTATTTTAGCGAAAAATGGCCGACGTTTGTATGAATAATCTAAATAAGTGGCAGTGGGAAAGGGCCGATGACACGATGCGGCGAGGGCAGATTTTTTCTGGTTGACACCGACACCGTGGGAACGCCTCTTCTCGAATAATGTCCTTCGGGTATGGTCCGTTCGACGCACACAAACACACACATGGAAACGCGCACGTACACTTGCGTGTGCTATCGCACCCTCTTCCTGACAGGACCGTCTGCGGAGGTCGAACGTCGTATTCTCTTTCACTGTAACAAAACCAAGTTTAATGTTAATTATAGATCCATAATATGGTCACTATACTATACAAATACATTCAAGTACAATGAAGCAATGTGAGCAACTGTTCTAATGTTAAACATGTTAGAACATTATGATAGCATTAATAAGAGAAACACTACTTTAAATTTTAGTCAAATAATAGTTTGAGTGATCAACACAATTACCACCTACTAAGAAACTAAAGACATGTAACGAAAAAACATGATATTGGAATGAAAACTGTTGACTATTGAGAACATCATACTAATTAACTGAGGACTGACTAACGAAAGATATGGTGAAATAAGGTACATGGCCAAAATTGTCAACATATTTAATAATATAGTTGACTTTATGAAATGGGTTGGGGACAAGTTATACATTATGTTGCAAAAAATAAAAATAGAGTAAACAGATTCTGGTGCCCAAAAGATAGATGTAAATAATGGAGACGTCTAACGATAAGGATACATATATGGACCAGAACTGTATCTAATAGAAGCAGTTAGTAGAGCCTGTACCAAAATACACACTAAACTGAGACATTTTATAACAACATAAGTATAGTTTAAACAAATTACCAGTTCGGAATAAAGAGCTACATTACTATTGTGGACATCAGACTAAGTGACAGGTAAACAATCAATAAAAGATGTAGTTAAGATGGTCTCCTACGTCGGGAATGAATACAGGAAAACGAGACTGGAACACAATGTGTTCCAGTATAACTGTGTAAGGCTGACTGTTTATTGTCTCTGGAACAACCACATACACCACTGGAGCAGCAACCCAGGACGCAGGATCATGCTCCGTTATATTAGCTAGGATGGCTCTACCTTACTTTTTGTGATTATTCACACATCGCAGCCATATGACATCCACTACTGGACATACAGGGGGGATTTGCCAATACTCGCCACGCTTGGCAGGCGGGTTGGCGAGCGCAGTATTATTTCCTATCCTCAGAAGGCGCTGCTGCCCACCTTCTGGTACGTGACCCCTTAGCCGACTTTTACGGCACCCACGGGAAGAGATGGGGGAGTACTATTCTAGGCCGGTACAACCACAGCACTGGTGATTATTGCACCTACAGAAAGCTAGTGAAAAATGGGATTAAAACAACATGCAACATGATAGCATTGTTATTTGTTCCACTCACAAATGTACCCAATTACTATTAAAGGCTTCTGCAGTGCAGAACGATCGTCAAATTCATCATATTTCTACGATTTGTGTGAGTACCGAACGCAGATCGCAATCTTGTCTATCGCACGAGATCGACTATTTTTACGACTCATTTTTTTAGCTTAATAGGAGTTTTGGCTTTGCACGCCCTACGCGTCAAGCAAATTTGGCTTTTTATAATAAAATTGTATAAATTCAAACGATTAAATTTTTCGCTGCCGTTAACACATTTTAGATTATTATTTCCCTAGCAATGTTTTATGTCCTGAGGCGGGGCGGTAGAAATAAAATACGAATTTTGGGATTACTCGATTTCTTTATCGAGTATCACGAGGATCGTTCGACAAACTTTAACGAATTAGATTATTACACGAATCGATATCACCACATAGAAAAAAGGTCGATAAAATTAAGCTATTATTCGGCGGTGTAGAAAAGTACTTAGAATCAATATGAACTGACCTGTGTGTACTTGTGAAGTTAACTATACTTAAATTAATATTTTGTCTACGTTATCAACAAACGTAATCTAT
Source organism: Apeira syringaria (assembly GCA_934044485.1). Taxonomy (NCBI): domain Eukaryota; kingdom Metazoa; phylum Arthropoda; class Insecta; order Lepidoptera; family Geometridae; genus Apeira; species Apeira syringaria. The sequence goes on along the minus strand of OW203661.1, from coordinate 12,435,663 downwards.
CTTTTTAGCAGATGATATAATATTATAATTTTGTACGGTGCTCCAACATACGTTTTAAAAAAGTTACAGATATTCACAGGCGACGGTGATCGCTTACCATTAGGACGCCCGTCTGCTTGTTTGACACCTATTTTAAAAAATAAAATAAAATAGATGATCGCGTAGATCGTGTAAAGTTCCGTACTTGCACTGCTGGTTTGTGAAGTATTAAAATAATTATAGGTACACAAAATATCTATTTTAAGCTCCATGGTATATTCATAAGACCATATGATAATCAACAATATATTAACTGTTCCCGTGCGATGACGGGAATGCACAATGAAGTCGGTTAAAAATCATCAATTTTACGTACAATTTCATCGCGGGTAAGAACGCGGGGTGCAACTAGTATGACATTTATATGCATTAATTGTGAAACATAAAACTTGAATATGTGTGGAAAGCCTAAATAATAATCTATTGTTGATAATAATGATAAACTAATATGGTAGCCTGTAACCATAAAGCTACTTGTATACTAATACTGTTGCCTCGAAATTACTGGCATATTGATACCGTGGTATCTTTCCAAAAAATACTGGCATAATAAAACACAGGACTCTAACCATAAAGTTACTTGTATACTGAGACTAGATATATCAAGCCAAAAAGTTACTGTTATGGCGAAATCCTCCCTTTTACAATACCAGTATTTTTGGTATAGTAAAATGGTAGTATCAGCCTCTAACAAAACTATTACTGTACTATTATACAATGGTCTGTAGAAATACTAATAAATAAAGGGTAGAATAGAAAATATCAATTACCTTTAGAATAGTAACATAATTTACTGCAAATAAAATTGAAATACTCAATAAACACAAGAAATGCGAGATTTTATTGTTAATTTATATTAAAAAATCACATTTCCTGACGATATAAAAATGCTGCTTAATTCACGCATAATAATTATTTTTAAGAGATATCAACTCATTTTCTAATTTATACAATTTTTTGATCATTACTAATCGAAAAACGAAACATACAGCTAGGTTAAACTTTTATTCACGCAGCTCTGTGGTAGGAAAATACATTTTTTATATAGTAAATGGGCTAAGTTAAGAAACAACTTCTCTAGTATGTGTCAAACACACATGATGTACAAAGATGCAAACATTTTTCTCCTCCTTAAGCTTTTACATACAATTTACTTCAATATACAATGACGTATAGGTACTAAACCGTTAATGACGGCTGTAGAATTAGGCACACACCATTGTGCAAATGATATCTCTAGGCCATAAACTCTAGTGAAAACCTGATCAAGGAGTCGGTTAGTCGGAGAGGATGGACAGTTGAGACATTTCGGTAAACCTTTTCAGTTAATTGGTAACAGTATGGAAGTTAGCTACATGTGAGGCTGATATGCGCCCTTAGAACAATCACCAGGCACAGCTTTGGACAGAGGTCATATTTTAAACCGAACTCATCCATGCTTGCCGCACGCTTAAATATCCCTTGTGGTTGCTGTTTTAGAACATTAGTCAATAGGCCACTTTGGAAGCCACCATGCGGTCAGGAAAGAATGACATTAAGCTAACCAGTACATCGGTTTTTCCATCTGTCGTGGATTTTGGCCAATATTCATCTCCTCATAAGTCAATATCAAGTCATAGCATATGTTACACTTTGAACTCATCATTTGACTTCATGAGTTTGATAAATCACGCTGATAACATAACTTCACGACCGAAATTAACATTGAATTGCCCTACTAATTTAATTCTACAAAACAATGGCACAAGAATTTACAAACTTTTTGTATGCTTAGATATTACTTTATTTAACAAATTTTTATTAATAAAAGTTATAGTCATCCATTGCCCAATATAAGTTACTAATCTATTTTTTAAAATATAAAAACAGCACTCATAACAAAATTTACTATACAAATTCTTAGTTTTAAAACAACATTTAAGCATTTAGATAATTAACTAAATTTTGTATACAGTCTATCCAATAGTTTTTCCATCTTCAAGGTGAAAGGAGGTGGAGTTAGGAGGCGATTCCGGTTATTTTTTTCTTTAGCTGGCTAACGGATTGGTGGCCTTTCACATTCTGTTTGGATTCATTGTTCGCGTGCACGGACTTCACCTAAAAATGACATTAAGGATATGGGAAAGGATAGGGGGTAAACAAAATTATCTAGGCATGTGAAGTGCATATTAGAAACGGAAAAGTAGAGATACGGCGGTATGTTTATGTTAAAGGGGAACTAAAAAGTGGTGGTTAGGCAGTAAGGGCAGAATGTTAACTGGAACTACAAAATTAGAGATCCGTTAATTGGGATGAAGTAGATTAGGTAAGCCTCAACTTCATGGTAACAAAGTATTTTGACTACTAAGCTCTACATGCATTAAGCCCAAGATACTCCAGAAAGATTTACAATTTGAAAAGGTATATAACCTACAACAAATCATCTAAGTTATTACCGGTCAATGTATAATACACATTTAACAAATTTACAATAGATGTCGGAGAGCTGCCTCTGCAAAGGCAAGTGCTTTCGTGGACTAATTAATGAGCGCCATCCGCCATCACGCAATATGGCAGTGTTGGCCTGGTTTCGGGCAACGGCCCGCTCACCGAGCAGATAAGTGGTAGGTAGGTAGGTGATACCTCGTTGTTCTGCGGCGGCTGTGGTGGCGGCGCGGCGGCGCGGCGCTGCACGGACGGCGAGCGGCGGTCGGGCGCGGCGGCGCCGCCCTCCATATGCTGCTTGCGTTGGCGCAGGATTGTCCAGTCGAACGTGTAGTCGTACTGGTAGTTCATCGTGCGGAACAGGATCCGGAACAACTGCAATACGACAACGGCTATCTTTACCATGGACATAGTATAGCACGCGTTTTTTGATTTTACATAAGAGAAAAGAGATACTCATTTTGATTGTTCTTCGATCCAAACCTACATACAGGATAGTATTTGTCACTGGTAGATCATATATAAATAATAACATTATTCCGATGAAAGTATAGTAGTTTATCGAATCTCATACTGAAATAAAAAGATTAAAAAATCAAAAACAGAACTTGAATGACAGTCTTAATAGACAATATATCGAAATAAATTTAAAAAGTCAACATTTTGATAGAGCTCTTCTATGACAACTGTATCGAAATGTTAACTTTTTTACCATTAAGATACAGCTTCAGCTAGATCAAGGAGGTTGCAATGTAGTTTTTCTGCACATAGTCTGTGGACGCCGCGCAACACGCATGCGCGACCAGCAAATGGATTTTGGCGCTAAACGTTTTATAAATGCAAACATGTGTTGTGATTTTACGTAAATTTCATTATCTATTTTATGATAAGATAAAGTGTATGAAACTGCACATAATTTGGTCTTAAAACACTCGTGTAATGCTATAACAAACTCGCCTGCAGCTCGTTTTTTAACTTACACTCGTGTTTTAAGAACCCTCATTATAATACAGTTTCATAAACTACTATTTTAAATTGATTTTTATATTTTGTCTATAGACTGTCATTCAAGTCTTGTTTTTTTATTTTTAATCTTTAAATTTCAGTATGAGATTAAATAAAAATATTTTCGATCTACCATATTTTTCCTTTATCAAAAGTTCTCGCAGTAACGAAAAATGCGCTGGAACTGTGTCTCACAACAGAAGAAGGTAAAGTATGTATTAGTATTTTTTTTAATCAACATGTCAGTATTTGTCCGCTTCTATTTCTCTGCTTATGAACAAACACCTGTGAGCCCCTCTGTAATGTCATCTGCACCCTGTTAAGCCCTTCATTTAACGATCTGTTAGTGTCATACGAAACTCACCTGTCTAAGATACATGTAGTCTGGAGCCTCGTCGAAGGTGAGACCACGGCAGTAATTTAAATACATCGCAAACTCGGCCGGGAAACCCTGAGGACAAAATGAACACGACATGAACATCACGAAGAATAAAGCTTTCTTTTTCAATGTATCATATAGGTACAATAGTTAGTTAAGTTTTTCAAACTTAAAGAAGCTAGCCAGACAAGTATTAGCCTACTATCATGCTGTAGATTTGATAACGAACTTATTCGATATTCCAATGAACTTCAACGGAAGCTCTAAGCTTGAGCTTCCGAGCTGCTGGATCGAACCAACGACAGTCAGACCGACATCCAACGTTCTCACTGCTAAGCTATCATTCCTTCAACGTACACCAGGATTCGTGTCCCCTCAAAATCAGTAAACAATTTAAAGGATACTAAGAATAATGGCATGCGTTTGTAAAATATACGCCATATCATATTAACACATCTCAAAACGGCCTTCAGAATCACCTGTCGTAATAACTGGATAAAGGCGGATTTGTCAATAATAACTAAAAGCGTCACAGCACAGATTATTCCATGCTTAACATATAATTAGCATTAATTTGAGGGAAGCATCGAACTCCATAACACAGGTTTACTAGCTTGAGAGTGAATAATTAGCAAACTAAGCAAATATACACATTTGGCATAAATAAACTACCGAGTTTTAAAAACCTGGGCTTTTTTACCGTTGTTTACATTTTTACAATGTCGCCCAAAATGGTCTATTGGAAGAAGTTTTATAACTAATGATAGTATTGTTATATGTATTAATAATATAATGTCACCATTCCTCTCTTCATTTTCAGTCTAGGATTCCTAATTTTAAACAAAATATATCTAAATACATATTGTGTACACGCTTTCACGCTCTGCACCAATTTTGATGAAATTTGGTATGGAGGTAGCTGAAATAACACACATGCTATTTTTCACCATCATCATCACCACCGTCTTTCATCACTCACTACACAGGGTGAAACCGCGGTGTGCATCTAGAATCTCTGTGTGAAAATTGTGTAGCACGGGTAAAAGCAGTAATAGTACGTAAACGGTAAAGTAAGCGGTTCCTACGCGTGTCGCTATTACAAAAACATTGTTATGTCATGCTTATATCACAATCAATTAAGTGCGACCAAACTAGTTTGAGCACTGTTACACATCATTATCAACGACCCAAAACTCACTAATGACCTAGAACCCCTCAGTATGCGTAGAGATATTGGGTCTCTGAGTATTTTCTACCGTAGATAATAATAATAATAATAATAATTCTTTATTGGAACTTAAAAAATAGAACAAAACTAAAGAAAGCACGATGGTATCTGCGAAAGTTTTTTTGAAAAACTGTGTTGCAAACACCAACGCCCTCCTCCTTAATAAAAAAGTACATTTAGTTCCTTACTTCACATTATATTTAAATACTTTATATAAAACAAAGCGAAATCATAAATATTTAGATATTATTTATAGACCAAATAGATTTAATTTTATTTTGACCAGTCATCTCTTTTTTATTTTTGGATGGGTATATGTGAGTGCGTGTGCGCATGTGTGTATAAGTGTGTGTGAGGGTGAGTGTGTGTGTGTGTGTGTGTGTGGAGGGGGGGGGGGGGGGGGGGGGGGGGGTAATAAGTATATAAGAGTCATTAGTGTATATGTAGCAATATTGTAATAGTAGTCAAATGGTGTAATTCACAAGCTCTTCCGTTTCATCGTATGTTAGTGATTGTAACCAGTCCCTGACTTTTATTTTGCATTGATTAGAGAGAAGTGGGTAGATTTTAATGATTTTATTTATTTTATTATATAGCACACTGCTAATGCAATAATAATGACGACCTGCCATTGATGAGCGATGAGGGACTGACTTACATACCATATCAGATCTGCGTTTAGCCTTCATAAGTTGGGGATCATAATACAGTTCAGAGTGCTTGCGCAAAACTGTTTGCAAAACAAACAGCTGTCTAACTGTAAGGACCTTGTAAAGAGAGTAGAGATCTGTTGTTGGGAATCGACTGGGTTTTTTAAAGAGAACTTTGAGAACTAATCTCTGCGCTCTCTCAAGTTTGAGCATATGTGTTTTGCAGGATCCGCCCCATGCAGCCATGCAATATGCAATAACAGATTGCGCCAATGCAAAGTAAACAGTTTTCAAACATTTAGAGTCAGCTGCATCTCGAAGGTTCTTAAAAACATACACTAGTTGCCTGGTGCGTGATACAGTTGCGTCTATGTGTTCTTTCCAACTCATAGTGAAAGAGATACAACGGGCAGTGTTTTGAAAAGCTCTTCAATCTTATTCCGGCATCACGGTTTTACCACCGCACTAGCCGGCACCGCTTGAAAGCTCATCCACATATTATTGAGTCATGGGAGTCACAGACTGTGCGATTCCATACATCGTTTCTGCCACACACTTGCAAAATGTGGAACGAGCTTCCTTCCTGTGTATCCCAGTAGCTACAATAAGGGATTCTTCAAAAGGAGAGTTAACAGAGTCTTGAAGAAGGATTGGCAAAATATCGTAATCCCCCAGTATTACAAATATACATAGGCGACGGTGATCGCAACATTAGGCAGCCTGTCTGTTTTTTTGACACCTATTACATTTAAAAAAATCAACGGTAGTTATGTTGGTTGTGCGTGTGGGTTGTATCGCCTATGATTAAAAACATCAGTCATTAGTATAAGTCAAGTGATATATGAAAAAAGAGTAATACTTAAGATCTTTGTAAATGGAAAAAATGATCTGAAAATGACACCATAGAAGGGGTAGAGGGACAGTAAGTTCAATGATACTTACTAAATAAAAAAAAGAAAATTGGATGTCATGTCACTAAACAGGTTAGTGACGGAGTCATACAGCAACAGACGGAGAAAGTTGTCTCAGTAACACTGAAAAGAGCAAGGCTCTCAAATAATAAAAATAAGATATACATACTTTGGGCGCATATCCACTATCCACATGCTCAGAAAGAATAACATGAAAATATATAACTATAAATAAATAAACATATAACAAAGAAAATAATTATTGTGTATCAGTATTCTTTTTAAAGAATTAGGCCTAGAAGATTTTTATAACCTATTCTGTGTAAGGTATAAACAGATACATCCAAGTATACACATATATACACTGACCTTGCAAAGCACCTCGACGGGCGTGGACATCTTTTTCTCACTGATCCGCTCATACTTTTGCTTCTTTGTTATGGCTTTTAGTCCCTGCCACGGGAGAGAACCTCTGCAACAAACAACATTTGGAGTGTTAGCATGATGTGTATCCAATTGCCGAGCGCGCTGTAAACAGCCATTTCGTCTTCATTCTCATTGGTGCTTTCATCTAAGGAATCTCATTGAATGAAGTTCATCCCTATTTAACATGAACCACCGATAAGAACCGATATGAAGTGACATTTTCATAATGGGTACGGATAGCCGGTACGGCTGTTGATCGTAAGATATATATACATAGCGACAATTCTTACCTGTTGAAATACATAAGTACGTATCCGAGCGACTCCATGTCGTCCCGCCGCGACTGCTCAATGCCGAGATGCGCGTTGATGGACGCGTACCGAGCAGTCCCTACGAATAACATAATACAATCGTTATTAACAATAAACTGCAGATTCAAATAAACTTAAGAAAAGTCATGATAATATTATAAATGAAACGTTATAAACGAAAGTTTATGTGTGTTTGTTACCACTTCTCGCCTGAGCAACTTCATAGATTTGAATTAAATTCGAAATTTAAGTAGATTATAATCTGAATTAACACAGAGGTACTCTTTATCCCGAAAAAGTTGATGGTTTCTCAGGGACACTACAAAAGCCTAATTAATATTATATGTGAAAGTAATTTGGCTGGCCGATGGCGCAGTTGGTAGCACTCTGCCTTCTTCACACTGGTCCTGGGTTCGATTCCCGGACAGGTCAAACATTTGTGTGCATAAACATGTCTGTTTGACCTGTGTCTGGGTGTGCATATGTATTTAAGTATATATATCAGTCATCAGGTTACCATAGTACAAGCTCTGCCTAGTTTGGGACCTGAAGAGTTTGTGTGAATGTAAATATAAAAAAAAATTGTTAGTCTATTATTTATGAAACCTAAACAGCTGAACCGATTTTGATAAATTTTCGTATAGATATATAGATGGGACCTTGGAGATGAGACATAGACTACTTTTTATACTGGAAAAAAGTACGGTTCAAATGGGATAGCTGAGATAGCGGGAAAACAGAAGTATTTGCGGGGTGCAGCTAGTTTGTAAATAATAGTTCGCAAGCGGTATCCGCTTGTTGCGTCCAGTACCCGCCTTGTGTCCTACACTTTCAAGTTTGATAAACTGTCACCAAACACGCGGTGTGTTGAAATAGCTGTACTCGAGAGCCTGTCAACTTTCAAGGTCGAGAGTGATCCCAACTTGTACCATATCGTTACTCACCACTAAGTTATATAAGCCGATCAACAGATACTAGATAATTGTACCCATTTAGCCACATCTGTATAGATCTACACTAATTTATTTATTTTGTATTATTTCACTATTATTATAAGGAGCAAAATTGTGTAAATTTGTGAATTTGTAAGAAGTAATTTATGGACCTACTGAACCAGTATTGAAATCTCATTCAACAGTAGTACGCTACATTATTTCTGAGTAACATAGGCTATAATTCAATTGTGATTAATGATATTTTTTAATTCCGAGAATTACGGGCCGATGCATCGGTTTATCGGCATCTGCCGCCTAAACGTTTTGATATAAGTGAGTAAAATGTTCAAAATAAATATATGTTTTTTAGTTCTTCACATAACTCTGCAGCACTACATAAATATATATTTTAAAGTTAACCATGTTAGACATCCAACGAAGTGGGCACGTGTCAGCTAGTCGCCCATAAGTCTTGATGGTTCTGTTTTATTCTATAGTGAATACTATTGATAAAAAAACCTAACAATACCAAGAAGCCGACAAATACAAGGATCCTTACCCGTGAGGTTCTTATCCTCGCGATACGCGATATGCGATCTGCTGCGAAGGTCTCGGAACTTCTTGGCCAGTCCGAAGTCAATCATATAAAGCTTATTACAGTGCCTGCCGATGCCCATTAGGAAGTTGTCTGGCTTGATGTCACGGTGGATGAAGCATTTGCAATGGATGAATTCCACACGGCCAAGCATTTGGTCTGGAAGAGGCAGCAAATATTACAACCACGAATAAATATTATATATTCGTAGCGGAGTTTACCTATATGGGATTTTCTTAATATTAACTATGGAAATATTTCAGTCATGATTTAGTACTCACTATTACGTTCCACACCAGAAGACAACTAAATTTCTCGGTCATCGCCTTTAGGATGCTGTCACTGCTTAAGCAAAGTCTGATCAGCAATGAAGCGCTTTTTTTAATCAAATTAGCGTCAACTTTTTATAATTGAACTGTATAACATTTCAATTAAGCGTTATTAGCTCTTCGTTTAAAAATATATTAATATTTAAAGCTATTATGTTAATGTTGCATACCAAAATTAATATTCTTTTTCTGACCGTAGCTCAGTCATCAGTGGCATGACTTCTAGTCCTCGGGGATCCTAGGTTCGAATTCTACAATAAACATCCAAGACCCTGGACAAACACCCATGTTTCTCTAGGGTCTTGTATGTATGTTGAGATGTCATTGTGTCAATGCCTCTCATGACACGGAATCCTAGTATGGGGGTCTGAGTGTGATAAGAAAAAATAAATGTATTGAGGGCATAGTCTTGATGTTCATTTGAATAAATAAATAAACTTAAGTCTTATACCAAATACCCAATCATAAATCTCATTAAAGTATAAACTACACCAATGCTTACATGCTCTTTATCCCCGAAGGCAAACGTACCTGCCAACATAAGAACAGTCTTGATGGTGAACTGCCGCGAGCAGAAGTTGAAAAGGTCCTCCAGTGAGGGACCGAGGAGGTCCATCACCAGGATGTTGTGGTCCTTCTCGTAGCCGTACCATCTGTAACAATCAACGGGTATATTGAATAGCTATTTGATATTAAACAACAGAAATAAAGGTCCTACAAATAAAATGGCCACTCTCCCGCCAAGTGTAGTCCGCTGTTGACACTTGAAATTGACTTTTTGCTTGTTGCAAATACCTAGTGAGGATGTGGACACGTTTATACGTTTATTAGCTGGAACTTGTAAGTCAGACGAATTATCGTCTTCTTACATACCATATCATAGTATTTATACCATTTGTAGTCTCCATCGAAGTTGAACCAGTTGAAGCTTATATAAACTAACACCAAACACACAGATCTGCTCAGTTAGCTGTCCTTGACAACCAGTCAACATTCTCCAAGGCTCCAGACAATGTGATTCCATCTTCTACCACATCGTCACTGACCATAAATTGAGATTCCAGACAGAACCTAGATGATAATATAAAGTGTCTTAGTTCTCAACAGATTATGCAGTAAGGCATCCCCCGCTTTACTGCGCATATTTAACAAACTTAATGAGCAGAACTATTGGTTCTGGTATTATATGAGCTAAACGGGGCGACAATAAACCGCTCAGCGCATTTATACAAGTTACTATCTGGTACAACATAGGTTTAAACACCAGTAAAGAGTTGCTTGCGTTGATTTTCTATGAAATTTTCTTTTGGTGAATGTACATTGGAACCCCTGTAATTCTACCATTCTAGCTAGTCGGTCAGACGAACGGGAATGTGTCATAGCTACATAGCAATAGCGCATAGTGGACGTACAACCTTCATGCACGAAGCAAAGTTTAGATAATTATAGAAGAACTAATCACCACCTGGAGCTTTTTAGAATATTCTGGTAATGTATGAAACTTGCAATGAACTTGTCTTGCCCTGATTCTTGTAATATACATATATATGTCCCATTTGCCTAGTATTTAAAATTATGTATTACTTTACCATTAGTCAAAAAACTAACGCTTTCAAATTTGTTTAAAATAATAAATGTCACTCTTACCACTGTATGTCATTGTAGATAACAGCAGTTTATTTTACGTTATTTTATCTATGCAAGTTCTGAACATTTAACCTATGTCAAGTCAATCATAATAGCAGTTAATTTTCGAAATTTCACAACAAGCAGGTAACATTGTAGATAAATAATCGTATCATGCCCGCAGGTTCTCTCTCGCGTGTACAGCGCGGATGTGCTAAGTGTTTAATAACAGTAATGATCTGACCGTATGCGGCTTCCGCTGTCGGCAGCGGTGACGATGGCTCTACGTGTCGCGTGACGTCTAATCTGTAGCGAGCGAGCGTCAGCGACGCGTGACGACTCTCTTAAAACTTTTCCCCGCTGCCGTTACACCTTTTGTGCACATTTAAGATATATTATTACCTTTAGATGTGTGCTTGCTAGATTTACTTTTTCTAAGCGTGCCGATATCCCAACGTACGGATGACAAATAAAACGTTATGTTTGGTAATTATAGGCATGTTATTGATGTAAAAGACGCGATTGATTGTTTTATATGTGTTAGATATGTGATAATAGGGAAACGTAACGGGCGCGACCATTCAAAATGCTAGTTGATTGCACACTGACTTTATTACGGAACGAAAGGGGCGCGGGCGCAGCCGCTTGACAGTACATCGCTATATGTACCTAACTAGATATATAACAATTCCTCCCGTTTTATTAATAGAACTGTTTGTAATTAACAATCCTTCTTTTACGCTTTGAATGACTGCCTTTCTGATTTGGATCCATAACAGATGTAGGTGTAGATGATATAGTGGGTCCATATGGAACGTTTGATTCCGTTGAGCCTCGTTCTTCGATGGGCGAAGCGCGATCCATGGTGGTTTGATCAGGGGACGATGGCAAATGGCTAAAAAAATTATCGTGTATTTTTTGTGAAATTAAATTTATTGGGGATCCACTATCTATTTCGAACTCAAAAATAACACCACCAACATTTACGCTCTCGAGCATGGGCTTTTCGCGATAACATCTAATGTTGCAAATTGACTCACCATCATCGCTGTCATCCACTGTACCTTCCTCGACGTGTTTTATTTTGTCGTGACGGCACATTTTGCGTAGATGGCCTTTTTGACCACACTTTTTGCACTTATAGTTTTTGAATCTACACTGTGCACTTTTGTGATTAGAATAACCACACACATTACAACTGTCACCGGTTTTCCTCGAAATATTGAACACGCCGATGTCCCGCGCTGCACAACCGCCCGCAGCTGAGCCGCTGGGCGCCGCAGCTGCTGCGTCGCGTGCACACCGCACGCTTTCAGCCAGCTCCACGGCTCTGTTGAGAGTGAGCTCCCCGGAATCCTGTGCGAATAGTTTATCGCGCTCGTGTCCTGCTACCATGCCCATGACGAAACGGTCTAGCAAGGCCTCTTCGAGATTTTTAAAACCGCAGTGAGCGGCCAGCCCCCTGATTCGAGCTGCCCACTGTGAGTGTCCTTCACCCTGGTGTTGCATCGCCGTGTAGAAGCGATGCCGCTCGGCGAATCCGCATCGCTTGGGTGTAAAATGGTCATCGAAGATTTTGAGGATTGCCTCAAGATTCAGTTCGGCGACCTCCTTTGGTAAGGCTAGATCACTAGCCAACTTGAATGAAGTCTCGGTGAGTGCGCTGAGCAAAATGGCCTTCCTTTTGACACCCGCCTTGTCCGTGTCTTCGTTGATATCATTGGCAATGAAAAACTGTAATATTCTGTTTTTGTACGTTTGCCAGTCCTGTGATAAGTGGTCGAAACTTGTTAATACTCCGAAGGACGTCATTGCACTGTAAGTCCGCTCGTCGCCAAGTGTTAGATATGTGATAATAGGGAAACGTAACGGGCGCGACCATTCAAAATGCTAGTTGATTGCACACTGACTTTATTACGGAACGAAAGGGGCGCGGGCGCAGCCGCTTGACAGTACATCGCTATATGTCATATATAACAATATGACATAAGCGTACATAGGTTAAGATTACTCGTATGAAGGTGGTGGGAGTCTTCTAAATTAAAGAAACTAGTAATAACAAAAGTACCCAATAGATGGAGGCCATACTGTTTTAGACAGTTCTGTTACTGTCAAGATATCAATGGCAAATGTTGCCTTTTACTATTCTGTGACTCGGGTGTTTATTTGTCATTATGATTTAGTTTTCGATGCTGGAATATTCTCGTGTTACTAGCTTCTCTCAATTGTCTTCTTCTTCATAAATTATTCTCCCAATTGACAATGATAGGTCAATTTCTATGATTATTACGCCATCTAGAAAGTATTTTCAAATTGCTTTTTTTTAACCCAACGCATCAACCAAATCTAACATTAACTAAGTCACCGTACTGAATGAACAGCAGGCCCGGCACTGCTTCTAAGCGTGTTTTTAATAAGGATCAAATGTTCGCAAACAGAACTAAGCGTATTCTAAACAGAAAAGAGGTCAACCAATAGTTTATCAATTCCTAACTGCACAAGCATTTACCGTGCGATGCGTCACGTAGGTACCTACCTTATCGTAACTGTCACTGTACTATATATATATCAATGGCATGCTCTGCATTTGATGAAAAACCCCAATATAATGTATACATTGTGTTTGGGAGAGTAGACAATTGGAATAAATAATACAATGTTCGTATAATATGTTCTTTATATTTGAAGTTGAGTTCTGGTACTTCTACAAACAACACGTGAACATTGATAAGGTAGAACATCAAGTTCAACCCAAAAAGGTGCAAATCTTACTATTTGCAGTAAATCTAATATGAATGATTACTATTACATTATTCATTTTAATTAAATGGGGAAGGTGTATGTCCAGCAGCAAGTATTATAGTAAAGGGTAAGTGCGCACGACGTAAATAAGCTATATGAATGTAAGCCTTCATGTAAACAGCCCAAGGCGATGCGACCGCCCACACATAATGCTCGTAACAATGAAATACTAGCAACAGGCATTCATTAGCCTAACCTTGGCAAGACACGCTCATTCACACTGAGCTCAACCACATGTTACATTGAGACGTATCACCTGGCGACATTACATATTTCCTTTCGCTTGTGCGACTAAAGTGCAGATGCATAAGATGAAGCACAATTACCATAAGAAATTGTAAGAACCTTTAACAAGCTCAGTGACGTGTCAATGCAATTTTGTTTGCAACGTGATTTCGACTTTTGTCTTGAAATATTTATAAAAATCGATAAAAGTGAAAATGAAAGAACGATAACTTTTATACGGTACATTTTCACGTGTAACTTAGCCAGAGTTAAATGATTGTACCCTGTATTTCAGGTACATACATTCGTCACAAAGAGACAACTAGTAAGAAATATGACAACACTTAAAACATAACAAGCCCCAAACTAAAATTTTGTTTATTAGCGCCACGCAACATGCAAAAAATCTGTAGTGGCAGTTTTACAGATATATTAACAGCGATTTTTCGCGTATTTTGAATATCAATGTTTCGGCGATAGTTTTTTTGGATATAATTACTATTATGAAAGTGCAAAAACCCCAACTACTGTTGTTTGATTTCAGTGGTTTGTCCCTATACAAGAGGTCGGATATATCCGACCTCTTGTATAGGGGTAATTTTTGGGTGTCCTATAGGACACTCAAAAATTAATATCGTAATTTTACAAAACAAACTATAAAATTTCAGAACATATAAATATAATTTTACTTTAAGGCCTGGACTTAGTCTGGAAGGAAATCAAATAGAATTGTTTTTTTATGTATGGGAAGCGACCTATAATTAATGTATATTTTACAATTATATATCTGTAAATTAATTAAAAAGGATTGATTCCTAACAGTATGCTGGAATAATTAATAATTCTTAGTTGACGCGGCTTGATGAGACTTGAATCACAATAGCTTCGAACTCCATTCAATGAAATTTTGTTTGCGCGCCAATTTGGTGTGGTACTGAACATTTAACTGACGATCAAGAAAGGCAGTGATCCAATTCCATATATTACAATAATACATGTTAATAAGAGAATCGAATATCTTGAAACACCTTATAATCATTTCTATATTAAACCTTAATAATATAACTTTCACTTTAGTTTCACACCACCTCAATCGTGGTAATCAACTCAATCGAAAATTGTAGAATTTTCTATTGAGTTGATTACCACGATTTTTGTATAGCAAAACTTTAATTTGTGTAGTTTGGTTTGACAACAAACAATGACCTTAGTTGTATAGGGGCTCAACAAAATAAATCGATCACATCGGGACGACCGTAAATTGTTTCACAAAGCGATAATTAATCGCAGAAATCGTATCTCGCTTTCTACGCATACTAAAATTAAACGTCAACTCCAATAAAAAAATATTCTCTTGACACGTAACAAGTCCTTGAGACAAGGTGTACCGTTCTGAAATCTCACTTTAAAATTAAATAGCAGTATGACCTTTATCGCCACGGCAGACGTAAAGTCCAGGCAGTTTGAGTGCAAACTGTAACGTACTGCAAAACTATAGCCATAGGATTTAAATCTGAATGATGATAAGAGACCGTTGCGTCAATCACCAACACAAATGCATTTAGACTGAATTATGAAATTGTGTTTGACAATGCAGGTTTCCTTTACTAAGGAATACATTTGGTGGGGTTTATATTCAGTACCAATACCAACTAAGCGTTATATATATTAGATCTAGCCAGATGATCTCTGTTAACCCGAAATAAACCATTACAAAAAACGAAGAGTCGTAAGCAATTAACGAATGTGGGACAGGCGACAAGGGGATTTGATTATTAAAAAATTCACTAGCGCGACGACCATTTCTAAGTAAGGATAAATAGGTATTTGATTCGTCCAGACTTCCTTAATTTGATGATACAGGATTCGATATTTGGTCTCCATCGTATAATAATATAATCTTCTCCCATAATGTTACTAATATTATAAATGCGTAGTGTTGTGTTGGCCTATAAAGTTGTTTTAAAAAAAAACAACTTGTCCCACACACAAGGCGTGATCAATGCGGGTGAAACTACGGATCGCTGCTAGTAAATAATAAGATAGTAAGATGTAAGATAGTATGATGCATTTCATATAAGGACTCCATGATATTAATTGTTCACGATAGGGCAAGAAGATACGAACATCTACGGGTAAGGTAAGTAAGGTTTTTACTCGGCAAAATATCGGTTGGAGTTTCCTACCATGACAACATAAAAAGTTCCATTTGTGTCTACATCACACGACAGACTGTGTTGTTATGCGACCAAACAGGTATTTTCCAAGCGCAACTTAGTCATAGCACACCTAAATAGGCTAGTGCGTAGGTGTGTTGCTAAGCGACCACTATCCTTGTCGATTGTCGAGTACTTTCAAACGGAGATGATTGCAACATTCAGGGAGTTCGCAAAAGTTAATGCTGCTACAAGTTATCGGCCCACAGACGTTTGCTAGTTTATTAGTAGACTTTAAAATGATGTCTAAGGCTTTACTATGTTCTGAAATATATTGTCAATGTATCTTGCCACGGTCCTAGCATGATTTCATTACGTTCCTACTGTGACACATTAGACATACCGAGTTCTTAACAGAGCAGTAATTGATCTTACCACCACGCTGACCCATGCTTTGCTTTGTTGGGGAAAAGGATCATGGTACGTGTTTGAACTACACCGATGATATTAGAGTTGATTTTCATTTAAGGAGGTTCATTATGCATACAATAAGCAATCATGATATGGAGATCACCCAAAAAGTAAAAATTACGTAATTTATAATAATATACCTCCTTCGATATTTTTGCATACATAGAAACCTCAAAATATATAGTTCATAATATACATTTCGGCATCTTTTCTGTTTGGTTGATTTATACAAGTCATTATTTTCAGTGTGATAAAATTGAGTGTGATAAATGATTGATTTTTTAATGGAAAACGAACTACCTTGTGAATTGAGGTTCATTAGATGAATTAGAACGGACTTGAAGTGACATTTTATTGTGGGTAAAGATAACCGGTAAGCCAGCTGCTACTACACCTGAATTACAAATAAGTCTGGTAAAAACGCTATATCTGGTAAAAAGAACGCGAAGCTCTTTGCAGATGGCCTTAGGTCAACTTGACTAAAACATAGCTGACATCTTTTCGTTTTCTGAGTATTTCAATAATTGTATAAATATTGTTAGTTATTTATTTTATGTCATAATTTGAGTAGCTTGATGAGCTGAGCACATAAAATAAGATTATTGGACACTTTTGTAGCAATTTTTTCAAGATTTGCATGCATTGTTTGGAAAATGTGGTTTTACATTTTGTTTAATGTCTTTTGCAAATTCCATGGAGAAAATCTTGTAAACTATTCAATTGTAACCATTCAGTATGGTATTGACAGTTTTCTTGAGACGAGCGGAACTAGCCACATCTGTAGAGAACACTTGGCAGTTTTCTTACTCATTGCGTTGAGTCTGTTTGTTACACTATCATGTCTAAATAGCCGAAACAATTTTGATGAGTTAGGTTAGACTCACAGGAGTACCCTGGAGGTTACTTTTATTTTTTAAATGAAAAAGGATGTGTATTTTTACTTCTTATAAATATAGATTTAATGTATATTAACGTGAGCGAGGCCTAGAGCAGATAATATATTTAAAAATAGTTTTACGAATTTGGATGTTAGCGGCAGCCAAGATAAATTTCTTTAGATCTCTCACATCCCAAATTTATTGTATGTATTTTTAACAACATAGCCCAATGAGATTAAAATAATTTAAGCCTGACATATTTATTATACACGCACAGCCCATATTATACATAACTACATCATCATCACCATCATAAGCCTGTTGCAGACCATTGCTGGACATAGGCCTGCCATTGCATGCCATCGAACCCAATCCTCTGTCTGGCGCATCCATCCACTGCCTATGTGTTATTCCATGACCTGAAGTACCTACATATCAAAATTCATCCAAATCTAGCTGCGCCCCGCGGTTTTACCCGCGTGGTGATGATTGATGATGAAAAGTAGCCTATGTGTTATTCCAGGACCTGAAGTATCTACATACCATATTTCATCCAAATCTAGCTGCGCTCCGTGGTTTTACCCGCGTGGGGTAAAACGTTACTGCCATATCAGCTTTTATTTTTTTGGGTTAGATTTTGACGTGACTCCAAATGGGTAAATCGGAAACCTTTATTTTCAGATATGTATTTAAATTAAGGTCAGCCGTATGCCTAGACCATGCCATACATACACAAATGTTAGGTTAAAAAAACATGTTAGTAATGTAAATATGTGATATGTTAAAAAAAGAATGGTATGGTGCAAAAAAAAACGTCTTATATCAATAAAGTAGGTTATTTATGAAGGGGTTACCTTATGTGAGGGATGCCAATGCCCCCTTGGAGCATCTTATACACTCTGCTCTCATAGAGGAGTTGTGGGTGTCGCGCCTTTATAGATTCAACCTTTACTGCTACTTCCTGCAACAAATCATAAGAGTTTTAAGAATGTTTATTTTCACAAAGATTGCAAAGTCGGTCGTTCCGCAGAGCGGGGGTTACACACAGGCAGGTTAGTTCTGCGATTCACGCTCTAGTTGAGCAACACATGAGAGACAACTTCTAAGAAATGTTTTGCTTATTGTAGTCCTGTTGAAATGTTAAGGGCTGGTTGTGACTGTACGATGCGCGCTATCAAATCTGTGGTTGTACTATAGATCGATTTTAATTTTGTGGGCTTGATTGGCATGGTTAGCAATTAAAACTTTAGATCAAAGAAAATATCTTCTTTGTGAAGTGAATGTTAACCATAACTATTAAACAATTTATATTTCTTCTTCTTCTTCATAGTCGCCACACTCTTGACAGAGTGGCTGTGGTTGTCTCATCAGAAGTGGTGGCACGCTTGACAATCTGTCGCCACTCGTCTCGCACTGCTGCCTTTCTGGCCCATTTGTGGAGTGGATCATCTAGAGTACCGCCTTCTGCATCTGACTCTTGATCCAACCATCTCGCGAGAGCCTCTTAAAATGTTGATCGAGGCTCTTTGCTATTAAGCCATTCTACAAAATGACTATCAGGACAATGATCGTCAAGTCAACATCCCACATACTGGTTACCTTGTGGGCTAAATCAAGGTACTTGCTGAGTTTGTCCTTCTCAGCCTTTACGAGGTTCTCATCTTGTGGGATGGTGATGTCAATGACACTGCACAGAGTTGGGACCAGTCGACCAAAATTATATCAGGCTTATTGGCAACAATAGTCCTGTCCGTGATAATAGAGCGGTCCCAATAGAGCAACACAACCATTCTCAAGAACTGGAGCTGGTGTGTACTTATAGTACGGCACAACATGATTGGCACAACTCGGGTTCAACAAAGCCATCTCAAATTGCAATTATTATTATGCAGACATGCCACAGCTGAAATAATAATACCTCTTCCATAAGAAGGGTTCCAGATCCATCACTACAAGATTTTTATTGATTCTAATAAATGCACAGAACTTAGCTACCAACAAATGAGGTCAAAGAAAGCTAGACATAAAGACTGCATAAACATAGGCTGTGCAATAAGAAGTCTATGTTTGTGTTTTATAAGAAAGTCACACAGATCTAACAAATATATATTTTTTTTTGTGTTTTTGTCATCTTAAATCATGGCTTTTGAGGCTTTTAGTAAAATTTTAAAAGAGCATGCACTTAACACTTCAAGCAAGATGGCAGTACAGGGCTCATCACCATATGAGCCTTATTCTTATAATCAACAAGAAGGTGGGAAAATTATTTCAGGTTAGCCTTGGGACCATACTGGACCTGAGTAGTATCTAACAGATCAATGGAAGCTCTTTGATCTCTCAGTTTAGTGACAGTCGACAAAGGCCTCCCCTTTGTCGACTGTCACTAAACTGAGAGATATTTTATCATCATCACATCTGCCATAGGAAATCCACTATTGGACATGCACCTCCCCCCAAGGACCGGATGAAAGCGGCCCATATCCATTATATTTCAACAACAAACATAAAGTTGGAAGACTTGTATGGTTTTTTGCAATAACATCTCTAATATTAGATGAGTTTTATTTAATTGCTGGGCAATGACAATTAATTTTAGTAGGCACCAAATAAGTGACCACTTATTTTAGTTACAACTCCCTGCAATTTTAACAAAAAGCTCTTATGTTAGTGTTATTATTGATAAGTGTCATTATTTTACCCAACATTGTAAGATCTATCTTATTTTTCAGCTTTATTTTAGTTGATCTCCGTCATTATGTGTTATTTTTAATCTGATAATAACTACAATCAGCTATTATCTGATAATGCACAGTACATGCTGACATAAAAGAATTTTGTGTGAAAATTTGATATGAATTGTTATTGTTAATTGCAAGACCTATAACAGTGTAAAAATTAAAAAACCACTGGTTGACCTCCGGGAGTGCCGTTATCTTTTCTGATGCTTTTCTTATATTGTACATCTGTTGCTTGGGCTACTAGACAGGTGAAAGTGATATGATACAACCTCAAAGAAATACTGGATTGTTTGATTAAGACAATACTTACACACAAACTTACTTTAACATGAATTTTAGCATAGCATAATGCAGTTATATAATATAATTGTTGTCCAAATAGTGTCTTGTATAAATATAATAATATATCAATATTATACCATTTACCTATCATATTCTAGCTAGTCTCAAAAATAATTTAGGTACCAATTAATATGTTACTGTTTGAATTATGTAAAGCTGACCAAACTGGTTTCTGCAGTAAACATGTTCCTACATGTTTGCAGATCATACATACAAATAATTTATTAATAACACCTATGTTACAAGTCAATCTCTATGTTGAAGTCAATACTAGTTCTACAAAGCAGTTTTGAAAAATTACCTAGACAAAACCCTAAGCTTTGGGGTCAGCCAAAGACACATATATTTCATAATCATTTCATGCAAGCCACCTATTTTTTAAACATAACGATATTACAATATAAAACTAGCGGAGTAAACTGCTAATCACTCAGAGAGCCAAGCAAACAATACAGTCTTCAAAACTGATTCAAATGATGTGATTTTCTATCAGATGGTAGAATTTGGTTTAACGCCTTGGGACACAAAGCGGACGGGAAATCGTACACGTGTCAATGAAAGAGGCTCGCATTTCGTGAATTATTGTCGAGAAAACGCCCAGACCGCCATTTTCACAATCAAAAATCCCGAAATACTCTATCGTCTCGACACACAACAGACTGTCTTGGGGATTCACATCTAATCAAAAATCAATTACAGCAATATGAATTACCTCGCCTCCATAAACATTTATTGCCAAATAAAGGTCTCCAAAGCTTCCACCTCCAATTTTCCGCACAATGTTGTATTTTTCAGCTACAACTATATTTTTTCGACCTAAAAACATGTCTGCAAAGGCAGCCATTTTCTTTTATGTTCATCAGTCGTTGTTACAAAAGTTTATTGATGTCCCATCACACCGAGCAGAGTTTTAATCACAGCACATTTACAATAAAGTGATTTGAAAATATTCGAAAACACTTTATGTTGTTAGAACTCTACAAAAACTCACTGAAAACCATAATAATCAGATAGTCAAAAATGTCGTCAACCTCAAGTCAAGTGACGTCACAATGACAGTGTGACCAGTAAAAAGATAACGAAAATACCTACTACGACCAGAAAAAATATAAAATAATACGAAGATGAGACAAAATATCGGGAAGATTCCATTCGATCTAAAAAAAACAATCGTAGGTCTAATCTAAACAAGCCAGAATATAAATACCTATTAAGCTAAGCCTAAGCAAGCCAGAATATAAAATTTACTAACCCCAAAATACAGAAGGAATGCACAGTTACTGTATAGTGCAATAAAATATTTATTATCATATATACACCTTTCAACCACTCAGTTTACAGGAAAATAGATCTTTTGGAAAGATGTTACCAAAATATAACACATACACTATTACGAGTAGGAAAACAGGCTCTATTATGATATAATATGATTGTTTCCCTAATGTACAATATGTATACTTATAAGCCAGATAAATTTCACATTGATATCAAGTCTGAGGGATTAAAATAACTCTTTTGGAGATATATACTTTATTTATTGAGAAAAACTAGACTTGTATCAAGTGACACTTATTACCACAGTTCAAATCTGACATTATAGATACAAACAATGATACATTAAAACCTACTTACTTTAGTGGCCAGTTCTTATACACATTATTAACATGTCGCAAAGGGAAACTATTGTCTAAATGTGCTCTAATGTACTCATGAAAATTTAATCAAAATATTAAAATTTTCATTGGCCCAGGGACAAATTGAACTGAAACTCAAAACTGTAATGATAACTAGGACAACCGTGACAAAGAGATTTTATAGTTTTAATATGTAATAGATGGTTATTTAATTGCTTTTAAGATGGCAATACCAACACTGACTTATTTGTGCTACATGAACTGATCAATCTTTAATAATCACATAATCAACAAATACAGAGCATTTGGTAATCATGTAAACACATTATTGAAAGCATGCTAGGGATGTCCCTAGCAAATACATCACAGCATAGCGATGTCGCTATGCTGTGAGTAACACTACTTTAAAAAATTGAAAAGTTTGGACAGATGTATGTTTATTAATCACACCAGATATGCAGAAAAGATCAGGATGTAATTCGGCAGAGATAGCTTATAGTTATTATAGTATATAGACTAGGGTAAATTGTAGTCCACGTATGAAAATATAAGGTGCAGCTAGTATGTAAATAAATAGATAATGGAGTAAGTTTAGCATGTTGTCTTCAACAATTGTCAACAAACAGAGAACAACTTTTTCTAGGAAAAAGTCATGACACAGGTTGACATTTATTGGCTAGTTTTAACCAATTAAATATGTATTTTAGGAAAAAATCCTTTTAGGGCACTGTACAAAATATTCTATAAAAATGATCATCTCAATGTGCCATACATAGAGGCAATCATGCATGTATTGATTGACATACTTAAATAAAAAGAAATTATGTTGGTCTAGTGGTAAAAATCTAAAGATAAAATGAGAAGGTATTAATATTCACAGTATATTATCTGTTTAAACACAAAGTATAAGTACCTACTTAATATCACTCACAGACATCTTTTCTACTTTATATGTGATATAACTCTAAGGATTATTTACAAACAATTGATAAATTTAATCCTTTCTTATTCTATTTATTTATTCTGATAGTAATTCTTGTTTTTGACTAATTTTGCAGAAATAGAAACCTGTAAATATACAGTTATTTTTACTTTTCAGCAGCTTTACTGTTTGGTGGATCTATATATTATGATTGCCTTTTTATGAAAACGGACCACTTTAAGCACAAAAACTATAAACAAGTGACTGAAATTGTTATAACACCACATCAATGCACATAAAATATCTATTTCAACAATGCTATGTAGCAATTGAGCTAGATTGACTTGTGTTGCAACACAGAAATATTAGCCTTTGACCCAATCAACTTTAGGATGATCGGCAATACACCAGGATACTTATGGTTTTCCATCACATTTCATCATAGAAATGTCAGCATGAGCAATGATGAGGTTACTAGCATAATTTCTTTAAATAATGTCTTTAAACAGCATGTTTAATAGTAGGTCAATCTTATAATCCCAGTATCGATTAGTCATGCAATCTCTGACGACCCTGAAGATATATATTAGATGTCGAATTATGTAGGTAGCCACTGTTCCGCAACAAAGATACGTCACAAAAATGTCACATTTCACCTGAAAATCGCGGAAGAATCTGCGGCAATGAAGATGCTAAAGCTTCAGAAACGACTAAGCATGGAAAATAAAGCAAATACAACACATTATTTACCTCGCCATTTGCGATGTTGATCGCTAAATATATGTCACCGAAGGATCCACCACCGATTTTCTTTTGCACCTTGTATTTTCCAGTAATCAATATTTCCTTCCGCGAACTCATAAAGTTCGACATGGTGATGGATTATAGTAAAATAGTCCCGTATATAGTATAATCTAACAATATAATGCACAAATTACGCACTTTTGGAATAGAGATATTGTAAAAATCCACGGGCTACATTTTACGAAACTGACTGAATGAAATGAATGATGGAGGATGTGTTTCGTTCGAAAAGTAAGGCACGCGTTGTCTATTGTACACGTTACGACTTACGATGAATCTTCTAGTATTTCAATTTTTGACATTAAAAATGTGCTGTACTAAACTACAGAATTTGGAAACAATATATTTTGCTACTTATTTTATCACGATCAACTTTAGAATATGGAATGTGAAAAATACTAGAATCAACGTCAAACTACATAAATTTCTAAACAGAACTGTATCACGACTACTATTGCCAATTTAGAAAAGTATATACTAAAATTTACTATTTGGTAGAAATACAAAAAAATGCTTACACGTGACCATGAGCGTACACCCGCCATAGTAAGGTAAGGTTCCATAACAAAAAAACATGGAATATAAAGAATGCAGCGATCTTCATTATCTAATTAAAGTTTGTAATACGTAATCATGGCAAGGAGCAATCGAACCGGCGAAAATATGCTAACAGAGGTAGTCTCGACCCCAAACGCTTCAATGTAACCATTTGTGTCATTGGTGTCGAGACAATGGGCCTCTGGGGATCAGGGGTGCAAGTACTTCCGTACTTGCACTGCTGATAGTAAGGCCCCTTTTCACGATCGCGTAGGTCGTCTAATTTGACATTTCAAATCGTGAAAAAGGTTTTGTCGATTTTTATCGAATATAACGAGGATCCTGTATTTTCGCGAATTAGACGAATCGATTTCACGAGATTGGAATCAAGGTCGATAAAATTAAGCTATAAGCTATAAAGTATCAATATGAAATGGGTGGGATTAACGGCTATTAAACTAAGTTACGTATGACTTTTATGCCATCATGCGAAAAAGAGTCGCATCGTTGATGCACCGCATGCGCGGCAGCACCAACAGTCTTCTGACCGTCGTATCTGATGACATATACTTTTGAGTAGCTGCCAACCAATTCCTTTATATATTTTGGTATATGGGGCATTGGTTGGCAGCTCTTGGGCCTATCTCAAGGCTGGTAACCAAGTAGAATTAAATTGTTATTACTAACATAGTTATAAGTATTCTGTACAACTAACACACAATATGGACTAAGCTATGGTCTGAAATAAAGTTTTATTTATTTATTTAAGCCCAACTTATCTCACGGTGAGTCAGCCGTCGCGGGAGGGCTAGCGACACTAAAGTTACCCCACCTTGGGGGTAAAATTGAAGAATGGGTAGCATTTTAGAATATCCCGATAGCCAAGTACCACCACGGTGCCCTGGTGTAAGAATAGTACTCCCCCATCTTTTCCCGTGAGTCCCGTAAGAGTCGGCTAAGGGATCACGTACCAGAAGTTGGGTAGCAGCGCCTTCTGAGGATCGGAAATCATACTGCGCTCGCCAACCCGCCTGCCAAGCTTGGCAAGAATTGGCAAATCCCCCCTATATGGTGGAGACATATGTCCAGCAGTGGATGTCCATCTGCTGAGAAGTAAGTAAGTAAGAATATGTTTACCTCGCTGGTGGACTCCAAGACGGACTTGACGCCGTATGGCATATCTTTTATCAACTATGGGTACACCTTAAGGTGGAGGACGACCTTTACACAATGGCGTGGGAGATACCTCCCGTTATCAAAACGTTCGGCTGTTAGCCGACACACATGTAGCGCAGATCTTAGGCTTGCCTAGGATGAGAACCCGAGCCCACCTTAGGCAACAGTTATTGACGCCGATTACTGCGGCAAGTAACTCCCTTTGCATATTGGGCCTACCAATCGAGGAGTGATATTTCCTGCTGATGCACATTGTGCTCGGCAAGTTACCGGCGGAGTTGCGATCCCGATTCGAGCGGGAATCGGGAGGGGAGCAACAGGGGGGAGGCGTCCGTGCTTCTCAAATTCTCCGACTTGGTGCGCTTCCTGGAGTGGGAAGACAAGGTTGCGAAAACGGCGCCGGAGGCGACGACGTCGAGTGCGCAGGGTGCACCTACGCCAGCCCCTCGTGGCGAGAGGGGGGCAATAGTAAACCAGTGCAGTGAAGACGCAGGGAAGCGTGGCTCAGGCTCCTATGGTGCAGTCCTCTGCACTATGGGCATGGCACTATTGTGCCGGCTCCCCCGGGCCACGGGCCAGGGCCACGGGCATGGCCCTCTACGTGCATGTGGGAAAAATTGTGCAAGGTATTTGCATCTCAAGGACTGCCAGAAGTTCTAGTGTCAGACAATGGTAGAGCTTTCTAGTTAGAGGAGTTAAACACATTTTTAAAGAATAAAACATATATATTTGCCTCAATACAACCCAGCAACTAATTGGCAAGTAGAGGGTGATTGAATCATTTAAAAACAAGCTGAAAAAGTGGGAATTCTCTTAGATTCCCTGGGCTGAGAGTTAAGCAAAAGTTTTGTTCCACTTGAGAACAGTACCAAATAATTCAACCAATAAGACTCCAGTGAAGGTGTTATGGACGGAAGTTCAAAACTGCCTTGTCCGCTACATCCTCAAAATATGCCATCAAGAGCCAATTGGAAAGAGTACCACAAAACCCACCATTAGCATTACTTACTGTATTACCTGCTGGGGTGGTACCCTGCAAACTTCCTTAATCCTGTCGGAAAGAGACAGTTTGGGTTTCTCACTAGAGTTGTGTGCAAGTTTAGAAGTCTTATCCATTCGAAAGCTTTTCATTCTGCGAGTGATTCTACATTTGCACTCTATACAAATTCCAGGGGCTTTAAGTACTCAAACAAAATGGAGCAAATATATGGTATTTGTTTCAACTCATTCAGAAATTTTGTCTCCTGTAAAAGTATTAGTGCTTTTTGGGTAAATATGTCTACATAAAGTAAATCGTCAACCATAAATTTACATGATAAAAATCACAAATGTAAACCAAAAGTTATGAAGTGGCTTGTCAAGGCAGAAAAAATAATTAAAACTATTAAATAAACTTTTTCAAGATGACTAAAGCCATGATGAAAATAAACAAATATCTACATAATAATGACAAGAAGTATTTCAGATGTTAAATTTGATGGACCACATGCTTTGAACTACTGATGCTCAACAAAAATAGAAAATGATGACAATAACTTATTGTTAATGGTTTATTATGAATCTAATAATAATAACACAGCGCTCAGCTAAAATCATTTTATTGACTACAATCAGCTAACTATAATTATATTTAAATCTGAGAACATTTACTAGTAAGTACTAGAAGATATTTAGATTTTTATAGTTATACACTTCTAATAATAACACGGATATACAACTTAAAAGAATTAAAAACTTATTATTCATACTTCAAACAGAAATATTCACTTTTTTGTTTATTTCATATGTTGCTTATTCCACATTTTTCATAGGTATTTAAGTCAAGCCTGCAGGAAGGTGTAATTGAACAAGTAAGATAATATTCAGAAAACTCAAGATGTTTCGCAATGTAGGTCTTTGCAATTTAACAATCACCCACAAAATAGGTACGCAATATCTGAACGTGTACACTAGTCCCTGCTCACAGGCGACTTGAGGTCGATGGTTTTACTTAAATCACCCTGTTTAGAGTGTTTAGTACACAAGGCATACCACGTACCTCTCCGTTAGAGTTATTTACCCCCAAATATATGTCTCCGAACGAACCTCCACCTATTTTTCTCAATATCCGGTATTTCGAAGCGACTACCAGCTCCCGTCGGTAAGATAGCATTTGTTGGAACGACAGCATGTCGTTTTATATTTGTTTGTACACAGTTTTAATTTTTTTTATTATTTCGACACAATACAATACCAAAACACTAGACAAAACACTCTAACCCCTCTGACCGACACAATATATAGTACTCTTTGGACCGACACGCGAAATACGAACGTCGAACAGCTGGCTGCCTGTACCACCAGCTATAAAACTTTAAAAAAATACTTTTGCTACAACATGTTCAATTTTAGTGAAGGTTAAGTGGTAGGAATTGCCATAAGTTTATCTAATACGACATAATACTATATTTTATTTTCAAGCTATATATTATGCACTAGGTCAAGTAGATTTAGTTGCAGAATTAATATAATTTTAGATATTTTATGAAAAAAGACGGTTGGTGCCAGCCACAGAGCAAAGTTGATTTAGATACTATACAAATGTTTCGTGTCTTAAAATCATATATAATCTGAGAAAAACTATTTTAGGACGCGATTTTACCAATGGCTTTAGGTTGGCCCAACCCAATTATCCGAGATTTTCGCCTGATCCTCGAATTAAAACACAAATTTGCAGGCTATTATCAGCCGAAAATCTCGGTTAATTTGTATGGTGTAAGACGGCCTCAACCCTTCACTCACGTGTTTCCCACAATCGTAAACTGGGAATAAAGCTAATTTATGAAGTATTAGCGGCCCGCTCCGGCTTCGCACGGGTATAACAGTATTTCTCCACTATTTAATGGATATTATTATACATATAAACCTTCCTCTTCAATCACTCTATCTATTAAAAAAACACATCAAAATCCGTTGCGTATTTTTAAAGATTTAAGCATACATATGGATATAGGGACAGAGAAAGCAACTATGTTTTATACTATGTAGTGAAGTGAATGAAGATGTGACAGTTGATATTGGAATTTACATCATTGTTATCCTTTGCTTGTATAGCTAATTAATTAAGATCCATTCTATTTTACTTAACCAACCTTTTACGTAACCGGTATACTCTGCCAACAGTGAAATTATGGTGATTTTATTTTTAGCCTATAACCTATGTAAAGAAAGAAATGACTTTAAATTAAAATACACTAATAACATGTTTAGTTTAGTGGCCTAGAAGGCCTTTGAATCTATTTAGACGTGGAAGGTGCTAGTGCTGTCGAGCGGTGCCGTATTGACCATCGGCATATCGAAGTGGTTGTACAATAACGGCACCATGTCAGTCCGAATAAAAATTCGAAGGCAATTCCTTTGCGAACGGCGTGCAACAGGATGGACGATGTCTCCCGAAACTGTTTACGGTTGAAGACGTCTTTTAGCTCTTGGAATGGCAAGGATTGAGATTATAATCTACAACGAGAACCTTCTTTTCTGACGATATTGTGGCTTTGTGGCCATGACAGAATCGATAGAATACCTCAGCACGATGGACTAATTATTTTAGTGGCTAGAAAGCCACTAAATAAATGAGGACAAATCCCCACCCCAATAGCAATCGGGAACTCCATTCTCAAAGTTGTAGACAAATATCTACCTATGGATCAACAGTCAAACAAACAGGTCCATTTTCGCGAAATTTCGCAACTTCTTCTCGTTCAAAGTACCACAAAGCCTGAAAACAAAATACTTCGACCGGTGTGTGTAGGTGCAGATTTCCGGTACAGGTAACTTGTCCTTAGCCTTTTTTGTAGTTTCTGGGTCTAGCGAAAATTGCATTATGTACTTTTGAAAACTCGGAGCTCCATAAACCTTAACTACCTTAACATTGGGATGGGATGGATAAACACACTACCCACCATAAAAAATGGACTAACACTACTGGAATGGAAGGATATCACCAAAGTGGCTATACTATGCTGGCGTGCAGATGAAAGAAAAGACTTATTCTGTAATAAGGATTTATTACTTATACCTTTACATACTACGCAATGCAATGCAACATTAATATGCTTATAAATTTAATTTTAGGTGAATAAATAAAATAAAATAAAATAAAAAAATAAAGAAAAATAACGTGATCATGGTAAATTTGTAAAATGATAATTATCATACAATATTTTTGATTAAAACCATCTATAAAATGCATTTCTCCTTAAACTATTATTGTGGCGTGTTATCACTAAATAACATTGAATATAAATTGTTAAGGCATTTTCTATCGTACCAAGCTAGCAAATTTTTCCTACGATTTTTCTAAACTTCCCTATACACTTAGTACAAAGAACTATAAAGAACTACCATTCGAATGATATCTGGATATTATATATTATAATACTTGTCGAACCAAAATACCACATGTCAAAATATGATTTTAATACGATTGAAATCAATTTTACACAAATTGATTGCAGTCAACAAATTTATATTTTAAAAAAATCTGAAATGAAAACCCTGCTTTTAAATGACTTATTAAAAAACTACCAATAAAGTAACAATTTCCATAATAGGGTAGCACAGTGTCGACTGTCAAAATTACGGTCTTATTCTAGCGAATGGGATTTATTCTGCTTAATCTATGTTTTATTTAGGGTGCGGGCATACACTTGAGACGTTCAAACGCTGCTTTTTCGAGAGCTTCACGGTGGTCGGGATGAGATATTTTGATGAGTTCGTAGGCGCGTTGTCTGAGAGTTTTTCCAAAGAGATATGCGATCCCTTGCTCCGTAACGACGTAATTTACGTGAGCGCGAGTAGTCACCACTCCAGCACCTGCCAAGAATAATAATTTAATATTATCATTGAATGAGACTACGGTACGATAATGAGAAGCAATGCTATCGTCGCTTTTCATAAGTCAGAGTACCTAGCGGTGGTAGTCAGGGACAGGGTTAACAACCAGGGTGCAAGTTCTCTTATTTAATAAGACAAGTAATCTTTAAACAAGGCAATAGTATTTCTAATCGATGTAAAGAATGAATAACTGACTGACTGACTGAATGTAAAGATTGCAGAAGATGCACACCTTTTGCACGCAAGGGTTTTGAAGCAATCGGCATTTGTCGTGTTGTTTATTTTTGTACCTTGGGTCTGACACTTTACGTTATAAAATCTTAATAATGATTCCCGAGCCTTTCTTTATTATTATGCCTTGCAACTAAACAATTTTAAACATGGAATGGAACTTGTTGCCTGAGTACTATCTAGTACAATCCTGGAATCTTAGTCACGAATGAATAGGTACCTTCCAGGCTTGCATCCTACATCTTAAACCGCATCATTACTTAACATCAGGTTAGATAGTAGTCAAACGGTAATTTATAAAACAACTTTTAATTGATAAAATCTCATTTAATTTATTTGTGTCGATCCCAACATTGACTTAAGACGAATGCCATAGTCAACCCGACACCTGACACCACAATCAATGAACCATATTTGTAATGCATTATGTGTTTTCACAACATAATGCATTTATGTTGTGAAAACAACATAAATGTATTAATTTTACGCTATATATTTTTAAACTTGTTTCATTTGTGTTGTTGTGTTGTTTGTGTTCAAGTGAGACATTATTTTTGTATGGGCCTTTATATAATTTATGCATAGTCACTCGTGATACACCAATTTACCAATAATTTATCATAAACTCAATAAGAACTATCTTATTTTAACCCATTTATGTTTTAATGCGAGTATACAACATAACTTTGTACTACTACCATTGTGGCGCCAGTAAGAAAAGCTACTGATTTTCATTCTGACTTATTCATTTATATCACTAACACAATTACTATAAAATCGTAATTATATAAATTAATTACAGCTCTCATGGAAATTTACTTTATTCTGAAAAGTAACATTTTTTAACATTCACAGTGGGTACAGCTAACGAATGGAACTCATTGCCTAAATCTGTATTTCCACAAAAATACAACCTGTGTTTCATCGAGTCACGAGTGAATAAGTATGGTATCTTCTAGGCAGGCGTGCTCCATCATAGACCGCATCATCACTTAACATCAAGTGAGATAGTGGCCAAACGCCTGCCTTATCCCAATAAAAAACTTATATAAATAATGTACATTTTCGTACATGTACCTCATTTAATTACGATTTAGCAATATGGCTTTTTTTACTTAATTTGCTAAAATGAGTATAAAATAAAAAAATATCAACCTAATCTGTACAACTGACATGGTACAGATTTGTAATCTGTATGAAAATATATGTTTAATAATGCTGTGTATTCCATTATACAAATTGTTTACCAGGTTTGAGCGTAGGCACGATCTTGGAGACTCCTTTCTTTGTCTGGGAGACGATAGCAATGATCGGCTTCCCCTTGCCGTCGATCGCCTCGGCGGCGCCTCTAATGAAGTCCACCTGCCCGCCGAAACCCGAGTACATGCGGGTACCTGAATAATAAGACATAAAGGATTAAAAACATTGGATACAGAGGAAGGGCTAAGGGGTCCAAGTAAGAAAGCATCTGAATCCACGATTGAATATTTTAAAAAAACTTTATGGATTTAGCGTTTGACCTAGAAAGTTTACTAGTTCTCAAGGAATGCTGACATGTTCACACTGTGTGTTTGGTGACATTTTTCAAAGTTGAGGGTGGTAGCTAGCCAGGTAGGTACTCAAAAGTACCTTACCACCATTTTGGGAATTCGATGACAGTGTTCCATGTTATGTGTGTTTTATAGTTCATATAGAACATAAAACCATCCCCCGTTCACAAAAGTAACAGCAAAAATCCTTCCCACAGCTGGGTCAAGCCCCACTAGGTACAAATTTTCAAAGAAATGTTTTATACAATAAATATATCTACCAATACTTCTGGAGTTCACATTAAAATACTGGACACCAGGCTAGAAACATGAGCGTGTTGTTTAAATTCTTGGGCTCGTCCGCGTTCACTGGAACAGTTATTTTACTTCTTCATTGCTATAATTTGCGACTGACGCATCAATCGATCCTAATGGATGAGTCTAGGCAGATTGCCCGGTAAATTGAAATAAGGTTGAAAACAGGGTATCAATATTCTACATTGCCCATAGATTGTGAATGAATTGCTGTTTTTGCTACCTTTCCTATCAGACTTGAAGTATAGTAAGTAAGGGATGCACAGATCTTATATTTTACCGCAATGCCTACAATGCAAACGAGATGCAATGGTGATTTTAGAGGAGAGTTTATTTATGATTATATTTGAATTTCTATTGCATTGTTTATGAATTACTTGTCTTAAAAAATATAGAGAATTGACACCCTGAAGGCAGTCAACCTTTGTCTATTACTCATTGATATAGATTATATATATATCAGATACTCACCGATAGAATCAGAGCAGACTTGTCCGGTGAGATCCACTTCCATGCAAGAGTTGATAGCGGTCATATTCGGTTGAAGGGAAATTATGTGAGTGTTGTTCACATAGTCGATTTCCAGCATTTCTGTTAATGAAAAACAGCTATTTGGCAGAAAGACACAACCGGGTATAGTATAAAAAAATGGTTAATCCTGGAGATATTCTTAAGGGTAATAGAGCAAAATATTTCAATTATTGCATTGCCATTGGTCCTTGATAGTGCAAAGTTTCAACTTAATCAAGACGGTTTGAAGGGGATGAAAATCACGTCCAGATTCCGTTACATATGCGAAGCTGATAAAAGTGAGTTGAATAAAAAAACGTGTTAATAAAAATCTGTTTTATTTTACCATTTTTTTTTTTTTTTGGCTTCTTGTGCATTTCTGTTATTAGCGCACTGAGCATTAAACTATTTAAAATCACTCAGGAGAAGTGGCTTGTCGTAATAGCCGTGGACTGATTAGTTGTGTTTGTGTGTCCGAAAGCTAGTGTGTATGTTTGATACTTCTTCACGCTCAAACGGCTACACCGATGTTGATGAAATTTGGTATGAAAATAGTTTAAACCCTGGATTAACACATAGGCTAATTTTGTCCCGGAAAAAATACCGGTCGCGTGGGATAATTGAGGTGGCGAGAAAACAGTAATCCACGCGAGTGAATTCGCGGGGCACTGTTAGTAAATAAATAAAATTCAAAATAATCTTAGCTAGTTTGAGTGACTAAGAGATCGTTTATAAAAAGTTAATTTTTAGTTTACTACGGTTTGTAAGAGCCAGGTCAAGAGTACTCTAAACCGACGCTCTAGTATGAAAGGTTTGATGAGCGTAGATGAAGCGAAGAAAGTGTCTCGGGATCGTAGCAATTAGGAAGGCTGTGGTCTCTGCCTACCGCTACGAGAAAGAGGCGTGAATGTATGTATGTACGGATTGTACTTTTATAAAAAGGCTCCAAGTCAACATAAAGTGGATTAACAATTACACTCACCAATGAACGGGTTGTTGTCAACGAAGTCGTACAGTTGTCTGTTGCCGACGAGAAAACTGCCAACGATGCGACCTCGGTGCATTTTCTTCCTGCAATTATTACGAGACTTATTTATAGAATTTTGAAGTGATGGTAGCTTAGCGGGTGGAGCATCGACTGTCAACTTGATGGACGCTAGTTCGAACTTTACCATTGACTTGAGAAGAAGGTAGGCTGGTATGCAAAAAACCTAAAATCCTTCATCGAAATAGTTGCAGGAAAGCGGAGACCTAAGTGTAGATGAAAATCTTGGTTGCGGAACACCCGGGAATGGACCGGGATTACACGCTGCTGAGTTGTTCCGCCTGGCGAGAGACAAATTGAAGTAAGGTTAGCTGACTGCCAAGCTTTGGAGAGTGACCTTAAGAAGCAGAAAAACGGCTTAAGCTTCGTGAATGCAACACCATTATCAAATTCACAGCATAGTTGCCGTGTATGCTCTACCAAATACAAACAACACTATTTTTTCAAACGAACTACAAATTATTTAAATCGACCGGTCGACTGCCCTCAATTAGTTTTACTTTGTTCAATTCATCTTCTAATACACATAATGAATTTATTTCCATAACTTAACCATAACAGCAATAAAGTAGTTAACAGAATTTTATGTGCGAACGCATTTATTTGGGGATTGGCCATACATGTTGTATTATCACTAAGATAATTGTATCACTGATGGCTAAAAAAAGACATCTTACACGAATGTCTGAAACGTCAGCGTTAACCCGATACGATAACAAACATGAGTGTAGCCAGTATTATTCTCTTATAATTGTATCACTGTTTGCTTTCCAAATGAAATAAATATATTAGTCCAAATACAAGATTAACTAACTTGTTGTTAGTGATGCACCCGCGCTTGACGAGGTCGATGACCCCTACGCTGAACATCTCCGAGTGTATCCCGAGGTCCTTGTGCCCCTTCAGCGCCGACAGCACGGCGTCCGGGATGCTGCCGATACCTGTCACACGACATACATCACAAGCTGTAGTAACGAGGAGTTACTATTACACACTTATTTCTAACAAGTGACTTCATTTGAAATATAGGTACAAAACCGACTTCGACTGCTAATAATCAATTTTTCGAATTTTGTTGAGTTTTCAAAAATCACTCGACCGATTTCGCTAAAATTTAATAAAAAAATAATTATCAAAATCGGTTTAGTCGTCTTCGAATATTCGATGAACAAAAATAAAAAAAGATTCTAAAGAACTGAAAACTTCTTTTTTGGGAGTCGGTTAAAAACAGAATGGGCATTTTCTGCTCTACACTTTCAGTCAGTCTTACAGCTCGTAGTCCTAAAGGGTGCGCTCTATACCATTAAATGTTGCGTCCTTGCACAACCATGAATAGTTTTTACATCAACAGCAGATCAGATGTGGAATAGGAGTAATGCCTGATTGGATATTATGTGTAGGTATTTATTATCTGTGATTTTGATTTATATAGTCTATGGGTAGCGCAAGTGATCTGGTTTCAATGGAGTGTTTTAGAAATCTTTTTTAATTGCATTAAAAAAGAATAATAAACGTGAGAATAGCTTTCAGTGCGAAGTATTAATTTAAACATACACAACAACAAACAAAATCATTGCTTAAGGGATCTATATGCACCAATTCCAAGATAGGAGGTAGGAGTAGTGATATTGTATTCATATACTTCTGCATTGTATATAGGTGACTTAAAAGAAGAAGAGTTCCTTATAATACTTTAATTCGAGTATACTCCTAATTTTTTTTTTAAATATTGGAAGCTTGCGTATGACCACTGTCTCACCTGATGTTAAATGACGACACGGACTAAGATGTAGCCCGCAAGACTAGAGAGTACTTATTCATTGGTGAATTGTAGACTCCATAATTTTACCTCTTGTGAAACACACTCAGGCAATGAGTTTCACTCCTTTATAGTAAGCACTAAGGAAATTCAAGAAAAACTCTTAGTACACGTTTATTATAGGCGTTGTATAATATACAAAGGGCACCTTTTTCTGTAAACTCTTATGTTTGTTTCGCATTAAAAGTACATTTGTAGTGTATAACCGACCCATCTGCAGTGTAGCTCCATCGGAGACGAGATGGTCTCCGATGAGTTGTCCGATCTTGGCTTCCTCCTCGGAGCCCGGCTTCCCCCCATGGTCGGGCAGCGGCGTGTTGTCCTCTACCGCGTAGTCGATGTGTGACACGTGGATGATTGCGTCGCCGAATGTGCGCGGCATCTGCGGGTTCACCTGCGCTGGAATACGATTACCAAATAATGTAATTTTTATATACACACCCAGACGGACTGCCGGGATTCAAAACCCAGGGTCCCGAAATGGATATAAAATTATTGAATTCTTCTCTCAGCCATGTGCGTCCACTGCTGGACATATGCCTCCCCCATATAGGGGGGATTTGCCAATACTCGCCACGTTTGGCACGCGGGTTGGCGAGCGCAGTATGATTTACAATCCTCAGAAGGCGCTCCTGCCCACCTTCTGGTACGTGAACCCTCTTACGGCACCCACGGGAAGAGATAGGGGAGTACTATTCTAGGCCGGTACCACCATGGCATTATTGAATTATATTTATTCAATTATGTTTTTACTCCTTGTAGTATTATAGGTGAAAAACGAGGTTGTTTTTAATTTCGTAACTAAGAGGTGTGTGGTGTATTACTATGTTGAAACACAGGCGATGAGCTGAGTTCGGCGACAGATACTTAACATATTACATGTGCAAAACTGTACCCATTTAAAATGTAAATGTATAATTATTTCTGAATTCATTATTTAAAATTATTAAAGTATACTAATTGTTAAAATTTAATGATTATTAATTTCTATTGATTTAATTATCATAAATTTTTTTTTTACATTAATAACAAAAACATATTTCTATTTGATTATGCAGGAACTTTCAGTACAAAATTCATGTATTTATTTATTAAAGTAACTTTTTTTTTATTATTACACTCAAAAAAGGTAATATATAAATAAAATATTTAAATTATTATGTATACCTGTTAGCCCCATCGTTTACAAGGTATTATTCAAATATTAAATAATTACCAATGATGATCTTGGAATTGACCAGAGCCGATCTGACGCAGTCTACGGAAGTGCCCAAGCTGCAGTACCCATGCTGATCAGGAGGAGAAACCTGGAAATCATCATTAGCCAGTTTTAGTAGAGTAAACCTATCCGTGTAACCCGGCTACTAACCACGGGTTGCCACATAGAATATATACATTCATATATTTTGTTCACAAATATAAAAATTAATGAATAATTAGTGGTGCTGAAATTAGTTGTATACTATTTACTTAGTCAGCCAGTTGTTAAAACATAATTTATTCTCAGAAAGACAACCCCCACATACATATCAACATAGTATTTAATTATATGTAGCCTAATAAAGTAAGATAATATGCTAAAATTACATCTGTATCATAAATATAAGCGTCGTACCGAAATTCACAGCTGCGATTTCAGACGACATTAAAGTTACTATCATTACCTAGTCTGTGACAGAAGTAGGTTAGTTGACATCATACATTCTATCCAGTCTCAAAGTACAATTAACCTGTCCTGGTGCAGCCCGATATGCCGGTACTCACAATCTACTACTTAGTACTATTTGTACTTATTATTTATCTAAGAAGATTTATTTAGTACAATTTAATTTGAGAGAACATATAAAGTAGTAGAGCATAAAGTCGAGAACACATTTGTGTGTGGATAAATCATAAACTTAGATCTTAAGACATTTAAATATTTATGAAGTATGTGTGTAAGTGAAACTTGTGTTCCAGACGTTAACGTCTGGAACACAAGTTTCACTTAGACCACGGCGAAACAGCCCGGACATACATACATACAACATGCAACGCCGGCCGTGAAAGCCTTAGAGTTTACAATTATGAAGCAAATTGTTTTTTTTTATATAAGTGATAGGAAAATGATGACACAACGCTGAGAGAAATGAAATCAATATGTTAGAATTAGCGACGCAACATTATTGTTGGAACACTAATAGCCGTCAGCTGTCAACTTGACGGTTGAAGATAATACCGTTATCAATTCATCGTGGTTTTCAGTACTCCTCTCGACTAGCTAGCACAGTTAAGATTGAATAACTGTCTCCAACGCACAGTGTATTCCAGCAGCTGTTTTTGAGGGGCCAGTAAACATTCTAGATGGCGTGATTTCTTATTCGAGCACATCGCCAATGAGTGGTCAAACGCTGATCTATTCAGATCTATAAAGTATAAAAAACAACGTGGACAGACGGTATCGTAATCAAAATTAACCGCCAGGAACTATTCTCATATATTTTTTTATAAATGTAAATGAGTACAATATTGTGGTGACGGTTACTCTTGATTACTATCATAGTACCGACTTCAACAAGTTATTTCACACTTTTGAGTGTTGAAGTCGGTTCCATTTTCGGTAAAAAAACCATATTACACCTAAATTAGGATTGTCTATTTAACAAAAGCCTTAAAATCACAAAGAACCTTACCTGGATGAGAGCAATATCGGGCTGGATGATCTTCCTGTGGAACAGCTTGGGGATGTCCTGGAGGAAGATCGGGATCGCGTCGGAACGGCCTTCGGCCACCGACTGGCGCACGTTTGCTGCCATGAACAGAGACACCGACCTGATGTACAGAGAGGAATCTTGTACACGGCAGCAGTATATGTCAAATACTAATACAATATCATAACATGAACTACAGCGCTTCTACATAACTAAAAAGCATTTTAATATTTGTTGTTAATACTTTTTTTTATATAAAATATACTACATAGATTACTACTACTATATACTATATAGTTTGACCACTCTATCACTTGATGGTCAGTGACGATGTGGTCGAAGATGTTATCACGCTAGACCTAGAATGCTCACTGGCTCTCAAGGACTGCTCTGCCTGAACACACTATGTGTTTGGTGACAGTTTTTCAAACTTGAGGGTGGTAGCTAGCCAGGCGGGTATATTCGAAAGTACCCTACCACCATGCTAGGAATTTGATAACGGTATTACCTTCACCGGAAGCTCATGCTGTTGTTGGAATCAGTGTCCGTCAGTTTGACAGGCGACGCTCCTCCCGCTGAGCTATCATCGCGTCAAGTTAAACTTTATCTCTTAATTAGGGACTCTAGTCTGTTTTTATAAATATGCGTTGACGCGGAAACTGTCACGTTTGGCCACATCTGTAATATCATTGGTGCTGATTCCTCTCAATGCGTTGACGACCTTTAGTCCGATTCAACAGAGTCCTTGGGGTCTCTGTGACTTTGAAAGGAAGAGTTTATCGTCACAAGGGATATGAATCCTGTGCTCGTGTATCTTAGGTATATTTATGTATGTATTTATACTCGTATATGCTTCTTTATTGCGACCGTATCTTTCAAATAAAGAATTAACCAAAACAGACATCTTGTAATGGATCAGACCCAGAATATACATTAAACATAACGACATTGTAAAAGGAAATTAAAAAAGTATATAAATCTAAGAGTTTTATGGTTTATTTGCATTAACATCATGGTAGGCGGCGGAACTATTCTTCAAATTTTTGAAGGAACACATTCGGCTACTAGTGATACTTGAACCCACGACTACAGAATACCGCTCTGTCGCTTGCCATCTAAGCTATAGTAGACAGGTCGATATTCTGTAGTCGTGGGTTCAAGACCAAATAGTAGCCGTATTTTTACCTTCAAAAATATGAACGCACATATATAAATCGTATACAAAGAATACGGCAAAACCTCCGGTTGTGAATTCAGCCACTAAAAATATTGTCTACCAATGTTAAATATTACAATAATTTTACATCATTTAGCAACAAGATTCATTTTCCAGTGCAATGTGATATATTCTGACAGGTTCAACCTTATCGCTATTGTGCTTTGAGTATCCAGTTATCTGAGCTATTGTGATTACACAGAATCTTTTGTCGAAACTTTTCTTTGTCGAGTGTAGATACAGAGGCGCGTCATATTCTGTTCCCGTCCCGTGCGAATAGTAGTCCAACGTCGAAACGAAGGACTATAATATTGTACCTAAATAGTTTATTCAAAATGTATGTTATATTTCTTTGTGTTGTTTACAAATTAAAGTTTATTGTATTTAAAATGATTTAAATAACGCCCTATCATGAACATTTTGCTTCTCTTCTACAAGTCACCAAACAAAAAAAGAATCATCAAAATCGATTCATAATTATTGGCGAAATGATCGTATAGCACCTGAACCTGGGCCACTGATCTTCTCTAGCGTTTCCTAGATGGCTCTTTCATATGATATTTAGAAAATTATAAAATAAGACATAACCTCATTTACCTAATAGTTTGAGACGTCAATTTGTCTGTAAGTCGGAAGTGTTATCATAATATTAATACGCGAAGAAAAACTTTATGCTTATTTGTACGAGAGTTGCGCGGAAGGAGTATGAAAAAACTCGAATTGATACCCTTTTTTTGAAGTCAGTTAAAACTGGTTAGTATGAAAAACGTTGCATCTTACGTATTTATATATTTAGTATTTACAACACTCATAGAAACTATTATTTTAATATAACAACTGGTAATATGGAGCACCTCACCGAATCATGCAAATTAAATTAGAAGCAGCATCCTGTTGTCAGTCTATTGCCGTGCGACGGAACTTTAAACTGTTCTACGTGCGGTTGTACTCACATGATTTTACCTTTACGCTGCCACCATTAAACGAATTCAAGCAAATCATTGATCTAAAAGGTATCTTGAAATGTGAGTGTGAGGGATTCGCCTTCCAGTAAGGAGACTACAATAAAAGGATCTTATTCACAAATCGACGTGGTATGGCCTTCACAACCACAACTATGTCCAAAAGATTGAAATATTACTACAGGACAAGGAGCAAATCACAAGAAAAAAAAAAGGACATGAAAGGACGAATAATGCCCAATTCACTGCCCGATGACACGTGTACAGTGTTTAATGGGAGTCGATTTTGTGACATGTCTTTTGTATAGCAGATTCTTAGTTTTAATCAATTCAACTATGAGAGCGAAACTCTCGCGTGTCTTATACATAGTTGCCTAGATTCCTAGACACTAATCTAGGAACCGAACAATTTTTTATAATAATATAAACCACCACATATTTATTTTTATCGAATTTACTTTAGCATTTGAGGCATGAATTTTAAAATTAACTAATGTTACACGAGGAAGAAAAGATATAGATTGTATGCTTCGTTTTAATACAACTATATGAAGGTGCCATGAGAATATTCTACGTCGAGACTACGGACTGGTGCAGCGTAGGACATCCACCGACAAAATGGACAAACAACCCGACTCAGATCGCAGGAAGAGGCGATGTGTGCCGCTTCCAACTGGTCAATGGTGGAGGCATATAGTCCAACTTTATGATGAAAACCTATTTGAAGAAATGCTCCCCGAGTTTCTTGTCCCTAATTTCCTGTAGTGGCGCCACTTACTTTAGATTGCGACGTTAGTCTTTAAAATACCTATAATTTTATTGACATCCATGATAAATTATTGAAAGACGCACTCATGGGTCTTGCAATAATTAATTTAAAATGTTGGTCTACATTTTCTAATGAGTCTATTCTATAGTCACCAGATATACATACTACATAGGCATTAAAAAATACTAATTATACGATAAAAATGAACTTATCGTCTTATCATTGTATATTACTATTCTTAATTTGTGTTATAATGACAACCGATAAGAGATAGCTTGTCTTTTCGCCGCTGAGAGTGCATAATTACCGGTGTAGTACAATAATTATGTTACACAAGGCAGAGTGTGCAAACAGCGAGACAAACGAACAATATAGAGTGATTGAGGATGAAGTGGTAGGTGTTTGTAGGGAAAGGTATGCTGGTAGTTTCTATACACATTTTACGGCTTGAACATTTACTAAATAGACAATTTTGAGACTTTTAGCTTATTTTTCGAAAGCCCTACATGTCTTTACGCAACAGGGTTAGTCCCGTCCTCTCTGCTTAAACTCTCGCGAGCTTCTATAATGTTATTGACACATGTTAAACCCTTCAGCGCTCATTCTGAAATGCCCTGCGAGTAGCACAGCGCAGTATGCTTTTGGTGGAATCTAATAATAACTTTACCTTTTCTTTTCAAATCATGTTTAACGCTGGAGAAAGGGGGGGCGCTATTAAATTTGGCCCGATTCGTAAAAATCGTAGATCCGGCTGTTAGTAAATTTACCAGATTGACGTGTATTAAATATCTAATTAGAATCAGGATAGTTAGAGAATCAGGCGTGAAATAATTTATGTAGGTATGTATATGTACACACAAGTCAACGATAACAATTGAATTATAATATATTAACATTGAAAAGAAGTCTTATACGCACGTTTACATACTTTGAAAGAACCTGAAGTTCGTTAAGATTCGTATCTTCTCCAAACATTCTCGTGAATAATTGGAATTATTTTTAATTGAGTACATTACACGGTTATTTTACAACATAACAATAGCACGACAGACTATACATATTAATTAGAGATTGTCATGCGTCATGCAAATAGAATAACTTAACAATTTGGCGATTACTAATGAAATGAAATTAGCATATTTTTCAACCACTTCCAAAAAAAGGTACGTTATGTTTGAACTTCGAAACTCCGAAACGTGTCGTTCATGAATTGAATAGATAGCCAGTAGCCATACGGGTACTAGAAAGTAATCTTCAACTATTAAAAAGAAAATCGATAAATCGTTTTAAAGAAAGTCTTTTTTATATCTCGCGTATGTCTGTCCTTTTTTCCTCTAACTCTTTCTAAACCACACGCAACGGATTCTGCAACCGTTTCTATTATAGACCAACGACCTTAGTAAATAAAGTATGGACGGACCCAAAACACACAATATCATCAAAAATAACAAGTCAAAAATTGTTACCAAATAATGAAACCGACATCAAAAGTGTGAAATAACTTGTCGAAGTCGGTACCATGAGCACAATATTTTGATAATAGTTACTTTTGAACTATCATGGCACCGACTTCGAGAAGTTATTTTACACTCTTGAGTGTTGAAATCGGTTCCATTTTATGGTAAGTAAACATTTTTTACTCCTATTGATTTTTTTCCCGTGGTCCCACGGGATTTTTTAGGTAACGAGAAAGCCATAGTCATAGTCGGGTGAAACCGCAGTGCGCTGCCAGTGTACAAATTATATTGCAATATTACAATTTAACCTTCACAATTTAATCGCCGAATTGTCTAACATGAATATCTTAAGAGCAACGGCTTTGATGCAGATATCTAATCAAGAGATTATGAGACAGATAACTTTTCGATAGTGCTAAAAATTATAAAATTCATGTAACATAACATCCGCAGATATTATGCAATCATGGCATCATGCACGGCTCATAAAAGCGGCCTTTCTTATTATTTTCCGCAAATTTTAATTCGTCTATAATTGATTTAGGCCATCGTTCCAGCGAAAGAAGCGATTTTTTGTACTCAAGTACCTATTCTCTTACGAGATACGGCTTAAGAAATATATGCCCTCATGTGTTATTTACTTATGACACCGATAATATGTTAAATAATATGTAGATTGATACAATGCACATGGGTTGCCTAGCGAAACCCCGGAACTATATACTGTTTAACAGTATTAACTTTAATATTAAAAAATTAATTAATATTAATGATATAAATAATATTAATTAATGCTTATTTTATAGATTGCCTACAAAAAACTGTGTCATGCTCATGGATGCTTAGATTTAAAAAAGTTCATATTGAAGCGCGAGTAGGGAGAGTGACAGAGAAGCGTTGCGCGCGCTACTCCATGCGAGAGACAAGGACGCAGAGATTTATATAATTACTGGGTTATTTAACAGTTAATTTATTCATCTACATATTATCTAACATAACGTTCTCTTAATTAAATAACAGATAAGGGTAGATATTTCTCAAGCGGAATCTTAGACCATCTACTCTATCGGCACCGAAAATTGTTGACGTTTTCTGTCACATATATAAGTACACACATTTGTTTGGGAAGGCCCTGTCTTGCTGATATGGGGATCCAGCTATAGTTCCTAAAATGTATATATTTTGAACATTTGACGTTCTTCGTCAATGATTTTTGATGATTGATGAAATGCAAGCTGTTTCAGACCTAACAGAGGCAGCAATGTACCAAAAGATTTATGCCTCAATTATTTTACTGGGGACTTGATGAAGTACAGTAATTCTGAAGCGATAATTAAAATAATAAGCCTAGAAGTGGGAGCTCCTCCCCAACGGCTCGAGCTTTGGGTAACCAGCAAAG
Organism: Apeira syringaria; assembly: GCA_934044485.1. Taxonomy (NCBI): domain Eukaryota; kingdom Metazoa; phylum Arthropoda; class Insecta; order Lepidoptera; family Geometridae; genus Apeira; species Apeira syringaria. The sequence goes on along the minus strand of OW203661.1, from coordinate 12,391,303 downwards.
TCCTAAACAGCCAGTAAGGATTCTAGGTCTAGCGTGATAACATCTTCAACCACATCGTCACTGACCATAGAATAAGATAATGGTCAAACGCTAGATCTACACAGTGTAAAAAAGGCACCTCTCATTTGTAAGAATAATAATTATGCGGCGCTCACATTTTACTTGGAAAATGGCCCAAGATAATTTAGCTTTGTTTTTAATTTACCGTTTCCTTCTCCATTTTCGTTCTCCAGTGAAGCATAACCACAATTACAGCATATTGGGTACAGACTGCTGTATTTCTTAAAATATCCTGACATTAGGGGTTCATATTTTCGGTTTTATTTAGGAAACGCCTTTTACATAGACCGTTTCTTTTTCAATATTATGAATGACAACATTATGATTTTTTTTAATGAACTCAAACATATTGATTGTGACAATGATGAAACATATTTTAGTAGGAAAAATTGATGATACACATTTTTCAGGATTACCTGAAAATATCCTTGCACTCGGGTTTTACATAGGCCGCTTCTTTCTCCGTGTGCATATGAACCACTTTGATGTCTTTGAAGGAGCCAGCCATGCCAACTTCAGTCATTGCGTTGAGGAGGGGTACCGGTGTGGCAGCCGCACCCTGAGCGAACACTGTCTGTCCTGTAATAGAAAAAAAAGATCAGTATCATGATTGTGTTGGTATGATGACTTACTCCAGCCTTTCCCAAGGTGGGATCATCGGGGTCCTGGGGGTTAAATTCCTACCATTAGAGGGTCAAAAAAATTCAAGTGATTTAATTTACATTATGAAATGGTGCATTGTCAGTACTTACAGCTCTTATAAATAAACACAGTAAAAAAACAAACAGATGGATAGATACAGTTTCATACACATGGACTCATAAAATCGTTAATATGGTTGTCAACGAAACGACGAAAATATTTTAGAAATACGTATGTATTAGTAGTCGACCATATAACCCCTCTATTTTGAAGGTTCGGTTAAAAGGCTAACAATATTGTCTTATTCGTTATAGTTACTTATACTATATTGACTAAACTTATCAAGTAACGTAACATTATACGATTTTTAGTATGAATGTGTAATTTATGTTTCATTTTTATGTACTATAATATTACATCAACATAGAGCCACCACACCCCCAAACACTGACGAACGTCACAGATAAAAAAAACCAATAAATAGTAGTAGACTAACCAGTACAGTATAGTGAGTAATTATGTTTTTATTATTAATATCGGATAACTGTGGCAATAGTCGTGTAAATAAAAATGTGTTAAACTGATAATGTTATCTGTTTACATTTTGTACTCGTTTTTGTTGACATTTAATGTTTAAAGGTCATGGGGCGTGCGATAACGTTACCTACGTCAATTAAATTAAAAATAGATATAAATTTATTTATTTATTTTATTTTTGTTGGAGAACTAACAGCAATCATATACATACAATAATATGTCAAGCAGAGTTTTAAATCACTAAGGCTTAACAGTTTTCGCTTATAAATTCATTTCATTTCATTTATTTATTAACATTCACACACATGGTCTTCAGGTCCCAAACTAGGCAGAGCCCGTACTATGGTAACCTGATGACTGATATATACTTATATACATATACACACCCAGACACAGGTCAAACAGACATGTTCATACACACAAATGTTTGACCTGTCCGGTAATCGAACCCGGGACCAGCGGCTCAGAAGGCAGAATGCTACCAACTGCGCCAACCGACCAGTCGATATATGTGTCGAAATATGTATGTTATCTTCGTGTCTCCATTTTATAAAAGGCCTGCGCCTTGCCGGAGAATTTTACTTATCCTATTATACTATTTTCATTATTGGTTCGTTTCCTAAATAGCTTTCTTAAATAAATGATACGCTCAGATAAATAATAGAGGAGCGGAGGCTGTATACTCAAAGGGTATACGTATTTGTTCTTAATTTCGACCCTAGAACAATATTTTTGGCACCTTTCAATAGAATACTCATAATAATTTCAAATATGGTGCGAGGTCTCGCAAAATGCCGAGCTCTTGCAAGATTAAACCTCATAAATCTTTCTTAGACCGAGATTGAGGATTTCACTGTAAGATGGCACTCCCAATGCGGTATTTCCCAGGAGCGCGTATCGCGCATGTGCGTGATTTGGCTCGCACTGGTGTGGATGAAACTAACCAAATTATAGGTATATAAGTGAGGGATTCTCGTCCTTATCTTGAAAATGTAAGTATGATGCATTTTTAAAATGCATTTCCATATTTCCAAGAGCAGCCAGATAGTTTGTAAATGTTATACCAAGGCTTTTTTATTTTCCATATACGATTGTAGAACTAAGACTGTTAAAGGCATCCATTTTCCTCTAAAATTAAATAAGTACAAAACGAGGCCTGAATAATAAGAAAAGATATTAAAAAACGATTCAAGATATGTTATTTAATTATTGCAACAAGAATGGAACAGGCTTTCAAAAATAGGTGAAAGATAACATTTTTTTTTCTTTATGCGTTTAGATAGTAAATCATACATGCAACAAAAGATCTCAATATATTTGGGTTTTTGTATGTATATTAAGTGTTTTAGGAATGCTGTGTGAATGATACTACTTTACAAATATGTAATGGTAATGTACGTGGTGGCAATGTCGCACAACATACCCTCATCATCATCATCTCAGCCATAGGACGTCCACTGCTGGACATAGGCCTCCCCCATTGATTTCCACAAGGACCTGTTGGAAGCGGCCCGCATCCTGCGATCTTAGTCAGGTCGTCTGTCCACCTGGTCGGTGGCCGTCCTATGCTGCGCTTGCCAGTCCGTGGTCTCCATTCCAGGACAACATACCCTCAATATTTTTTATCTACAGAAAACTAAGGCTTTAGGAAAAAGCTTTACCTGAGTGAGCCGTTGAGACGCGTTCTATTCATCTAATTAATGAAAAATGCATTGTAACTGATGCAATGTAACAACGTAATAATTTTATCGCGTTGTGTTGAAGTAGGTAAAAAAAAAATGTCGCATGAATCAAATGGAATCGATAATTAGGTAATTGACTAATTAATTGACCGGGCCTACAATTCTGGTACTTTTTGACCGACAGAAAACGAGCGGAGTTATCAGTATAATATGGTCTGTGCGTCTCTAGCTTTCTAACATTTTTAAAGTTACTTCCTAATATGGAGAATGTTATAAATTTATCTGTATTTTTCATATTTGCTACTTTTCAATTGGAATTCAATTTGGAAATATTATATTTTATTCGAAATTTAGATTAAAATAGTTTCAGTATTATTCTCTATAATTTCACGAACATGTTGATAATTTTCAACGAATTAAAACTCCCCATTAATAGACCTAAGAAGAAGATAAAAATATTGTATTTGTAACATAAACAAAATCATACAAATATAGTAACATAAATAATGAAAAAATAAAACGCAATATAATTAGTCCCAACCCCGTATGATTTCAAGACCATTAGAACGGTGAGGTCAAGTTCAGACATATACATACATATGTATATGTCTGAACTTGAAACTGTTTTCCTTCAAATATTTGAACTGAAATATACATACATACATAGGTATATTGCCTTATTTTATTATAAACGTAAAAATAAATTTGATGGTAGCCGTGGCTTAGTCTGCAGTGTCGTGAGTTCGGATCCCGGCAGGGGCTAAAATTTATGCGATGAGTTTGCCTATTGTTTAATAATAATAAAAAGCAGCGATTATAAATATATAAAAAAGTAGCATTCCAACCACGGTAGACTGGTGACCCCGCGTTCTCTACCGAAGGGAAAATACAGTGAAGTGAAAGTGGACAATTATTAAGATAACTACGTGAACTTTCCCGAGTAAAATGGAGGCAACCCAAGGGCTGACGTAGCGGTACGAAACGGGACAAATTGAATAACTATAATTCTGTGCTATTAATTTTGCTATGACGTCACCTAGTGCGCCTGCGACTATGAAGGTGGAAGATATTGGGCTGGCCGCGATATCGTTATCATCGCGCATTCCCGAATTTTGGACAGAACAACCTCGCGTCTTCTGGTTTATACAGCTCGAAGCGGTAGTGGCTCCACAGAAGGTCAACGATGCAACGAAGTTCAATCTGGTCGTATCGAAGCGTGGTAAAAAAGTGATTCAGCAGGTAACAGATATTTTAATTAATCCGCCCGAAGAAGTATGACATACTGAAAGATAGATTACTGACTATCTATGAGAAATCCGAAAGTCACCAGATCCAGAAGCTTATCGGCGAAATGGAATTGGGCGATCAAAACCCCACACAACTGCTTAGGAAGATGCAAGATCTGGCCCGAAAAAAAATTAGTAACGAGACACTCAGCGTACTGTGGCAAAACCATCTGCCGTCAGCAGTTCGGGGAGTGTTAGCAGCTACCGAGACAACGGATTTGGAGCGACTCGCTGCAGTAGCAGACAAGGTGATGGAGAATATGAAGCCAATTCAGGTTTCGGAAGTAACTGAGAAGGTACCAATAGATAATTCTTTTGTCCTAGCGAAGATAGCGAAGCTCAGCGTGCGCTTATACGAAGTAGAATGTTCCCGTCCCTTCCACCACAGGCATGGTCGAGGAAACAATAGGTACCGTTCGCAGTCGCGAGGGAGAACCAGAAGCTGAAATACGCATACGCCAGATAGTCCTGACTGGTTGTGCACACCGCACTACCGTTTCAGGGACAGAGCTACGCGTTGTATACCGTATAATCCAAGGTTTAAACTATCTCCATACCAAATTTCATCGAAATCGGTGTAGCCGTTTGAGCGTGCAGGAGAAACAAACATACACACAAACTTTCGCCTTTATTATATTAGTAGGATTAGTAGAAATAAATTAGAGTTAATTCAAGTCCTGTTCAAAAACTTATAAAGCCCAAAAATAATACTTAAACAATAATAAATAAAGAGTTCCATCTTAATATTGATCTGCTAGCCAATCATCGATTTATATTTATTATTTCATCGGCATAATATGAACAAAATTGTTGTAAAGAATCCCGTAAACTCAAGATACCAAACAGGTCGTGCGCGGGTCAGATTGGCATCGTGCCAATCGGTGTGAATAAACTTGGTTACAATCACTCCGTTTTATATTTAAAGGGATCGTATGTAACAACTATAGGTAGAAGGTTTTTATATTATTACAAGCGGCCCGTTCCGGCTTCGCACGGGTAAAAAATATATAGCCTATGTCATGAATGGATGTTATTACATATATAAACCTTCCTCTTCAATCACTCTATCTATTAAAAAAAACCGCATCAAAATCCGTTGCGTAGTTTTAAAGATTTAAGCATACATAGGGATATAGGGACAGAGAAAGCGACTTTGTTTTATACTATGTAGTGATTACCAAAATTCTGTGGCTATCATACTGCCGCAACTTTCTTATCTTTTATATTTTTGCTAGGTAAATTTTAATTTTTTTTCTATATCTACTGCGACTACAAAAATAAAAAAATATCAAAATTTTGATTACATCTATACATTCATGTTACCTCATTATTAGTGTGGTTTACTCACACAAAAAGTAAAATCACAGATCATATAACTCTAATACAATTTTTAATTACCATTCTGGTGGGCTTTTGATTTATTAAAAGATAAACGCGGTTTACAGATTCTTTACTAATATTTAACAATTTTAAAGTCTCAACTGAAAATGGCGCCTGGGTCGAAGCAGCAGCTCGTGATAATATAGTATACAAAGTATACTATACGGTACCGTGTTCGAGTTGGAGAAGTGAAGTTTTTAGCAGTGTACAACTGAACAAGCGTTCGATTTGGGAATGTGGCATTGGTTGCAAAAACGATCTTTCCCAACTCGAACGACACATACACGTCATGTACACGAGAGCTGTCAAGTAAGACGATTCATTTGAATAATGATGACTTTAAAATATCTCAATACCTTTAAAGTCCAGTCAAATAAACTTTTCAATCAAAATTTCAGTGTGAAGGCTGCATTTTTGATATTATGTAGTTTTAATCGTACAAAAAAAATGTGTAAAACGTTATGGGTGCACAAGCACCGGCAAGGGTTGATAAAAAATTAATGAAATGTTGTTTTCGCAATTACTCGAAAATAGTAAAAGTTAGAGAAAAAAGTTCTGAAGATTTATAAAGCTTAAAATTTTACATTGAAAAGGTTCTATGACTTTTTATCCTCCGGTCAAAGTTAACCGAGTTAGGAAGGTTTCCGAGTTTAAGAGATAACCGGAACATTTTAAAAAATCGCAGGTAATAGAAATATAAGCTAATTATGTTTTTTTTATTTGAAATTGCTTAAATGAAACCTAGTCTTTAATTTTAGAGATACAAGTACAGTATAATCTCAATAATCCGGCACCCTCCGCCCGCACCTCCCTCGCCCCTCTCCGCCTATGCGCTCCCTCGTCGTCTACCAGTCTAACCTCAAAACTTATCATGATATATGTTACAGTTACAATAAAACTTGTCGAACAAGAACACAAATATGTACATGCATACATTATATTCTCTTTATGAAATTATTTATTTATTTATTTTTCTATAATCCAGTAATCCGAACATTCCAATAATCCGGCACCCTCTGGTTTTTAATAGTGCCGGATTAGTGAGATTATACAGTAATTACTTTTATTCATGTAATTTAATCATGTGCCAATTAATGAAAAAAAAATATGATTTAAAAATTTCTAATTGATATTATAATGTATTAATGTTTAAATGTTACAAATATTTTTAGCTATATTCAGTATCTTTTAAAATTTCCTAAATTATTTAGGAACTGTACGATGACTAATTGTACGATTGAAAAAACTTTTGCTTGGCAGCTTTGTTTTGACAGGTGTGTTATAGGTATAAAATGGTTTTCAAATTCTATGCCGTTGTATTGAGTCCTGAATTAAAAAGAGAGGACCATTGCTTACTGGCTTACTATATCATTAATTTATTACATTAATATTATTTATACATATATATATGAATATATATATTTAATTAAAATTAAAAATATTTATATCTACTATAAAAATATTCGTTTTTACTTGTTGTTTCTTAATACTTGTATATAAATGTACTTCAATATTCAAGATGTTATAGTGCAGGGGTGTGAGTGTATGAAAAAAAAGTGTCACATAGTAGATACTGTAGCAAAACATATTTGTGTTACACAAATTATTTCAAAAGTTATTTTTATTACAATTAATTTATATATATAATTATTTTGTTTTATTTCATTTGCTAGGGTATGCGCGCTTTTCAAGTAAGTATGTTTACACTGTCATAGCTCCAAAACTATCTAACTCAGAGTTAAGATTTAAATTTGCATTTAAAGTAAATATCCTGTATTATAAAAAAAATTGGTTAACTCAATGGTTTTTTTTTTTTGAGCTAAGTAGCAAAAAAACCTTCAATTTGTTGTGTAATTTATTTTTTCAATTTTTTTTTACTGAGTGATTTTTCTAAATCCGCAGAGAACAGTCGCGTACCTACGCGCTTTGGCTCTAATGAACACTCGGGTAAAGCGCCGACGCTGCAACCTACTTCGACCGTCGCGACGGCCTCGTTAGCAATTTCGTTGTGATTCGCGGTAATTTGTGTAAATAATTATTAAGGCGAGCCATAACTTGTAATTATTATGGCTAAGTCAAGTGAGATAGGTATCGAAACTGAAAACGAACATTTAATTTACAAACACTACACTAAAGAAAGGGCCGAACCCCTAAAACTACAAACGTTGGTGACAAACCAACAAAATCAAATTCGAGAACTTCAGCGACAACTAACTAGAAGGACTCCAGAAAAATTTTGCTCGAGATAAAAAGCAACCAAACGATGAAATTTCTCCCGATCCCGTCCAGTATGAGACGGATGGAGAGGATCTTGCAAGAGAAACAGAGTGGGTGCGACAAAAAAGCCGGGAAAAAAAAGGAAATTGACCTTATCACCATCACCAACTGTGCGACAAGAAACTGATTGTAGCGAAAAACAAAGAAAAGGAAAAAACAAAGAAACTACCCCAACCACCCCCTATTGTAGAAAATATAAAAAAACTATCAAGAGTTTTACGATTTTCTAGCTGCAAGCTTAGAAAAGGCTCGTTTCTATTAAAAATGTTGAATGGAGAAAGTGTCATGGTAAACACTTATAAAATGACACATACAGGTTAATTACCAAGGTGTTATTACAAAATAACTCCCGCTGGTACTCATATGAGAACAAGCAAGAAAGGCCGATTAGGGTGATGGCAAAAAACCTGCACAGATTGTGTTTGTCTGAAAGAATAATTGAAGACTAGAGTCTAACAGGTTTAAAATGAAAAGCACGGCAAATAAACTAAGCTGGAGAACTAAAGAACCTGTCAATATGTTTATGTTATCATTTCAAAAAAATGAAGATATCAAGAAAGTATACAGCATTCAATCAATACTGGGTTGCAAAATAGAGATCCACCCAGTAAAAACATCTCAACTGATCCCACAATGCAAAAGGTGCCAAGCATATGGGCACACTCAGAAATATTGTTCGAAAGAGCCCAGGTGTGTTAAGTGCACAAGCAAGCACTTGACTAAAGACTGTTAAAAACCAGCTGATGCAAAGCCAAACTGTCTTCACTGTGGAGAACCGCACCCTGCAAGCTATAGAGGGTGTTTGGTAGCTCAAGAGCTACAAATTCTTTAAAAATAAACAAAATAAAAAGAAAACGTTTTTGCCTATCATTCAGGCAACAAATACAAAACAAACTATTAAAAATATAATTGTAACGAAAAATGTTTCCTATGCACAGATAGCACAAAATACGCAACCATGTGTAATGCCTTAGACTCAACCAGCAGGTGAGAGTAACTCTAATATGGCTGAAAAAATGAACAAGATACTAAATCTTGTAATGTTTTTTTTCGATGGCAAACTAAAAAGATTAAAGTAGCAACATAAGAGCTACAACAGTGCAACAAAATGACTAACCTAAAAATAATGGCTTGGAATGCAAATGGGCTTCTCAAGCATTGAAATGAGTTGCAAGCGGTTTTGCATATAGAAAATATTGATGTTTGTCTAATTTAGGAGTCGCACTTCACTAGAGAATCCTACATTGAGTTCAAAGGTTACAAAACATATCACCACTTCACCCTTAATAGCAAAGCCAGAGGGGGTAGTGCAGTCAGTAATAAAGGAAAGTATTCATCATTATGAAGAATGTAAGTATGAGGAAAGATATTTGCAAGGAGTAGCTGTTAGTGTTCAAACTAAAAGATACCCTATATTACAATAGCATCCAAATACTGCCCACCAAGATATTCGCTAAAAGCTGAACACTACAAACGTTTTTTAAACATACTAGGCATCAGATTCATTGTTGGAGGTGACTTTAATGCTTAAAATACCCAATGGGGCTCAAGGCTCATCACAACCAAAGGGAGAGAATTATTGAGTGCAATTAGAGAAATACAATGTGATACTATGTTTACAGGGAAACCAACTTTCTGGCCCACTGACCAACACAAGATTCCAGATTTAATAGATTTTTTAATATTAAAAAATGTGTTACCTAATTATACACACATTCAACTAAGTTATGATATGAATTCTGACCACTCCCCAATAGTGTTAACTTTAAGTGAAACTCTTATGATACAAAGAGAGCACAGTCCCACATTGGCGAATAAGATCACTGACTGGGTAAGCTTTCAACATGACTTAGATTCGATCATCGATTTAAAAGTCCCTGTAAAGACCATACAACTTATAGATATGGAGGTAGAAAAATTCATCACCAATATCCAAAACTGTGCTTGGAAAAATACACCCGAAAATAAAAGAAAAGTTAAATGTAACTACTATCCTGTAAAAATACGAAAACTTACTGCTAAAAAGAGAAAGAAGAGACAAATTTGGCAACTCACTTGATTTCCTCCATACAAAAAACAGTTAAACAACATTACAAAACAGCTGACAAGAAAAATTCAGGATTTCAACGATGAATTTATAAGAAAGTTTCTCAGTGAAGTAACAAACAACCGTTCAACTGAATATTCGCTATGGAAAACCATAAAAAATTTATAAAACCAATTATGCAAGTCCCACCCCTTAAAAATGCAGATGGTGGTTGGGCTACAAACAATGACCATATAGCAACTACGTTTGCACAACACTTGGAAAACATTTTTCAACCTCATGAAGAAAACTTGGATGAAGATATTACGTTAATAAAAACCTTACAATGTGATCTACAATATGAATAAAACACACCTCTACCGTCAATCAAATGTGAAATGTCTACTATGACAATTTATCCAACCTTTAAATTTGCAAATGGAGTGCTATTTTCCAATTTGTATGTAAACTTTATAAAATCATATCTTGTAAGCTGTTGATTTCAGCAACTTCGAAATGTGTAAAAAGCTTTCTATGTATGAGTACTATCTACAAAAAAATATGAACTTCTAAAAATTAATAATTAATAATCGTCCATAATATAAGTTTAGCTGTAATATTTATTTGTTACATTATTTTATTCTATCATAAATATTTTTTGCAGCGCAAGGGATGTAAATAATATTTTAGTTAATTTTTTTACACTTTGGGTTACATTATTTGAGTTTAGTAAGGGTTCCTAATTTTTTAGAAAATATATTAAAGCCTATGTCACCAGGTATAGTGTAGCTTACCAACAGTTAAAGAATTTTTCAAATTGTGAGTAGTAGTATCATAGTTTCAGAGATTATTCAATGAAAACAAACTAACAATCAAAACATTTGTCTTTATAATATTAGTATAGATAAACAATATTTGATAAGCTCAGACAATTTTATTGTAACTTTGGTTATTATAACATTGCTTACTTGGGGGTTCTTCTGTATAGATAATTTATGTAAATCATTATGTGACATCTGTCCTAAACCAAATAGGTACCTATATGCATATCAGTGAACTTTGTACTGTAATCTCTCAATCAGTTAATGACCATCATAAACATGGAGTATGTCTTCTCTAAATTATGATACCAAGCCAATGATGAAAGATACAATATTTGATAAAATCCTACTTTTAACATTGCTACAATAAACAACATACATATCCATAAATGGACCTGTAATTCTTAAATTCCCATGTATACATTTAATAATTTCAAGTGATTTCAATTACACCACATGAAAGCCTAATTACTTTAAGCGGAATGTCAAAGAGACATATCTATGCATAAGGGAGCGTCGCTCGGGCGCCCGGGCCACAAATCCCAGAGGACTAGGAAGACAGAAGACTTACCGGATTTTAAACATTTCTCGAAAGCTGCTTTAGCTGATATGTACTCAGGCACTCTATCCAAGGGCTGTGACAGCTCTTGAGTGTAAGTGAAGTAATTTCTTCCTTTTCCATTAGACAACGCGGCACTTATCCTCCCGAAATTACGGCTTACTTGTGGAATATACTTGCTCATTTTCGACATTTTGTAAATTGTTTTAAGTCAAAATTCACGAGTTTCACGACGTAATGCAAGAAATAAATGTCCGAAGAAAAAGATTCTAAAATATATAATGTTAAAATTGATTCCGCTAGCCGGAATACCGATTCTTGCCCGCAACCACTGATTAAAAAGCAAAACGCCCGACGACAACAACCCGACACTGAACTGGGTGGTAAACGGACCACAGATTACTTAGGGAAACCTACAGTTTCAGAGGGCCCTCCTATCTAAGTCGAAGCTGTACCCACAGATAACTTAGGGAAACCTAGACGGACTGCCACCAGTGCTGCCAACAACAGGCAACCTAATATCGCCAATTTTCACACCTTGAGTAGCCTAATGTAGCCGAATAGATGAGATTTTTAGATGAGATAGCCTAAAGTACCCCCAACGCCAAAACTTCACATCGTATTAAAAAAACGTATGCCAAGGAATGCGTACTGCCAAGGAATGGAACTCGTTGCCCGAGTCTGTGTTTCCCGATATGTACAATCCTGGAGTCTTCAAGTCGCGAGTGAATAGGTACCTTCTAGGTTTGCGTGCTAAATCCTAGACAACGTCATCACTTAACATCAGGTGAGACAGTTGTCAAACGCAAACTTATAATATGTAAAAAAAAAAAAAAAAAAAAAAACGTAGTTTTGAACAATATTTTTTACTTAAAAAGGTTTTAGTATAAAATTACTTTGTGTAATAAAAATTAAAAATCTATGAAACAGTTGCTAGCATGAATATTTTGCAGTAGCAAGAGTAATATTATCTTATCTACAAGTGCTGTGCTGGTACTAAGCAGGGTTTCCCGTTTTGCGCACATTGGTATTGGGTCTATTTTTTTCTTTTTTGTGTACCACATCTCTCTAACATATAATATATGATTGCTATTGTTACTAAAAGCGAAGTTGTTACTTGTTATTAGAATGTCTTCTAAATTTAGTCACATTATTTTAGTCCTAAGATAAGCTTCGAGAAGCTCCGCAAAAACTAACAAAGTGTGGCTGACCACCTAAAAAATAAATTTTGTGATCATAGATTCTTTACATTTGGCGTGTGAGTTATTTTTAATACCTTATGTTTATGCTCATTTGTATTTTGATCTTCGTTCAACTAATTTAAGGCAATGTCTTTCAAGCAGCCTAAAAGTCGACCTGTCTCCTATCAGAATTTTTTGTCACCAATTTTCATCCCGAGTAGCCTAATTGGCGACAAATTGCCCACGTTGGTAACACTCACTGCCACTGAAACTCGAACACGGCTCGAACTGCTCTCTGCTCAATGCTGTCCTGTCTGACAAATGTCAATCGACCACCACAGTCGAGTCGACTACAGTCGACAGTTCACAACATTTGAGCTGTTGCTAGAGATTTTAGATATTATTCTATGGTGAATACACTTTTAATTTTAGCTGGGAAAAGTCGATGTTTTGATATCGTTGGGATTACTTCGAAATCATCTTAAGAGCATTTACCACTGGAGATCCCAACGCAGGGCGTACCCTCTGCTGTCCATTTGGCGAGTTCTGGCATTTCAAGTTATATAAAACTGTTTCACTTGCAACCGCTGTCTTATGTCCCCTCCGGTGAAGCTGTAAATTCCGGTAGAGGCATACAGCATTAGTCCGGTAGAAAAAAAAAAACCGCTGTCATTCGATGACGTATCGTATCGCGAACTAGAAGTTCCAGAAGTTCTTTAAGACTAGAGACTACTAGAGGTCCAAGAAAATGGTGGTTTGTACGGTCGTTGTGTGTGAAATGCAATAAGCGACCATAAACTTACAAGAAAACGGTATTTCCTATCACAAGTGATTGTTATTTTTCTCATTTGTACTTTTGATATTGTATGATTTTGATTCAAATAAACTACCGGCTGCGACAACTTCACAACCATCATAATTTGTAAAAGGTGTACGGGGACAAGTTGAGTGATCATAGAACGAATGATGGATTAACGTTAATTTATTTCAACGAGTGATATACGAACTTTATAGATTCATTTTCAGAGCGCAATAGAAGTAACAAAGGTAAAGATTCTTTTGTTTTATTTGCTTCTTAATTTATATAACGTTATGAGAAGAACCTTTCCGGTCACTTCCTGACTAAACATGATATTTTGATCAATAAATACTTACATATGATAGGTAACGTTATGCTTTTTTAACTTGATGTGGCATATCATTTTTTGCTGCAAAATACTGAACAATAAGGCATTTTGTATGACGTCAATTTAATGGCCCGACTAGAGTCAGTCTAGTGAGTGTCAGTCAGTAAGCAGTTTTTTTTTTCTTCTAACGGACTAATGCTGTTTGCCTCTACCGGCATTTACAGCTTCACCGGAGGGATGAGCTTCACCGGAGGGGGGTCAGTAAGCAGTTGAGCTGCCACTAGTTTTATGGTATGCTTATGACCTTGTGGACTTATATTTTGATAGAGGGTAACGCCTGGTCATGGCTACTTTCTCCTGTCAGTTGCTCCGTGATCATGAAGCATAATCAGGACGTGTTGACTTCCCATACTCTATCTCGTTTGACAATCCTTGACGATAGAAGCAAAACACGTGTCAAATGTATAAAATTTTATTTTTGTTTGACATTGTAAATAAAGCGAGATAAATCCAATATTTTTTTATTATTGCGGAATTTATTAAATGTTGATGTATAAGCTATGAATTATGATGTATTAAGTATATCATTACCAAAAATAATCAACAATCTCGCCGTAGGTCATATAAGACATACGTGGCTACTGATCACCTCAATTTGTAGCTAAGTGTTTACTGATAAGTTACAAGTAATAGAACATTGATACGTGGGAAGGTAAATTAAAACCTCTAACCTTCAGATATCTTCAGTCCTCAAGAAACAATGAAACCTACTTATTATATAACCTATTATTCCCATTAGGGCTATGGTGAGAACACAGGAGAAAAAGATGGCACAATGTTTTAAAGTGATATTTAATATGTCGTTATATCAGCAATGCACTTTTAAAATCATTGTGTTCATTAAAGTTATCATTCATTCATTCATTTGAAAGTTATCACGGATCCAACATGCACTTGGACATTTTTTTAGTATTTTTAAATTGGTTGTTAAGATTTTTTTCCTACAATTACACTAAGTTTTTACATGTACTTGTGTAAAAAAGACTTTTCTTGAATATATTATACAGTTTTATATTTTACCGAAAACATCGATGTTTTTCGTACATCGATACTATTGGTTCGATGTTATGATCGTTGTCAACATCGATGTTTTTCTGACATCCCTAAGCTGTAGCAAACCGAAACCGTATGTATTCTTGAGTATTGAGCAACGGGTACCATATCCGTTGCTTTCGTTACTCAGCAAGAAATAGCTAGTGGATACACGTACGCCTAGATTATATGTAACTAGTGTTCACAACCTGAAGCCAGGCAGCAGGGCTGTAAAATTTATCATATATGAAATAATATGGATAAAAAATATCGTATTCACGATAGAGGAGCGACGGCTGTATACTCAAAGTATTCACTAGGATAATGACTAGAATAAATTAGGAAATGATATTGACAAAACGTGACAATATACGTTGCAAATGCTTTAGAGTTTATATCTTGTAAACTTCTGTTTTTTCAATTTAAAAATACGTGTTTTTAAATTAAACGTTCGACATATGGCACAGACCCGAGCTGGGCCTCCTTCCATTTTGAGCACGCACTAACATTTGGAATGTATGAAGAAGAAAATAATGTTACAAGATGTCTGCCAAAGGAGACAAATGAAAACAAGCATATTTTTAAAATTGTAACTCAATAGATTCTATATTTGCGAGACAGGAATACACAAACATTGATAAGCCTTGGGCCTTACTATCAGCTTTGTAGAAGCCATGCAAGTTCCGAGCAGTTCGAAAACCTTGCTTATACTGCTCAGTGTGAAATTATACCATCACCAGGGCATCACGCTCCTTTAACGGTTTAACCTTTAACTCCGTGAACGGTTTAAACATTGATACCTTATAAGTTGAACGGTTGTTGTTGTCTCTGGCATGTTTTTGCCAGATTTGAGAACTGCTCGGAACTTGTCAGGTTTTTACAAAGCTGATAGTAGGCCCCTTAACATATTACAAACAATTTTTATCTTTTCGTAACAGAGAAACAAAAATACGTAATACATTATCTTTGAATGTATATGGCGTTTGAACATGTTCCTAAGAAAAAATTAATAGTTGACTTGAATCGCTAACAGTAAAAAACAACTGTTATTGTTATTTGGATATGAGTGTAATTATCAACGTTGCGTGGAAGAAATCGCTACAAGTGATAAGGCTTCCCATCATTGTATCAAGTATTAAAATTTAAGTATAGGTTGAAGTATCAATTATGTTATATGTAATTTTTGTTTTGTATTGTATTGTAATATTACATGCACAATGGCAACTTTATGCCTTGTGATAGGTCACGTGATAGCACGTGAAGTGGCATAGACAAAAGCTCCATTCGTCAGTTTTCGGTTGAGGAGACAGCGCAGATTGGTGTTTTATTGAACGGCCTGCTAAAAAGTGAAAACTGAAAATGGCCAAGACCCTCACCCCGTCGCAGGCTAGTAAGGAGCATGTCCTGGCTGTGTCCAGGGATTTCATCTCCCAGCCACGTCTGAGTAAGTAAACGTTTAATTTATTCCCCGGATTTCGGGGTACAGACGTCATAAGACTTGTCAATGGAAACTATTGATTTGGCCCCCGTTTAGCCTTTTTGTTTTCGTTTTCATCCTTTTCACTTATCTCACGGTATAGGAAGACACAAATAAGAATTTGGAAAAGATATATGCGTTCCACGTACAATTAAAACTAATAACTCGAAATTTGTACCGTGCTCTTATCTTGAAGGCCAGATATATTCATCAAGCTCAATATTAAATCATGGGAGGACGTTCCAATTACTGCCATACTTATATTTTTCATAATCGCATCTTAAAAGGTCATGGAATAGAAATTAGCTTTGTGAGTCAATGTACCGCTTACATTAAGTCCTTGCATTGGTGTACATGAAATCTGGCTAAAACTTGTACCTGCATATATTTTAACGTAGGATCATAAATTATATGCATAAATACAAGTTATGCAAGATGCTATGTAGAACTGGATAATTATTTGTTATTCAATTCTTAGAAATTATAACAGCTTATATAGGTCATATATTTTGAATACACAACTCTCGTGACCGATTATTGAAATTACTCTATCAAAAAATATTTGTTATTTGATCGTTTAAAGAAAAGTAATGATGAATGAGAACAATAAAGATTAAAACTATTTTGTTCATGTGATCAAACCAATGTTTTTGTTCTTGATTGCTTTGTTAGATGTTACTTAGTTGTTAAATTACATAGTTCATAATTTAGATATTTTTTAGATAAAAATGTCTGTTAGCAATGGCCTAACAAAAAATTTGTATAATTATTTGGAGCAGTAGAGAATCAAAGGTAATTTTATAAGTCATACATATCATATCAAAGTTTTTATCCATATAATATAATATTTTATAAAGAAGCCAAAGGTTTGTATTGATTTCATTACATCTTAGTTATTCACAGTAATCAATTTTATGCATACATGTATTTGCCAAAATAAAATTGTCTACATCAGCATTTGACCCTCTACAACAGTAACCCATATGGCATAATGCTGTCACAATATGCAAAGTACACTAAGCACACAATAAAGACATGTAATTTCTCTCATTTTTCATACAGCATATTATGCAACAGAATTTCGTTTTTCAGGCAAATAATATTAGGACAATTATTGTATTCAATTGTAGGTGGTTTTATCGGGCACCAAATTAGTATGTCTACTGATTTAAGTTAAAGACTTCCACATGACGATAAATTACATTTAATTTTAGGATTATACTATCAGTGATAACTGAATATGATTAGTTTTAAATATTTTAGTTTGATTAAACAACAGAATTACTACTATTTTTATTACATATCATATTTGAGTAAAAAACTTAACACATATGAAAAGGATATTAATGGTTGTTTGAACTCGGTAATCTCGTGGTTTGACAATAAGAATTTAAAAATAAATATAAACAAAACAAGCATAATGCATTTCAAGTATATAGGCCCATATAAATCTAAAGTTTTAGTAAAATATGATGATAATGTCATTTAAGACGTGGATGAAGCAAAATTTTTAGGGTTGCTAATTAATAGAAAACTTAATTGGAAACCTCATGTAAAGTGTTTGCCTAAGAAAATAACAGGGCTGCATTTGCTTTGAGCAACCTTTCGTCCACTTTGAATACTGATGCATTATATTCTAAGATATGAAATCATATTTTGAGGTAATTCAGTCAATAAAAATATTATATTTATGTGGCAAAAATGTGCCATCAGAGCAATGTGTAGATTAAAGAAGACTGATAGATGCATGCCCATGCATTTTGGCTTGCCATTGCTCGATAAATTTGTACACCTGAGGGCAAAACACGATCTAAGATCATGAAATGTTACTCTTTGACTGCACATGTGTTATCCAGATTATGAATCTGTACTCGTGTTTTTGGCAAATAAATAACATATCCTTATTGGAAATAAATACTAAATCAATCTATTTTTTATATTATACAACACAAGGTCTTATACGTGAATTATGACTGAGCCAACTCATTCAAGACCTAATAGGTAACCATGACCTGGTTACAGATGGATAATTGTTACTCAGCCTAGCATCCGGGGCACTATGTTTTTGGGTATCCTATTATTCTATCCTTCCTACTTATATTCTAAAGGCGAAAGTTTGTATGTGTATGTGTGTATGTTTGTTACTTCTTCACACTCAAATGGCTCCACCGATTTTGATAAAATTTGGGATGAACATACTTCAGGTCCCAGAATAACACATATGCTACTTTTGATCATTGTCAATCATCCACCCCGCAGAGTTATGAGTTTCACAACAATTTCATTATAGAAAGCCCTGTTCCCTGGCCTCTTAGTTAAAATATGTGAAATGTAGCACAGATATAATATCTAAAGTAATATACTCATGCCCACAGCATACAAGACAGTATCAGGTGTGAATGGTCCATTGGTCATCCTTGACGAGGTGAAGTTCCCCAAGTTCTCTGAGATTGTCCAGCTCAGACTTGCGGATGGCACTCTACGCTCAGGACAGGTAATAAAATATCCTTTTTATTGTTGTTACTTTTTAATTTTGCAGGAACTGCTCTTGTACTTTACATGTATTATAGTGAGCGTATATATAAAATCATTATGTTTCAAAATATTGGTGGTGAGAATGCATAGAAACTATAGGCTACATTGAAAGTTACTTTAGATAAAATTCTATCTGAAACTATCTGTATGAGTTGATTATTAATAAATTCTAGTGACTTTCTATGGTACATTAGGGAAATTTTGTCTGTGGTTGTTAATATGCTGTTTTTCTTGATTTGACTGCACAAGTTTTCTTGATTTTATAATGGAAATTTATTATGAGACATTCAGTCAGTAAGGGGTGTCAATTGCTAAAAAAAGTATGTCACATGGATCCTTGGCTGTATATATGGCAAGTCATTATTAGTATGATACCTTAGAAACAAAAAAGCCTTGCAGAATACAGACTTCAGTCGAAAACCCAGAAGATTAGACTATTCATTTCAATCGTTTGCTGCCTGTCACATAAGACTATCAGATTAAAAAGAGTGATGCGATGATAGCTCAGCGGTAGGAGCGTCGGCTGTCAAACTGATGGATGCTGGTTTAATCCCCACCAATGGTTTTAGCTTGTGGCAAAGGTAACACAGTTATCAAATGTCCAGCATGGTGGTAGGGTACTTACCCAGAACCCGCCTGGCTAGCTACCACCATTAAGTTTGAAATACTGTCACCAAACACATAGTATGTTCAGGCAGCAGTCCCCGAGAGCCAGAAAGTATTCTAAGTCTAGCGTGATAATATCGTCAACCACATTGTCACTGACCACTAAGTTGGTCAAACGTAAAATCTAATAAAAAACAATCGGATTATAAGCAGTACCACAAGTGTCAAAGTGGGAAATGAGTGAACCAGAATACAAGTGCTCTGATGACAAAAAACTTCAATGGTGTCATGTGAGGCTGATAAAATATTAGTGCTTCAAAACCAGCGCTTATAGCATTAAAATGAGCTAATATTTAATAAAAATATTAAATCTTGTCCAGGTGCTGGAAGTCAGTGGCACCAAGGCTGTGGTCCAGGTGTTCGAAGGCACTTCTGGAATTGATGCCAAGAACACCCTCTGCGAGTTCACTGGTGACATTCTCCGCACACCCGTCTCTGAGGACATGTTGGGTAAGTATAAGTAATATTTGGAAACTTTTTGATTATGACGCACCTTTGATTTGAAGCAATAATATCTCAGCGGGGGGAGCGTCGTCTGTCAAACTGACAGACACTGGTTTGATCTCCAACAACAGCTTGAGCTTCCGGTGAAGGTAACACCGTTATCAAATTCCCAGCATGGTAGTAGGGTACTTTTGAATACCCGCCTGGCTAGCTACCACCCTCAAGTTTGAGAAACTCACCAAACACATAGTGTGGTGAGGCAACAGTCCTTGAGAGCCAGTGAGCATTCTAGATCTAGTGTGATAACATCTTCGACTACATCATCACTGACCATCAAGTGAGATAGTGGTCAAACGCTAGATCTATACAGTATAAACAAACAAAAACCTCCAGATGTAAACTGGCTCATTCCAAAATTTTGGTGAATTGAGGCAAATATACAGAATGACTCAAAAAAGTGCGCTCTATCGTTCAGTAAATTAGAAACTATCCTAATAAGGCTAGAAAAGGAGAAATATTGTGTCCTTTTCTTAGCAATGAGTTCTGCACCTTTCGTTATTATGATACTGACATATTTGGTGTTGCGTAGCAAGTGCTTAGAGATTGACGCTGCGGACCTAGTGAGAGAGTGGCATAAACCGCAATGCGTCACTATAGGATAAAGCTCAGGGTAAGTTTACTTCTGCAATTTCAATCGCAAAGCGACCTAAGTTTGTTTTGAGTGACTTCACAACTGTAAAGACCGCAAAAAAATCTTGAAATCAAGATTTAAAGGGAACTGTTTGGAAATAAGTTATCGACTCAAACAGATGCCTAGGACATAAAAACACTTCTTTGTTTTAAAGTCAAAAATTCAAAAGGTTTTTTATTACTAAAGTGACTCTCAGTGTCATTTTATTCTATAATTTTAAATAGAATATTTATAATAATAATGATAATACATCTTAAGAGGCTCTCGCTAGACGGTTGGATCAAGGGTCAGATGCAGAAGGCGGTACTCCTTGAAACGGCGCGTATAGTCCGGAGGTTTCTCAATCTGCGGCCCTAACCACCGGTAGCTTGGGCTCTGCCCCGCTGCTGGCGGAACTCTAGGTTTAGGTTTTTTATAATATCTTTATTAATTTTTGTTTTTGATATTTATACTGTGAAAAAACTAAACCTAAGAAAAAAAGAAAATAAAGAGACATAATAATAAGTGTACATTATGTTGGGGTTCAAATAAATAAATAAATAATAATTAATAATAATAGAGAATTTTCAAAGAAATTTTTAACCGTATTAGTAGTTCTAAGGCTAATTTACCTGTGTGACTTTGAATCTTGTACTATAACTTTATGAAATGTAGATATACATTTCATAAAGTTATAGGGTGATTTAGCAAAAACTGTCGAGGACTGAACGTCTTCTTCATTTCACAAAAATCATGCATTTTGGATTGAGCCAGTTCACGACTAGAGGTGCGATAAATTTGAAAGTTTATGTGCTTGTCAGTATCTTAGTTACTAGTCTGCACTAAAGCGGTTGAACGGATTTATTATAATAATAATATATAATTTTGTACGTAGTTTACTTAGACCCTAGAATAACAGGTATATTTATTTTAAAAACTACACAGTTACGGGATTTTTACAAGGGGTAAGAAAAAATCACAACACATGGCTATTACTGCGAGTACAGCTAGGCTATAAATATATAGATATTTATTAAAATGTAATTACTTCAAAGCAGAACACTTTCAGGACATATTTTATTGTGCATTTATTGGCAATTAGTATCATTGTCTTAGGTATATTTTATTTAATAGTTTTTCAATAAATCTTAGAAGTACTAATGTAATTGTAGCAATGCAACCAGTATTTTGGAGACATTTCCCTCCACAGCTGAACTTTTAGATAGGCTTATTATTAGTTATTTCGGTCATATATTTATTTTTGATGTTTAAATAAATACAAATAATGTAATTTTTTTTTTTCCGGTGGAGGCTTAAGCCATCTTAAACAACCGAACATCGCCTTAGAGCTTTTTTCATATACTTTTAAATTATATTAAATATCGAAACATCTCCTTCGACGAATATCTACGAGTGTTTGTTACCATCTTTTTTTGGCAAAATTGTAACTTCCGTGAATAACTATTATAGTTTAATATTTTACTTAAATTACCGTGCCGGCCCTTTCCGCATGTCCTATAGTGCTTGTAAAACAATATCTTGACTGTGACGTCATGCATATTCAAAATGATCTTCTTTACAAGAATGCTTTTTCTAGTTACCTTGCTTAGTGATATGATTGCAATAAATTATTGATGGCAGCCTGTCTGGAGTTTTTGTTTTCCGAGTCAAAACTCGGAAGCCGTCGACCCGACATTGTCATACGATTTGTTGGCCTAACCTAAGTCATCACGATTAGATTTTGCATTTGAAGCACGAAAATATTACAAACGCTATTTGCGGTTACTATTAGTAGTAGCTATGGAGAATGTAGCTTAACCTTGTTGCTACGATCACATAGGCAAGTTTCACTGTGAACACTTCGCAGTACTGTTAAAAACATTTAATTCTACTCACAGGTCGTGTATTCAACGGTTCCGGCAAGCCCATTGACAAGGGGCCCCCAATCTTGGCAGAGGACTTCCTCGACATCCAGGGCCAGCCCATCAACCCTTGGTCGCGTATCTACCCCGAAGAGATGATCCAGACTGGTACGTATTCCTTTTGCATATAATTGATAACCGTTTTTTATTAAATCAAATTCAAATCAATAAAAAGTATACCACTAAGGCATACGTTCTAAGCACAGGACGATGATGTCATATAAATTTTGTGTGCGGCTGTCAGCATTTCGAATGACTATGCACGCTATTTGTGCTCAAAGCGCAAAAAGAAACGCACCCTAAGCTTGAATATCTCTTTGACATATGCTCAAATGTTTAACACATGGTATGGTGTCATCCCTGTGTTCAACGTAAAACAAGGAGTTCAAGAACATAGTGTACTATAATTAACAGTCTAATTCTAATAACTGTGTTGCATTATGTACAAAGTTAAATTAGATCACTTAAAGCAGCAGTGGGTGTTGTTTGTTATGTACAAACTTAAATATGATAATTACGAACCCTGACATATGTAGACACATAGTAGGCTCACTTAAACCAGCTGTGGGTATCGATCCAAAACCGTCTGGTTGAAGGCCAAAACTCACTACCTTGAGGCCGATCATTGATTCTCAATATACAGCAAAATCAAACTAACCATCATATTGCAGCAACTAATTACCTTTATGTAGATTTACATCTTTATGAGAAACATCCAGCTAGGTTCTGGCACTGTCTGCTTTCGCCAATCATATTGCTGTCTCTTATAAATGGCAAAAGCATCATGATGATGATGATGATTGCTGTCTCTTAGCTTCCCTGGCCAAGCGATAAAGAAACCTATATATTGTGACTACATTAATACACAGTTCCTTAGAAAATTAGACTTATAGAACATTTCGCCCTTGGTGTTTCACGCTATGATAAACTATAGTCTATGTTTATATATTATTTTTAAGAAAAATATAAGGAATTCTTCTTAAAACTACTTTATTTTTGATGGTTTCATTATGAAGTTTTTGCTTTTTCGCTTTTTGTATGGACAAAAAAGTGCTTAAGACTAGGTGGATAAGGTATTAAGTAAAATGTGGAATCAGATAATGAGAGCATTTCAGTTATCTATAGGCATCTCTGCCAGTTATAAAAATAGGAAAATGTTGATAACGATGTTTTTCCGTAGGTATCTCCGCTATTGACGTGATGAACTCCATTGCCCGTGGACAGAAGATCCCCATTTTCTCCGCCGCTGGTCTGCCCCACAATGAAATCGCCGCCCAGATCTGTAGACAAGCCGGTCTTGTCAAGGTAATTGGAATACTAAGCATTATCCGTAAAGGCCATCTTAATTCTTCATCATATAATCATCTTAACATAACATTTCAAATGAAAAACGAATCTTAATCAGTTCATAAATGACGTAGTTCTGAGATTTTCTAATTATTATTAAAATAAAACGCTACCGAATTATTAACCACCTTCATTTGTCTGTGAAAAAGTAAATACAGTAAACCTTTTTTATACTAACTTAACTTTGTAAGGATAATTTAATAACGCACTAGTGTGTATGTTATAGCTTAGCTTGTGGCCCTAAAAAAGCCCTTTTAAAGCGATGTAATAAGGCTCACAAGCAAGTGTGTTGAAAATTATAAAGCTGGTCATTGTGCCTTGAACTCAGCCATAACATTTGTTTGATGAGCATAGATGTAAGTTAGGAATGTGTGTGCAATATACATCTTATCCATCCTAGTTCGGAGGTTGAGTGTATAAGCGTTTGCTTATAAAATATGTAAATAAGTTTTCGAGGAAACACAATTGACACAGTATGGACTATTGTGTCAATAACATAACGACATTCTGGATCAGTGTTATATTATCATTGGAAGGAGTGTTCCTACGAATGTGTTATGTAACCAGCCCCATGATTGAGAACTACGGTAACTAACCATATCGATTTGATTATGGATAATTCCTGTATTAAGGACTTTCTATAGGACTATTAGAAAAATTAATTAGACAACTTATTTAATGATAGAAGGATTAGGGCTGTATCACACTGGCCATTTGCGAGCGTTTTAGAAACGAGGCGATTATTGAACTTGTACGCCGCGAGCGCGAAGCGAACTCGCCGCAACAATGCATATAAACCACGTGAAATATTGAAAGAAAATATTCGTCTACTAGTGGGTCCTGAATCCACGACTACAGAATACCTTCCTGGCGCTTTGCCATCTAAGCTATAGTAGCTGCAAAAATAATAAAAAGGTTGGTAACAAAGATTTTCTTTCACAGCAAACCGGCAAGTCTGTGCTTGATGACCATGAAGACAACTTCGCCATTGTATTCGCCGCTATGGGTGTGAACATGGAGACAGCCAGATTCTTCAAGCAGGACTTCGAAGAGAACGGTTCCATGGAGAATGTGTGCCTCTTCTTGAACTTGGCCAACGATCCCACCATTGAGAGAATCATCACACCACGTCTCGCTTTGACCGCTGCTGAGTTCTTGGCTTACCAGTGCGAGGTAAGATTTAAACTGAGCGATATTGAGGCTCAATTCTTGAACATGTAATCTAAACTTAAGTTTAAAGAGCTTTAATGTCTTAAGAAATTACAAAATTTATCTAACAAGACAATAATTATGCTTATATTGAAAGTTTATAAATTTAGGCGTTACCTTCACGGAATTGACACTAAATATTATGTAATTAAAGTTATTTTTATATTTCACAGTGAGCAATAGAGGATGCAATAGTTATTTTGTACATATTTGTTATTGCGTTGATTTCAATATAACGTTAACATGACATTCATAAACCTTTTAAAATTTGTAGCTTAGAGATAGAATTAGACCTCCCCCCCCTCCCCATTAATATTTACTGATATTACTGAATTTAGAGCATGTATGGACTCAGTATCTGCTCTAAATATTTAACTAATTTGTCGATGTATTTGTGTACAGAAACACGTGTTGGTAATCTTAACCGACATGTCCTCTTACGCGGAGGCTCTGCGTGAGGTGTCCGCCGCCCGTGAGGAGGTGCCCGGACGACGTGGTTTCCCAGGTAATAACCACTATTACATTCCCACTACTGGGAACATAAGTTTCCAGAGTGGTCAACAATTATGATGTGCTCTAATGACTGTTATTTTATGATAACAACCGCCGGCTTCACGTGACTTTTGGAGCAAGGAAGTGTTTAGTTGATAATCCTATTAATCAGATATATGAGATATTTGCATAACAGATGTTCAGAAGAACAGAGAAACATAGAAGAGCTAGATTACGATAATATTGCCAATCTATGATAATAGTGATGAATTTCATAGGATGGTGGATGACCACCGATCAGAACGCGAATGAAGTGACCTTCATTCATTATGGATAAAGATAAAAACATATTTATTGCCTATAAAAAAAATTACCAAACAAATGGAACCGACTAACACTCAAAACTATGACATAACTTGTTGAAGTCGGTACCATGACAGTACACCAAAGTAACTATCATCATAATATTGTGCTCATGGTACCAACTTCGACAAGTTATTTTACACTTTTGAGTGTTGAAATCGGTTCCATTTCCAAAAATTTTTTTTTCACCCTGTTCCTGGACCTTTGCTTCTCACTACTTCCCTACGGGATCAGTTGTCATTGTGTATGTTCTCCGATGTCTTCAACCGCAACTATAATATAGTCGAGGTAAGCGAAGCACTTTTCAGTTATTGGAGTATATTTCAAAAACCACTTGTCCGATTTTGATTAAATTTAAATGGGACCACCATGGAAGTATACACTATATACATACGGTCGAATTGAATAACCTCATTTTTTGAAGTCTGTTAAAAACACAATTAAAGATTGACGGGGCAAACGTGCCGATACTACAACGTCCGGTGGGATCTACGCTATGATGTCACTTTATTCTTATTCGGACTGGGGGCGATAAGTCCTGCATTGACGTCCCGCCTGGGGTGTATTGTGCATTTCCCCCGCCAACTACCCCAGCCATCCCAACTCCTAAACATAGCGGAGCATGGCTTTAGGTTGTTGGCACAGCTGCTCCAGTTTTGGACGAGTAGGTGATTTTGCCTCCCTAGACTGACTTTCTTTCGAAAGGGATTTATATTTAACATCTTCATGTAATATGGTTCTGAGTCTTATGTCCTCTGTGGCCGTGCATTGCAAAAAGACATGTTACAGTTTCATTTTCCTGCATACAGCCCCTACACCTACACCGAGGCCTATCTGTTTCACCCGTCTTGTGCAGATGGTAGTTTAGGTTGCAGTGACCGGTGATTAAGCCTTTATCAAATCGTTTGTTATAATATAATAATATATAATAATAAGATAAGCTTTGCCTGCCCGCTTACATGTCACTTCATTATAACAAGTTATATGATTGTCCTCAGGTTACATGTACACCGATTTGGCCACGATCTACGAGCGCGCTGGCCGTGTCGAGGGCAGGAACGGGTCCATCACACAAATCCCCATTCTTACTATGCCTAACGACGACATCACCCATCCTATCCCCGATTTGACGGGTTATATTACAGAGGGACAGGTAAATAATCGTTTTGTTTTTGTCATATTTACCAACCGGTTTCTTAATCCATAGGTAAACAATGGCTTAGAGAAGATACATATATAAAGTCACGCCTATGTCTCGTAGGGGTAGGCAGAGACCGCAGCCTTCCAGTTCCCGACATACTTCTTTTGCTTCATCCTAACTCATCATACCTTTCATATAAGAACGTAGGTTTAGAGTAATCTTGACCTCTTTCAGAACTTCCTAATCTCATTTCAGGGAAAGATTTTTAAATACAATTCAAACTTCCAAACCAATTCAATCAATGTGGAAGTAACTGTTACGTTTTCACGCCTAAACCGCTGATTCAATTTTGAGGTGTTTTAGTATATTGAGATAGATTAGACTTTGGGGAAGGGCATATGCTTCTTTTTCCCTCCTGAGAAAAAGTATAGTTCCCGTGGGATAACTGAGATAGCGAAAGAACTGTAGTCCCACGTGGGCCCAAACCGTGGGGCGCAACTACTTTGTTTTTGTCTGTCGTGGTTAAAACCTTGAATAACTGTCTGAATGCAGATCACATACATATCTGTGATACATCTGACAGATATTTTGCGATCTGTTGCTTTAACCATTTGTTGCCCAACCAGTTATCAATTAAGGAACTGTCCCTAAGATATAGGAGATCTGACATATTTAATATGCTGTTAAATATGTCAGATCCCTCATTATTTCATCTTCAAGCACATCATCGAGTTGGTGGTCAAAGATTGAAGTGGATTCATTGGTTACTTTATTATATACTAGCTGCTCCCCGCGGTTTTACCCGCGTGGTGATGATTGATGATGATAAGTAGCCTATGTGTTATTCCGTTACCTGAAGTTTGTTTTTTGTTTTTTTGCTACAAATAAAGCTATGTCTATGAAGTATCTACATACATACCAAATTTCATCCAAATCTGTTTCACCCGCGTGGTGATGAAAAAAGGCCCATGTTATTAAAACTGACGTGGTTTTGAAACATTATGAATGTATAAAACTCGGGAGTTACTCTAGAGGGTTCTGACTATAGTTTCAACCACATTCAGTGGTCTTTTTCAAGGAGAATACAGGGCGCTCGCGGTCTATGTGTTAAGTTAATCCAGGGTATAAGTTATCTCCATACCAAATTTCTCCCAATCCATCCAGCTGCATAGGCGTAAAAGAGTAACAAACATACATCCATACTCACACACTTTCGCATTTATAATATTATTAGGATAAGTCGCAATGAGAACATTGTTGATTATAATGTTATGTGTTTGTACAGATCTACGTCGACCGTCAGCTCCACAACAGACAGATCTACCCACCAGTGAATGTGCTGCCCTCACTGTCCCGTCTCATGAAGTCTGCCATCGGTGAGGGTATGACCCGCAAGGATCACTCTGACGTCTCCAACCAGCTGGTGAGTCCTTGTGTCTGCACATTGTAGTTTTGTAAACATTTCAAGTGATTTTGGGGGTTGCCTATATTCGCCACGCTTGGCAGGCGGGTCGGCGAGCGCAGTATATTTTGTGACCCTCAGAAGGCGCTGCTGCCCATCCTCCTGGTACGTGATCCTTTAGCCGATTCTTACGGCACCCACGAGAAGAGAAGGGGGGTACAATTCTACGCCGGTACCTACCACGGCACTAGTAGGATAAGTGCAGGTTTTAATATAAGCATTAAAATATAACTATAGCTTAGGCTAGCAATGTAAGCACTAGTAAGTGCCCTATCGCTGATTTTTCTTGATCATGTTTCTTGCATTTTATTAAGCGTATTTATTTAGTTATTTATTTATTTGGGACAAAAAACGGTAACATAATACATCTTAAGTAACACAATTTGTTCTTATCAATACTAACTATGCTACCCACAACATTATCCACTAATTACTTAGAACAAAATAAATCATAATCTATGCTGGGCTATGTGACTTAAAAGATTACGCTAATTAACAATAAAGAGATGAAAAAGATGATTTACATTAATTACATTACAATACTATAAATAAACTAAATAATGATGTAATATACATGTAGGCCAAGTATTTTGGCAGATTACCTATCTACAAGAGAGAAGGTACAGAAATTTTGTAATTTTGAAACATTTAACTTCACAGTGGTAAAAAAATAGTAATTACGTCATAGATTACTCAGTGATTCAATGACAGCTTTTTTATACCTAGGGCCCGATAGGGCAAAAATATCAACGCTTTCAAATTTGGTGTTATAACATTCAACAAGTTGGTATAGAGGAGACCTTACGCCAGCATTTGTTTTTGCAGAACTGTTACTAATACTTAATAAGTGCCTGGAACGAACTTGTCTGCGAATTACGGTTCTGGGGCAGATGTAACAGAGTTGATTTGTAATATCTGAACAATCAAATTTACCATGAATAATTCCATGTAAAAACATAGCACCAAGCAGCTTACGTCTAGAGCAGAGGGAGTGTAACCTGTATTTACCAAGTAGATTATTGTAACTAAGGTGTCCATGGGAGCACCTGTAATGCACAGAGCGTAAAAATTTTTTTTGTACTTTTTCTATCATGTCTATATACTTAGAATAAATCGGGTTCCATATTTGAGTGGCATACTCCAGGCGTGGCCTAACAAGAGATGTGTATAAAGAAATATACGTCGAAGGTTGGATAAAATCCTTAGCAGTCCTCATAACAAAACCGTACATTTGAAGTGCTGAATTAATAATTTTATCTACGTGTATATCAAAATGAAGCTTCGAGTCTATAGTGACGCCCAAATCACGGATATAGGGTACCTTTACCAACGTAGTGTTACATAACGAGTATGAATAATTAAATACTCTTTTATTTTTTGTAAAACTGATGCTGTGACATTTCGATAAATTAAGATGTAACTTATTTATTGCACAATATCTTGTGAGCTGATCTAAATCTAATTGAACTAATAGGCAGTCATCTATATTTTTAATATGTCTATAGATTTTTAGGTCATCAGCGTACAATAAAAATGCTGAGTGAGTGAATATAGTGTGGATATCATTAATAAATAAGACAAACAGCAAAGGCCCTAAAATTGAGCCCTGGGGCACTCCCGAAGTAACTGTTATGTAGTTCGACTGGTTTCCACCTATTACTACTTTCTGTGAACGATTTGTAATATAAGAGACAAACCAGCGAAGCAAATTTCCACGTATTCCATTAAATGCAATTTTGTTTAGCAGGAGTTCATGATCTACCTTGTCAAAGGCTTTTCTGAAATCCGTATATATAACGTCTGTTTGTAGTCTATTGTCCATGTTTTTAAATAGTTGATCAGTAAATATAGTGAGGTTGGTAGTCGTTGACCTTGTTTTGACAAAACCATGTTGTTGTTTAAGTATTATGTTATGCAAAATGGGATAAATTTCATTGTGAACTAAACTTTCGAAAAGCTTTGATAGTGCAGAAAGAATTGAGATAGGTCGATAGTTCTCAACATCATGCTGAGAACCACTTTTGAACACAGGTATGATGTTGGCTTGCTTCCATACATCAGGGAATACACCTTCGCTTAAACACTTATTGAATATTATAGTTATAGCAACGTGTATATAAACAGCTGTACGTTTAAGAAAAATAGCAGGTATACAATCAGGACCGGCACCTTTAGTTTGGTCGAGAGACACTAGTTGTTTAAGAACTTTTTGAGGGCTGATGTAAACGTTACTTATTATGTTGCACTCACTATTGTAATTTTTAGGAGGTTCCCATGTGTTAATGTTTAAGTTAGAGGTCTCATACACAGATTCGAAGTAGCTTTGAAATAGGTTACATGCATCTCCGGGATTATTACAAAAAATATTTTTAAAATGTACGCTAGGCGGAACGCGTGGTCTGTTTTTTTTGTTAGCAATATAGCTCCAGAAGAGTTTGATATTGTTTTTAATATTATCTTCAATGGATTTCCGATATTTTGCAAAGCCCTTATCACATTCTCTATTGAAAACTGATCGAATATTTGAATATTTTTCGTAATCTGACACATTTTTATAAGTTTTCCACTTGATCCACGCATTAGTTTTACTTTTGAATAAACAAATCAATTTGGGGGTGAACCAAACTGGAAAATTATTCGATCTAATTTTAGTAAGAGGCACATGGTTTTTGATGATAGCATATAAGTTATCGTAAAATATTTCAACAGCACTTAGCGCTGGTAAATGATTTAATAAACTTAACCAGTCATAAGCAGCTAAATCTGAGTTTACTAAATTATAATCAGCTTTATGAAAGTTATGTTTGACCAAGCACCGTTGACTTTTCAGAGATAAGCCCATGTTAGGGGAGGTTAAAACACAAAAAGGAGGGTGATATTTGTCTATATTTAAAAGTGTATTACTAGGTCTGTACAATGAACAGTCCGTGTTAGAAATCAACAAATCTAATACTTTGCCCTTTATATTTAATAACTTGTGGAATTGGGTTGCATTTATTTCTGAAATTATATTAATAAGATTTCTGTGGCATTGAATTCTATCATTCGGGCCATGATCAATAACGTAATTTCCATCAAAGGTCCAATCAATGTGAGGCAAATTAAAATCACCAAAAATATAAAAACTGTGGTAATTTGACTCGTTTATCATAGAACTTAGGTAATTAAAGTACAACGTATACGTCGATTCTGTAGCACGTGGAGGGATGTATACAACCCCAATTAAATGAGGTCGAATATGATCAGTGCTTGGCAATTGAATAAATAGTTGTTCAACAAACTTGTTTAAAGGGGTACTGCTAGTATTTACAGAGATGTTGGTAGAATTAAGTGAGTGTGAGACCGCAATTAGAACACCTCCTCCATCTTGTTTTCCTGTGGCCTCGCGGTCACGGTCGCACCGGAAAACAATGTAGCGCGGATCTATAAACTCACTGTCAGCTACCTCAGGAATAAGCCAAGTCTCTGTTAAAATGATTAAATCATATGAGTTTGCCATAATTGACATATATAATGTTTGGAGTTTGCCACGAATACTTCTACAATTTTGATAATAAATAGAAAGACTATCCATAAATATTACGAGGTAAAAGTAGTATGATTGAATATTTATAAATTGGCAGAAGTATATATATAGCAGATGCCGACATAGTCTCCGCCAGCTGCCGAAGTGCAATGTTATTTATTTTCAAATATGTAGTTATTTGCGTTGATCTTGTTCGTATGTAGTTCAGAGCTAAAATATTTAAGAGACACACACTAGTTTTGTGCAGCTGGCACACGCTCTGTACCAGCAGATAGCTTTTGAAGATCACTCGGAAAACGAACAGCAATAACAGCTGACGTATCGGTTTTACGAACAAGTATAGTAGAATGTTTAACCCAAACGTACTTATAGTTGTTTTTCTGCGCCTCAATACGGCATTCCCGAAATAACAATTTTTTTTTAAGAGTAAGATGTTCGTTTATGTAGATCGTATGAGGAGTACCTGCAATACCTAGTTGGTCAGACTTCAATCCCTTAGCCCTACTGTAAGCACTAATTACATTATCGCAGAAGGGCACAGAAGAAAACCTAACTATAATGTTTTTGGGTCTATCATTATTGGCCATATGAGGAACCCTGTGTATGCCAATAATATCTCTCTGGGATATTGCGAATTTAATTTTGGAACCAATTGTCTCAACTAATGTGATAAGGTTCTCCCCCCGTCTCTCCGGCAGATTGCTTATTTCTATATTGCACGCTCGAGCCTGCTGCTCCAAAACGTCGATTCTAGACTGTAGTGAGATGACGGAGTCTCCGATCTCCGAAGAAGAAACAACCTTGCGCTGCAAATCAGTAAGCTGGGCTTTGAGATCTCCATGTTGTTCGGAATTGAATCTGATAGCGTCTTTTATAACCTCCATCTCCTGAGAAAATGCAACCTGCTTGGTTTCCACTTGTAATATTTTTGTCTCAAAGGCTGCCTGCGCCGACCGCAGCGCGCTTATATCATTTTTTATTTCAGTGGAATGTTGAGTTAATTTCGTTATATCCAGTTTCATTTCAGCGAGGGTGCTATTTATCGTGGTTAAACTCTTTGCAAAAGAGCTCAAAGACTCCGACAGTTCACTGTCCGGTTGCTTTCGTTTCCTGGCTATATTATGAACGCTCGAGGAACTAGAATCAGAGTCCCCAGTGCCCCTTAAATCCAAGTTCGAACCACGCTTGCCTGGTGATCGCATCATTCTCCTTGTAAAAATATATATCTCACTCTATGAGTCTAAAGTATGTAAATATAATGAAATAACGTGTCTTGCTTTTGACAGTAATCGTAGGTTTGATTAATTACACGTACATACGTATTATACTTCACTTGTAAAAAAATGTGATTACTACGGTTTTTTTTAGTTTCATATTTTTCATCATTTGTGTGGTATGATTAAAGTAGGTGTTGACACATAAATAGGAACCAGTAGTCCAGTCAAATAAAGTTTTAAGTAAAATTTCGGCACTCAACTTTGCATTTTGTATATGATGTAATTTTAATGATACAAAAACAACGTGTAAAGGTTTTTGTGTCCGCAACCCCCGTCAACGGTTGACGTTTTATAAATGTAATATAAAAAGCAATTTTGCACTCTTAAGTATGCAATTGTTTTCTTACATATGGGGTAATAAGTACCTACTTTATATATGCAATATTTAATATTCTAACCCACATAGTAATATACTGTATGATTTCGTTACAGTACGCGTGTTACGCCATCGGTAAGGACGTCCAAGCCATGAAGGCCGTAGTCGGTGAAGAGGCGTTGACGCCTGATGACTTGCTCTACCTCGAGTTCCTCACCAAGTTCGAGAAGAATTTCATCTCCCAGGTTTGTACTTATTCAATAGAGTTTGGTGTTATACTAAATGAAATGAAATGAAAAATCATTTATTCAAAACAGTACCGCACACAACAAAATAAAATACGAACTAGATGGTTACGGACTGGTGTCATATGCAGTACTGCCAGAAAAGGTCAGAGCTCAGCATTATGCCGTGAGTTAGCCCACGGCGCTGGTGTCCAGCAGTGACCCACAGCGACACACGGACACGAAAACAATATACAAACAATATTACAAATTCAAGAGACACAGTTCTACAGTTCTCACATATTATAATTATTATTAATATATATACAACATAAACAACATATTAAAAACAAAATTAAATTAAATTATGAAAGCACACACAAGAGGCAACTAAAGGAACTAGTAGTAATAATAACAATAATGGGAAAGTAGCGGTACCTACTATGTATGCATGGTATTTATTAATTCTAAAAAAACCATGTTTATGGAATGATTTAAGCAAAAACTGAAAAGAAAATAAATGAGCAGTAATAAGCAATCTGTGTACCTACCTAATCCAAGTGCCCACTTAGCTACGAATACGCTAAGATTGAGCTAGGAAAACTAAGATAGCTATGATATCTCAGTGTTATGAAAAGTTTACGACGTAAATTAAGGTATTAAGAAAGTGTAACAATCAGTTGTATCTATGTGAAAAAACCTAGTAGAAAAATAATAATTATAATAATACATGTATTGTTTACAAACTATGGATTTGATATTCATGCACGGTATCATCTATACGAAAACTCAACACCAAAGAGATTGTTGGAAAATATCTTATACTAATTCACATATTTTTGTATTCAATTGTTGTGCCGACCCCGCCTGGAATGGGAGAAGAACGAGAAAGTGAAGAAATTAATATTTTATAAGTGAAAGTTTGTAAGGAGGGTTATATGCATGTTACTCAATAACGCCAGAACGACTGTAAATGAAATTTGACAGACAGATAGATTATAATATGGAAGAGCATATAGGCAACCTTTTATCACCGAACAACTAACTGTTCCAGTGTGATAACTGAGGTAGCGGTAAAACCCTGTAGCCTTGAACAAAATCGTTTTAGTACCTGGAGATCTTGATACTTTTCGTGTCTTGTCAGAGATCACGATATACAAACCGCCGCAGAAATGGTCATTGACGATGATATACGCTCATATCATAATGCCTTGGAATTTTACTGTGAATAGAAACGTAAAAATCCACTAGATGGCATTATTGCCAATATCTTATATTTTACCTTGCATTCCTTGTTGTTTCCCTGTAGTCTTCACTACGCAGACCTTGCTCCATAACATTTTTTTCTGTGTTCATATTCAGCTTAAATAATACTTTATTTATTGGCTAATAATGAAAAACTGTTACCTCACGTTCTAGGGTAACTACGAGAACCGCACTGTCTTCGAGTCCCTGGACATCGGCTGGCAGCTCCTCCGTATCTTCCCCAAGGAGATGCTTAAGCGTATCCCGGCTTCAGTCCTCGCCGAGTTCTACCCAAGAGATTCACGTCACTAGGCCACTGGAAAATACTATTCACCCCAAAAACTATGTAGTATGTCAATGTCAAAGACTACAGAAGCTTGTGCTATATATATTTATCATTGTGAAGTACAGTGTTAATATATATGCATTAATTGTAATAGCGATCTTTAAATCGTACTAAGTGCTTTGTGAACTGCAATGTACTGCGACATTAAGATATTGTATGTGGTTATATCTTAAACAATTAAAAATTTTCAAGATTATCACAATATTTGTCAAATATCAGATTATGTGTAACTTGACACAAACATGATATTCAGAAATCTACTCCGATTCTCACAACCAGCAGTTCGTCATCAGGCACATCAATTCAATTAATGAAATGCTCGTCACATCTCAGTGCATTATTATTCTCAGCGATAAATTTAATTAATTTTATCGCAGCCTTTAATTCATTTATCGTTAATTTAATCTTTATTACAACATAGACGTAATTGTCTAAATGGTTGACCTGCTATTATGAAAACGTGTGTATGCGACAGGGTAAGTAAATATGTTTGTGACAAAATTGTTTGACTTGTTACTGAAGTACCAGAAGGGTCTATGAAACTGCTTCGGGACGGCTTCTACTTATCGTCGCAGTTATAAATCAGCTTGCTACGTGTTCGTTTGACATTGGCAGACTATAGTGTAAAGAATGAGGCCCATAACATTCTGGCCGACAACAATAACAAGGGCCTCCATATGCGATTCCATAAACTTACTGATTAGCCTCTTTATAAGCCGTTTCACTTAACAACAAAGTGATAGTTTTGAAATCAATGAACTGTTCAGCAAAAGTACAGAAAGTGAACTTGGCAGATGTCGGTCGGTTTATGAGTCGATATAAATCTTGTAAGATAAATAATAAATACATTATTTTATAGTAAGTTGTTAATAGATTTTATTATAATGTACTCTACATGTATTGCGATCAAGTTACGAAAATTATATATCTCGCGTTTCTATATAGAGACATAGCCATTTCGCTATATTAAAAATAAAAATGTTGCCGTCTTTGTAAATAATTTATCCGTTAATTATAAAGTTGTACCGTGTGATAAATTATTGAATATATATTTTAAATTAATGTAATTTTTTTTCTTAGTCTTTGGACTCGTGAGCGATATTATTTTGGCACAAATTTTGAAATTGTTATATATGTTTGGGTAGATATTTTTATTTCAATATTATTATTGTTGTGTGATATTGCCTGAGCAATGTAAAGTGATTAGTATTTATGTAAATAATCGATGGATAAATCAATAGTACAGTAACGGATGTTACATTCCAAAATTTGAGTTTTCTTATTCACTCCAACGCTAGGTACTCTGTATTTCAGTGAATTAGGGAACATGTACTGTTGTTTTCAATGGAAATAAAAGTTATAGAAAGTTTAAATGTGTTCTATTTTCACTAGTACTTCCTTGGCAGAAATATTGACAGCGAGCATCGATGCTTCCAAATGTCAATCTTTATTTCGAGTAAAATATTTAAATATGAAGTGCTCGAGTTTAGCTAGGTACGCGATCTCTTAACTAGATTAAGAATTATCATAATATCATACCTTGGATAGGTGACAACACGAACTAGAGTACTGGGCGACAAAGTGTCATCAACCGACGCATATGTGATTCGGAGAATACTGGCCATCGATCATTGTGGCCTGAGGACGTTTGATATCGAGAAGCCACTGGGAAAGTGACAACGCGCGGCGCAGCGGTACGTGTTTATGCCTCAGGCGGATTATACCAAGATCCTAGTCTTGTCTACTCTTCTTGTCCTTATCACCACTCTATTCTATCAGTTCTCACACCGAATATCATTCTTCACACAGTCCATCCATACCTTCTTCTACGTCTTTATCCATCATTCATCACACATTCATGTTAAGTAGGTACTCTTTTCGTTATGTTTTTCATCCCTCCTAATGACATGCCCATACCAAGTCATATATCTATATCCTTATTGGATGTACTCATTTCTTACCTTGTCCATTCTAGTCAAAATATCCATCTCAAAATTTGCATCTTCCACACGCACTTTCCTGGCCAAAATTCAGATCCATACATTATGACAGGCTCACATTATAATTTTCACTTAATTAAACTGTACCTATCAACTCTACACGAAATGTGGACGAAAAAAGAGACATGACGCCACGACGAAGGCTTCAGGATTCACCTAGTAACGTCAGGCGGTATCTCGTGATGCGTTGCGCGCCGCAATACTTCTCAAGCCGAAACGAAGCGTAGCGCAACGCCACGGGCCATTT
Organism: Apeira syringaria; assembly: GCA_934044485.1. Classification (NCBI taxonomy): domain Eukaryota; kingdom Metazoa; phylum Arthropoda; class Insecta; order Lepidoptera; family Geometridae; genus Apeira; species Apeira syringaria. The sequence goes on along the minus strand of OW203661.1, from coordinate 12,353,724 downwards.
TCAAATTAGGTCAATAAATATGTAGTGAATATAGTTACTATGTAGCGCCGTCTAAAATTATTATGTCTACTATGTATAACGGCTGTTGGTCTTCCAATAAATACTGTTACTGGCCGACACGCTCGCGTGGCCTACTATTACTCTAACAATGTTATTGATCAGTCACATATCTATATCAAATGACTTTCAAGTTATTAAAAGAATATTCAGATTTACTTCCTATAACCTACCTCATTATGAGTGCAGGCAGTTAAATTATTGTCCCTATAACTGACCTAAGGTGTGAGGTATTTTTAATCTTCTGGTTCGATCCCCAAACAACTTAAGCTTCCGGTGAAGGTAACACCGTTATCAAATACCCAGCATGGTGGTAGGGTACTTTCGAGTACCCGCCTGGCTTGCTGCCACCCTCAAGTTTGAAAAACTTCACCAAACACAGTGTGTTCAGGCAGCAATCCTTGAGAGCCAGTGAGAATTCTAGGTTTGGGGTGATAACATCTTCGACCACATCGTCACTGACCATCAAGTGAGATAGTGGTCAAACGAATCTACAGTATAAAAAACCAAAAAAAATCTTCAAAATACTTTTGTACACATGTGTATCACTGAACTCCTAAACCGGTGGACCTACTTTGGACGAATTTAATTGCAGATGGATTTGATTCACAAGCACAAGCAAATTACAAGTAGCGTAACCACTATGTCACTTGATTCTCAGTGACAATGTGGCCAAAGGTCAAATCAGCTATACATTAATGTTTCGTGGCCTTCTAGAAGCTAGCTGCCTAAAAACACTGTGTGGCAACAGATTTTTAAATATGTGGGTGGTAGGTAGCCAGGCGGTCATTAGAAAGTATTTTAGCACCACTAGTTCGAACAAGTTTTTTTCCTAAGTGAGGGTACTTGCATAATGGAGTATATAATAGAAGTGTCATTTATGAATGAAAAACTCAGTGAAAAGTGCAAGTTCTGTTTGTAGTGAACAATAAATCATTATTTATAACTATGGGTGTTAAATTTCATGAGTTTGTCACTAAGGAAAGGGTATCAATTCAATAAAAGAAATGCTTCTGGAGTTTTTCGATTTATTTCATATTTATTACGATATAATTTCAGTGCTATACATTTTCTTACAAATAATGCAAGATTTCCTCACGGCTCTGAATTTCAAATGCTATGGAATGAAGTTACTTCACAAGCAGTGTTCCACTTTGATCTTTACTCATTCACGACTGGGATAAATATTAAATACAGAATCTGAGTAGACTTAAAAAAAGTTACATAATCAGAATAAAAGATTGAGATAAGTTAGTAACTGCTTAATTTTACAACTATTTAAAGTCTACTGTGGCAGAATAATAAAAGTGATGTAATAATTTATTTAACCAGCGATTCCTACAATCGCCTCCGAAGCGAAATATTTCACATCAACATCCGGATCTACATTCAGTTTCTCCAACACCGGCTTTACTTGAGGCTGAATTACAGTCGGATCTAAGAATGGTGCCATCTTCTGGAGAGTCTTAGCAACATTGAATCTGACATTGGCAACATTATCATCAGCCATAGATAATACTGTAGGCAGCAAAACTCTAGTGGTAATATCTTTACCACATACTTCAGATAAAACATTGATGCAGAACAGGTAAGTCATGCGGTGTAAGTAATTTTGTTCGCGAGACATGGACAAAACTTTGGGAATGACATTGGACTCAGCCCATGCAGATCCATATTGCTCAACAAGTTTCTTCAAATTTAGTGTTGCTGCTTCACGGATAGCATAGACATGATCGATGAGCCAGGACATGCATAGACTGGTCAGTTTTTCATCGAAGAATTCTTGTCCAAGTTGTCCGGCAAGCAGAGGCATGTGTTCAATAATGGCTAAGCGTACTCGCCACTTTGTATCTTCTGCTAGCTCCACAATAGCGGGTAGGAGGGATTGTACTAATTGCTGGATACCAATGACTTCATTCACACATTCCAAGTTTGAGATTATATTGAGCCTGACTTCAGGGCATTCGTCTTTGAGTTGGGTGAGGAATAAGGGCAACAGATGTTCAATGGTGTTCTGACGGCCAACGATAGGGCTAAGGCCCATAATGACGGAAGCGAGCGCCGACTTCACATGCTGGTTGGCATCGCAGACCAAGTCCTTGATCTGGGGCAAGATCATTGTCATTATAATGTGCTCTTGGTGAGCCTTGTCCAAGTTCATACAGAAGTCCTTCACCTGTAAGTTAAGAACGACTATATTATCTACAATGCTTATTAGCATTTATAAAAAAAGTATGAAAGGGTTCTTATGAACCCTTTCATACTTTTATTACATAATAATAATTATTTATTATTATGAACCCTTGTAATAGACATATCAATTAATTCAAATAATCTCTATATTATGTTTATGTAAGACAAAGAAAAGGATCCCAGGATTCATCTACAATCTTATAAAAACTGATGTAGTGTACCTACCAGTGTCTCGCCTACAACATGACTACAACATCTACAATATTCATAGAGATATTGCGATAATAAAGACACAGGCAGGCTACTTTCCAGAGTTAGGATTTACAAAATCCATAACTTTAAGCGAAACTTCAACAAAAAAAAAACAAGATCTTCAACAGTTTTGTGACTAATTAGTAAATCAAATAAATATAGAATAATATTTTGCTATTACTCTATATTAATAATATTTTACTATTCTATATTCATAACATAGCAGACAACTTCGCAAGAGCCAAGAAGCACATTGGCGAATATGTGATGGAATTCATCAAACAAAAGTCGATGGAAGCTAAAAATGTACTAACTCTCCATATGTAAAAAGAACCTTACAAACTGTGCGGCGAACAGACTGTGGACAGACCAAACTTTCCACCTTTGAATAATAACATAACAAACAATCTGATAGATCTAACAAGACAAGAGCTTATCATAAGCATTATCACCCGTCACTGCAACCTCAACTACCATCGGCAAATGCCGCCATACTCTGCTCTAGAAAGAAGTTAGGATAGCTGCATCATGTATAACCACATAGAATAAGCAATCTTTTATATGGGGCAGTGCAGCAGTTAACTGGAAATCTAATTTAGTTTACAGTCCTCATAACAAACCTTTCGACATTTCATTACATGTTACGTGTAACGCACCTCAGACAAACCAGATATACCTTATTCTCCATAATATACAGACGATTTACAATGTTACATTTGTATAAATTAAAACATTACACTCCTTCAGGCATAAGGGTAAAATGCTGGTGATTAATATATTAGTAGAGATTACCGATCAAAAATTGCATTCCCTAACTGGGCCATCTCTTTTATGCCTGTGTTAATATTCTAAGTAGACTGTTCTCGTTTACAATTATAAGTTTAAAACTCTCACCTTCCCAGCAGCGGCAGCGCGTACTTCAGCCTCTGTGTCCTTCAGCAAAGCTTGGAAGATCTGTGTGAGATCAGAACGAGCTAGATCTGGTCCAACTGCTTGCTGCAGCTCCACAAACCTGTGGAAAATAGTTTCATATTGTAATGTGTATAAGGTCAACTTAATAGTGTAATGTGACCTCTTGAGGACAAGCATAATAAAACTGTTATAAATTAGGCCTACCAAAGTTTATGAGAAGCTGTCCTGTTCGCCATTCGGGACAAGGTGTCACAAGAGATAGACAGATTAGATGTATTAGAACCACTTGCTTATTCAAAGTGGGTTACACAGCAGTGTCAGTGAATAATCAGAGGCACAGTCCATGCAGTTACAGAAACAGACTAATCCCCACAACACAATCAATTATTAATGTTTATGAAACTAGTATGAAAGGACATAGGCAGAATGGTGATTAGGTGTAAGTGTGGATACTGACTTGTCTGCGACCATGTACCGCACGCGCCACGAGGTGTCACCTGCACGCGCGCGCACGGTGGGCATCACGAGCTGCTCCATGTCCTCGGGTGGCAGCAGAGCAGCCACCGCCGCGCACGCCTCCGCCGCCAGCAGCCGCACCGAGTCCTGCTCGTCCTGGTAACCGGCGCGACCGCGATAGAATACAATTAGAACTAAATAGTATGACTCCAATTACAATAATATCAACTAAATAAATGTAAAATAAATAAAAAGTAACCAGTAATGATGGGTACAAATAGACCCTTCCAGATGTACGGTTGTCCAGCGTTTTGTAAGAGGAAAGTCTAGTCCTGTATCGGTAATTAGCCATTATTATCTACCGCTGCGCCGTTATTCGGTCATAATCCACCATCAAGATAACGAGGCATTACCTTGAAGGTAGCAACATTTTGTCGTAGCAAAGTTATTAATCCAGTCGAAAAAAGAAAACAAATTGTAATTGACACTTATATATACAAAAGTAGTTGCAACCAGTAGTTGTACCAAGTATCTGTAGATATGCTAACGTAATTTCAAGTAAAATTTCTGTCCTGACGGTGAAAAACGTAATGGCTTTGCTATGGAAGTCTAATTGCCAATAATATATCAAATATTACATTACATCAAGTGTTCAAATGACTCTTATATTTTACATACCTGAGCCAGATTGACGAACATAGGTATAAGATCGCTCTTCACATATTCCACTTCGACAGCTCTGGCGAACTCGCCTAGCTTGTAGGCGGCCGCGCGGCGCACCATCGGTGTGTCGTCCTGGCATAGAGAACGGAAGTGCTGGCGTAGTTCCGCTTTCACCGGGGCAGAGACGCGGGTATAACACACACTGGAATGTATAAGTATCTTTTCATATCTTATATATAGATAAAAACAGTACTTTTTGAGGAAACTATTTTTAATGTTGTTAAAAAGTTTAATAAATTTTATATTCATTCTTTTTATTTTTCTTATCTTTTTATTATCCAACTTGCTGGTGTCAAATTTTAACTAAGAAATATTATCAACAATTTTGTAGCATGACTGAAAGTTATAGTTTAATTTCCCTTCTTTTAACTTCTTTTCCTAATTTTCTCCCTAACTTCTTTTTTAAAAAAATGTAAGAATATCTTTTTTACGTAAAGAACAAGTTATGTATATGCAGGTTGGATGAAATGGAGACAGGTATCCGGGACTAACTGCTGGTTATTTATATTTTGATACAATATTGTTTGTCTAACTAATCAGGTTTTTTTTACTTTCCTCGAATTAATATTCATATTAAAGTAAAAAAAAACTCGAATCAATATCTATTTCAATATCTTGATGATGGAATGTGATGCTTGTCAACTGAATGCTGAAATAATTATTATAGTTTCTGTCTGTAATTTGAAACCTAGACCACTCATAATATCAGCATTATTTTATTTATCATCATTATCTCAGCCATAGGACGTCCATAGCCCTCCCCCATTGATTTCCATAACGAACAGATGGAAGCGGTCCCCATCCAGCGCTTATCTGCGATCATGCGATCTGCGAGTCTGGTCCAACTTATTGGTCCCTCCTATGCTGCGCTTGCCTGTCCATGCTCTCCATTAAGAAGAATTACAGACCCATCTTGTTTCTTAGCTTTAAGAGCTGTTCTCAAGAATCATCATGAATCGTTTCAGACACAGGTTTGACGATTACCAGCCTCCCAAAAATGCTAGTTTCTGTCAAACACATGATTAAACAGACCACATACAATAGACTACCTCCAGACACTTATTGACAGCAAGTCAAACAGAAGACCGAATAGTATAACTTGCCAGGCTTGCCAGAAAGCCTTTTATTCAATCGAGAAGTGGGCAGTGCTAAAATTTCTCTAGCAGTGCCATACTCACCATCGAAAAATGCTAAAGTGCTTGTAACATCTTTTCTTCAAAACTGTTCACTACTGTATTGTAAGATGCCAGCAAGCTTTTAGAAGAGCAAGTATTTTCATTAACGGTGTGTACATTACTCACCTGAATAGTCCACAAGCAGAAGCACGAGATGTGAACCAGTCACCACCAGCCAGACGTTGCACTAATGGCACAAAGTGTTGCTCCAGAGCTTGTGGTGTGTGGTGTGCGGCTACTGCTCGTAGAGATGCTACAGCCTTATCACGGACTACAGTCTCTTCAACGGTGGCCAGGGATTCCAGTGGAGGTAGAAGACAGTGGGCAAACTCACCACCACCAACCAAGTTAATAAAGTTACCTGTAAAAGGGGTTATTGGGCTTCCATGAGTGAATTTTAATAATGTTTACTATTCACTCAGTAATGCTGAACAACAACTTATTATTTGAACTACAATTTTGACGATTACGATGGGTCAGTGGTCAGTGACATGACTGCTTATCTCTGGAGCACTGGGTTCAAATCCTGACATCCACAAATATTTATGTGATGAGCATGGATGTTTGAATTGGATCTTTTTAATTTCTGATTGGACTGCTATTACAAAATAAGGTTCACAAATAATTCAACCACTATCATAAGTAGTTTCTGTGTGTATGTTGCTGGTAAACTCTTAAACAATGAATTCTAGCAGTCAATATATTATAGGTTAGGTCCAAACCAAGATGTCCTCGGAGTGTAAAGGACTATGTACTAAATTAATGTAAGATGAAATAAAGCCAAGTGCTACAGTTCTTAGAGTTTATTAGTCATATCTCTACACCAATATCCCTGTGTAAGTGTGCATACCTGATATTTCAAAAATTAAGTGAACAATGTTACAAGCTAGTGAATGAATACTCAATAGTTTATTGCATTCATATGAATTTACATGCAGGTCTTAGATACAATTTCTCAGTGAACATAATGATGACCCTGGTAGGGTATAGCAATGTAGAGTGACCAATTTATTTATTAGTTATCAAATGTATCATTGAAAAACTCATTCAAGGTGTAGTAGCATTTCATTAAAATAAATTGTTATATATATGTGGAGAATTTTGACTCTTTTTCTTCTTTAATTCTGTTACATAATTTGTTTAGTATTTTTATAGCCATTTGTTATGTACTAGAACTGTGCATTTTATGATTAGAGCTCGGTGAGAAAAGTAAGAAGAAGATGATATTATAATTAATTTAAAAATATAAATAACACACATAACAGCTTTAACAAACTACACATTTAGCAAATTTCATTGCTACAAGTAATAAAAAAGTCATGTCACCCCCTTAGGGATGGAATTTTCAAAAAATCTGTTCTTTGTACATGTCTACCTACTAAAACAAATACACCCTCTAAATTTCATATCTCGAGGGCCAGCCGTTTGAGCTATGCATTGTCGATAGATCAGTCAGCTAGGACAAAGATTCAATATTAGTTTGCATCATCAAGAATGAGTAAACCTCAAAAGAAGAAAAATTTATAAACAAAGTATGCTAAAGCTAATATAAGTAATGTCTATATATATATAATATTTCTGTTGTTGTTAAATCTGGATTTAGGTTCCATATTTCTCCAATAGGAAAATATGAAGCTCATGAAGTTTAATTTATTTGATCACAATGTGTTGTTAAACAGAAAAAACACGCTCTCCACACAAAGAAACTGTAACTAATCAAATTACAAGGAAACAATACGGTTTTACAAGAAAATCAAACACTTACCGAGTTGCTCGGCGAGCGCCAGAAGCACTTCATCTTCATCATATATGGTCTCAGTGAGGAAGGGAATCAGCTCTGATCGGGTTCTTTCCACGCCCAGGGCAAGTGCGATGGTGGAAAGCTTCTTGATGGAGTTCAAGCGCAGCTGTACATCCTCGTTTTTCAACTCATCAATGAGCACAGCGATCGGGTACAGTGACTCATCCGTTCCGGATTCACTTGCTGCCATTTTGCCACAATACGCTGCTTTGATGTTTTATTTTCTTAATAACAGGCTGAGAGCAAACTATTAAACTTACGTTGCTTGGTTAAAAAATAAAACGATCCAAAAGCACTCAAATCCAGCAAAATGGCAGACAGTTTTTTTTTTAAATTGTAAATTGCCAGAGACAAAAAAAACTTTTTTTTTGTACCTCGTTTGAGCTTCGCATTTCATGTGAATTTAGACAATGTCAAGTTCTGAGGCCGTCCTGCATCTTGCACCAACCAAATTACGTGATGTTCTGATATCTGAGCAAATCACGATTTTTGCCTGCAAATTATATATTAATTTCATTCGAGATTTTAGCAGTAGGTAATCTCAGATAGTATGGTTGGCGCAAGTGGGCTTTAAAGTTAAGTTGAGTCATATCCCTGTTTTTTTTTAAGTATATTAAGCTTATGTCATCCGGGGTATTGTAGCCTTCCAACAATGAAAGAATTTTTCAAATCGGTTTTGTAGTTTCTTAGCCCCTTAAATGCAAACAATCAAGCAAATCTGTCCCCTTTATAATATTAGTATAGATAGATGAATGTAGTTCCATTGTGAAAATAAAAATATAACGAAACCATACTTGTTGACAACTGGCTGCGAAGAATGCCCGACGGCAACCGTGATTTTTTTAGTCTTGAAATGGATGATATTTTATCTAAAAATAAAATGAATATTTTTTTTACGAAAAGGCAATTTCGTCTACATCATATCACCTATAGTATGTCCACTGCTGGACATACGCCTCCCGCTTGCTAGTCCGTGGTCTCCATTCGTGAACCTTTCGACCCCAACGCCCATCAGTTCTTCAAGCTATTTCCTCTGCCCACTTCTGCCACTGCCATTTCAACTTACTAATCCGCTGGGCTATTTCAGTGACTTTCGTTCTTTTATAGATAGATATCCTCATTTCTGATTCGTTCGCGTAGAGGAACTCCGAGCATAGCCCTCTCAAAATTAAATGCAAACTCATAGCTTCGGTACTGCATGAGCAAATAAAACAAAATCATGCCATTTTTTTTACAGCAAACGTCACTTTTTGTGTCATTGTTGTAATTATTTGCAATGGTTATTTAATTATTTTTTAATTGGGTAGTTAAGTGGTATGGGATCAGATGATGATCTCAATGCATCGCTCGCCCACCTTGTGCTGGGCTGCGTGGCCAGCCGCGGCATCAGTCGAATGTCCGGGAAAAGTTTCATACACCCCGGCATGCATGCAAACTTCTTCATACATTCGATTTTGGGGTTCTTACATTACCAGAGTTAGTAATTAGTCAATGTTACGATTTTATTTATATTGTATTCTTGATCATACAAGTGTAGGTACTGTAAGTGTAGAATAAGTGAACAAAATGGTCTAAATGGCAAATCTTCACGCTTTATTTGTAAAGTTTCACTTAAAAGCCCACTGCTGTGTTGAAACAGGCAATATAATAACTAAATGGTCATTAAATATTGGAGTAGGTATCCACAATGAAACTGTTGTCTATGCGTACATCCATATACCGTGCACATTAAACTTTTTTTTTCATACAGACCCCCTTACTAGGATTGCCTGTGTCGCGGGAGGCATGGATACACACAATCACAGCACACACACCTGAGCTCCGGAACAAACATCTTCACTCATCGCACAAATGTTTGCCCTTGCCGGGATTCGAACCCAGGGTCCTGGTGACACAGAAGTCATGTCAATGACTGCGCCACGGCGACCGTCAATCATTTTTATGACCATCAATTATATTCCCTTTTTTCACGCTGTTCAGTGATCATTGCTACTCACGGGATCGATTGTCATTCACCAGTCAATAAAGAAATCATCGAGGTATGTAGGCGTTACGCTTCAGTTACTGGAGTGTAACTCAAAAACACCTTGACCGATTTTGATGAAATTTAATACACTATTTCGGAAGTATACCTATTCTATCAAACTAAAAAATAATTTTGAGAGTCGGTCCACAAAAGGGGAGAAATCATTGAATAGGTGGCGCCTTCGCGCTCGTACCTAGGCATAGCAGACTTTCGATTGTGTCCAGTAAGATGTAAAAACCATTGAAACTGTCTGACTATTCAGGTGACATTATTTTATAGGTCCCCAAGTAACATGTTATAAAACCCAACTCTTATACTATGACGAAAGTATAATCATAATTTATTAAAGTTTAGGGGTGCCTGGCAGGGGGTTGCAACCGTGCTAAGTGTCCGGCAATGGATGACATACTGCAGTGTTTGGAAGAAATGCGTAATTTTTGGAATTGGCCGAATGTACCTTGCATGAAGAGGGTACCTAAGTATTTCTTAAATCGAAAAACTGTACACTATAAAAACATTGTCTACCAACTGTTTATGAATATTTTTTTATTTTATGGCGATTAAGCGGAGAAGGATTTCGGGCTTATTGACATTAAGGAGGAATGCTTACAAGTTCATGCCGTAAAACTAAAAGGCTATTATACTTATTAGACACTTACTGAATGGCTAGATACTCATGAGATATTATGGAATAATAAGATTAAAAAATATACAATTTAAAGCGATGTAGGTGTTGCTTGGAGGTCATGAACCCCATGACTCACCTCTCTGGCTCCGCCCTCGCCTGCGGGGATGATGGGAAAATAAAATTATCAGTTTCTATGGGACTACTGACTGGCATAGTTTTCTTAAAAATAACATACATTATCATGAACAGTGAGAAGTAAAACAAATATATCCCAGTTCAAAATGACTTGCTCCCGATTTCTTCTGACCATCATAAAACCCCTATAAATATATTGCTCGAACATTTCTTTCAGGCGGCATCCTCAACAATGACTTCGGCCCTGCCTACGCGATAAGCTACAAGGCCACCCGATACCTAGCCCTGCCATGCCTCATGGCTGATCTATACAGCAGCAACAGGAACCTCAGCGTGATCCACCTTGTCTCTGGCCTAGTTCCTTTCACGATGGCTCTGACCGGCAACGACAACCCAAGCCTTGGCAACTTGATCATCGCTTGTAATTTACTTTCCTTGTGCCATTATTCGATGGAAAATAATCGTGAATGGGGTTGGTATACGGCAACGGGTGGTATTTTTGCTTATTTCTTGACGCCACAGATGGGGCCTAAGATCATGTACCCCTTGGGATTGGCTCTGATGGAGTACTGCGCTTACAGGCTATTCCATCATGTGTATGATGCTCCGCCGCCACCACAGCGCCGTTGATTGTCGACAAGCTTAAATGAGTATTAGATTTAATCAAGTGTTATTTATGTTTATAAATTATTTGTGTATTAGTTGATGTGTGTTTTATTTTTTAAACGAATTAAATTTGTAATAAATACCTACGTAATAGACGACCTGGGTAAGATCGCAGGTAACGGCTGGATGCGGGCCGCTGCCATCCAGTAGTCCTTAGGGAAATCATGGTCAGATGAGGTTAATGATACTGTTAATGATAAAAAAAAAGAATACCTTAGTTATTTACAGTGACAGCTCATGATCTTTAAAGATCAGTCATCCACTTTGCGAGAGATTTGTCAACATACGTCTTAGTCTTATAGAGGTTTATAATTAAAAAAATAATTCAAATTCAAATTCAGAGAATTAAAGATGCTCTAGATGGTCCACTCCACGAATGTGCCAGAAAGGCAGCGGTACGAGACGAGTGGCGACAGATTGTCAAGCGTGCCACCACTGGCCACCATTTCTGATGTGACTACCATGACCACTCTGTCAAGAGTGTAGCGACTAAGAAGAAGAAAGAAGTTTATAATAATATAGAAGTCTTTGCCAAAGGGTTATAAAACCTTCACAAATGTCCGAAAGTCTTAATTTTGTTGTCTAAATTTTGTGTATTAAAACTAAAATTAAAATTCTTTGTTAATTACCTAGGTACTTGTTTAAAAAAGTCCTACATTTACCTCTATTAATTTGTACTACGGTTGAAATTGCCTGGCAGAAAAGTTTTTTGGTTATTATTTCGATAATTTTACCTATGTGTCTAACGTCTTTTATTTTTAGTTGCATCAAAATACTGGGGTTTAATTAGTTTTACGTGTTACATAATGAAATATTGTTGTCTGTAGGAAGTCATTTTTACCAGTTTGTGATTTTGATTAAAATTTTACTGAGCGATATTATTTCTTAAGTATTTATTAAGTATTTAGAAAATACATAGTCTTTATATGTCAGTTTATTAAGTTTTTTAACTGCATTAAAAATAGAGAATTAAGAATGAATAATAGAGAAGTTTTGCACTTATGACTACCCAGTATCGCCCCGCGGTTTTACCCGCGTGGATTTCGGTTTTCCCGCTGACTTAATTATCCCACGGGAACTGTATTTTTTCCGGGATATAAATAGCCTATGTGTTAATCCAGGGCTTAAACTATCTGAATACCAAATTTTATAGAAATCTGTGTAGCCGTTTCAGCGTGAAGAAGTAACAAACATACATACATACAGAGAAACTTTCGAATTTATAATATTAGTAGGATAGGCGATTTAGGATCATATTTTCCCCGAAAAATACAACTTTGAAATGCTCTGGAGTAAAGTTGGCCATAAGTCGCTTAGTAATTATTGCCTTTCAAGCGTCGTTATAAATAAATTCAAGAAAACTCGTATAATTAATAAATTGTATGCCTGGTCATACTGGGTGTTGCAGGTGGGTTATCGGCTATCTTTAATCCCTAATTGAATGTCACTTTATCTACGTTCTCATTAGTGCTTTCATTGAACGAATCTCATTCAATGAAGTTTATCTCTATTCTCATGTAACATTACGACGTTAAAAAATAAGCTCTCAGACGTCTTTTCGGATATCTACGAATAAAAAAATTATGTTCGTAAATGCATATTTGTAATATAAACACACTTACATACAAAAACACATTATAATACTTATATCTTGCGTACATTCCAACATCTTAAAATCTACATCCTAATAACAGGCACTCTCATTCACATCATCACAATCCATCAGAAACTACACAAAGACAATGGGAACAAAGACACGATGTGTTCGTTGTGGTTACATCGGAGTAGGGTAACCAACCGTGCACGTTCGAGACGGGACGTCCTAATGCACTCGGTAGGGTGTCCATTCGGTGGCGCCTTGCAGGACAACCTCGTTATCGCAGACTGACATGATATCTACACACGATATATATTTTTGAATAGCTGATCTTCAGTTAGTGATTGTTTGTCGCTTACGCTATTCCACTGCCGCAAAAATAGGTTCTTAAAATACTAGCCTAAAAATTGCCTATGGGAATTCTACCGAGTTTAAAAGGGTTTCGTGGAATTTTATTTGTAACAACCGCTCGCGTTTTTGCTCGCTTAGATAACGTACGGGTGCAAGATATAGGTAATTATATAAACATCATTAGTCCGTTCAAGGAAACAAGCAGGGCTATGTTAGGTCATCTAGCATTTACTCCGAGCTATATTTTTGAAAGCACGTCAATCTCACTAAGTGAGAAACTATCTTTATGTTTGCTTCAGCATTTTCTGATATCGGTTACACTAATGGCACGAGCGTCAGCTGTTGCGGGTAATTGATATTTTTGTCTAACAACACTTGTGTGGAAATTACTGTCTGAAAGCCGGGACAATGGGAACATATTACCAAGATAAACTACTAGGAATAAATGAAGGGACGCGGGTATTTCACGCGTTCAGGCTTTAATGTTGCTACGAGAATATAGTACACATAAAATTTATTTAAAATTGATAGTGAATACTGACTAATCATAAGAATTCACAATAGACATTACACCTTTCATAAGACAATTTTACACTTGACAGAAAATAACGAATGATATTTTTTTTAGTATATTGTTTTTCTTCGATTTGAACGTTTTTCTGCGTTTTTTCGTAAACAACACGCCTCAGCGCCATTCTTCGTTCCCATACGAAAAAATGGGGAAATCAAGAAAAACAATTTTCATATCAAACAATTGGTGTGCCTTAGTGACACATAAGATCCCATAAACTAGTAAGTATTTTCTCACCTTCCAGTTTTCACCGTAGATACATACCCGTGTCTCCGGCTCAGTCGCTCGAATCTGTGAAGAAAAACTACACTGTTCTTGGGAAAAGTTTACACCGACAGTATTCACTGTTTAACCGACTCAAAAAAGGAGGAGGTTCGCAATTCAACCGGTATGTTGTTTTTTAATATTTTTTTAAATTGTTTGTTACCTCAGAACGTTTCAATGGGTGAACCGATTTTGATCGTTCTTTTATTATTTGAAAGCTGGTCCGTGAGGTCTCATATAAATTTCATTAAAAACGGTCAAACGGTTTTTGAGTAACACTTCAATAAGTGAAAAGTGCTACGCATACGTCGATGACATTATAGTTGCGGGTGGAGAAATCGGTGAACATAGACAGTGACAATTGGTCACAGAAAAAAGTTATTAAAAAATTTACCAAAAAATGGAACTGACTTCAACACTCAAAAGTGTGAAATAACTTGTCAAAGTTGGTACCATGTTCACAATATATTGATAATAGTTACTTTTGGACTATCATGGTGCCTACCGACTTCAACAAGTTGTTTCACACATTTGAGTGTTGACGTCGGTTCCATTTTTTGGTATTATTTTTCTTGTACGCGATATTTTCCTAACACAACACACGCATGTAGTGGTCACCGTAATTATATGGTCACCCAGTGGTTGGTCACTCACTAAATTTAGGTGTCAAATAATTTGAAAACTTTATCACAGTATTTACAGTACCCATATGTAAGCGTATGTTAAAGAAAAAAAAGTAGATTTCATTAGGTGTCTAGCCTATAAATTTACATCTAATCTTACGATAATACATTAAAAAATTAGACGAATACATTAAAATGCATGTAATTGTGGGTAATGTTTCAGAAGTGAAACGGGGAGAGATTTTCAAGATAAACTTTTTGCCTGTGCCTAACAACTTTGTGATACTGGATACTGGTCAAAAAGGTATATAAAATGCGAACCTAAACGAGAAAAACACAACCACTGCGCTGCATTGTCAGGGCTTGCTAGTGGTATCAAGATTTTCGATAGTATTCAAACTGTAAACAATTGTTACTAATTTGACGTTGGAGAGACAATCCATCAATGATTAGTTATTCGATATACTTTCATGCATGGATTTATAAATAGGTATAGGTTCGGCTTTTATGTAAATCATAAGTTTGATAATTTATTCGTCGGTCAAAGCTTCCAGTAAAACTAATAATTACATGGAAAATAACAACAACGAGGCAGTAAACTAACGCTCCAAATGCTCACAGGGTTAAAACAACACTTAAACAGGGTTAACTGTCATAATAGACCATTAAACAAATCTCTAACTTTACGCAATAACTTAATGCTATGTCTGTGCTTTTATGTCTTGATTATTATCAAGGATAATAGCCTTTATATATAAAATAAGAATGTTAATTCGGCGATTAACAGCCATTACAATCGTTACATATGATCGTAAAACATTTCTAGTTTAGAATCATAGGTTGATATGTATTATAATAATAGTCTAAAGTAGAGGTGGGTAAGGTCCGGCGAAGGGTTTAAATCGGCCCACTGACATGACTTAATAGCTTTTCTTGCTATTAAATTTTTTTTACCAAAAAATGGAACCGACTACAAATGGCACGAGGGTCTGTGTATGTAAGCTCTGCCTAGGTTAGCATATATTTGACACTTCAATTGCTCTGCCGAATTAGCAGTTGCTCAACCCCTAAATTTTGTCTCTGGAAGATATGACGAATTATTATTAACAACAATGTATATTGTTGTTCATATATTTTTTTGTAACTTCTTATTTTGTTCTAAATATTATTACTTTCCAAACAATGAAATGATTGCTATGCAAATATATAATACGTATAAAATTGAAATTATTACTATATACATTTTCCCCTTTCCCTCTCATTTTTCAGTAAAAGTCATCATAGTTTAGTAAAATAAATTTATGTAATCAAGACTGCAACTTTTTTTTTTGCATTTGAGCTTTTACAATGCAGTCAAACAGTTTTTTAAAATTAAGATTCATAGACTGGTACTGAAAAAAAAGATTTCACTATTTTTATTTATACTTATACCTTACGACCACTGATTTTGAAAACTGGCAACTTGGCTCTTCACTGTAGAGGGTAGAATATAAACAAATATTATGCGATGATACTACATGATAGAATCTACCTACACATTTAAAATAATGTATAAAAATACCTATATAGATAAACTCAACCGCGTCAGATCTTACTAGTGTAATCTATCTATCTATATAAAAAAATGAATCCCTATTTCCCTCCAGTAAATGAAATCTGTAAAGTTTTCCTTAAGTGGCATGCCACTGAGGAAAACTTTACTGATTTCATTAAAAAATAATTCATGTTTTTTAATACTTAGAAAATTATTACGGAATGAAAAGTTAAGAATATTTGTCAGGAAATTCCGAAAAATGTACGATATCTGTAAAACCGTTGGAAACGCAGGTAATAACGCAGGGTGCAGGTATTTAACTACAATATCTATACTATTACATCCCGTTGATACAAATATTATAGAAAAATAAAGTCACATGTAGCGAGTGTAATATTATTAATATTAAATTGAGGATGTCCGGACTATAGCTTGGTTTTATTGATCTAGGTATATCAAAGTTTACTAAATTGGTTGCATAATATTTAGTCGAGAAATATAACAGTTGAAAGTACCAGTAATGATTGACAGAACGAATATTTTATAATAACTTGTTTATCTCATATAGAATGTTGCTATTACAAATATTATACTATTTTCATCTCCTTTGAGCCTCTTTCAGTTTGCCCTAATTCATAATTCATTGAACCATTAAAGCGTTTCCAATAATGTAGGATCCGGTAGTCAATAACCCGTTACAATCTCGGATGATAAATGCTCTCAAGACAACCTTGTAATTGGGTGATTTTCTATATCACTGATGCATAGCTTCTTAAGTATTTATGTAGGACAATTATTATAGTCTGTGCTAATGTAGTATTGTTAGATTTTATGGATTTATAAAAAAAAAATCTGTACTAAAATTATGTAATAATATTAAAACATATTAGCTATAAGTACATGGTATAATGTAGGACCAATGCCTTTAATAAAACAAAATATTAATAACTCTAGCTACTGCTACTGCTACTGCTATTAGAATAATATTTGAATAATTATCCACTAGCTATTCTACACTAGGTCAATCATCATCGAATCATGTTTTTTTTTCGAGAGCCGATGGACCCGTGTTAAAAAAAACCAAATAAATCAGAAATTAATATAATGTAGTGCATGTACTTTACCTATTTGTCAGCATAGTAAAGTCAGAAAATAATTTTCTTATGTGTATTACAGGAACACCTCAACAGTTCACCGAACTTAGATATTTGTTTTACATGAGGGTAAAGTTGATTTTTTTCGTGTGACAGCCAACATACAAAAATAAAAAAAGTTCTCAAATAAAAATAAAAAGCTTTCAAATTGATCTAAATTTAATCAAAATGCTTAATATTAGGAGTTTTATGGTTTATTGCATTAACATGATGCTAGGCGGAGCTTACGTTCAAATTTTTGAAGGAAAAAATTCGGACAGCTGGAGTTTTACTATAGCTTAGATGGCAAAGCGATAGAACGGTATTCTGTAGTTGTGGGTTCAAATCCCACAAGTAGTCGAATTTTTTCCTTTAAAATTTTGATTCCTTATTATTATTTTAAATTGTTGAACATGTTCAAGTGGGTCCGAAGACGGCTTTTATATTACCTAAGTGTTTGAACTAAGTCAAGTAATTATTTTATTGCATCCAATTCTGTAATTGTCTCAGGCTACTAAGCGTTTCCTCAAAATACTTTGTTTCCTAACGCCTACAACATAAGCACAAAATAATGTTTACTGGTACATACGTGCCGAACAAGATTTCCCTTTTAATGTAACGCGTGTGAACGGCGTTGTTATTTATGAATCCCAAGTTTTGGGTCTAACTGTCGAAATAATATTATTCAGTAGTCAGTAAAGTATATTATGACTTAGCCGACCTTACACTTTTTTTTTCAGAGTATGTTATTTTTCTTCTTTCGTTCCCCCATTCCTTCGTTATAGGTGGACACAAAAACTCATTGTTGTTTTAGCTATTTTGCTAGCAATTATTAATAAAAAAGTACAGTTAAATAATAAAAACATATTGTGTGCCCACTCCACCATAATGGTAAGAAGAAGAATAAATATATAAAACCTTCATTAACTACTAATCAAGTTTTATGCATATTAGTCAGCTTAAACTAGGTAATGCAGTTCTTACTACAATTATAAACGCAAAAGTTTGTATGGATGTATGTGTTTGTTATTCTTACGACGAATTTGGATGAAATTTCGTATGTAGATACTTCAGGTCCCGGAATAATACATAGGCTTCTTTTCACCATCATCATCATCAATCTTCACCATACGAGGGTAAAACCGCGAGGCGCAGTTATTAGGTAATAATTGAATAAACTTGATTAGACTGTTGGTGTTGTAGTTTTAAATTGTATTACTGACACCAGCGCCCTCCGATAAGACGACCTATGATCAAAATTTACTATCGTCTGTACTACTATACTGTACTACTACGTCCTACTGTATTTAAATAGTGATCACTAAAAAGGCTTGTTATTAAAGAGCATGAAAGGTTTTCGACAAGATGTTCACTATATAACAATGTATATATGTATGTATATATAACTACATATATTTTGGGATATATTGAGATAATGACGAGGCTACCTAGGGTATCACCACGAACATTTTGGGAAGGCCTGCACAGGGCATAGATAATTCCAGCGTCAATTGATGTTGGTTTTACAGCAAACAGCTGCATTGGCTGCCCTTTATCCATACCAAATAATAAGTATAACTTTCAGCCTATTCCAGACATACTCCAAACGCAATAATACGACAAACGTATTTGGGTTTGCCACACACTCCGCATTTGGGCGATGATATTTCACCCATCATATGTGCAAATTTCCTATTTTGAATGTAAGTACAAGTAAACCGCCTCCCTCCAACAGTAGCAAAATTCTGAAACTAGAATTATGCATATGTCCATTGCGAAGTTGACGTCATCACTAATTCTACAAACACTAACCTAGCGTTAAGGTTACTTGTGACGTAATTGCTCGATTTGTGACGTATTTCTGTTGGAGCTTATTTGTTCAGCAAATTGTGGTTAGCGCTTGTGGGCCACTCTATGCATGTATCATAGTTAAATATACACTTGTATTTGCCCTTCTTATAATGTTGTTCTATTATTGAAGTTTTAGTAGAGATCCATAATATATTTTAGCAATAAATATAGTCTACACCAGTCAGCGATAATGTAATATTCTAATCGTGAAAATAATGTTTAAAATCGCTTCCGTACTTTTTGAGTTTATACGTTACAAACATACAAAAATACAAATCCTCTTTATAATATTAGTGTCGATAGTGTAGAAATGTCGATAAGACTTGCGTTTGGCTACTATGCTACTGAGGGTTGAAGGTGATGATAGCGCAATGTGTAGGTCATCGCCAGCAGGGTACTATGCCTCCTGTGTCCACTACTGCTTGTCCCTGATGAATCCTATGGGATTCAGTGAGCTGTTATGAGCTAGGACACCCTGGGTAGCGGTTAACAACTTCTCTGGGAGATTGGGATAATGAGACCTTGTTGGCCGATAGCTTACAAGGACCTTAGCAGATGCCTTAGTCATAATAACTACAAGTTCCCGTTCATTGGTTTAAATTAACTGATAAGCCAGTAATAATTTCTTATTTAATATACAGATAGCATCTTCACCATTTTATCAGAACAAACTAAATGCCGCTCTTTAATAAAAAAAAATAAGAATAAAAAAAAAAAAAAAAATTATAAATGCATTTATTATATATAGATATACATAGATTTCCCAATCTAGCACTAAGATAGATATCAGAACCAAAAGAAGGCAAGATGTATTAGTAGGTAAGTATTTAAAATTCTTATTTTTCTCAGTTCTCCTTCATCAAAAATAAGGCTGCAAAAATATTCCAAATATTACTGTGTTGTGCTTTAAATCACAGAGACGCAAAAATCAAAATTAACTGCTGGCTAAAAACGATTCCTTGTGGTGATAGTGAAAAATTGTTACAAAGAACCCTACACAGGCCATCTCTTACATTATCATCATCTTTTATATTTTCACTACACTACAACATATATACACATCTCCTCGTTCAAAACCCTACACACACAATTGCATTTACATACATAATTTTCGTTTATAAGTTTATTAGACTCATTGATATTAGCGTAATAAACTTACATGTATAATGCTCGTATTTATTTGTGAAGGAAGAGACAGCAATCCTACAACACTAGAAAGTCTTAGTAGGTATAGATTTGCTGTAACAATTATAGATAAATAATATCTAAACTATTAATTTTCAAATAAATACCGTGTTTTTAGTCTCTAGTTTTACTTTTTAATATTTGTAGCTTTTGTGTGAAATAAACTTATCTTACCTTGTGGTATACATTTTATAAAAATCCGTTGAAACTTTAAGAAGATATTGTCGAACATGCAAATGCCAATTTACTCAAACTTTCAATGAGTACCAAACATTACTTCGAAAATCGATATTCTTCTTATTACTTACCTACATAGTTTCCCAGATGTTTATAATATAATGATTCAGTGAATGTGAGGCGTTCAAACTACAGAGAACGGAAATTATGATTCCGGTGGCGACACACAGCCGACACTCAAGACCTCACGACGAGAAATGTTTATTTCCTGTCGCTTCTGAATTGCGAAACTGTCCGTCATCCGTATAACCGATAAGACCTATCATCAGATCCAAGTAATTTATTTACTTAATCCAACCCAGTCAAACACGGAATGTCCCTATTTCAATTGTTCATAGTCCTTATAAAACTTTACCCCTAAAATCTCAAAGGACCGGTCGGTTAGGTCGGTGCCATAATTTCCCCGCTTTGAACAGGGTTACTAGTAATAAAAAAGATTACCAACTACGGTCCGAGGAATTTAATCAGACTGTACCTATGGTAATAGAAAAAAGGCAGACGCGCCATGACTAAGACTGTGGAAGCAAAAACTACCTATCAGTGATTATGTAAATACATACATATCAGGCCGCATTTTAAATTTTTACCAAAAAATGGAACCGACTTCAACACTCAAAAGTGTGAAATAACTTGTCGAAGTCGACAAGTCTAACAAACTACTCGAGACCCTTGAGTACAAAGTAACCACGGTCTTAGCGTTCACGCGTGGCGCAGCGGTTGGATGCCACATCGCTCTGTGCTCTTGAGTCATTAGAGAGAGCAGACATGAGCTGAAAGACTTATTAACAATGACTCTCTAGTTGAGACAAGACTTCAAAGCCTACAGCACCGATGGGAACAGTCGTTAGTTTATCGATTTTTACCGGATACATTTCGGGGAAGTACGCTCCATCTAAAAACGACGAGACGAACGGCAGTACGGCATCCATTCGTGGTATCCAACGTTCCAAGCCGCACGAAGCATTTTGATTTCTCATTTATAGTACGGACCCCTAACGATTCATTGCCTTATCCGATAGATACAATCTTCTTCAATCTGAGCGTTTTCAAGTTACGAGTAAATCGGCATCGTCTATAGTCAGGCGTAACGTAGACCGCATCAACTCCTGTTTTGTTCTCTAACTAAACCTTAAATAAAATTAAACGTAATATAACGTTTGCCACGCTTTCATTTGACATGAATATTTATGATAAGTACTAGTAACTTTTGTTTTCATAAAGTATACAGTAATTTTTTTTGACCTTATAAATTTATTACTACGGTTCGGGGAACTGACTTAAGATAACTTGCAGAACCCTGTCCTATACAAACAATGACCTTGTGCCTTTGCCCTTCATTTTACCCCGGAGATGTTATAAAGACGACTAGGAGGAAATGAATGTAAGCGCAGCCGCTGAGATAATTTGTTTACCAGTGGGTATTTTGTATATACTTATTATCCCACTATAATATTATATTATGAATGTATAAAGCACGGGAATTACTAACGTAATAAGTCAGAGGGTACCGACTATAGTTTCAACCACATTCGATGGTCACGATCCGCGCGAACAGCGACCGCGCCGCGAGCCCTCGAGTATTCTCCTAGAAAAAGACCACCGAATGTGGTTGAAATTATAGTCGGAACCCTCAGACTTATTAGGTGAGTAATTCCCGTGTTTTATACCTTCATAATGTGTCAAAACCACACCAGTTTTAATAACAAAATTTAATATTTTAAATGTAAGAGTTTGGATGCATGGATGGATGGATGGATGGATGGATGGATCTTTGTTATTCAATCACGCCAGAACGATGAAATGGATTTAGATGAAATTTGGTACCGTATGTAGATACTTCAGGTCTTAGAATAACACATAGGCTACTACTTCATCGAAATCATCATCATCAATCATCACCACGCGGGAAAAAACGCGCGGCGCAGCTAGATTTGAATTAAATTTGGTATGTACATACTTCAAGTCCCGGAATAACACAAAGGCTACTTTTCAAGAATCATCATCATCACCACGCGGTTAAAATCGCGGGGCGCAGCTAGTATATATATAAAATAAAATAAAAGGATATACAAACGTTAATCTATATATATAAAAATGAAACCCGTTTTCCGTTGTCACGACATAACATGAAAACGGCTTGACCGATTTAGATAAAATTTGGTATAAAGATACATGGGACTTTGGAGAAGGACATAGGCTACTTTTTGTCCTGGAAGAAGTATGGTTCCCGTGGGATAACTGAGTCAGCGGGAAAAACGTAGTGCACGCGGGTGAAACCGCGGGGCGCAGCTAGTTTAAAATAAATTTACATTTATTTAAGTTGGTAGGTATATACCATCTATTGTACATACTCATAAAACTACGTCGGTATTTAACGATACGTCACACAGTGACATTTAAGCTTAATAATCAAATTATATATAAACTAAGTATAATAATTGAATTTATTCAACGATGCAATACTACCAGCGTTTTGAAAACTTTTCCCACTGATGGTAGCGGCATAATAGACTAGTTTATTATTATATATATATATTATTTTATATATATATATTATTTTTTTAGTTGTAGATTAGTTATTATTTTTAAGCTAATGCTTATATTGAACACATTTCTCTCATTAAGGCTCTCTTTTACTAAATGTTTAGGTATTTTACGCGCGTTAGAGAAGGACAGTAGCGGAAGCGGCGCGCCGCAGCGCGCCGCGCCACCGGCCCCGCGCCGTACGCACGCACGGCTCCAAGAGAGAGTAATATTTAACGCCTGGTAACAAGCTGTTGTCGAACGAAATAAATAACGACGAAATAAATTCATATAAAATCAACAGAAATGAATATTGAAAAAAAAATCTTGACTGTTCCTAGATAATGCCATTATCTATCAAACAAAGTAAGGTTCATATGAATGTTGTTATTATTTTGTAAGATATACGTGTTTTAATTTTTGAAAAGCATATTTTTCAAAAATTAAAACTATCGAGAAAACTTTACTTAACCCGATTTTGAATCCTGACTGTTCCTTTATGCTGAACCAAAGATACTAAAACTGAAAAAACTAGAGCTCTGTCTTCTACACATGGTTTAAAATACATTTTTAAAAATAGCGGTTTGTCTACTCACAGCGCCTTAATTCGCACGCCTGAGCCACGACGACGGCCGCCGTGGCTCAGTGGTCAGCGCCATGACTTCTGATTCATGAGGCTCTGGGTTCGAATCCCGGCAAGGGCAAGAATTTATGTTGTCAGCATCGACCATATAAAATTTAAACTGAGTCTATTGGACTCATTATTTAATCGACCATAGAAGTCTGTAATGCATCTACTTTCACCTGACTATATCAAAGGAGGTTAGAGTGTCATTTTTTTATTCTGTCACTATCTGCAAAGAGGTCTTTTGTGAAGGAACTACTATATTGGCTGTAGTAGAGGGATCATCTGCGGCACAAACTAAATCTGCGGGGACAGTTGCTTTATGGAGGGTATTGGGTACCTAGTACAAAGGTTGAACTTTTCGTGATATTTATAGAATGCGTATGGCGCAATATTCACAAACTTGACGTACATACGTGTTGTTATTTTATTTGAATGAATGAACATGAAAGCTATGAAGTTGCTATCGGTTATTATGTCAGCGAATGTCAGAACCATCTGATTGACTGCAGACGCTCACTGCCCACGTTATCACCGTTTTAAGACATCCTTTCTAACAAAACCCTGACAGCTTTACACTGTTTCTACGGGTATAACGTGGCACTTACGCGTAGTCGATATCACGATCGACGATATCGATTCTGCGATATCACGATAGTGCGAGACGGGACGTTGCGACGAACGCACCGCACTCAAGATCCTGATGAAGACTTCTGGAAGAAGCCGAAACAATTATTGTCGACCGTGATATCGACTACGCGTAAGTGCCACGTTATACCCGTAGAAACAGTGTAAAATAATAATAATGAACGTGAGTTATAATAAACCCTGACAGACGATTTGCTCCGCGATTTCGTAGATCGCAGAGCAAGCGGTCTGTTCTTAAACCTGACAACACTACAGTTATTATGTGCCCGGATCCGACTAATAACCATGAATTATTTATTTGGGTCGCCGTAGAAAAGAAATCACATAATTTGCGTGTTTCGTAAAATCTTTGGTTTATGGTAAAACCTTTTTTGGCAAACGGATGATACTGACCTCACGCTGTTTATGACCTTGTCCTGCTTTATTAGGAATGTTTATTTGAATTTTAGATTTCTATTTCGAGGATTAGAGAAAGTAGTATACTTACTTAGTTATAATTTATGTACATGTATGCGATTATACTATGTCATCAATTTATAATAAAGCATGATTCTGGTGCCACTATATAGCCAGTCTGCTATGCGTATACATCGATCCTGATGTTTTTATAGTTAGCTTAAATATGGCTGCCTAATTATATTAAAAATATTTTTTAATATGAATAGGCAGTCGTTTGATACTACCTGATGTTAAGTGGTAATATATAAATATATATACTTATTCGTTAGTTATATATACAAACAACGATTCGTATGCTGATAGACTGTGGATTATACTATGTATTTATCAAATAATAGTCAAAATTGCTAAATATTTTGCTTAGTTTGGAATCGAGACTATAGATTCCCCACTGGATCCGAATATAATGTGAAATTCTCGTATATACACAAAATAGCAAAGCCAAGAAAAACAGTGTAGATTGGACAATACAGTACGATTATAGTGAACAGCAAATGCATGTGCTAGCAAAACTGCAGAAAATATAAAGTAGAAATTACTCTATGTACAAGTTGAAAAAGAATAAGATGAAGAAATTTGGGAAAATATAGAACAGTCACGGATCAGTAATTTATCATATAACCGTTTTAGATTAAAAAACGCTGCTGTCTGATGATATTAAAAAACTTTCACTCCAAGTCATCGCTGAGTTAGTGACTGTCATATCTAATCGAGATAATGTATCCTGCTCCTAAGAGATAATCGATTATCATAGACATTAACAAAAACATTGGCTATTAAATTTTATTTTTTTCACTGTGCAAATGCCAACGAATAGTTAGACTAAGAACTAATTACAATATTGCAGCTACTACAATAACATTTGAGCAATCCATTAGCTATTGGTAGCCTATAGATAACTCAAATGCTTAGAGCATTTGAGTTATCTATAGGCTACGGTCCGGCCCGCTACCGGTTGGCAGCGTGTATTGATTATTTTAGTATAACTTGCATGCTATTTTGGTGAAATGTGGAGTTCTATGAAATATTTAATATGTACAAATTTATCACACCCATGCCATGTTCAAATAATTTAAACTTTCATTTTGTCTTTTAAAGACATACTAAAAAGGAGTAATATTAAGTGACAAATTTAATACTTTCATGCCATCAGCTTAATCGCCAACGTCGGATAAAGACGATCAAAACAAAGGTACCTTCAAAGCTAGCATGTTACATGCTACAGAGAGCTGTTATTGTAATGATAGCCTAATATTTTTCCAAATAAGCAGAAACAATCGGCCTGGGACGGAACCCGCGTTCTGAGAATTTCCTGCTATCATATACAAGATATTACCAAGATCTTCTTTGCTACTTCGTTCTAAAAAAGTAACCAACTGTAGGTTATACAGTCTTATCATTGTTATTTAAATGAAGAACATCTACAGAGAAACTGATCCGAAAAATCACCTTCTGACGTGGACTAATTTTGGACCTTTAACTTTTATTCTTTTAAGCTATTTTTAATTGTTTTAACTCAAATTGAAAATGTAAGGTGGAAAGATGTCAGCAAAGAATTACATTTATTAAGTTAAAAGGCTTTATCTATGGGTTAAAACCAAAATTAACTCCTGTCCTAACTGTCAAAGTTCGTACGACTGTCGACGATGCGAGATGACAATCTTAATAAACAGATGATGGTCTTCAAAATAAAATTAGCAATTTATCAGTTGGAAAATATGACAGGATATTTTTGTTTCTTGTTACTTATGTCTTACAGTTTTCGGAAGGTTTCGCCCTTCAAAATAGAAAAGAAAATTGTCAATAACCTAAAATCAACACGGTTTTTAATGTGGAGTTTTTGCTTATAAGTTTTTATTTATTATGGAGTGTCATTATCCAAAAAGAAAAAGGTAAGGTTCACAGGTTTATAATAAATAAAAACAAATGTTATAATTTTATATTATGACAACTGAAAAACTCAGATATCAACAAAATATTTTACTCTTGCCTAATACCTACATGTATTTGAATCTAGCTCTTTTATAATAAAAACATTAACTTTTAAATAAAGTAAAATATAAAGTTCCCTTTCAGTTTCAATAAAGATCAAAATGTTCTTTTGTAATCCTAAATTAATTATATATTTTTTGATCAAACTTGCAATAAAATTTTATTCAGCCAAAACATTATGTAAATTATAACAATATCCTAAACTTGTATTATGTTTTTATATATTGCGGATCAGACATAAGGAAGCTAATTATAAAAAGTAAGTTGTACTATAAAGACACTACCAAACAGTTACCATCCCATTTGTACTTAAAAGCTTGCTTTAGGGCATTGTTGTAGCCTTTGACCTGGAGCAAATTCTGCATTTTATTCTTATAATTATCGTAAAAAATTCACATGTCACAATTCAGAACCAAAAAAATTACAGTCCATTTATGAAAATGCCTTTCATAGGAATCAATTGTTCTTTGCAGTTGCGGGTTGAACTCTAATTACAATAATGTGATATTATTTATATATTTATTTATATATTATTACAAAATCACAAAAATATATCCACCTTAACACCGTCCCTCATCGTAACTCCATGGAGTAATGATATCGCTTTGATACCAGAGACCTTTTAGCAGCTGTCGTGATGATGGATGGCATCTTGATCTGGGGAGCCTTGAACCCATTGCGCATTTGCAAGAGCTTATCGTATCCAGAGATGTAAATATAATTCGGTAAAGGAAGTGTTTAGATATAAAAAAATAATATTGTATCAATAATATTACTAATATATTCATATAATAAAATATTATGATATAATTATTATTAATATAATATTACAATATGTGGTTAATTTTTAAACATTGAAAAGGAGTGTTTCCCGATTCTTAAAAAGGATTAGCAACGTATCTTAATGCTTCCAGTATTACGGATATCCATATAGGCGACGGTGATCGCTTTCCTTCAGGCAGACAAGCTGCTTGATTGATACTAAAAAATGATAAGTTCAGACCATTGTGTCACTGAGATCTCAGAGAGAATTTTGATATTTTTTGAAATTGGGCACAAAGCTTAGTTTCGCTAATATTCATAATATTGGCCATTCACGCCCATTTGAAACTTATGTTATAGTTAATCAAAGTTTAATAATTAGGGACCGCACATTGCTACTATCACTGGAATGTGAAGCCTGAGGTAAGATGAGTCCTGGATTCTCAGGCCTTGATTCTCACAAATACGAAAAGGTTTATTCTAATTTATACACATCTGAATTGGATGAATTCTAAAATTAGAATTATAATTTTTTGAAGCGATGATAGCTCAGCTGTGGGAGCGTCCGCTATCAAACTGAGGGACGCTGGTTCGACCCCCACCGTTTGCTTGAGCTTCCGGTGAAAGTAACACCTTATAATACTTTCGAGTACTCGCCCGGCTGGGTTAAGTTTGAAAAACTGTCACCAAACACATAATATATTCAGGCAGTACTCCCTGAGAGCCAGTAAGTATTTTAGGTCTAGCTTGATAACATCTTCGACCACATCGTCACTTACCATCAAGTGAGATAGTGGTCAAACGCTAGATCAGTATAAAAAAGACTTGAACGATCGTGTAAACGTGCTTTCTGTAGAAAAATCGTATCATGCCGAATGAATAGGTTAAATTTTAGCTTCTATATATATAAGACTTGTTTATTATGTCTGTTGAAGCATTAAATATTATAGTTTATACTAGCTATTCTGATATAACTTTTTACAAAATTATTGTTGTTTTAATTATGATGCCAACTCTAATGACATACTTTAGTATAGGTAAGTTTTGTGTGGGATTCAATTCGGTGAAATTCTGTCTGGCTGATGAATGATATTTAAAAGTGGCTGTTACTAAAATATTATGGCTTATGTTTAACTGATCACCAAATACAGTAAAATATAGCAATAAAAAAAAAACTTTTGAGCACCAAAAATAATAAGTGAGCACCAAAATTAGAAGACCAATTTATTGTATAACGGCCATCAAAAATTTTACATCTTGCATTGTACACAAGTTTAAGGGCTAGGCTCGCGCGTTGTGCGGTCACAAGAGACCTAACACTCCTCCTCACTTCGCTCGTCGTCGTATCTACACTACATGACTCCGCCTTAGATTACATAACTCTGCGTATTTGGTGACCACTTACGAAATTTGGTGCTCAGTTACTCAATTTGGTGTTCATTTTTTGGTGCACATTACATTTTTTTTTATATTTGTTCCCAAATATTATTAATATGTAAACTACTTTTAATATATATTAAATGAGCATTGACCAAAAACATAAATAAGTATAGAATTCGGCAAAGTAATGTATGAATATATTAAAATTCATAGACATGATACATTAGTATACGAGGAAACTCTGTTGACGAAAACTAGTTTTAATTTTAATTCATGTTTTGACAGGTCACTTCCATGAAAAGGAGTCAAAGGCATGAATGTTGATAATATCTGAAGGGTTCTGGCGCCAGAATTAATTAGGAACGTCACTGATTATGAATGGGGCGCAGTTGTGAAATATCAACATAAATAATGGTATAAATTATTTTAAAGAAAAACGTGTGTAATTTTTTAAGAGAACATTATGGAAATATTAATAAATAAATACATAAAAGTTTACTTAATAAACGTGTATTTTTATAGTTTGGGCTCGCGATGTTTCGTGACGATCACGAGTAAACTTATGCTAGTGACCGTGACATTAAATAAAAAAAGATAAATTTACGAAAGAAAAAAATCGGTTACTACTGGGATTTTATCCTGAAGCTATAGTAGCAGTCTGCTAGCCGTCCGAATTGATTCCTTTCCTAGTGGAGTGGCTGGATCACAAACACCGAGACACTCGATTTTTATATATAGAATACTAGCGGTCCGCCCGGGATATAAGGATCCCTAATTTTTATGAAAATATAAAATAACCTATGTTACTCAGGGTGAATGTAACTTTCCAACTGTGAAAGAATTTTTAAAATCGGTTCAGTACTTTTTCAAAATCCTTTTACTTAAGAGTCTTTAAATTATTTAGATTCGATAGGTGATCAGGATGGATAGAGCCTTTAAAATAATTTATATTTAAATCTCAAGAAGTCTTCATAATACATGTCGATCTCAATCAATGTACGTCTTTTGACATCTTTGATAAATTATAAAAATAACCTTAATAATATGTTTACTTCGATAAATGATTGCGCAAGAGAGTCTTTATAAAATGATTGGAGAACTCGTTAAGACATGTAGACTCTTTAAAATATACTTCTACACTGACATTACTTAAGAATACGAGTATATAGTATTAAAAATAGTAAAAATAGTTAAAGATACTATTAGGCCCATTTGCAACAGCAAAATTATCCTAGGTTGTTGCCTCAATCACTGTCATTTAATCAGAGATGAGGCAAAATTGACTGATAATTTGGTTGGTGCAAGACGACCTTATTGAAAGGAGTTAATAATTTCATTCGGAAACAAGAGTCTAGCTACCACCTTCAAATTTGAAAAACTGTGACCAAACACGTGTAATCTGGCAGCAGTCCTTGAGAGCCAGTAAACATTCTAAGACTGGCATGATTACATCTTTGACGTAATCATGCCAGACGATCGTCACTGACCATCAAATGAGATAATGGTCAAACGCTATTCCTCCTACAACTATAATGTACAAGATAATCTTTACATATTCGTCACGAATAGGTTAAGTACTCCTATTAGTTCTACAAGGAAAGTTCGTTCCCCACTTTCAATATATCTCCAAAATGTACGGATACGGAAATGTAATTCCCCCACAATCTACATTTTGAGTACTTTCTCATTAGGTTAATGCACGTAATGGGCTTTCGTTGATGGTAATGATATTCATGAGGCCACCGAGATTGAATAACGAGTGATACAAGTAGGCTGTTTAATGGTGAAAGAGGTTTTGTCAGTGATTTATTATTTGGATTATGGGGATCCTAAGTGGATTCCAGGAGTGTGTTGATATGAAAACGGAGTATATTTCTTTTCATCACACTAACTGTCAATCGCAAGTTTTTCTGATACGGAATAGTAGATTGTATCACAAGGGAGCAAAATAATATTTTTACGGCGAGGGCGCTACCCCTTTGAATCAAGAGCGGAGCGAAGGACTTTTGAGTAGAATCCCGAGCGTAGCGGGGGATTCATTTGTGGAATATCAATATACATATCAATCAATATACTTCGCCCGGGGAACAAATAATTTTGCGACCGTGTGATACACTCTACTTTTCATCCCACCATGATAAAAAAATATATATGAAACTTTTAAATAGTACTACTTATAAATTTAATAAATAAAAAGGGACATCATCATCATCACCATCATCATCATCATCATCATATCAGCCATAATACGTCCTCTGCTGAACATATGCCTCCCCATTGATCTCCACAAGGACGCGTTGCAAGCGGCATGCATCAAATGGTACATGATTTTATAATATATAAATAAAGTACTAAAATATATTAATAGAAGCCGTGCCCCGCGGATTTACCCGCGTAGTGATGATAAACGGACGCTTTTGACGGTCGCCGTGGCGCAGTGGTTAGTGTCAGTGACATGACTTCTTTGTCTCCGGGACCCTGGGTTCGAATCCCAGCAGGGGTAAATATTTGTGCGATGAGTGTAGATGTTTGTCCCGGGTCTTGGGTGTTTGTGTGCTGTGATTGTGTGTGTCCATAGCTCCCGCGACACAGTGAATCCTTGTGCTGGGGTCTGAGTGTGATAATAATAGTAAAAACGGTGATTACGGTGATGATAAAAATAAGCCTATTATAAATGCTATATCGCTTTACCAAATTATATCCAAATCCATCCAGCCGTATAGACGTGAAAGTAAGTAAGAAAGTAACATACAAACAAATAAAATAAACATACTTTCGCGTTTATAATATTAAAAGGTTTTTTTGAAACATTTCTGCGCGTGAAGTTTTACTAAGCTGCGCGCTGCCTTGAATAGTTCTCACTCCCGCGTTTTGCATTTGTTTTTATTTTCTCGCCACTTTTATAACCGTCCTATACAACACTTTTTCTAGATTTACCTATTTGGTTACAGCTAGAGTGATACTACAGTATGGTGTACTGTTGCACTCCATACTATAACATAACTTAAAGTGCGAGCAAATAATCTTTTACGCGCACTTAAAAACTCTGTAAGAAAAAACACCAACTTTGCACGCACGTATAGACGAACCAATGATTGTTTTTCGAATGTTGTGTTTCACTTATGGGTAAAGTTTTGTAAACCTCCGTTTCTTTTAAATACCTATTGCCATCTTTGTATTCGATAGCGCAATGAGTGAATATTGTATTTTACCACATGAATGCAAGTTTTCACTTCTGCTGGCACTCCCAGAGTGCAACACGTTATTATTTTGTCTTCAGTACTTCTATTTACTGCAAAGTTGCTTCATGTTACTTATTTCTGCCTTTTCTATGCATGTCGACAGTTTATTCGTAAGTAAGTATTGTTGAGAAAGTGACTGGACGACATTAGCAGTATTTACCGGTTTTTTTGATTTTTCTATAGTTTTGTGATCTTATACTATTAATAGAACAACCAATTTGTATGATAATTTATACACCACAACGTTGTCCTTGACAGGCAGTACTGCCTTGGAAAACGCAGAGCGAAGTTCACGCAGCAGATCGTGCTTTTCAACCAATTACTGGCCGGTTGGCGCAGTTGGTAGCACTCTGCCTTCTGAGCCTCTGGTCCCGGGTTCGATTCCCGGACAGGTCAAACATTTGTGTGCATGAACATGTCTGTTTGACCTGTGTCTACCCAGACACAAGTGTATATGTATGTAAGTATATATATATCTAAAGTTATATACATATACACCTGTGTCTATACATCATCAGGTTACCATAGCACAGGCTCTGCCTAGTTTGGGACCTGAAGACCTTGTGTGAATGTTAATTTAAAAAAAAAAATTCAATGAAAAATGTTAGTTACAACTAATGACACTACCAAATGTATTTCAGTACTCTGCAACTTTACTGCAGACACTAACGAAATGCTTCAAAGTTCGTTGCGTCAATGATTTCCCCAATATCAAAATAACAGACCATCTTAGTTTAATTACGAGTCAGTTGGTATTGGAATGTCTTAAAAAATATAATTCAATACATTTATATCCACACTCGTAATAGGAACTCGAACTATTATGCACATTTACTTGGCGATTGGACTATAGTGGCTGACAGTCTGTTATCAGCGCACACTAAATTCAAACCAGACGTGGGTCGGATTTTGCGGCCCCTTTACAAATAGAGTTAACCTGATCCCCGACTGGAAGAGGGTTAGGTGACAGATCTGGCTCAAAGAGGGTTTTCGTTAATGTATTCGGGATAACGCGTTGAACTCAATGAAAAAGTCGAAGTTGAATGCGGGAGACGTAATCTTTAGAGGGATGACCAAATTTCAATATGACCAAAATACCCGGAATTTTGGTCACATATTTTAAACTCTATACTTCGAGTTATATTTGGGTAAAGCATAATTTATTCCAATTAAATATTATTATGAAATTATGGACAAAGATTGGGTTAGCTTTGCCACCACGGAGCCCTAAATCAACTCTGGAAGATAAGAAACTCTTCAGAATGTGAAGCAACAGAATATTAATGACACGACATCAATTTTCTCAAGTTTTAATTATTAGTTCTTCTAAACACCCATCACAACTCTTAATGAAAACATTTCTTACAATTCGTTATAAATGACTGCCGCATTTCTCTTCCATAGAATTCACTGGGTTAGTAAAATCTTGACACTTCTAAGATTTTAGCCGTATCTGAGAAAATGGTCTTTGGGTCGTTTAATTAATAACTAAATAAAATGTTGCCCAATAATTGCGGTTTAATGGAGGAGATTAATGGTATTTTTCACTTGTATATATCTTATTTTTGTATATTATTTTAGGTTTTTAAATACTATATTTACAATGACAAGATCGCGTTCAAATAAATCGAACAAATAGTATGATATAAAATACGATAAATATTTATTGTGCGACTTGTAATGGTGCCCTTGGTACATTCTAGATAAAGAATTCCCACAAATCACAATAATGGAGACGTGAGTGTTTAAAAAATACTACGCAAAAAGAACTTCTAGGCCAGCCATTTAGCCTAGATGCGGCCGCTTCCAAGCGGTCTTTGTGAAAATCAATTGAAGAGGCGTCCAGCGTATGTCCAGGAGTGGACGTCCAATGGCTGAGATTGTGATGAATCTCTACGTTGGCATAGAGAACGATTATCCATACTTGTACTTGTATGTAATTCTATAGACCAATCAACGATCGTATCTAAAATTAAAGAATTGAGCAGTGAGTGTCACTCGCTGGTAAATACTATATGTATAAGTATTTATAAAGACAGAGGACAAAAAAAGACAATTTAGACACGCTTGATCGACATTTGATTAATTAATATTAAATGGTTAGATTCAGGCGTTACTTTACGGAAATCCATAGATATTAATGACAATAAATATAATAAATAAAAAAATAAATATAATAAACAATATTTACTGTTCATTCCGCGACTTTAAATTATTCCAGGCTATCATGTAGTGTTCAGTTGTTCAGCGCCCTCCCTCCCGCATATAGGTATTGCATGCGGGAAGTTTATGTACGATATAGGTATACATACAATCTTATAAGATTACATATAAGTGAAAGTCTCGGAATTATCACTAACTTGTTTATTTAATATCTTATCTAATATCTCCTTATTCAGCATACAAGCATATTTACATTTTATTTTTACATATCCGGGTTCGATTCCCGGACAGGTCAAACATTTGTGTGTATGAACATGTCTGTTTGACCTGTGTCTGGGTGTGTAAATGTATATAAGTATATATATAAGTATGTATTTAAGTATATATATCAGTTATCAGGTTACCATAGTACAGGCTCTGCCTAGTTTGGGACCTGAAGACCTTGTGTGAATGATGTCCCATATTATTATTATTATTATTATTATTATATTTTTTATTTATATCTAATGTTTAATCTATATATTATTTATATCGTTTATATATTTACAAGCTCCGCCCGGCGGTTTTACCCACGTAGTGATAAAAAACGGTGACGATGGTGATGATGAATATAAGGCTATGTGTTAATTCAAGGTGTAAGCTATCTTTATACTAAATTTCATTTAGTTCTATCCAACTATTTAATTCCAACATCCATACTCATAAAGTTTCGTATTTATAATATTAGTAGGATTCTAACTTATTGGTTTACATGGCTGTTATTATAATAGTCAAGGGCATGGCTTAAGTAGTATTTATATTATCTATAGTGGTTTCGTATGATGTCTATGGTCGATTTAGTCCATTCCAGCCCCGGACATGTTTACCATCTATTTAGTTTGTGATGTTTACTAAGCTAAGCGTCTATTGCGTAAACAAGCCGCAGCAATTACAATAAATAATGTTTGCTGGAATGGTTCTCCGTAAATGGTTTGTGATACAAAAAATGGTTCCACAAAAAACTCTGCAAGTCATGTATATTATCTACGAGATAAAATCGAAAAATCCGTAGAAAGTTTATCTCCTATCTTGGGATAAGTCAAATAAACCACAAAATATATTATGATGCTAACGCATAATTAAACTATTAAAAGCTTTACCACCGATTATATATAATTGCATTTTTGTCTATAGTTCTACGCAGCAAGGAGTTTGATACCTAGTTTGTGACCTTCTTGTGCTTAAAACTTGTAGCTGGTCAAGGTATATATATCTTTAAACACTGGGGGCATGACGATACGTTGCCAATCCTTTTTAAGACTCTGTTAGCTCTCTTTTCGTAGAATTTTATTTTATTGCTACCCGGGAATACCTGTGTGGCAAAAACGATAATTATGCAGTGTCTACGCATATTACAAGTTTTTATCTTTTTCTTCTTGGATCAACGTAATTTATTTCAATCGTAAAAATCTGAGATTTTCGTGTCTCTCTCCCACTTCGCTCTATAACTTACAATCTCAGTGCTCACATCTTTTATATATATGATATTCTTCTCGTATGCTCATAAGATAAACGTCTGTTATGCCTTGGCCGGGACTTGAATCTAGGGCCCCGCGATTAGATTAGATTAATTAGCTCACGGACCATTGAACAATAGTGACCGTAAAAACTTGTATAAATAAAAAGGAGATCAAAAATAATAACGAAGTTCATGGCAAAAAAAGTTCATTGACCTCGACACACACATTGAAAACCCCAGATATATTCAACAATCTTCACTCTATACATGTCACACATCAGTACTTACTAATGACTATTTTATTTTCCCTCATTTCAAAAACAATATGCCGCTGTCACTCAAACTGCCAGATTCCGCGCTAGAAGTAATCTATTCACGTCACTAGAGTTGCTACAGAAACTACGTTCACTTTAACAACCATTGCTTACATAAAACTCAAATCTCTAGACTAATCTCGTTTAAAAGCGGTAATGTAAGTGAATACAGAAAAATATGTCGTCATGATTTATCTATTAGTGTAACATGTATGCGACTTATGTGTCATCAAAACACTCATAACTAAATGACAAGCCCTAAAATATCACAACATTTTGATACTGAAGATTAGGTTGATTGCTATAGTGGATAATAAATGCAACTAATTTTTAGAATAACATATGTTATTTACCACCTACATGGTATAAAACAAAGTCGATCCGCGCCATGGATTTGAAGGACTTACCATTTGCTAAACAGACAATTTTGAGTCTTTTTAGCTTATTTTGTTAAAAGTCCTACATGTCTAATAAACTTACCATTTAACTTAGGTACTTACTATAAAAATAGCATTGAGAACACGACAGTTAATTCTGATTTAACGGAATTTGATTTGATTTGCTACTTTATTAGTGAAAAAATATTAATATTTTATTAAAAAAAATCTCGTGGTTACGACAAATGCGCTTGAACTGTGTCTTACAGTAGAAGAAAGGAAATAAAATATTAAAAAAATATGTTTAGTAAGGAATATTACTTATATATTACTATTATATAAAACAACACACGACAACACAAAATATATATTTTATTGAGCCCGTAGATCTTCTGTAAATTTCATATTTGTAATATTTTAAATCAACATGCATCAGGATTTGCCCCGCCCTCTCTGCCTATAAACACCCGCGAGCTTTTGTGATGTCATCTCTCTAGAAAAATGTTAAACTCGCTTCAGCACAAAATTCATCGGGCGTACAATACGACCGACTAATTCTAATAATAAATAAATAAATAGAGAAGCTTCATAAAAATGCTACAAGCAGTAGCCTACCCCATGATTGACGTACGTTGGTACGTTGCTTAACCCACTTGATCGTTTAAAACAATATTGTATAGTGAAGGCGAGGCTGTCCCGACAGTTTAGGCATTGTTTAGCGCTTGAACTTATCTGTATAAAATAAGCTACGAATCTATGAGAGTGCAGAGCGATCAACTCAACAATAAGTCCGACGTTACAGTGGTCACGGTCAGAAAGAGCGCCGCGGACTAGCCAGCTGAGTGATACTGCAGTGATACTGCACGGCAATAGGCATTTAATGAAATTAATTCATATAAAATCTACAATTATGGGTATTGCAAAATTCTAACTGTTTGTTGAGTATGCTGGTACCTACCCAACAAATTAAGTTTTGTATGAATATTCTTCTTATTTTAGAAGATATACGTATTTTAAATTTTTAATTGCCTGTTTTTGTAAACATAATACTGTTGAGAGAATTATACCTAACTATATATCTATCTATCTATACTGTTCACTGAACCGCAGATGCTAAAGCTAAAAAAATCTGGGCTCGGCTGGGTGATAGAACAAGGAGTCAGCTGGTCTAACCTCGTCGTCCATGGCACCATTGCCGGTGGAATGACCGCCGTCGGATGCCAGCCTACCACGATGTCCATCACGATGGCGGCGCGGTGGCCGAATTGCAACATGGGAGACTGCTCAAACGAAAAAGGAAAGGTATTCTATGTCTGTCCCATCAGACCACTCACCTTTGCACGCGGCCTCCCAACCCTAAAATGGGCGCCGAAGGTAGCTCAAGCGACAGTTCTAATTAAATGTGTATGCCTCACGCGTTGCTATCTCAGTAAAAATGAAAGGTCTGTCTCTTGCATATGATTTAAAATATCATATGCAAGAGACCTTTCATTTTTTAAAATTTGGGATTTATGTATGCACAGAGCGAGGGCTTAGAATTTTAGTCACATCCCTTCATCGCCAAACCGTCCCGACCTTCAAACAAGTAAGTAGATAAATAACATCAACTCTACAAATATTTACAAAGGATTTTTTCACCAAGGTTACCCAAATATTGTACCCAAATAAAATATCATGTTTAGAGCTATGCGATTTCTCTATATTTGCACTCCTGTCCCTTTTCATGTGGCCTCAGTCTGTTTACATTTGGCCAATATTTGTGCGTGACCGAAGACGTGATAGGTTTATTATACCTTATTGATAGAGCAAGGAGGTCGCAGACGTGAGATTTGTGTAAAATTTGTCTGATAATACTTATTTTAGGCCTTAGGTAGTTTATCGGTTTTTTACCAGATGCATTTCGGGGAGTGCGAGAGATATATAATTCGATTCCGCTTGCCCCATACCATCAAAGAATGATCAGACGGACTACAATGCGACATCCATACATGGTAGACATTGCACCGTGTCGCACTAAGCGTTTTGCTTCCACATTCATAGTGCGTACAGCTAACCAGTGGAATTAATTGCCTAGGTGTGTTTCCATACATATGTACAATCTAGACGTCTTCAAGTTGACAATCCTCTACGCAGGCATGATCCATCCGCGTCATCATTTACCATCTGGTGAGATCATGGGCGGCAGAAGCAGGGTGCAAGGGGTACACTATGTATTCCCTGTGTATTTTTCCTGTCAAAAAAAAAAGGATATATAGGACGTTATTAAGTTACTGTTTGAATAAAAACTGAACGAAATTTAGGTTGCTGTCCAAATTTCTTCACAACCTTATCAATAAATTCAGTAACCTTGCGCCTGTCGTCGTCGAAACGAATGGTGTAGGAAAAACGTTCAAAAGTTCAAACCTTACAAGAATATTCAGATGCACCTCCCTGAAAGGAATCCATGCGTGAATTAGTGGTCAAA
Source organism: Apeira syringaria (assembly GCA_934044485.1). Lineage (NCBI taxonomy): Eukaryota > Metazoa > Arthropoda > Insecta > Lepidoptera > Geometridae > Apeira > Apeira syringaria. Next base: position 12,314,907 of record OW203661.1, on the reverse strand, counting down.
CGACTGCCCATTGATAATACAAATTAATACTATTTTTAACTGGATTTAAGAAAGAGTACCTACTTGTATTCCTTGTGTTTATAGTTTATACATATTATGACGACTGGTTTTGAGTGGGATGGGCAGACATAACGTTCTTCAACTAGCAGCTATGTGTGTGTATGCGAAACAGTGGATACAAGCCTGTACGATTACGATTGGTGGTAGCTTCAGGTAGCATATATGATGGACATGAGGTTTTGATGAAGTACATTAGAGTAGAAAAAAAACGGTGTCTATACATTTTCTGGCCTTAGAAAGTTGCGAATTCTTCGCACACCCAGAAGGATTAACAACCTTGAAGGCTCAATAAGAAATCAACAGTATAACCCTATTTACGCCAATTGAAACTTCCATAGAGCACGTTTTCCATGTCAAGGCCAGCAAAGGGCCCAAACAATATTGCCTCACTATGAACCGAAGGGAAGTCTAAATGATATTTGTGCAAGCATCAAAGGGCCCAAATCTATTCCTTATGTTTGCTTTTGATTACGAGAATAGGTTGCATGTCAAAATAAAGTCACTAAAAATATTTTCATTTGAATAAGTATTTATTCAGTTTTTTAGAGCTTGGCTATAGGTACTATTTTTAAATTTAATCTCAAAGCGTCACTAGTGCGATTAATAACAATTTTTATCAGGATGAAATATGGCAGTTCTTTTTCTTTTAACCGTGAATCTCAAATTACCCCATGACACTATAAATTCCTTTTTTCTATTACCTTTTTTAACACTTACTCTAGAGTAATTAGAGTAAGTGTTATTAATTATTAATTTATTCTGCGAGGAAGTGCGGTTGAAATCTGTAATATTTAAATCAATACACATCAGGATTTGTCCCGCCCCTGCTGTAAACTTTTAAGAGCCACATCGGTACCTCGGTACCTAAGACAACCTGACATATCTGAACAATGCTATAAAACTAAATCTAGCAAATTTAGAATTTGAAATGGGGAGGCTTCTCACTGTCTGCTGCGTCTGCTGTTGTATTATTGTAAAATATTTATACTATTTACTAAATTTTGTTACCTACACAATTCTATAATTCGAGTGACATAGTCGTGTTTACTTGATTAAGCTCTTGAATAAAAAATAAAGAATAAAAAAGCTAACTATTTATGCTCAGTGCAGCAAAGTTTTTTGATTAACTCTGCAATAATAATATCTTCATATATACAAATAGCTATGAATAAAAAAACATGCGGGTCGAATTGAGAATCTCCTCTTTTTTTGAAGTCGGCTTAAAATGAAATTGAACATTGTAGAAACACCTTGTATAAATAGCCATTTCGTATACACCATTAAACGACATCGAGATGTTCCTAGAATCGCCAGTGTTCCTCTTTGATGACAGCTATGCATGTTTCAGTGTTGCCAGGGTGAAGGAACGTGCCACACTGAAATGATGTGTGAATGATATATATGTATATTAGCTGTCCCCGGTCTCATACTATTTTAGGTAAAGCTTCTTTTGCAAATATCCTTTCTTAGTATGAGCTTTGTACAAGTAGGTATGCATACTATTCTGTGGCCGTACAATGTTGTCTTAAACACACAGATAAACACTTATTTTGTTTTCAGTTATTATATTTAAAATTCGATTTATAACTGGTGGAGTTCACCAAAATTTAAACGACCGATTATCAATTAACCGTCGGTCAACTGTATGGTAAAACTGTTTGACCGACGGTTAAATTAATAATCTGACGTTTTGGTAAATAGCGTCCTAAGGTATCCTAACTAATGGTTAAGTTTATTTTAATTTATATTTTTATTTTACATCGGCAATTTTGACATCACAGAAAAATTACCTACTACGAGTATATTCACAGAAATTGAGTTCGTCTTCGTCTGTAAATGTGGATTTGCATTATGGAGAATAGTGCCAATTATATTATTATTGACAAACTGCTCCCCGCGATTTCATCCACGTGGTGGTGATGAAAAGAAGCCCATGTGCTATTCCAGGACCTGAAGTATCTACATACCAATTTTCTTCCAAATTACGTTTAAGCGTGAAAGAGTAACAAACATTCATAGAAACTTAATTTTTAAAACTTTTTCCAAACTCTTAATACACAGTATTAGTAGGATTACATTATAAATGAAAATATTGTGTCTGTTTACCAATCCAGGTCTAGCTAATCAGTTACAAAACGATGATTTGCAAAAAGCCATTAAAAGCTTGACATTCATAGTTATACTTCTAGTTATTATTATTGAGTTAGAACCATTAGTTGGCTATTCAATATTCAACCTACTTTAACAATGGTTTACACCTCGTTACCGCAACTCGTAGTAATGCTCTGACAATCGTGTCTCAGAACGATTAGTGAACAAATGCTAAGGAATTAATCTATGAAGCGTGTTATCAAATGCCAGCCTGTACTTGGTACCTTTATGATAAAAATATAGTTACTTGGTACTAATTAAATACTAGCTGCGCCACGCGGTTTTACCCACGTGGTGATGATTGATGATGATGATGTGATGAAATGTAGCATATGTGTTATTCCGGGGCCTGAAGTACCTACATACCAAATTTCATCCATATCCGCTCTGGCGTTATTGAGTAACAAACATCCATCCATCCATCCAAACTTTCTCATTTATAATATTACTGGGAAGGGGTAGGAATATACCTGGGAGTACCAGGGATAGTGCAGATGGCGTTGTCAAGGAACATTTAGATTTGCTTTATATGAAATTACGTTTTCCAGGGAAGATACCCCATATAAAGTTTGGAAAAGCAAAACATTATCAATTTCATATTATAAGTCCGAAAATTTGTGTGTGTTTGTTACCTCTTTACACCTTAACGGCTCGATAGATTTGAATAAAATTCAGTATATAAGTTACCTTATAACCCGGATTAACGCAACGTAAGTGTAGGTACTTTTTATACCGAAAGAAAATATGGTTTTTGTGGTATATAACAAAAACCTAATTAATATGATAAATGTGAAAGTACCTAACTGTGTTAAGTTTTCACGCCTGAACCACTGGACCGATATTGTTGAATTTTGATATAGAGATAGATGAGACGTTGAAAAAGCGCATAGGCCACTTTTTGTCTTAGAAAAAATATAGTTCTGGGAAAATTGTAGTTCATGCAGGTGAAACTGTGGGGTACAGATGGTCAAAGTATAAATAACACACATATTAATTTAATAAGATGGTGCGGTGAACCCAAAGTGTATCTTGATCTCGGACAACCACGGTACAGATCTCTCTATAGCGCCGTCTTTCTCCACCTCGTCTGACCAGATAAGTCAGAGGTATCCAACTAGGACTTCGAGGAAAATTAACCATTCTTCTATTATAGAAGCATATCATAAAGATTGTTTATCGTCTGGCTTTCACTACAAAATAACCTATTCCCAGCGCCCTCATTCAAATTATATCTACAGTATGTTTTTCCTAGTACCCTCACTTCCTCGATTTCTTTACGGCCATCGATGCGAGAACGGCTGTTTCTGTATCTTGGTCATCTCTTGATTGATGAAGGAGTCTGAGGAACTGCTGGCAGCTGGAACAATGCTTGTAACGCGCCGTCAGCGCTGTTGATGCTGTGGAACTGGCAGATGTTAAGCTTAAGGTTAACGTATAAATACAAAGCGTATCTTGCTACAAATAATTTAAAAGCTATTATATATATGTGGTATCCGGCTTTACTCACGTTTATAGTCGAAGTTTCGACCTAGGTTTCGAGCATGTCCGATGCTCATCCTCAGGTGAGTTTACGCTGCCAGATCGTGGCGACCACGTGGTCGCCGCGATCTGAGTAAAGCCGGATACCATATATATATAATAATGTGTCAAACTCACGAGAATTTTCAATCAAAAATTTAAAAGCTAGTTGTCTGCCTAACTATGCGGTGACTCGACAGAGATGGCACTGTCGTTGAAAGAAGTCTGTGATAAGTGTGAATAAATCCTTTCCCGCCTTGCGCCTTGCAAGTACCTCGTTAGTGCTAGTAGGGTGAAAAAATCGTACACATACCGCCCGTGCTATACCCACGGGCACCCTATTCAATTGTTTATAGGCATGGCGTTATTCAATTGTTTATAGGCATTCATATCATTCGGTACGATGACTGTAAAGCAAATTATTATTGCCTGATTCAGGCACAGATGACAAACAGTACATTCTTTATAATTCGAGGAAAAAATACATATTTGTTTTTGGTCGAACTAGTTTCATTCGTGCAAAAAGCAGGCTTAAATCGTCAATTTTCCCTGTAATTTCAGTGACCAAGTAACCGTCTCAAAAGCAATACATCCTCCGAAAACATTTTCCCTTTCCCCAAAACATTCCCAGAATGCTTGGAAATCGTCAAGCTAATTGGGCGAATCGCGGCTTTCTCGTATAACTCCCGCTTGGAGTTATTTATTACGACGCTGTGACGTCACAGTATCAAGGCCATCTATTTTTTTACCGACTTGAAGCGGCCTTTGTTGTGAGTGCGTTTGTAAAAAGAATTTAGAGTGTATCAATAAAAGCTGTGATGATCTATGACGCAGGTAAAAATACTCTAAACAAAATATATATTTAACTCATCTTGCTCAAAAATCCGTCATTATAGCGTACTAGAGCTGGGCTAAAATAGCATATTAACCTATTTAAAAAAACAATATTTTAGCTTGTAGAGTACAAGCTAAAATATTGTTTTTTTAAATAGGTTTGAAACTCCGCCGTCTTGCATTAATCATAGCCAACCTGATTTTCTCACCCTAGCCAATCACATTATTCAGGGCACACGATTTTGAAAATGGAACGAAAAGTGGCGATCTCTTTGACTAGAATGCATGCAACACGCATTGCATTGCGGCTACAGAAAACAAGTCAACAACAAATTTGAAGCATCATCATCATCATCATTATCTCAGCCATAGGACGTCCACTGCTGGACATAGGCCTCCCCCATTGATTTCCACAAGGACCTGTTGGAAGCGGCCCGCATCCAGCCATAGTTTGAAGCATATTTCATCTTAATATAATATTTTGCTCCCGGCTGTTAAAAGGCTGAGCGTTTAAAAAAAACGTTTGAGCTAGTAATGTAGGAGTTATGGAACGAGACCCTTTTTGAGGCACATTCTTCGGTCTAAATTAAAGTTTTCGATGATGGAGATAAAAAGTCCTCATCTATCATTTAAAATGTTCCATGAGCATTCCTTTAGCCGCCGTATTTAAATATAATTTATCAGCGGGTATACCCAGTCACCCGCTGATGATGATACCCAGTCACGATATTTGCATATTACAGCTTTCTTGTATAGCATACTAGCTGCGCCCCACGCCGTCAGTTAACCCACGGGAACCATACCTTTTTCAGGACAAAAAGTATGTTATGTAGAACAAAATTTCGGTGAAACAATTAAATAAATATAAATGTGTAAATTACTATGTCATTTTAAAAGCAAAGAGAACATATTTCTTTCAAATATTTTAGTATTTTTACACCCAATCACACACAAGCCGACACCAGCTCAGCATAAAATGCTGATTACTACAACCAGAATTGGCTTCCGTTGGGACCGGCTAGTAACGTCACGTACGAAAATAGACAAGCTGACTTTCGAAGCGATGATAGCTCTGAGGAGATCCGTATTACCTTAACCTTCGGCTGTCAAACTGGCGTATGCTGGTTTGATCCCCGCCAAGACTTGAGCTACCAGTGAAGGTAACACCGTTATCGAGTTTCCTGCATGGTGGTAGGTTGCTTTGGAGTACCCGCTTGGGTAGAAAACACTCTCAAGTTTGAAAAACTGTTACCAATATAGCATACAGTGTTCAGGCATCCGTCTATGAGAGTCAGTAAACATTCTAACTTCAGCATGATAACATCTTTGACCACACTGACTAACACTGACCATCAAGTGAGATAGTGGTCATACGCTAGATCCATACAGTATGAAACATAGATACAGTCACACCAAAAATTCTAAATTAGTGCTCTTTCGTCTTTTTCCTTCTACAATCATTCCGATCCCTTTTCTATAATCGATCGACCATCCGTATGGCAATGTGCGATCGCTACGTCACGAGTGAATAGATTTGCATAACATCTTGCGCGCTACATTTTAGATCACGTCATCACTTAACATCAGGAGAAACAGTAGTCAAACGCAACCTTATAAATTTAAAAAAAGAACATTTGTTTTACAGTATAAAAGCAAGTTACAGTCATCATATTGGTCTCATAGTTTTCACTCACAGTGAACTAAGTAAGAAATTGCATAATGAATGTTTATCAATAATGGTTACAATTTTGGAGTGGTCATTGGAGGCCAGTTTCTAAACAAAGCGGGTGCGGTCAAAGGCCTCAATGAGTCACTTTTGTGTCTTGAATGAGAAGCCACATACGAAGAGGACTCTGCTTGACTAAAAATAAAATAGTGTCAATAGGCACATTTTAATTCCACTATCCCCATACTATAATTATATAGTTGCAGCTTACGAACGTTTACATACGAGTAGGTATCTTAAGTGTAATAGTACCAGCATACTTATCTATGCTAATAGTAGTAATTATTATTTTTAATATTATAAAGAGGAAATAATTTGATTGTTTGCATTGAATAGGCTCCGAAACTACTGAACCGATATGAAAAATTCTTTCTGTGTTGGGAAGCCACACTATATCCGGTCCCGTGCGGAACCGGGACGGACCTTTAGTTATTCATAAAACTGCATATGCATATCCACAGAACTTGCTCCATGACATTTTTTCTCAAGCAATCAGCATGCTCACGAGTAGATTGAAATCGAAAACTAGTTTACAAGCCCTAGATCTATAAATATTTAAAAAAAATGTTTGTTATTTGCGTTAGCCAAACCAACTTAGTATTATTTGTAAGATAATACACTAGTACAAGACTCACCTGTTGTGAAGCGGCATTGGACATGTGACATCGGAAAGGAATCGCTTTCACTCGGTACAACGCGACAGGTGAGAATTACTCATCATGTCTATTAAAAACGACTAATGTTGTTGTTAAGAGGACGGCTCGCGCCATCGTATAAGTACATTCAAAAGACTGAAGCTTTCTTATTTTGTTTAGATAATTAGCCCTAATTACCATACCGCTTTTAAAACAATTTTGCACATCAGGCTAATTTTCAACTTCATTTTCAGACAACATTGTTTTAAACTGTTACGAAGCGTTTTCTTTAAAAATCCAGTTCGATAATACTCACTAGATGGAGTAATAGGCCTAGAAATGTACCTGTCATTGTCAATTGAGAGAAGCAAGTTCTGTTATTTGTCTAAAATTTATTGTTTGTTGTGAACAGGGTTTGAAATGAAATGCGTAGGTATCGTTCAAGAAGAGTGCAAGGGTCCAATGCAAAGCCAGGTCATCGAAAAACTCAAAAAAGTAACACGAGAATATTCGAAGGATCATTTGTTCAAGAAGAAACATTTGTCATTGATATTTTGATATTGACAGAACGATTTCAAACTACACAACGCCATCTATTGGGTGCTTTTATTACAAAGTTTATTTTTAGAATTAGTAATTTTTAGAAAACGCCTCGATAATGTGGGATGTTGTTTTTAGGCAGGTTTCTGAAACTAGTCCAAAGCGTGTCAAATCTTGCTAAATACGTATAAAGTTCCAGTTAATAAACAAGTATGTATGTGGTTTTTGTTTTCCTTTGAATCATGAAATTATGATCGCCGTGGCTCAGTCGTCAGTGGCTTGACTTCTGGTCCGTGGGGACCCTGGGTTCGAATTCCGACAGGATATCAGTTATGCGATGAGTGTAGGTGTCTGTCTTGGGTCTTGGATGTTTGTGTGCTGTGATTGTGTGTGTCCATGCCCCCCGCGACACAGGAAAATATGGTGCGGGGATTTGAGTGTGAAAAAAAATGAAAATAAGAGGTATAATTCAAGTCAAAGTATTATAATGTATTCCTTGCATGTGGGACATTCTGTGTATATCTTCTTCCATGTTCATGTTAGATATGTTGTAGGCGCTATGAAGGTATAAAATTTTATCATTATTTATTATTTAAAAATACAAAAAGGAAAAAAGGCGTAATGCCTTGTGTCGGGTGTTTTTTCTATTCATGTGTTCTCTTTATGTCTGAATATTTATTTAATCATAGGTAAGAATACTCCCGAATAAATAACAATTCAAAGAATTCGTAAATTATGTTTGTAATCCTACTAATATTATAAATGCGAGTTTGTGTGCACCTATGTGTGTATGTTTGTTACTTCTTCACGCTCAAACAGCTACACCGGTTTCGATGAAATTTGGTAAGGAGATTGGTATGGATAAACCTTGGATTAACACATAGGCTACTTTTATCCCGGAAAAGTATAGTTCCCGTGGGATAATTAAGGTAGCGGGCAAACCGTAATCGACGCGGGTGAAACCGCGGGGTACTACTAGTTACTAATAATAATGTTTGTGGTGGTAGAGTACTTTCCAGTAGCCGCGTAGCCACTTCCCTCATATTTGAAAAAAAATCAATAAGCACCCAGTATCTGTATGTAGACAATTTTTTGGTCTTCCATTTCTGAATCTCCTCTCGTTTTCTTCATCCCATCTTGAACATATCGTCACTGACCAAAAAGTTAGTGGTGTAATCTTTGACCAATACAATATTATAATAAAAAAAACATCGGTTCAACCGCTAAGATGTAACAAGCTGACAAGGTCGGCGGTTAATAGAAACAAACCAGTATTCCCCCATTTTTAATTTTGGTTTCATCCCCGTATACACCTAATTAAACCTATAGCTTGTCGTACCGCACCGTGGTTTTGCTTGTCCAGTTTGCAATCGAAAGCTTATGTTTAATGTAAATTGTAGTATACCTACTATTTAAAAAATACTTCCTGCGTATCAGTGAACCAGTGCAAGTGGCGCGAATGTTATTACATCGTTTTATTAATTTAAATAAACACCACAGGTGACATATCTTTCTGAAGATATGGCATAGCATGCTTGGCTAAAGCTGATCCGTTCTTTGCCAGACCAGTGCACCTGGCGACACGTGTTAGTGTTGCCACTTGCACGGGTTTAAATCATTGCCAGACGTAATTAAAGAGCACGGTGACTGTGCGTAATTTATGCTTAGGTGTGTCACTATTATTCAAATAGTCGAGGAGGCGGGAAAAATTGGTGAAAAGTAGTTACTACAAGAATTGTAAACAAGTAGGTTAGTAGGCAGAATAGTGGTAATTATCATTTTGTACATTGTATTATTATCCAAGTTATTCTTTACACTGTTTTTTACGGGTATAACGTGGTACTTACGCGTAGTCGATATCACGATCGACAATTGTTTCGGCTTCTGAAGGCTTCCGGAAGAAGGCGAAACATACAATACATACAACGTAAAAACAGTGTAAAGTAATTATGACCGTGATTTTTAATATTATTATCCAGTAATACATTGAACAAATGTTTGGTTCTATATGACCATTAAATGTCTTAAAAAGTAACTCGCCATCAAACAAATAGTATAAGTACATTTTACATGGTAACCACTTAAAAGGAAAAAAATCCCGCGATTCATTTCGAATATCTGAAATTTGAATTGGCAGCAAAAAGACTTGAACAGCAAATTGGATGAATGCAATTATAATCAAGACAAAAATAAATAAATTCAGAAACAGCGGTATTTATTGGATAGTAGTGGGTGTTGTGAGTGGAGCAGTTTGAATTTTGGAGTTATAGGCGAAAGCGGTATGGCCACAACAGTTCAAAAGGAAGGTCATTGATCAATGTGTGATGACAAACCGTATCAAAACGTGGTCTCTAATTAGTTATGGGTCAAAGTTGCACAAAGTAATACGAAATTGGTATAATAAACAAATGTCACCGAGCCAATCAAATTTGCAAGCTATAATGGTTGTAGGAAGAGCACATTTCAAATAGAACTCATAGCTGATTGGGTCAAAAAACATTCCAGTGGGGACCATGAACTGGCAAGCACAACGTTGGACGTTCAGCAATAAACTTATTAAATTGTAAGGCTATTTTGTAAGCAGATTGACATGTAAGGATACATCCAAAGATCTCCTTCTCCTATAAAATCCAAAAAGTAATAAGACAATATACAAATACATGCAGTGAAAGAACTAATTATGAATTTAACTGTGAATGACGTCAAATTTATGGTCGTTCGTCACTGGTAAGCCAATAAAGTAGGTGGAAAGCCAATGAAATCAGATGACATCGTCATAGACTATCATTATATATCAGTTGAAAGGATATATGTACTTATTTTAAGTAGGTAAGAAAGTACCAGGCAAGCAGAAACTGGAAAGGGTAAGCTGAGTCGCACACAAATGTAGCATCTTTAATCTTCTTATAGTACGTACTACTATTTCATATGCGCTATAGACGATTCCATATCTGGAATAATTAATAAATAATTTTATTAGTCAGAGTTATTCTTCCTTAGTAACAAGCAAGAATAACTCTACGATTTCTTTGATATGCGGAATACGAAATGGCGATACGTGTATTATGTAGGGAAAAATATAAAATCCCTCCGTATCTTGTCCAGTTTTCCAATTTTAGTTTTGTAAAAGTCAGAGTTAACGGAGAAAGTTGGGCATGTGATATCAAACTTGCACGAGCGTCTGTCCAGTGACAATATTTGCTTTGTGGACTAATATTGCTAGTTTCTGGTAAAACATAAAATACATATTCTATTAGTGATATAAATAAAAAGATAGATAGAACACTAGCTCGTCGGGCTTGGACCGCATAAATTAGGTTCATAGACCTGACCTTTAGACGCAATCAGGCCGGCCCGACTCCTGTGAAGCGCTAACTTCTTCTTCTTCTTCTTCTCAGCAATTAAACATCCACTGCTGGACATATGCCTCCCCCATATAGGGGGGATTTGCCAATTCTCGCCACGCTTGGCAGGCGGGTTGGCGAGCGCAGTATGTTTTCCGATCCTCAGAAGGCGCTGCTGCCCACCTTCTGGTACGTGGTCCCTTAGCCGACTCTTACGGCACCCGCGGAAAGAGATGGGGGAGTACTATTCTAAGCCGGCACCACCACGGCCTAGCCGGTACCACCACGGCCTTGAACGCTGAAGCGCTAACGTTTCTCACTAAATATTTTTCGTTTTGTTATTTCACAAAATGCACAAATAACTCTCATAACAACATGGTGTGCGTTTGGATGTTTATATGTATTTTAAGTCCAGTTTTTAGTTAGCGGTTTTAGTCATACGCATCTTTTTGATAAGTGTAACCAAACTTATTCTAAATAATCATAAAACTTATGTTTTATGCAGGTTGACCGATTCTCCTGTAAATCGTCGATTTGAAAATATATGAATTGTATTAATATTAGGAATCGTTGATTCTAGATAGCAATGTGAATCACACTCACAGTTATTTGACGAATCTAATTTGAAATCTATGTAAATACTGATGAGCTAATGACCCGCTCGCCAACAAAGTCGCTTTCTCTGTCCCTTTATCCCTATGTATGCTTAAATCTTTAAAAATACGCAACGGATTTTGATTCGGTTTTTTAATAGATAGAGTGATTGAAGAGGATTTTTAAAAAAAAAATATACGATCACATCTCATGCAATATAGCTGACCTGAGTTTGAGATCTATTATGAAAATAAGGAAGCCTTAATAATAAAACGACTACTCAGGTGGTGTGGACACGCTTAAATACGACGCTCCTGCTTAAATTGCATACAGGAAGTATTTAAATACTATATAACTGCATATATGCAACTTCCTCAACCGCAATCTCTTTAATAGGATGAGATTTGAATATCATTTTGATGAATTTTCTGCAAAACAACTTCTGCATTAATAAAAATAACTTCTATCTTTTCCACAGAAGTAGCATCATATTTCAAATACCGTCCCAGCTTCCAAGGAATGAATATGTTTCTCTCAGGTCTTTTACCATTGCATTCACATTCACGTAGGAGATCATTTGGCTACAAAATAGCCGCACAGTTGGCCCGACAGATAACATCATTAAGGCTGGCGGTATGCCGCTGCCGAGACAGAATACCCGGCAAAATAGACAATGGTGATCAAACCGGCCGATGGCAGTGCCACACTGGCAGCGATGAGGCGCAAAACAGAATGCACCCGAGCGAAGAGAAATATAATTTTATATTGTTACTACAACTTTGAAGCCATGATAGCTCAGCGGGGGGAGCGTCGCCTGTCAAACTGACGGACACTGGTTCGATCCCCAACAACAGCTTGAGCTTTCGGTGAAGGTAACACAGTTATCAAATTCCCAGCATGGTGCTAGAGTACTTTCGCCTGGCTGGTTCTCCACGTCCCTCAAGTTTGAAAAACTGTCACCAAACACATAGTGTGTTCAGGCAGCAGTCCTTGAGAGCCAGTGAGCATTCTAGGTCTAGCGTGATAACATCTTCGACCACATTGTCACTGACCATCAAGTGAGATAGTGGTCAAACGCTAGATCTATACAATATAAAAAAAAAATTATCGCTTTAACTAGAAGGACTTAATGGATTTCATTAATGTTTTGTATTTGTGAATGGATGTTGAATATTTTATAGACGAATCTCACATAAAAAAGGTAGGATATTACGTATAATATTGGGAAATGTCGGAAAAATGTACAGTAACTCCACGCAGGTGAAACCGAGGGGCGCAGTTAGTATTAATTTAAAATATACACACAAACACGCACGCTCTAATTACTGTACTTTTTAACTTATTTATTTTATTTTATTTATAAGTATGGATCATTTGTAGTCTGCATAAATAAATGAGTTGAATTAAATTAACTTCTTTCAGAGAACGATTGGGAGAGAGCACGAGTTTCATAATAATAAAAAATTATGTAGTGGTAGAAGAGTTAGAATAAAGGGTCTTATACATGTCCATTGCTATTTATTTTCCTGATGTACATAGGTATGTAACTAAAATTTATAATCATGATTGACGAGTGAAATATAATTATAAATAGAATCCCAGATACGAACTTTGATGTATTACCTCCGCACTACAAGACTTCATAAATAAACACGCGTATCTACAGACCTATTTCCGAACTCTGATTTGAGCTTCGTGTTATTTATATACCCGTCTAAATCTTGACTTGCCTCCAAGCAGTCATTGATAATGTTTGTATGTAGAAAAACATCTTAACAATCTCAACAAAAAGTCTTGTTTGTTATTTGTGAGTTACCTACTAAGGGTGGAGTTCACCAAAATTTTCAACGTCAATAAATTAAACCGTCAGTCAAACAGTTTTTACTATACAGTTAACCGACGGTTAATTGATAATCGGACGTTTAAATTTTGGTGAACAGTAGCCTAAGGGTGGAGTTCACCAAAATTTAAACATCCGATATCAATTAACCGCCGCGTCGGTTAACTCTATAGTAAAATCAGTTTTTTGTTTGGTAAAAACTGTTTAACCAACGCGGTGACGGTTAAATTGCTAATCAGACGTTTTAAATTTTGGTGAACCCCACCCTAAGTATTTTCCTAAACCGGATGATGTCAGAAAGGGAATATTCCAAATAGCTCCAAACTTTTACGCTAATTCAAGTAGCAATTTGCTCTCTTAGCAAAGGTTTGGAGCCGCTACCTCTAGTATTACAAAACGTGGCCAAGATACGTGACTTTTTTCATTGCGGTTTGAAAGAGTTCTTTATTCTTACCTAGGTAATTGAGAAAGTTTTAACCGACTTCAAAAAAGGAGGTTACCTAATTCGACCATATATATGCTTTTTTATATGTATTTGCGGATAACTTCGTCGTTTATGAATCGATTTGATTTTTTTGTTTGATAGTGTATACTTATGTGGTGGTCCCATTTAAATTTCAACAAAATAGCACAATAGAGCACAATATTGTGATGATAGTTACTTTTGTGAACTATCACCGATTTCAACAAGTTATTTCACACTTTAGAGTGTTGAAGTCGGTTCCATTTTTTGGTATTTTTTGAAAATTGTAAGCTTGCTGCATCCAGCTGATTCTTGTTTATTTATTTATTTATTAATACAGCACATGTAACTTATAGACTATGTCCAAGGCATTACAAGGCAAGATTAAAGTAAGCAATCAGTTCCGTTTGAAATTTGCTTACCCTATCACAAAATATATCCAAATTTGGGTATTGAGTGAGCAAACCATTTAATACTTTTATCACCCTATTGGTGGGTGCCTTTTTTACGTTGCATTCTGCGGTAGCAACACATCTCGAAGACTTCAAGACATTTTGATGTTTTCGAATACTTCTTTCTCACAAATTGTATGTCACATGACCAATTCACGCACACATTTGCACACTGATAGAACACCTACTAGTTTCACAAGCACAGCAAGGCTAAAAACATTATTTATACACCATTCTACATTTCGATTCCCTTTCAAAATATTTGTTGTAATATTTTTACGACTTTCGTGACTTTGAAACGTTTTCATCGGCTGTTATCTAGTTTATTGTTTTATTGTAGATAGGCAGCGGTTTCTGTCGGTTTGTTTTTGTAACTGAGTTGAGCTTAAACATTATTTTTTCCACGGGAGCGGAAGTTGAGTGATGAATAAGGCTGTACGAGTGATAACGGATAAAACTTTTCGATTGACACAATATTAGATAGTATTTCCTCTAATGTAATGTCCAATGATTAATAAAACAAAGGGTAAAGTATGTACGCACAGCGTTTTTGCAAATACGTTTTCTTCTTCTAATATATAAAAATAAAGTCTCACAGTGTTTGTTATAGAACTCCTCTGAAACGGCTTGCCTGAGGTTTTTTTTGGATACATTTGGCAGAGCTGAGATATATTGTAAACATGTGACTGAGGAGGTGTTTGGAATGGAGTGAAAGCATGTTACGCTTATGTATATAGTAGTTACTTACACCTATACAGCATGATATTATAAATCTGCAGTTTTATTTATTTGCTTGAATGCCTTAATCTAAGAAACTACTGGTTGAAATTAAAAGAATATTTTTTTGTTGGTAGTTCATTTTGCCTAAGGCTTTATAGGCTCTATAACATCTCGCTACGGGGTATAACTAAGGTAAGGGGAAAATCGTACTCCACGCGGGTGAAAGCGCGGGGTGCAGGTATCCGTTAATAATTTTCGCTTGGCTGTAATTGATCTTTATATTAAATCGGTCATCAGTTCAGCTTAATTTGATGTTGGCCCCTACAAGAGGACGTATATATATATCTTTCGTTCGAATTTCTCCATTCGACTATCATTAATTTTATATTCATGTAGATAACTTACAGTGTGGGGAATGTAAATAAATAAAATAAAAAGCCTTTTATGTCATGCATTTAAATATTCGATATTGACAATTTCTTGTTTTTATTTTATTTTGCATAACACTAGTTAGAATCATAAAAATAATATAGGTAGCATTGATTAGATAATAGATTAATTAAAGATAATGGCCATTGCTCTTATAATAATAATGTTAATTATAAAAGATGCGTAAAATTAAAAATTAAATTGCATTGTTTAATAATTGTAAAATAAAGTTTCTATATGGGGAATGTACTTTATAAAAAATAATGTAAACGGGCAAAGACAAGTGAAAACAAAGTGTAGCAATAAAATATAGTGGCTGTTTGTCTGTAAGGGGATCGTTTCATGGCGCAGTAAAAACTGAGGCGGCTTCACAACAGTTATGAATCATTCTCTTGATTAAAACAGTGGCGACTACAATTTATGAAAATGAACCTAGCATTTTATTTATGCCCTAGTCCTTATGCTTTATCAGTGCAGCGTTTCTTTGTATTTTTTGACTATTATCTCACTAGATTTTTTAACCGACTTCATAGAATTGCAAGTCGTGGGACTGCCCCCAGCACTTTGGGAGTTATACCTACTGGTTTTTTATACTGTATAGATCTATCATCTGACCACTATCTCACTTGATCAGTGATGATGTGGTTAAAGATGTTATAAAGTTGACCTAGAATACACACTGGCTCTTAAGGACTGCTGCCTGAACTAAATATATGTTTGGTGACAGTTTTTCAAACTTGAGGGTGGTAGCTATCCAGGCGGGTACTGGAAAGTACTCTACCACCATGCTGGGAATTTGATAACGGTGTTAAATTCACTGGAAGTTCAAGCTGTTGTTAGGGATCGAACCAGTGTTCGTCATTTTGACGACGCTCCCGCCGCTGAGCTATCATCGCTTGAACAGGTAACGGTTTGTTACATTAAAGCTGAGTAGGTATTTAAAAAATGAGTATACTCAGCAGTTCTCGCACTGGAGAGACAGGCCGCGAGACGGGACGTTGCGTTCGTCGCAACGTCTCGCTGCGGGTCGAAAGCACCACGCTCAAGATCCTGATGAAGGCTTTCGGAAGAAGCCAAAACAATTGTCGATCGTGATATCGACTACGCGTAAGGGTCACGTTTCCCCGTAGAAACAGTATAATGTATATAGTGGTTCATAATCAAAACTAAAAAAAAATTCAACTTGGCACCAAGAACTCACTTATGAACGTCAATAGAACATTTAATCCATAATTAACATTTTGTAAATACACACACATGCGACCCGCCTCCCCCCACTTACCAACAATCACACATACTTACACATACAAGCGCAGTTCAGTGTTTAGGTATTGCCGAATCACGCCTTCATCATAATATTTAATAATTTACCGACTTCAAAAAAACGAGGAGGTTCTCAAATTGGGCTGTATTTTTCTTCTATTTTTATGTTTGTTACCTCAGAACTTTCGACTAATTGAACCGATTTTGATGGCTTTTTCTTTTTCATTTTAAAGTTGGAGCTTCCTGTGTGGTCCAATTTGAAATTACATCAAATTTAGCGGCTTGTGAGTTACACTCCAATAACTGAAAAGTGTTACGTCTACTTGGAGGATTTCCTAATTGAGGGTGAAAAATTGGCGAACATATACAATGGAAATTGATCCCGTGAGTAGCAAAGGTCACTGAAAAGGGTGAAAAATCAATTTTACCAAAAAATGGAACCGACTTCAACACTAAAAAGTGTGAAATAACTTGTGGAAGTCGGTCACACTTTTGAGTGTCGCAGTCGGTTCCCCTTTATGGTATTTTTTTATGTGTAATCATCCTATTTTACATGTATTGTACTTTTTTGTGCCTTCCCATCATCCTACGAGAACAATCAATATTTATTAAATAAAAAGTAGCTATCTTATTCCAGAGTTTAAGTTATCTTTATTCTAATTTTCATGCAAATCCGTTCAGCCATTTCAGCGTGAAGGAGTTACAAAGTTCTTTTATCTGAGGTTACAAACACACATAAATAAAATAAACTTTCGCCTTTAAATATTATTGTCATTCAGTCTCTAAAGCTGCGTTCCATGACAAACAGAGCGCAATTAATCATACTTGATAATACTTTTTAGCCACGTCAGCACTATTTACACTACAAAGGTATTATTCACAACCCCTATGTCTCAACGAGCACTTGTACCTAATTGAATTGATTAAGTGGGTATTCGTACGATTAATAACAATCGATCATGTTGTTTGTGCGTCTAAACATTGCGATAATATGTACATCGATCATCTCACTCGCCGGCAAAGAATAGCCAGTGTAAAAGGAACAAGTATTTGTTGCAGTCGTTATCATGGCTTTCCCATATTATAATAAACTAGCTGCGCCCCGCGGTTTTATATAGTGAAGCTTGATAATGATGATGATTATGAAATGTACCCTATGTGTTATTCCGGGACCTGAAGTATCTATATACCAAATTTTATACAAATCCGCCTTACCCGCGAGGTGATGACGGTGATGATGAAAATAAGCCTTTGTGTTATAATCTAGGGTATAAGCTATCTGTGTTCTAAATGTAATCCAAATCCGTTCAGTAGTTTTTGCGTGAAAAAGTAACAAATATACATTCATACTCACAAACCATCGCATTTATAATATTAGTAGGATATACAATTTTAAGTATTTTCAGCTTATTTTGTTGAAAGTACTACATGTCCAATAAACTTTAAAATACCATTTATAAGAACAGTTCATAAAAGCTAATTCTAATTTAACAAAATTTGATTTAATTTGCCAATTTAGTAGTAAACAATTTTTTTTATGATCATAATTTTATTTTATTTCTTTATTTTTTATTTATCAACATTCACACAAGGTCTTCAGGTCCCAAACTAGGCAGAGCCTGTACTATGGTAACCTGATGACTGATATACATACTTATATACATATACACACCCAGACACAGGTCAAACAGACGTGTTCATACACACAAATGTTTGACCTGTCCGGGAATCGAACCCGGGACCAGCGGCTCAGAAGGCAGAGAGCTACCAACTGCGCCAATCGGCCAGTCAACCATTACCATATTATTAAATGATTCCGTTACGTAGATATAGGCACGCTAATAGAAGCGTATTAATAATTAGTCATTAAAACTTCTCAGCATATAAATATAGGTCAAACACTGAATAACCGCGAGATAAGGTCAAGGTTCTCTATTGAACACTTAATACATTTTTCCTCCTGATTTTCCCGCAATTGAATGAATTCATGAATGAACATGACTTGTGGAGAAATCAAGGTATATTATAATAGGAAAATATGAGCAGTTTATTTTTCATGATATTAATTTCACAGAATATGAAGAGGAAAAATTTAATTTTGAACGCAGTTAAGTAATGTAAATTTAGTATTGTAATAAGTTATTAGTGTTTTATTTTAATAAAGGCATCAACCAGTAAAAAAAAATGTAATGGGTGGACTCGAATATCCCTATTTTATTGTTTTTTTTGCTACAAGCGCTTATGGTGGATGCTTATGTCAATATACACTATATGTGTCATTTTGATTCCAGGTCATTTAAGGTAATATCCCTTCGTCCATATTACTGACCATCAAGTGAGATCGAGTTGTATGGTCACTGAAATGATGTAATCCTAGGCGGAACTTTTTTTTTTTATAATTTTTATAAAAGTGACATAATATCTCGTCATCCTCGGACACAGTGCATCGATAGTCTGTATATTTTTTTATTTATTTATTAACATTCACACAAGGTCTTCAGGTCCCAAACTAGGCAGAGCCTGTGCTATGGTAACCTGATGGCTGATATATATACTTATATACATATACACACCCAGACACAGGTCAAACAGACATGTCCATACACACAAATGTTTGACCTGTCCGGGAATCGAACCCTTACCGAACCCGAACTTACGTTCAAATTTGGAAAAAAATATCGGCTTGTTACGGGACATAAATCCTCGACTACAGAATAACGTCACCTGCTAGTGGAATGCTAATAGTTGGGCAAGGATCAGGGACAGTAGTAGTTGTGGCTACAAATACCATTGAAACGTGGATAGTGATAGTGGGCAAACGGTGATAGTGATATAGGTAGAGTATACAAAAAACCTTTTATTACAGACTATATGTTTGTACAGTGAATAAGATGATTTCTAGTCACAAGACGTATCATTCACTGACCGTCACACTGATTATTATTGACGGCTGAAATAATAATGATGTTATTGGTGATTATTGGTTTCCCACGCCCCGTGCGAAGTTATAACTTTAAGGGTGTAAAAAGTGCAGATGACATCACAGAGGCTTGCGGGTGTTTACAGGAAGAAGGGGCGGA
Source organism: Apeira syringaria (assembly GCA_934044485.1). Classification (NCBI taxonomy): domain Eukaryota; kingdom Metazoa; phylum Arthropoda; class Insecta; order Lepidoptera; family Geometridae; genus Apeira; species Apeira syringaria. The sequence continues at coordinate 12,295,258 of OW203661.1, read as the reverse complement.
ACAAAATCTCAATACGTGTTGATTTGAATTATTACAAAAATATATTTTGCAGATGACCTACGGGCTCAAAAAAATACTACTGGATCATAATATTTAAATTATATTTAAATAAATATTTTTGAACATTATAGTTTATTTAATTCCGTTGTAAGAAACAATTCAAGAGCATTTGTCATTGCGACGAGAATGTTTGATAAAGGAAAAATATGCTCAGGTGAAATTATTTTTAACTTAATAAGACCTAGCAAATGAAACCTAATTTTAATCAATTAGAGTTAATCTTTATGAACTATTCTCATAAGTTAAACGTTTTTTTAGACATGTAGGACTTTCAACAAAAAAAATCTGAGAATACTCAAAATTATTTATACTACTAGTTAATTGTCAAGCTTATAAATGTCAAGCAAATAAATCCCTTAAAATTTGAGGCATAGGTTAGGAGCAAGACCACCATATTTTGAACACACCATGGTAAAGTTAACATAACCAGTATGTGTAGAAGTAATGTACATCTATACAATTGTGGCTAAACTGTTGTTTTTGCTCTTAAAATAAAAATTAGGATTGTATATGGCAATATTAGAGACAACAAGTGAAAAGACGTCCGTTTCATTATCTGTTCAAGAAAATTAAGATTAGTTGACCAACAAATCTACTAATCCAAAAGTGAATAACCGCATTCGAATTCTTTCTTATTAGTGATTGATATTGAAACGGTAATTGGAGCGAGGCTTGATATCGTAGATCTCTACATAATCATAATAATGGTTACAAAAGGGCCTACGAGGTGATTGATGGCTTGATGTGATATTTCTACGACGTAGCATATGTAACTGGTTAAATCTGTTACGAACAGGTTACTTGGAAAACCATAATCTAATAATTAGGTACCATGGGCACTCGGGGAAATCGTCGAATTACGCTTACGTTCATTGAGATAATATGTGTTAAAATACAGCTAACGGGAAAATACTTCGGACAGTTCATTTGAATACAATACATATGCAGTTTATCTAAAAAGTGTTATTTGAAAAAAGTCATAACACTGTGCCGAACGCATTCTCTCAGCAACCACACAATAAAAGTTGAATATGTTAATTGAAACACGAGATTTGACGGGAAACTTTGATGGTGAAGATTTTGTTTATATACCAAAAAATATTTTTTTCGGGTTGTTTCTTAGACTGTTTCCTCTATACGGATACAATACAATACAAATACACTTTAGTGACACAAAATTACAGAAATTACAAAAGAATATTTACAATAAGAAATGTTCAATAGGCGGTCTTATTGCTATGAGCGATCTCTTCCAGACAATCTTTGGATGGAGAATAATTGATAATAGATAATCTCGGAGGGTGGTGTGTCATATAAAACAATTCTATCAATTCAATTCTATTTAGAATTGAACATAATATATAATAATAATAATAATATCTATACATACCTAATATATATATAAATAAATAAATACATAATATACATACATATTCATATTCGGATGCCTACTTACTTAAGAATTCACAATATTCAAACATTAAAATTTGAAGAACCACCCATTTTGGTAAGTAAAACTAAATGTAAACTAACTAAATTCTACATTAAAATTTCTCGCCATAGTTCCGATATAATACTTTTTATGCTCTGATTACGAGTCATAGACAACTCAAGGCGACATTCATAATTCGAATCGGGTTTCCCGCCCTCACAGATCCGCCACGAAAATGAAAATTCACGAAAAATATCCCTCATCCTGTCAGTAGACGCGCGACCAGCGCCGCGAGCAGATGTTAGAGATCGCTGTGTCATAAGCTGCGAAAGTTTGCCGCGCGAAAGTTTTTACGCACTAATTCATTCTGTGAATAATTGTGTTACATATTTTTTTATTTGTGTTGAGTGTTTTTCCGTGAATTGTGTCCCGAATCCGCCGATGTCTGTAAGTATTTTTTTATGGTCACGATAATTGAAATGTCGGTCGTCGAACGGACTTTTTATAATGAGTTTTATTTTTTTAATGTCACTCAGTCTGACATATTTTCTTTTTTTGAATGTATCAAACGAAGAAAAAATTTTACGGTGACTTTTTTATCTGTTCTGGATAATTGATTGGGAGCGTTGGACAATTCATTTTATTATTCAAACAACTTTATTAAGTGTTTCATGTAAATTTATTGCAGAATATTTTTTAGATGCCTAACCATTGTATTTTCAAAAATGTTTCACATTTTTTTATATTGTATTTGAAATCTCTTTGTTCCTGAATGACTTATGTATCATTCGATATTGTGATATCATTTTCAGGAGATTTCTTAGTTCACATTTTTATAAGATTGTAGTAACGAGTGAGTTACATAGTACATACATACATGAGTGTGACATTATATAATGTTAATTATTACAATTATTATAATGTTCAATGATGTTCAATAAACGCCATATTATGTAAAACGTCTCATATTAAATTAAATACGTGTTAATAATTACATTTACATTTGACACTACGTGCCGTGGGGTACCGGCTTAGAATAGTACTTTCCCAACTCTTCCTTCGGGTGCCGTAAGAATCGGCTAAGGGATCACGTACCAGGAGGGCAGCAGCACTTTCTGAGGAGTTTGCACTGCGCTCGCGAACTTGCCAGTCAAGCTTGGTGAGTGTTGGCTATCCCTCCTAAATAAGGTTCCCCCTTATGTCGAGCAGTGGACATCTTATGGCTGAGATGATGATGATGAATTCTCACAGCTAAATTGAAAAAGCAATATATCATATTAATAATAATCAGTTCTGAGTAGTACCAATACTTTTGTAGGTTTTTAAACTAACGTTCTAGGTAGAATTTACTTTGAAATTTATTGCAGCCAAAGTTCGACTGTCAGTGAATTTGAACCCACGACTACTAAATACCGTCGCTTTCTCAATAACTCTAAAGTACCACTTCAGCAGCACGCCGAATTTATTACTGCATTACCGTTTCATTTAATGTAGGTGTTTTTATTTGATTTTCTAGGACATTGCTCTGAAATAGGTTCAAATCCTATTGCAAGTATATTTTTCTTTAAATATTTTGAATGTATTCACTTCGCTATTTATACATATTTTTACCTCCTCCGTTACTCGCTTTTCTCATGACTCAGGGTCGTGACCACCTCCACCAATTATTTGTTCCTGGATAATCAAGCGCCACCTGGATATGTTGTCGGCAGTTTGAAGAGCATCATGTACTGGAATTTTAAGTGTGGAGAGTATCTGGTCGGATTATTGCATCGGACTGCAACCCCAAGATCTTTTTCCTTCTATTTTGCCAGTGACCAGCCTCTCCAACCTGGAGAAGCTGGTCACTGGCTGTCACTGGTTATTTATTGTAGGAAAACCAACAGCTCAATTAATAGTATAACATTTATATTTTATTATTGATCCATTTATACACATATTATACATAGTATACAATTACATACGTCAAGTTTTTCTTAGTTTGCCGTCGTAACTCTGCCCACTGCCGATTCCATATATATATATATATATATATATATATATATATTTTTACGTCACACTCAGACCCCCGCACTAGGATTCCCTGTATCGCAGGAGGCATGGACTCACACAATCCCACACACACACACAATATCCAAGACCCGGGACAAACATCTACACTCATCGCACAAATGTTTGCCCCTGCCGGGGCAAACATTTGTGCACCACGGCGACCGTCGTCTACTGTACTATATCGGTAACTTTTTTCTTATACGGTCACCCTTAATTTTTAATTCAGTTTTATGAATCTTTCTTTGTATTTTTACTTAAACTATTAATTAAATTTCTATAATAAAACTGTAAAGAACAAAATATCTGTGCATAGAAAAAATCACAAAATCCTATCAGGTGTGCTAGGAATTACCAACGGTGAAAGTACTAAGAGATTATTTAATTATTTTTTTCCTAGTGTTGGCTTATTTGTATGTTGTTACCTTAACTTTATACACACACATACATAATTTTAAATATTAACACCTTATGCTTTCTTATAAATGAGGCATATTATAGTGTTGAGGAATTGTTCGATGATTAATTTAAAAAATTAACTTACTAATATTTTGGTCTATAATTTAGCGTGGAGTTTTTTAAATTATTGTATGACGTTATGACTATTGACATTTTACAATCTCGCGAGATAGATTATAATCTAATGGTATTTACAATTTAACGGTGACATATACACAGGATTTAAATATCAAGTACCTTAGTCAAGTACCTTAGTTAGTAAATTCAGCTTAGGATAACATACATACACTTTTTTTTCACGAGCAGTAAGCAGTAGTGGAAATAGTTAAAGCCGAAGTTTACGCAAACTAAACTGTAAATGAATAATGCTAGATTGAGAAATTAAATAAGCGATTTTAAAGTCACTACCCCGTACTAGGATAACCTGTGTCGCGGGAGATGGGGACACAAAATCCATTTACGCAGGCATCCAAGACATGAAATTAAACATTTATGCTTATAAAAGAAATGTTTTCCCAGCCGGGATTTAATCCTGGGGCTGCGATTCCAAAGTCAGTCTCACTGATCACTTAGCCACGACGACCACCGACCATTAATGATAATGACATAAATTTTACAACTTCAACAACTCTATTAATTTTAATGTTTAGTTAATTAAATTAACATATAAATAAACTATATTCAAAGTGGTAACACCCCATAAATGTGTCACTGAATGTCACTATTCTGTATTTTTATTTTATTGTGGCAATCTAAACATATCGGTTTTAATTTGAACCGCGTGTGTGTCGATTGATTTGTGGCTTTAGCATTTGCTAAGTAGACGATTTTGAGCCTTTTCAGCTTGGTTTGTTGAAAACCCTACAATTTTTTAACTCTTCTTTTTGTCCTTATCCCACACTAGGTGGGGAGGGCACAACATGTTTTTCTCTTCCGTTCTCTTCTATAATTACATTAGTCACCTCAGTGCTTACACCTTTCATATATTGAAAGGTGTAAGCACTGTTATTTTATTTATTATTATTCACTATTCTTTCTGTGTCTGGGTGTGTATAAGTAATAAGTATATAAGTATATATCAGTCATCAGGTTACCATAGTACAGGCTCTGCCTAGTTTGGGACCTGAAGAGCTTGTGTGAATGTTGATAAATAAATAAATAAATAATATCATTATTCACACAGTCTATCCATACCTTCTTCTGCCTTCTTCTACCTCTATAACCATAAACATTCATGTTAAGTAGATACTCTTTCCTTTATGTGTTTTTCATCCCTCTTCATGCCATGCCCATACCAAGTCAATATATTCCCGTCCAACTTATTATTCACTGGTGCTGCTTTCATGCTTCCTCTGTATATACTCATTAAAATACAACAACTCCAATAAAATTAAAAATACCACTCATAACAACAGTCCATGAAGGTTAATTCTTATGAAATAAAATTTAATTTCATATTTTAATTTACTAGTGAATATATTTTTTGCTATAGTCATCGTAGGCATCACTTCTGGTGGCCGGAGAACCGGGGTCGAATCCTGGCAGGGGCAAACAATTAAATGAAGTCATTGTGTATGTGCATGCCAGCGACACAGGGAATCCTAAACCGGGGGTGTAAGTGTGATTAAAAATAAATAAATGATAGCTGAAGAGTTATCTTCTAGGCAGACGTACTCTAACGTAGACCGCATCATCACCTAACTTCAGGTGAGATAGTGGTCAAACATTGCCTTATCATCATCATCGTAGCCATAGGACGTCTACTGCTGGACATATGCAACCTCATATATGGGGGATTAACCAATACAAGGCACGCTTGGCATGCGGGTTGGCGAGCGCAGTATGGTTTGCTATCCGGCTAGCGGACCAAAATAAGAATTAGAAACTTTAAGCCTCGATACCTCGATGGAAAATGTTCTGGAACTAAAAGAGTCAAAAGTATAAAAAGTTGTGGGCGTTGTACAAATGGAGTCATTTAAGCGCCTGTTAAAATATTAATTGGCACTTGGCTCGCTGAGTGGCAGCTTGCGTGATTCCGACAATTTGTCAAGTTAATTTAGCCGTTTATATATTGCGCTAACAATTAATAAAAATATATCAACCGGCAAACATTCTGGTTAGTTGGATTGTCAATAAATATTGTCCTATTAGGTAATACTTGAAGCGTCCATCGGCACAGGACGCCTTAGAAATTACTATTCCCTGATACGTCTCGTGGAAGGTCTTTTACATATATACATTACTAGCTGCACCCTGCGGTTTCACCCGCGTGAACTAAGGTTTTCCCAATGCCTCAATAATCCCACGGGAGCTATACTTTTACCGGGATAACCGTAGCCTATGTGTTTTTCCAGGGTATAAGCTATCTTCAATCTCAATTTCATGAAAATCCATTCTGCCGTTTCAGCGTGAAGGAGTAACAGAGATTTTTGAATTACTTGCTTATCCCACAGGAACACCATTTTTTTCGGGATGAAAAGTAGCCTTAATGTTAATCCAAGTTCTAATCTATCTCCATACCAAATTTCATAGAAATCGGTATAGCCGTTTGGGCGTGAAGAAGTAACAAACATACACACATACACACAAACTTTCGCATTGATAATATTAGTAAGAAGTGTGATGGTGTTATGTGATATCGTCTGTTTCCGGTTGGGGAAGGTAGCTATGAACACAGTTTCGCGCGATGAATTCTTTTCCGCATGTAACATAAGTTCGCCAACGCTTACGCATCCGGAAAAAACGGCTGAAATAATTGGGTGCGGAGGCAAAGCTAAATAATTAGTGAACCCTTTGAACTTTGAAACAGATGAAAGCATTCTTTTTTGTTTTAATTCATTCATTTTTGTTTGTTGTATTGGCAGTGTACCATTGTTTTGGTTTAATTAACTTGTTGAGTAATATGGCCAGAGGGTCATTGATATAAGATAATTGTAGATGTTGTAATTGTGCTTTTGTTAGCCGGTGATTTGTGACACGGTGGTTTATCACGTTTGTGAAGGCAAAATATAAAGCTTTAATGTTTTGAACGTTTAATAGTTTGATAGAATTTTACTAATTCGTTAATGTAGGTAACTGCCCCACCTAGAACGAAGAACTGATGCTTGCGTAAGTTTGGTCTAATCACACTAATCCTATTCTACTAATATTATAAAGGCGAAAGTTTGTATGTTTTTTTACTCCTTCACGCTCAAACGGCTACACCAATTTCCATTTGGTATGGAGAAAGTTTATATCCTTGATTAACACATAGAATACTTTTCTTTCTGACAATAATTCCTGTCCCCGTGGGATAAGCCAATAAATTATAAATCCTCTGTTGCTCCTTCACGCTCAACCGGCTGTACCGATTTCGATGTTTGTATGGAGATAGGTTAGAACCTGGAATCACGCATTGGCTACTTTTATCCCCGAAAAAGTATAGTTCCTGAGGGATAATTGACGTAGCGGGAAAGCTGTAAGCCACGCGGGTGAACTGCGGCGCGAATCTATTGGTTAAATATCGTGAAATTGCAGATTAATCTAACTGTCCTCTTATCCCTTCCTGTTCTGAGACGTTTCCCTTCCACCACACCGTGGTTTCCTGGAGGAAGCGGATCACAGCCAACACACCATAAGCTTGGCGAATATCTCTATAAATTAAATCCTAACTAACTTTGTCGTCTTGTTGTTGTAGATGAAATGGCAAAGAAGGAACCAACTTATTCGTAAAATGTCCAGTAGGTATTCCGGGAAATTTTCCCCCGTACAAAGCTGGAACTCGTAAAGCCCTGTGGGTCTTTTCATAGCTACTCATTACTGACGAGATCTCGTCTCTTGATGGACTTCTGAACCTTCGTTTGGCATCACCCTTAATAACATTTTTTTTCTTGAAACCTTTCATATGTATCTGATGGTTTTGACATAAACCTACATAATGAGGGCCATATTTTACTCTTATTTTTTTCATTGCATTAGTCAATATAGCTGTGTCACCAACAGGCGGTGGTCACGAATATTAACTTACCTTTGAATGAAATAATAGAACTACTCTCTTATCTATGCGTTTAGTGTAGATGCTGCTCTATTCCCGGTTGCCAGATGATCCCGTTAAACCACTTACCTTCAATTTGTGATCAATTGAACAGATTTATGTGGTGAAGTGCAGGCGTGTTGCTTTACCGTCCACAAAACGCAGTGGCCATCGTTTTGTTCAATGGTAGACTGATATATTTAATTAACATCGAAGCCATCTGAGGCTGAGACAGCATTGCCTTTCAACAACGTAACAAATAGGTTGTTGGTTCAATTTAACATTCCGGGATCTGAAGTATCAACATATTAAATTTCATCCATATCCGTTTTACCCGCGTGCTGGTGAAAAAGGTGATGATAAAAATAAGCATATGATTATGTGTTAATACAGAGTATAAGCTATCTCCATCCCAAATTTCATCCAAATCCATTTAGTCATGAAAGAGTAACAAACATACATCCTCACATCTATACTCACAAACTTTCGCATTTATATTAGTATAGGATTATGTAATTGCTTATGTAGTGCATGAGCTAATGTGAGTACCTCCTCATACCATATGTCATCGTATTTGGTGTCTACGGTACAATACTAAAATAGCATTGCTATTAGCGTAATGATAATATAATGAATATAAAAAAAAAATGTACCAAATAATTAAACAATACAAGCAAAATGCTTTGTTTTTTTCCTAGTCAATGTGTTGAAAAAATGTCGTATGAAACTCGTGAGCTTTGCTCATTACTTACTCGGCTGAATTACGGCTCCCACTCAACCCATAGCCTTGTGTTATGAGCAACTCAGGTCACTTGTATTATAATATACTATTAAGTGCGCAGCCAATATATATATAATTATATATTTTTTAAGTATGTACATATTGTAGATCGTAGAAATAAATGGATTGAATTGAATGGGATCATCTTAACTACACATATGTCTGACGTCAAGCGTTGAGTGACGTTTCAATATCACACCGCGTATGGTGCATGACGTGGCTGGTCTACTGTGAAGAGGTCTTTAGCCATTACAGAGCATGCTGCCCACAATTCTTTAGTGAATATTGTTTGTAAGCATCCATTAACCATTGATTTTACATTAGAAAACAATCTCGAAAGATGAATCGAAAAGTAGATCAGCATGCAACCAAAACATATCTTACAATCGGTGAGTGAATGTTTGTGTCGCGGGTAAATAGGGAAAATTGAAGTTTGATCAAATCTCTAAACTAAGCTACCGAAACACCTATTTAATTTTTAGTTACTTTTAAGCGAATAATATCTGTCGGGATGTTTTTTTATGTTATTCACTCAAACTTATCAATGCATTTCTTTATAAAAATATGAACGTTTTTTTTATCCTGTCGACTATAATTTAGGTAATTTCTTATGGTAATTCACAAAATTTCTACTAAGGTGAGTAGTTTTATTCAAGGTCAAATAAAACCTGTACTAATTTACATAAAAATATCTCCAATTTCATCCAACAGTCGTAACTTTCTTAATTTATAATTCATTTATTCCGTGTGGTTAACTGATGTACTGATTAGAATTTAAAGGAAGAAACAGATGACCCCCCACCCCCTTCCCCTAAACAATTGGCCGCATCCGCACCAGTATATTATTATGCAATGTATAAGGTTTAATTTCTAGTAAATAGTTTAGTGTTGTCATCCTTAAGTAAAAAATACATAACTACCTAAAATCTTCTTCTTAAGAAAAGTAAGTAATAGTGTAATAGTGTCCTACGAAGAGTTTGTCTGCAGTTCATCTCAGCCATAGGACATCCACGGTTGCACATATGCCTCCCCCATTTATTTCCACAAGGACCGGTTGGACGCGGCCCGCATCCAGGCCTTCCCTGCGATCTTAGTCAGGTCGTCTATCCATCTGTTCAGTAGCCGTCTTATGCTGCGCTTGCTAGTCCGTGATCTTCATTCGAGAATCTTTCGACCCCTGTCTGCTGTTGCCCCCCGTTAAATATAAATAAATACATATAAACTTACACGTTGGTAGTGACTGCCCCCACTGGCCTCTCTGACACAACCGCCTTAAGAGATGGAAAAATATTACACATAAAGCTTAAGAATAATGTTCAAGACATGATTTATGTTGGACACGGCCGCCGTTGAACCAGACCGCCAAAGAACCGATAATTTATCTATCTAGTTACTTTGACTTCATTATTGAATGGAACGGGGCGACCATTTAATCATTTAAAAAGATTTAGATGGCAAACTTTTCAAACAATTAATTCTCGTGCTGGTTTGTCGACCCCGTTTTAACGTCATTATTTGCTTGCGCTTACTCAGCATCAGATTAAAATATTTATCGAATTTTATATTTTTTTCTACTCTGAGTTTTTAGTGTAATCATAATAATAAATCTGTTGTGAATTAAACCTTAAATTGTGCAAATAAGAAAATTCTGATACAGTTACGATAAAGTCTAAATTGGTATAATAACTATAAAGGTTCGTAAACATAAGAATAATTTAATATTAAAAGCAATTTATTAGAGACAGTGTTGTCAAGACCAATAAAATTTTGAATTCAAGCCTGTTTGCCTCTACCGGCATTTACAGCTTCACCGGAGGGGCCACCATCCATACCTCAGTGGTACTGTTTAGTACTAATTGTGGCTAGCCTACCACTTTGCTTTCTCGAACGTATGATAAAATAAAAAACCTCTCTGCTACCATGAATATAAAATTACACGAAAATCCGTCTCTTATTTTATTACATATACTAGCTGCACCCCGCGGTGTCACCGTAGAAGGCTGAAAAATACATTACGACCTATTCTTATTTTTTAATATATAAGAACGAAAAAAATCATTAAAATTGGTCGAGCCGTTTTGGAGGTGTGCGACCACAAACACCGTGACACGAGATTTATTATTATTATATAATTATTATCTTAAATTCACCACTGGTACACACGAGTTAAAGAAAAATATGGCATGACATTAAGTATTCATTTGATTTCACTAGTCAGATTGTTATATGTTTATAAATGTATATTGTATTTTGTATATTGTTATATAAATTACTAAATGTTTTTCTCGCGATTAAGCCCCGTTTGATTTAATAACAATGTGTTCGAATCGCGAAAGTCTAAAAATTACAATTCACTAGTCAGATTATAATTTGACTAAAAAGAGTTTTGACTCTGACATGCACATATCAAACTAATCAAATATGCAAATAAACTGATTTTAAATCATGAAAATAACCTATAAACGTCTCTACGTATGATACGGGGCACAGTTTATCATTTTAACAACATCCTATGTGTCAGAATAAATAAAACCTAGTTTTGGCGAAGTGCCAACTTGTAGTGCAATGGAAAAATTGCTAGATTTAATTTATAGCACATATTTTAAAATAGCTGGTAGATAGATGAATACATTATTATAACACCAAAGTACAACAATAAATGTTTGTGTTCATTTCAACGGGTGGTCTTATTGTTTACCAGTTGCGCCCCGCAGTTTGACCCGCGTGGATTACGGTTTTCCCGCTACCTCAATCATCCCACGGGAACAATACTTTTTCCGGGATAAAAGTAACCTATGTGTTCATCCAGGGCTTAAACTATCTCCATACCAAATTTCATCGAAATTGGTGTAGCCGTTTGAGGGTGAAGAAGTAACAAACATACACACATACACACAAACTTTCATATTTATAATATTAGTTGGATAGCGATTTCGATGAACGGAGAGGGGGAATTGCATATCTTTGTATTAAAAGCATTTGAAGTAATTTTACCTATATACATAAATGAGATAATTCTTAAAAATGTAGCTTCAGAGATAAAACACACTTTATTGTATTTACTATATAATAATTTTATACTTAACTGTTTGTTACATCCGTGATCAATTAATTGTTTTATTAATTTTATGAAAACTAATTGTTGCCTTAAAAATAATGAAATAACTGTGAGTAATATTATTATTTATTTCAATTATTATACATAAATATAAATGTAATTAAAAAGAAATATTATTTTTATCATTATCAATAAAATAGTAACAAATCATCATCAATCAAATAAGTGGCCACTCCGTCTATTAGCTCTGAGTGTCTGTAGGTCACATGACAGTTAGGATGCATTGATTAAAAAGTTTCGTCTTAAAGCTTAGTTGAATGAAAGCAGGCGGAACAAGCGTATTTTTTTACAACTTCACAATCTGATTGCCCCGGAATTCATCATTTATTTCATTAGTTTCACTAGCTGCACCCCGCGGTTTTCCTACGTGGTGATGAAAAACGGTGATGATGGTGATGACGAAAATAAGCCTATGTGTTAATACAGGATATACGCTATCTCCATACCAAATTTCATCCAAATCCATCCGGCCATTTAGGTGTGAAAGAATAACAAACATACATCCAGACTCACAAACTTTCACATTTATAATATTATGTAGGATGATCGTACTCCTTCAATGTTTCTCTCCTTTTTAACGGGACATTGGCGAAATTGTGGCAACCCTACAGAAGCCACAATTAAAGAAGTTGAAGTTGAGAAATGACTTCAACTCGTGACCGCCAAATGGATGGAAATGGTAATATATGGTCACCCTATTCTCAACACATTATAGAACATTTGTTTCGTTATCTTAATGGAGATATATGGGGGGTCAGCGATGTAACTGAATGTATATATATTACGTTATAGCTAAATAAATGGTTTAAAAGGACCCGTTTGCTAATCATGTTTTATTGAACTTCCATTTTAAAATACGACGTAGGTAGTCTCCGCAAGCTTTAAATGAATATTTACTTTTCTCCGAGAATGGAAAACAAGGATAAGATTTTAAATGTTTAAGAGAAAATCACGCTCATTTTGACTTCCGGAAGAAGCCGAAATAATTATTGATCGTGATGTCGAGTACGTGTAAATCTGTACGCGTATAAACAGTATAACATATAAAAAATGTCTGAATTCAATTACTTAAATTAATTATTATTTTTTCATCTTTTGTGTTCGCAAAGTTTAATTTTTATGGGTGCCTGGTGGAAAATTGCTTCTTCATCTCTAGTCAGAATCAGAATTATTTATTGGCCTTCTCGTTGCACTGGGCAAGTCAAGTTTGGACTAATAAGTGAACAATAAAATGTCTTAAAATAATACATAAGAACATAGGTAATAAGCAACATAAATATATTTCTACACAAATGAATATTGTTGGAGACGCGTTTCAGTAAATTATTTCAATAAGTACAGCGTGGTTTTAAAAAAATATTAGTTGACATCAAAGTTAGTTTAAGGTCTGCCTAGCATGTGACAATATAATAATAATTAATTGTTTGTGCCAATGTACCAATACAGTACATAAAAATAATAATTAAATGTTTGTGTCAATAAAATGATTTAATATTGCGCTGTATTTTGGGGTGAAATTAAAAAGGCGCATCAACATGGACTACTATGGGGAATAAGTACCTGGCGCACTGCACTGACCAGTGGCTTACTGTCGCCTAAGCAATCTCATACGATTATAGAATTTAGAAAAAAAAAAAAAGATTATAATTAAACATTTCACACTAGACAGTCACACTTGACTACATCTGCAAAATCCGCCAACAAAGTCCTATCCGTATTTTACGCACTGAAAACATCGAAGTGTTGCCAGCGTCGTTAATTTTCCGTCTGATTAACTTTCCTGAAGCATTGGTGGCTCCAGAGCAGTATATGCTGCCATAGTACCTTGAAAGTCTTCTGAGGATTTTGCTTCTTTCAATTTCATTTTATTGTTGTTTTAGATTATGCTAGCGACCCGCCTGGCTTTCTTCCGGCCGGTGTGTAACTTGGGAAAATTCCTTAAAAATGTGAAGTTACTTCTTACAAATTAAAAGCTTTTTGTTGAGAGTTGCGCTGAAAGCACCGAACAACTATTTGTTATTTTTAGCAATAATGATTAATTACTTATATGAAATGAAGCTCAAAATGTGGAGCGAAAGAGAGAGGGAGAATCGGGACGTTGCTTGGGAAGTCTTGTGATAGTGGTGTTGGATATGGGTGCGGATCTCATTTATCGATTCCTCATGCATGATTGTTCTGACTACTCTTACTACCACGGCACAGCGACCCAAAATGAGCCTGGGCCTCCGATAATAAGAGAAGAGCCGCCACCTAGGTCTGTCCTGGGCAAACTTTTGCCACTGCTTGACCCGCAGTTCGAACAAGTATTTCTCTACTTCATCGTTCCAGCAATACCTAGGACGGCCACCAGGACTAGGGCGTATTAGGTGTACTATTATTAAGGCCTACCGAACGTCACAAACACACTCGCTATATTGCGCGATCATTTTTATTCTCTCTAGCTTAGCCAGCCGAGTCTGCATGTGTGATTTCACCCATCGATGTTTAGCGTGACAACGTGACTACTATACTTCTACTACGATTTGATGACTTACTATGATTGCTTAAAATTTATCCTTAACGGTTTTCCAGGTGATCTGGCATAGAGTTTGGTTCATTTGCTTAAGTTATTTCTTTGATGGGCAGCGTTCGGAAAGCTCCGAGACGTCTTCTCGTCCAAAATACCGCAATGCCTGAAAACGAGGGTCTTCGAACAATGTGTGTTACCAGTGATGACTTACGGAACTGAAACGTGGTCTTTGACTATGGGCCTTCTGAACAGGCTCAGAGTCGCACAACGAGCTATGGAGAGGGCTATGCTCGGCGTTTCTCTACGTGATCGAATCAGAAATGAGGACATCCGTAGAAGAATGAAAGTCACCGACATAGCCCAGCGGATTAGCAAGTTGAAGTGGCAATATATTATGGCAGGGCATATAGTTTGAAGAACCTATGGCCGTTGGGGCCGAAAGGTTCTCGAATGGAGACCACGGACTGGCAAGCGCAGCATAGGACGGCCACCGACTAGGTGGACAGACGACCTGACTAAGTTCGCAGGCAAGGGCTGGATGCGGGCCGCTTCCAACCGGTCCTTGTGGAAATCAATGGGGGAGGCCTTTGTCCAGCTGTGGACGTCCTATGGCTGAGATGATGATGATTTCTTTGATAGCGTCAGATTGCAGATCTTTCTTTACTTCAGTTTCCTTATACTTGACCTAAAACCATTGTGGTTAACTAACTACTTTTCGTGCTACGTTTGTTGAACGATGACTGATATCATGGTCCTGATACAAGTAAGTTAAACCGTGGTTTAAGCTTAATAATGTCGAATACTTACGAAACTTTTAACCAAGTGATACTTACACAAAGTTCTCTGTAACAAATATCAAAAATATAACATTCAATTTCGATACTATTTCACAACAAAATGGCTAAAAGGATTTGACAAAATTAGACAAAGAAGGTAGAATGTCAGTCGGGGAAAGAGCTACTATTGGAAGATTACAATTAGCGGACATGAAAAGAAAACATGGTCGCACTAGAGCTTACTTTGTATTTTGTGAATAATATACAATACTAGCTGCGCCTCGCTGTTTCACCCGTTATTCCAGTTAGAAGAACTGGGGTAACGAGATCCATACATGCTTCCAGAATAATCAGTTTAAAAGAACAAAAACACACGCTACTTGGCACAAAGACATTACCAAGTATCGGATATAAAAAATCGCCTTCCCGGAGATTCTGGCAAGGATAATGGGACAAACCACGATTAGACTGAGTTAGACTCTTAATGAATAGTTGCTTACTAGCGCATAGCGTAAATAAATACCTACTGTATATTTTTATTGTATATCTATGTATATACCTTGCGGTTTTGTGGTACAATATACTTAATGAACTTTGTAATATTGATTAACAAATTAATAAATAACTAATAAAAAAAACTATTGCAATTAATACAATTATATTATATCATCGATCCCTAATAAGCGTGCAAAGTTTCAAATTAATCCGACGGTTTGAAGGGCGTAAAGTTACATTCAAGGATTCTGTCATATATAGATACACAGGTGAGGCTGATAAAAGCATGTTAAAGAGTATCCTATCCGCTACTAATCTGCAAATCCCAGATTATAATTGATCTATGTGCAAATTTCATCCAGATAAGCTGTACGAGCTAAATTGAGAAAACAACTTTCGTGTTTACAACACAGAAGTGAGATCATTCGACAAGATAAGATCGATACAAATGGTTGACAAAAAGGTTTTCTGATGGATTTAATCTGAAACGAGATAAGCTGCTAGAGACCCAAATCAGTCGACAAAAAAATACGAGAAGGCTGTGCATAAACCGAAGAATAGATAGATGGCAATACATGTAGGTACATAATTATGTAACGTATTGTGGGGCTATGCCATCCAATAATATATGCTCATGTCGGGAAGATCACACTTTGTTTTTTTCTGTTTTTCCTTTTGGCTCCGTATTCAAGTATGTCAATCTAAGCTCAAATACATATCTGTTTTTTGGCTACAAGCTCAGCCATCCTCGCTTGCACTTTGACTTAGTAAAATTGTTACGCTTACGGTAATGTTCAATTCATTATGACACTTATCAATGACAATAATAACATTTGAAGCCATGATAGCTGAGCGTCGACTGATGGACGTTTGTTCGATTTCCACAAACGACTTGAACTTCTGGTGAAGTTAACACCGACAACAAACTCTCAGCATGGTGGTATGGTACTGTACTGTTTATTTATTATTAAATATATTATTCCAAAAACTAAAATCTTCCTGTGACTAACTAACAAGCTAGAGCTAAGGGTAAAATTGTAGTTGCCTTACGGCACTCATTTTCTAACAAAAAGCCATCACTTTTAAACTAATCTCTGAAGTTAACTATTTTAAGTTTATATATTAAATGGCATTCAAAGTTGGGTTATTTCTTTTTATATTAATAATGAAGTGAAAAAAAACTGAGATAAAATGCGCAGCATTATGGTAGGGCACTCTATTTTACCCACCTAGCTAGCTATAGGTACCAGCATTTCGAAACTCAAATATGGTATCGTCAAATTAAAAAAAATCTGATACTAAACATTCAATGTGTATTAGGCAGTTTTTAAAAAGTCTACTTTCTGCATCTGGTGTGATACCATTACGACCATAATGGTCAAATAAAAAAAAGTCTTTGTCAGGCGTCTGGATTCGTCTAGGTAGTCAAATAAAAGGGGTTGTAAAAATTCATACATAATTTATAATATTAAAACAACAAAATACGTCCAGCCGATGTGGACGCTTAATTTATTCTGAACAAGAAATAAAATGCTACCTAAATCAAGGCGCACGAACATAGGTGGCCGTTCTTGGAAAGCCTCCGCTAAAACCACTGACGATGCTGCGTCAGCGGAGGAGTGTGTAAAATGCTTGCTAGTATACTAAGCATAATATATAATATTTACAATTGGATGGTTCGACCAGATACATAACTAGCTCCTAAAAACACACAGGTGCAGAGCGCTATGATAATGTATGTGAAAAATCTATTTTTAAAATGACTAAGCTCATTTTAAAAACATATGATGATATGATTTTTCTTACTGATATTTCGATATGCTACAAGACATAAGCCTACTGTCAGTATTCTTAGGCCAACCAAGGGCAATAATACTTATCTACAAACGTACCATTATGCCTTAATCCAGGAAAGGGTCAA
Source organism: Apeira syringaria (assembly GCA_934044485.1). Taxonomy (NCBI): domain Eukaryota; kingdom Metazoa; phylum Arthropoda; class Insecta; order Lepidoptera; family Geometridae; genus Apeira; species Apeira syringaria. The sequence goes on along the minus strand of OW203661.1, from coordinate 12,277,646 downwards.
CAGGGGTACATGATATACAAATATACGCACAAATTCCTCTCTTGGTAGAGGAATTTCAGAGGTATACCGATATTCACTTGCTTTTTCTACCAAGAATATATATATATATATATATATATATAAACATCTATCATGTCCGATTGTCTGTTAACAAATTGTAGTCATATTATAATGGAAAAGTATAGAATTCTGCACTTTTGAACTTATAATAACTCAAGTAAACTAAATAACTGACTTGAAAACTTTGGGCCTTGTTACGAGACATTTGCACAACGAGCATTAGGAGAGCTATGCTCGGAGTTTTCTTAACAAGATCGATTCGAACATCTAAAGCCCAGGTGTTTAGTAAGTTGAAACAACAGCGGATAGCGCCGTCAGACACGGTAATAATATTACCGTGTCACGGAGAACTGACGGCCGAAAAGGCAGGAGGAAGATTCTTAATTTCACACTAGCATTCGCAGCATATATGACATCTACCAACAACATAGACAGGCAAGCTGTCTATCGCATGAAGAGTCTTGGATGCGAGAATCTTCCAAACTTTCCTTGTACATAGCATCCATGAAGGAAGCATGTTGAAGTTGAGTTGATGACGATAGTGAAGACCTATTGTCAACTTACTATTATTACTACGATTACTACTATCGAAATTAGAAGGGAATAAAAATATGTTCTTATTATTTATTTATTATACAACATATTATTTCTTTGTTTAAGTAGATTGTCTATATTGTGTTCTAAAATTACATGACGTGAATCCGTTATTAGCATTATGAATAAGATAATAAAAACATTTAATATTAAGTTAAGGGCTTTGTGTAACAAATATAATAAAAACGTATTCGCTTAGCTTCTTGTTGTGCTCAAGTCCTAATCTTCAATATTGTACTGTTCTGATTATGAAAAAGAATTTCTGAATTATTACATCGTTTCCGTTCCGACAGAAAGTTATTTATTGTTCCTGTGTTTTATTTATCGCTATTTTTCGGTGAAAGGGTAAGCAGGTCCGCCTTTTCGATGTTTGACCCTTGGGGGTCATGCTTGAGAAATTACTAGATCGTATTTTACGCGACCTCTTTTCACTTTCTATTATTAAGGTTGGCAGGACTGTGAAACATGCCACTGTGATTTTCGTCATATTGTTCATTTTAACTGACTTATAAAAAGGAGAATAAATGATTAAATATCGAAAGATTGCGAAAAATAATTCATTACATGATGAATGTATATAACACGGGAATTACTCACGTAGTAAGTCATAGGGTTTCGAATATAGTTTCGACCACATTCAGTGGTCTTTTTCCAGGAGAATACGGGGCACTCGTGGACGCGGTTGCGATTCGCCTGGTACTTTGAACTATTGTCAAAACCCTCTGACTTACCACGTGAGTAATTCCCGTATTTAATAATAAATAAATAATCGACACAATGTATTTTATTTCCTTTTTTTTAGCGATTGTTTAGTGCATGCATCAGCATATCGTGTAACGATTAAATTACAATGTACAAGTACATATCCCGATAACAATGTTAATTCTTATATACAAAGAAACAACTTTAAGTGATAGTATCGTTTAGCTTTTCCCAGATACGAAACATAAATAGAGTAACGCTTTTTATGAACAAATTTATATTCAAATGATTAGTAATTTTTGAGATAACTTGGACACATTATTATACGAATAGCTTCTTTTTTATACTTTATAGATGTATTCGATGTACGGTGACGATATGATTGAAGGTGTAAGCACGCTAGAGCTAGAATATTTTTACTAACTCTCAAGGACTACTGCCTCCACACACTGCGTTTGATGACATTTTTTTCAAACCTGAGGGTAGTAACTAGCCAGACGGGTACTCGAAAGTACCCTACGACCATGCTGGGGATTTGATAACGGTGTTACCTTTTACCGAAGAATCAGTCAGATAAGACAACTTACAACTACTATTGGCCCTAGTTCTGTTAATCACTCGAAATAGCTAAACATGATTAAAATTGTTTAAAATGAAATAGCTCGTATTATAATTACGCTAAAAATCATATTTTTATAATTGCATTGAACGCTATCTCTAATATTACACGAGTTTTATTTGATCGCTGCCTGGCCAATTGCGATTTATTTTACTGGGCAATAAAGCAGTGGCGACCTATTTGACCTTAAATTACCCGCAATTTCAATAAAAAGATCTAATTTTAGTGTTTTTATTGATAGGTGTTATACTAATTTGAACTTTATTGTAACCACATGAGAACTTATCTTATTTTAAGAATTTTAGTTTAGTTTAGTGGATAAGATAATCACTGCCAATATCTCTCTATCCGATCGTCACTGATCAGGAGGAGGAGAGAGTTAATAGTCAAAACCAATGAAATATATTAAATTCCTACTGAATATTTTTATTACTTATATACATCAGAAATAATGCCTTTCTACGCTTTTACAAAATGCATAAATAGCTTTTTTTAAAATAACAACTAGGTGTGCGTTTTCTTGTGGTTGTTATTGTGTTGTATCTAGTTCAGTTTTATTTACGTGTAGTGTTTCCAATTTAATAATACCATTAAGTACCACCACTTTTACCACGAATGACACATCCATATAGTAAAACATAAGCATAACCAAAAACCCCCTCTTATAGCTATAAATCATAATATAATAGGTATCTAATAGTTGGATAGACGACCTGATTAAGATCGCAGGTAAGGGCTTGATGCGGACCGCTTCCATCCGGCCCTTATGGAAATCAATGGAGGAGGCTTATGTCCATTAGTTGACGTTCTATGGCCGATATGATGATAATGATGACTAGGTCGGATACAAGCCTTGCTCGTTAAACATTATAAGGTAAGATATCGTATCACCTCGATAATCTTTATCTAAAAATACGAGTTGATGTTAATGGTTTCTTCGTAAAGAAAGTAAAATTCACTTGACCGCTTTTCGACAAAAGACATTGTGTCTGAACTAAAGAAATGTAATAAAACCAAAATAGCATCTTAATAAATCTTTGACGTAAGATATCGTCAGATTACAGAATAATAAAGGAGTTATGTGTATTGTTTTTACGTTCAACAAAACGAGGGGAACTGTTGTGATCTCGGACACAATTAATAAAATTCTGTAGTCGTCATCTGGTATTTTGTACTTCGGCCAACAATCGCGGTCTGTCAGGGTATCAGTGGTATATATTCTTTTCCTTTTTTTTCTTTTCTCAGCCATGTTCGTCCACTGCTGGACGTATGCCTCCCCCATATAGGGGGGATTTGCCAATACTCGCCACGCTTGGCAGGCGGGTTGGCGAGCGCAGTATGATTTCCGATCCTCAGAAGGCGCTGCTACCCACCTCCTGGTACGTTATCCCTTAGCCGACTCTAACGGCACCCGCGGGAAGAGATGGGGGAGTACTAGTCTAGGCCGGTACCACCACGGCCGGCACGGTATATATTTATAATATATAATGAAATACCTATACCTATAGATATAGATACTGACGTAAGAAACCACTTCCATAAAATATTAGATCTAAGCAGTTTTAAGAAATTGACATTTCAGCAATATCATGATCATCATCTCAGCCATGGGACATCCACTGCTGGACATATGCCTCCTCCATTAATTTCCACAAGGACCGCAAGGCAGCGACCTACATCCAGCCTTTTCCTTTGATGTTAGTCAGGTAGTCTGTGTCCACCTTGTCGTCGGCCATCCTAAGCTGCCCTTGGCAGCCCGTGGTTTCCATTCAAGAAGCTTTTGACCCCAACAGACATCAGTTCTTAGAACATGTGCCCTGCCAACTGCCACTTCTAAACTTCTAATCTGCTGGGCTATGTCCGTGACTTGCGTTATTTTACTGATCTCCTCATATCTGATTCGATCGCGTAGAGAAACCCCAAGCATAGCATTCTCCATAGCTTGTTATGTGCCCATAGTAAGTAGAGAGCCCGTTTCAGTTCCGTAAGTCATCACTGGTAACACATACTGTTACCAGTATAACACTTCACTTTATTATAAAACGGTTTCACGGTTTTACCCGGGTGGTGATGATTGATGACGATGATGAAGAGTAGCCTACGTGTTATTCCGAGCCCTGAAATATCTACATACCAAATTTCATCGTAATCGGTGGAACCGTTTGAGCGTGAAGAAGTAACTAACATACATACGAACTTTCACCTTTATAATATTAGGATAGGATATCGTATAAGTAGGATTAGTGGGATAGGATTAATCAGATTAAACGCTGTTCTCAATCTCTGTTTGAATTTTAAATTTATTTATTAAAAAAAAATAGTAACAATCTTGGATGGTTTGTTATTTGTACGTAAGCAACATAGATGTAAGGTAGAATATTACATCTTTAATTTGCCTCAGTTACAGACGTGTATTTTTTTGCAAATATATTATATTTACTATTACTACTACAGTGTTCACTGCTTCACCGGGCATTGGGCCAGTTTAGTAGGGACTCAGTCTGTAAGCGATAAAGACGCGTTTGCAAAAACAGAATGGGGAATGGTGCATGTCTCAAAGCACGAGTAATGGTGGGAAACTTGGGCCAGACCATTAACAGGATAAGGAAAATGGAAAAATTAGAACTATGCCGAAAAACCTGAATACAACTTGTGACTCAAGCGTGACTGGTATGCGGGCGGGAAGACGTGCACACTGCATTTAGCCAAAAAACATTATGAATACAAAATAGTCGCTTAGTATTTAAAATAATTTTAACACATCAAATCAATCTGTAAAACGTATTCCAGAAAAAAGTATCGTAACACACGACTTCATTTCAACGAATTAAAGTAATTGGTCATATGTATGGCACTGAGATAGAGTATCGTCCGACTAACTTGGCTCGATTTTTTTAGTACTGCCATAAATTGATCACGATCTGTCAAATTTCCTATTTGCACACTAAACACGCTTGTTGTTCCCTTGAAACTAATTCCATGAGAGAAGGAAAACAACTTGTTTACAAAATGTATTCTTTTCTAAAAAGATTTAGGCATCTCAAGTTTGTACACAACTAACCTCTAAGGATTTGAGGGAAGACTTATTTGAATTATTTACGTTCTGAAGACAAAAGAGTTTGGGAATTGTAGTGCGCGTTAGACATAAAAATATTTGAGTGCCCAAGTTTAACCCGCGCTGTGGGTTGTATGGGAAAAGAAAATTTGCTGAATGGGTTGAGCCGTCCTTGAGTTTGGCGCTTAGCAATAAATTCGGCGATTTATTTTTATTTTTTATTACTATAGCTGTATATTATTTTTCTTACTTTGTTCGCCTAGTTGTTTGTTTTAATTTATGTATTGTCACTCATAAGTGTCACACGTTTATGAGCTTTATCATAAACGTATATGTAAACTCTAAGGCTTTCACGGCCGGCGTTGCATGTTGTATGTATTGCTTCCGGGCTGTTTGGCCGTGGTCTAAGTGAAACTTGTGTTTCAGACGTTTCGATCGACTGTTCGATCACTGCGGTCGACATCTTCAGTGGTTCAGGTCCGAGCGGCGACAAGAGCGTAGAACTCTCCTTCGCGACGTCTTCTCTGTTACTGACTCTGTTACTGTTTATCATAAACGTTAAAAACAATATTTAATACCATTTTAGGTACTTCGAATCAATTGCATATTCAATACTAATATAGCTTGACACAATGTCAATATACAATTTTCAATTATTTCCGTAAACATTTTTTCTAAATTGTAATGTTCTCTTGGCATAGTATCAATATTTTTGATAGGAACCTTTTGGACCTTGATTTTTATTCATTAATATTTATTATATTATCAGGCTTTACTCATGTTTATAGTTAGTGAAGCCAATAGGTTTCGGGCATGTCCGATGTCCATCATTAGCAGCGACCACAGTATAAAGGCGTAAACTCACCAGCTGATGATCGTAGCTTTCGGACATACCCGAAACTTAGGTACTTGATGATCTGTTTGGCCAATAGGAGGATGGTTCACGAATAGAGTTGAGTTGGTAAAAACCTCGTTCGCAAGTAGTACCAGAGGTACCTTTGTTAATACTTCTAAGTGAAGTGTTAGTGTTACTATCCAATGGGAGTCTCTCTCACCATACTGTGAGACGACGGCTGGACGAGTGCTACGGAATAATTGCGAGTAATCTATTGAAATGCCTTGTAACTCTTAGATAACCTATAATCGTGTGTATTCTTGTAAGTGTGCTCTATTCTGTGATTTTAATGGAGGAACTTAAGAATCGGAAGTGAGAGGGAATGTTGTCATGATGTAAAAACAATGATGTAAGTCCTAGGGCTTCCGAGTCCGCTCCTTTAGGATAAGGACTTTATTAGAATAGGAAATGTTAATGTGTGTTACTGTTATTCCGAGGCGATGGCTATGATAATGTTACCGTTACACCATCTGACCATACTGTTACTGTAATACTATCCATCCTGACCGCGCTTTGGCGTTTTAGCTTTACGCGCCAACATATTATATATAAAATAGTACCTATTGAAATGAACGGGAAAAGTACATGCATTTACGAATATGAAACTTTATGGAGCCATATCCAGTAATATCTAACAAATTCAGAGTCATGCTACTGTATCATTATCAGGAACTTAGAAGGGATGTTTGCCTATTCATTTCTTAGAAAGTAAAAACATTTTTTTAAATTCTTTTTAGTGGGAATAGGCAAGCGCTTGACCCGACAGCACCTAATGTTACAACATATATATAAAAAACATCTGACCCAATAAAATCTATAAAAAGTAAAAGAGAACCTTTGAGCTACATCATCAGAGTAGCTCAGTGGTACCAGCATGCATGGATGTGTTAGATGTTAGGTCACAGATATGATTGAAAGTAAAGTAAATACCCATATTACGCCTAAGATCCAACAACAGCTAACAAAATGAATGGATGTCATTACAATGCCTAATAAGCAGAATATATTGTATCTAAGAACAATCTCGATCACGTCAGCTTTAAAAAAACACATAAAATGAGGTCCTTTCGTTTAGGAGCTACGATGTCATAGACAGACACACAGACACGTTAAACTAATAACACCCCTCTTATTGCGTCGTGGATAATTAAAACTATTCTAAGAAATGCAAATCAATTCTATGAAAAGTTAGAACTTTGGCCGTTACCATAAAATATGGTTCAAGCGGGTGCTCATTAATATAAAATACCTAAACTTCCAAATTCTACTCCATAAAAAACAGAACTTGGTAAAGTTAACAAACAATCGTTACGGTTCTTTACATTCCCGATGATTAGGGTACTAAATCACCATACTTTTAATGAGTCTGTATATCTAATAAGAAACCGCGATGACTGACTGACACACACTTTGAACACATACCACATACTACTGAACGGATTAGGCTGCATTTCGCAAGATGGCGTTGATATCAATTATGCTCTGACAGCATTACAAGCTGGCGTTTGGCTGTCTCAGGTGAGGTTATGTGATGACAAAGTCTAAGATGCAGCACGTAATCCTAGAGGGCATTATGAAAGTGGAAGCTTAGCTCTTTGTACCTACGTCTAACAATGTATTAAGTTGGAACGTCTGCTAAGTATGGGTGCCGCAGTGCCGTCCGTCTGGTCTTTATTTGATGAAGTAATTATGGAATAATTGATTAGACGCTTAGATAAACCTCTAGCATAGCCTGAATTGGTGGCTTAGACCAATAGGCAGAGATCACGTTTCGACTCCATAAGTCACGTTTTAATTAGATTATCGGATCTATTCGCGCATATTTAAAGATCAAAATATAATTTTGACTTTCCTCGACGTTTCTACAAAGTTACATTAAGTATAACTCTAATCTTAGTAATTAATCGCCAGTTATCAAGTACCTAATTATGTAGTTATTTAACCAAATAAAGTTTCATATTAGGCGATAAAATTATCTATTTATTAAAATATCGTCCCAATATTTATCTGGAATATTTCAATATTGCAAGCTAATATCTAACCAGCTTGTAGATAAAACTCGGCACATCTGCTCCGGGGCTAATACTTGGTTGCAATTAGGTTTTCCGAGTCGCAGCAATTTTGATATTAGTAGTATTGAAATCACGGCTCAATAAAGTTTATTACTGTATACGACTAGTGATTTCGTTTGTCACATATTTTTTTCTTCTTTTTTTTTAAGATTAATGAAAATAATTTAAATAATTCGCAGATTGGCACGCTAGTTTGTATGGAAAGAGAACCGTCATGAGATTGGATGGTGTTTCGATGACATTACAGAGGCTTATGGGTGTTTAAGTACAGGCAGAAGGACCGTCACAAATCCTGATGCGAGTTCATTTAACATATTACGAACTAGTAGCGCCCCGCGGTTTCACCTGAGTAGATTACAGTTTTCCCGCTACCTTAATTATCCCGCTGGAACTATACTTTTTCCGAGATAAAAGTAGCTTTTATGTGTTATTCCAGGGTGACTAGGGTCTAACCTATCTCCATATCAAATTTTATCGAAATCGGTTTAGCCGTTTGAGCGTGAAGAAGTAACAAACAAATTCTACTAATCTTCATCAATCACTCATTTTATAAACGCGAAAGATTGTGGCTATGTACCCACAGCAATGAATGAATCGTCGTGAACGATTTCAAAATAAAATTAAAAACATTGCGATGAAATGAAATGATCGATAAAAACATCGTGTTAACATTGAGTGAATTTTTAGCTTCCTTCCACGAAGCAACATGTCACGCTAACTGCTTAACGACTTCCTTTCCCATAACAGTTACATATTTCATCGATTTCCTTCATGCACCCTGTTGTAGGAACGTGTTACGCCAGTTTTGAAAAGCAAACACAATGAGTTAGGCGATAAAAGAGCGTCTGATAATGTCATGTTGCCCTAGTACTTTTATCTTGTAATGTGCCGTGTGTTTTTTACCGAATTCAGAAAAGAGAGGTTCCCTGTGAGTTGTATTTTTTTACTTTAGATACCTCCAAGCTCTGATTTTAACCGACTCCCAAAAAATAAGGAGGTTCTCGATCAGTTGTAGGTTTTTCTAAGTATGTTGTTTGAGGAATCGGTCGTGATGACCAGAGTTGAAACATACTTTTTTGAAACTATAATCTATCAGGTCATTGCACGAAGCAAGTATTAGCTCTGTGAGTCATTAAAAAATAAATCCATCCATCCAAAAAAATGAATAACTTATTTATTTGAAAGGATATAGGATGTATTGGATTGGTTTCATAGAAAAATAATTATTATCGGTAAAGTATGTTTATTTTAAGTATTTTATTTCCAAGTACGTAAACATGAAAATATTCCACTAATTAAAACTATGTGATTATCTATATCTACTTACTATACATGTCCATCCTAACATTAGTTTATAACGTAACTAATTAAAGGATGCACATGTATCTTGCTTTCATAAAACTTCATGGGTCGCCAGTATAATATTTTAAAAAAGCAATTCACTAATGTAATTGTAAAGGCGGTCTTTTTTTTAAAGGGTTGTGTAAGGTAACCCTACTTATCTATTGGTACAGTCTCTAACGTTTTTATGAAAATTTACATATGATACGATATAACGAAGAGTATTATAAAATCGGTCTGGTTGCGAAAAAGAGCCCGCCCCCCACGTTCCAAGTAATAACATATAGCTTATTAAAACTGTTGATAGCATAAACACTACTAACACAGTTGTAATTGTTTTAAGGACCTTCTCATTTCTGATTCAACCCATACTTTGTTTTTTAACTTTGAGCTTGTTAACAAGACAACGGGTATTATTATCTGATATTATTATCAGATATTATTATTATCCTGCTCCGCGACCGCTCTGCAAAAACATTTCAATTGAGTACAGAGCTCGTTTATCATCGGATTAAAACAAAATTAGCGGTTCTCTTATACTGCAAACAATGGAGCTATTTTTGGTTGGGTTTATTTTAAGTTTAATTATTTGCAAACTCTTTAGACATGTAGCTGGATCGTACAATCCATTGATGCAATTTAAAGTATTTCTAAAATTACGGGTTGAAGTCTTTACTAAGCGCAGTGTAAGCCGGACTGGGAATTATTATCGCAGTCGTAACGTAGCGCAATGTGGAACAATTGATCTCATTCATTCATCACAGCCATAGGACATCCACTGCTGGACATATGCCTCCCCATATAGGGGGATTTGCCAATACTCGCCACGCTTGACAGGCGGGTTGGCAAGCGCAGTATGGTTACCTATCCTCAGAAGGCGCTATATGATGATCTTATTATTGACTGTCATTTATTTAGTTAGTGCAACTGTGACGTAGAAACAACGTTGTTTGTACGGACGGTAGGTACGTGCGTTAGTCAACTGTTTTGCAAAATGCTGTTCCCAGAGTATTCCTTTGGCGCGAACAAGCTACCGTTTATTTAATACTTATCAGTTCTCCTGTAGACAGAGACAACACTACTCATGTTTTCATCAGTAACTCTTGATCTACATCTCTTTATTATCCTTACAATATCATTCTCAATTGACTTTTTTTATAAACAATTTATTCATATAGAAAATACAATTACTAAATATATAATAATAATACAACTAAAACTAGAATAATATTATTATACTAATCTATTAAACCACTACCAGTAGGTATGTTTCCCAATATGCTTCCCAGCATTGCCACGTTGAAAATCAATGGTCAATCTTTGAGCAAGATAAAGTCAGTATTATGGTTTACATATATGATTTTCTTTCGATACTGTATATAAAGACAAATACCCATGTGTCTACGCAAGCCACCATCTATGATGACAGTACCGAAAACTATATACGCATAAAAATTATATCTTTACAATTTTATATAGCTAAAATCTTGCGCTACCGGACTTAACTTCCCCCAATATATACTTTAAGCGAACATCAATTAAACTGTTAAAAAGTTTTTTTTTCTAGCAGACATTCACAGGGTTTCAAGTGTCGTAAAGTGAGCCAAGTTCGCCAACAGCGAGACAAAGTTAAATTAAGAACGTAAGCGTAGACTAAGCGTTTTAGAAGTTAGCTTCGCGTGATGCCGTAAATTTCTTTTTTATCGACAATAGTTTGGCTGCCTCTGTTTATAGTGGTCGGTAAGTAATTTCAAGTGTGGTCCGGGTACTGTTGGAAAATTTATCGAGAATATTTTATCAAATCAAATTCATTCTTGGCTACTTTCTGGTAAAAAAGTAGCTAGTAGAATTACTACTAGCTGGTTTTATGATGTTTTTGTTTAAAATATTATATAACAATATACAGCTAAATGTAACATAAGCTCTGTAAATGTATGATATAAACCGTGATTCCAAACATGTCTATAATAGTGAGAGTTAGTATAAAATATTTGAGAGAGGAAAGGCAGTCATAGCATCGGCGTACGCCTGGCGCAAGTGCGACAGAGACATGTACCTTCTACCCCACCATCACTGATCGTCAAGTTATCAAACGCTTGATCTCCAAAGTTTGCCAAAACGTTATCTCAGACTTTTTTTGTTTATGATCTTAAGTCAATTATTTATACTTTGTTCACAGGTCAAATAATGTGACAATAGCAACTATCACCTGAAATGTATTCTCTTTAGTAAGTTATTCTCCAGGTTAAATGTTCCTTCATCACTGAGACTGGTGAGTTTTTTTTTTCTAACGGACTAATGCTGTTTGCTTCATTGCCAGTTTGCCATTTACAGCTTCACGAGTGAACTACTACTGAGAGCTATATATAGCTAACACACCTTATGATTTATAAAGCCTCATTAGTATTGGCCACCCATGGTTTTCGCTACAACAAGTGATTATACGTTTTTGTATCGAGATTTCACAGAGGAAAAATTTTCCCCGATTTAGAAATCTCGAAGGAACCACTGTTATTTTTTTTGTATTTTTATATTTATTTTATTGTAAACTAGATGCGCCCTGTGGTTTTACCCACGTGGTGATGATTGATGATGACGATGATGATGAAATATAGCCTATATGTTATTCCGGGACCTAAAGTATCTACGTATCAAATTATATGCAAATCCGTTCAGCCGTTTGAGCGTGATTGACTAACAAACATCCATAGATGAGACAGAGACGATATGAGATTTGCCGAGTCAAACTAAGCTGAATACTTAATAGATTAAAGTAATCAATTGTTTCAGTCTAACCGATTTCGGCGAATCATCATCTTAACAGTGGAATAAGTCACTGGCTCCTGAAACACAGTTACACTGTTCGGGAGCCTATGGGTTCATAATACCTTTATAAATTTATTAAGTGTCCATAAAATATTTTGTTTGTTTGTTTGTATCTAGGATGGGCGGTCAAGGATCCCGATTTTTTTGCTTTTAAAAATAAATAAAAACTATGTTACTCCAGGATAATGTAGACGTGTAATGGTGAAAGAATTAACGGAATCGTTCTAGTAGTTTTTGAGTTTATCCGTTACCAAAATACAAATCTTTCCTCTTTATATAATTAGTTTAATGTAGTTAGTAAACCTGGGTGATAACCAACTAAACAAGAATCTATAGCGTTTATATATATCATATCTGCCACTTTATCTATTGTTACCTTTATAACTAAAGATTTTTTTATACTTTTATAGATCTAGATTCGTTTGAACAATCTATTACGTAATGGCTAGAGTCAATGTGGTCGAAGGTGCAACGATAAACCTAGACTATTTTTTGGCTTTAAAGCACTGCTGTCTGCACACTCTGTACACTCTGAACACACTATGTATTTGGTGACAGTTTTTCAAATTTGAGGGTGGTAGCTATCCAGGGGGGTTCTCGAAAGTACCACAATGATAAGAGTTAATTTTTTTAATTTTTTTTTTAATGTTTAATTCATTTATTAACTTTCACACAAGGTCTACAGGTACCAAACTAGGCAGAGCCTGTACTATGGTAACCTGATGACATATATATATATATATATTTATATACATATACACACCCAGACGCAGGTCAAACAGATATGTTCATACACACAAATGTTTGACCTGTACGGGAATCGAACCCGGGACCAGCGGCTCAGAAGACAGATTGCAACCAACTGCGCCAACCGGCCAGTCAAAATCCAAATGATACCAAATGATCGAATGTATGAAAGTGTAGCAAAATTCTACGTATTTTTGGGTTATCAGTTGAGAGCAAACCACTTCTCTACTCACTATTGATAAAAACAGAGAAATCACTTACTCGATACATTTGCCACCACTCAAATACTCTCTCACGGTAGCTATCATAGTTATCAATGATATGCTATCCAAGGATATGGATACGGATGCATGTTTTGATGCCACAAAATAAATTACTATCGCTATGTATAGTTCTATTTTAATAAGTACATACTATAAATACATTTGAATCCTGATAGGTTTTGAAAATGTAATTACTTGTAACGTGTTACGTAGAAGTTGGTTATAGAGAAAGATAGATAGATAGATAGATAAATAGGTAGATACACTTTATTGAACACATTTTAAAATAATAAAAAAACAGTTATATTAAATAGCGATGTGTAACGCTATTAGCGATCTCTTCCAGACAAGAGATTGGGGAGTTTAGAAATTGTATAAAATAACAAATGATAATAATAATAATAAAATTTATTTCCCAAAGAGTACCTATAATTTCAATTTTGAAAAACATGTCTGGGTCAAAACACAACTTATTTTAAACATAATTTATTAATTTTTTTTTTTTTGACTAAGTTACGATCTGGAACTGTAAAAATAATATTTTTTATTTTTATATTTTGATACATTTATATCACAACAATTTATTGTTTAATTATTATATATATTTTCATTTATAATATTAATTATATATTTAACATGACATTGATTTATTTATTTCATTGAAATGTAATGTAATCTATGATTATTTATCATTGCTAATTGTGGATATTGAATAATTGTATTTTTTTACTGAATAAATTAAAGTAAATTTATTAAAAAGTGGTGAAATCCCTTTTTTTAAAGTTCTTTCAAAACCAAAGTTCATAATACTTTTGCGACAAAAACTCACATATATGCGAGTTCACATTTATGGTTGATTTTGATGTTTTTGGTACGCTAAGCACAATTTTATAAGTACAATGTACAATGAAAACGTTTACCAAATAATAAAACAAATTCAAAAAAGTGTACACAATTCTAAACGCCATAAAAATCATAAATGTATGTACAAGTCTTAAAATATTTTTATGTATATTCACGCATTACTATAATTAATATACGTTTCAGTTTGCATAAAAGTACATTTAATTATTAAAAATGTGTTTTACATATAATGCTTTGTTTTACATCCAACAAATTAGTACCGATATGTTTAGCCCTACAATTAGAACTGGGCATTTCCTTGCGAAGTTACGAATTCGTGATACCATTGCTATTAGCAGTGTTTTCGTACTTCCACGTTTGCACTCGGCTGAATTGTTTCATATCTAATCTGAGGATTGTGTTTGTTCTGTTAATGTTTGAAATTGAGTGTTAGTGGGTCAGGACCGAAGTTAATAAAAGATTAATTTATTTTCGTTTTCGCAGTGGAAAAAATGGGAAAGCTATTCAATTATTGGTTTATACTTATCTAAGTATTTAGCCACCGAACTTTGTTACTCTTATAATATGGAAGAATGTTACTCGAAATTATATAAGATGGCTGCCATGCCATCTCGTATAATTTCAAGAAACATTAAAAAGAGACGAATCAGAATAAATAAACAAAAAATACGAATACACAATGATTTAACTTTATAAAAATTCAAAGTTGCTGTTATGAGAAAATCTACCATTTTTAAGATGAAGCACTCGCTATTCCAGACCTTTCTTGACCACGATCAACATAAGTTGGTCGACACGTAGAGGTAACAATACGAAACGTAGGTCAACATTAATTGTGAATGTTAATAAATAAAATACATAAAATAAAATAAATAAAGAAAATTGCTGTGGTTGAGATGATGAAGATTCTAATGGTATTTGATAAGTCAGTATACCTTTTTTGTCTAAGAAATATTTATCAAAATATCTCGCCATCCGTAAATATTTTGATGCACAATATTTACATTTTCTTTTTTTCCCAAAATGGATGTATGATAATGAATTGAATAGCAAATCTTCACTCCCATATTTTTCTCCGCCATTTCCTAGTAAAATTTCAGCAAGGAGCTCACAACTTAATCAAATCGGTAACGGACACTATATAATGGCCAAGTATTAAACTTAGGTACGTCAAAAGCTTGATGCCTGAAAATGTTATACTTCATACTGGTTAAATGCACATGAAATTCAAGGCCAAGGAGAAGAAAGAAAAGATATATAGAAGTATAGATCTCCGAACAATTATTATAACTGTTGCTATTTATTCATGAATAAATATACCTACCGCTATCTCATGATAATATTCACGCGTAAAATGGAGCAGATAATTTTGCGGCAAATTGTTATAGCAGACAATATTAATTTCACTCAGTTTTGAACATGGAACGTCTAATTTAGGGTCTGCTTACCGGGACGTCGTAATAAATTATGTTTATTCATTACTTATAGTACGAGAGCCCGCGACCACAATTCGTGTCTCATAGCAATAAGTCGAAAACCACAACAAATTGATAGTTTTGATTATCTTAATACCAATATCAGAAAATTTTCGCGTAGTGTGACCTACCAGTTCGGGTTCAGAATCATATAATTTGATTTTATACAGTTTCTACCAATGATATTATATGTTTATATGAGGTAGATGTTGCATAAGCGCGCGGAAACTGAGGCGGCAAAATTAAGTCAATTGTAGTAATTTTCATTATGACGCGTATTTCAAGCGCAAGTCTAAACATAAAGCTATCCCTTTCTATATAATTTGTACCGTATTATCTGTCGCAGTAAGCATGTTTATGTCGTAAAGGAATAAAATCCGAGCACCGCGCAGTATGAATATACGTCATTTTTAGTAAAACATCATTGGTTTCTACCGCATTGCTATGATGTTTTGGTCGTGGGCTCTCATACTATTAGAATCCAAAAAACACGAGACGTTTATGTATTACCTTCCAATAAGGTGACTCACATACCAAATAAGCTACAGATTAGATAAATATTTTCAACATGTATACATAGACATAGACTTACATTTATTTGTGGCATTAGAACACATACAATTACAACAGACTTACAATAAGAAGACAAAGTGAAATAAAAAAAAAAAAATTAAAATATTGTAAAATCTTTCTTTACTCAATTATAGACGCGTTCCACGATTTCAGATCATGCACCCAAGGACGGGCACTATGAGTAATTAGTGGTACGAAAACAACAGCTGTATCTTATTTCAAATTATTTTCTCTTCTTGCTCTGGTCTTGATTCGTTTGGGGTCAACGCTAATGTCAATTCGCCGACCAATCATAAAGAAGAGTGCACGTAAAAGTCTGTAAAAAACGTGAAAGAATTCTTTCCGCGATGTGCCTTGCAAGTTCTCGTTAGTTAGTGCTAGTGTGGAGAAAATTGTTGTGTACAACTTATTGGTGCAGTTTTTTAGCGTTTCGTGTTTTGAAACCTTCGCTACGCTCAGGGTTCTTCTTTGAAACCGCTCGCTTCACTTGTGGTTCTATCCTAGGGCCGTTCGCTGACTCAAGTTTCTATCCAAGCACTCGCGCCAAAAACCAACTTTACCCACATTTAAAACAAATAACTAAGGACCTATTCTATGTATATTTTCAATTTATTTATCAAGTTAGTTTGAAATTTTAAGTGTAGAATTTGGTTTACTGTCTAAGTTTTGTTTTTTCAATTGATTCACTGTTTTTCCTCTCTTTTATATCAATCGTCAATTAATCAATCATATCGAAGAAATATATAATGGTGGCAGTACTTCCCCGGGCGAACTCTCACAAAGAGTGCTACTGCGGCTGTTTAAAATATTTTTTTTTTGTTGTTTTTTGTTTCCAGTATTACTTGACAGTTTTATACTGCTCTGTCTCACAGTAAATTATGAAAAACTGTTAACGCAGACATTCATAGCTTTCTATCTATTTACTAACATCTTAGGCCGAGAGTAGCACAAACATCGCAATATTATGACAGACAAACAGATACAATCAGCATTATTTATAGTGTAGACGTGATCCTCATATCCAACTTCCGATCAGCTTCAAGAATCTCAAAAACAATCTGTGGAAATAGAGAATAAAGCTGAAATTTCTGCCCCGTCACATGATATCCGGTTTTCCAAGATGTTAAAATACATCTTGATAACTAGTTACACGTGGCCGTGGTGGTACCGGCCTAGAATAGTACTCCCACATCTCTTTCCGCGGGTGCCGTAAGAGTCGGCTAAAGGATCACTTACCAGAAGGTGGGCAGCAGTTCCTTCTGAGGGTTGGAAATCATACTGCGCTCGCCAACCCGCCTGCCAAGCGTGGCGAGTATTGGCAAATCCTCCCTATATGGGGGAGGCATACGTCCAGCAGTGTTCACACATGGCTGAAAGAAGAACTAGTTACACTAGATACACACATAATATATGTATGTCTAAATGTATAATGTGTAATATATCAAATATTTATTATTTATAGGTTGTCTAAAGATCTTATTTTCAGTAGGCGCCTGGATAGGTTTTAAATTTGGAAAATTGTCACTAAGCATACTAACAATAGAGTGTGCATAGAGTGTTTTATTCATAGTGAAATTTGACCAGTGGCCTTATCGGGGAATGCCACCCTTTATAACATGTTATTTCATCTTCATTCTCATTGGTTTCTTCCAACAACTTGCCCTGTTTGAGCATTCAATAAAAGTTTGTAATATACTTACAAACGATGTATTCAAGCTATAATTTACAGTTGCACCGACAATACACATTGAAGAATTCTTCCATAGTATAAATGATTTTGGAAACAACCCATGATGTTAAATTACGCCGGATCTGCTCATTATTGAATTCCTTTATTTCAGTAGGTAGATAGATAGATAATGCTTTATTGTATCACAAACACATTTGTACATATTATTACAGTACTTAACAATTAATATAGTGAGACAATAGGCGGCCTTATCGCTGAAAGCGATTTCTACCAGGCAACCGTGAATGAAATATATTGTAGAACTAATAATTACAGGATGTGTTCAACAAAGTAAGAATTAAAGAGAATCACTTAGCTAATTATAACAAAATTTGTATGAAATCATACATAAATAAACCATCTCATATATAAATATATATAGAATGTATATAATATATAATAGAATGTAAATTTTTAAGGTTTTTATTTTAAGTTAGATTATTTTATTGCTATTCTAAATTATTTTTAAATTATGTTAATGTTACCTTGTTAATGTTGTGGATATAAAATGAATTAAATAGAATGTATATAATATAATAAATACATAGGTATATATTTAGATTAATGTGTGTAAAATAGAGATTAACGCAGTGAGGTGTTACTTAGACAGATATAACAGTTTAAGTTGATTTTTAAATATTAATAACGATGGTGCACGTCTTAGGTAATCTACTGAAAACATATATTAAAGATAAATTTGCTACACTGTCTTGAAATAAATGAACAAGGGTTTTCATTTGTGTTTCATCTCATAACACACACAGTAAACACGCTGTAATAACGAGGACGATACTGAGAAAATAGTAAAATTCTGATTAAAACAATTGTGGCCCATTACCAATTGCTAATTCATAGAAATCTCTCAGTAGTCAGCCGCTAGATCATCAAACTCTTGTATAATCTGTGTTGGCGGCGACATCAAAGCTTGGCGTCGCGCCAGCGGGCACACACACGATCAAAATCGCGGGACGCGTCGTAATATCTAGCGGATGAGATATAATATATCGAGCGATAGCTCTGCGACATATGGCGCGAATGGGTCATACGTGCTTTGTTTTGTTTGAGGGTTCCGCAGTTTTAAAACAAGATGATCTATGCTGTGTTTAGATTTTGTTATTATTATTTAAATATTTCTTTTTTTAACAGGGTTTTGTCTAAAAGTATATGCCACCCTTCTAACTAAATAAAATTAGAGTAAAATATATTGAAATATATTACTCGTATTAATATTATCGTTGAAGTGGCAGTGGGCAGGGCACATAGATCGAAGAACTGATGGCCGTTGGGGCCGAAAAGTTCTAGAATGGAGACCACGGACTGGTAAGCGCAGCATAGGACGGCCACCGACCAGGTGGACAGACGACCTGACTAAGATCGCAGGCAAGGGCTGGATGCGGGCCGCTTCCAACAGGTCCTTGTGGAAATCAATGGGGGATGCCTATGTCCAGCAGTGGACGTCCTATGGCTGAGATGGTGATGATGATGATGATGATTAATATTATCTGACGTTATGACTGCTTGGTGCGTACATAATTATAATATTTTTGGCGTCTTTAGAATCAGACTGAGACAGTATTTAAGATATATTTTAAAAGAATTTCGCTGAAATGTTATATTTTTTGTTTATTTCGCAACGCCAAGGAGTCCTAATTGGAAGCGTGAAGAGAAAAATAATGAAAAAAAGGTCGGAAGGCAACGACGTTGAACTCCGTGGTTGATAAAAATCGTGTTTTGATGGCGGTAAGATAAAAAAATGTAAATTAATTTTATTCATATTATATTATATTATGTGAATAAATATATCTGTTTTTTATAATGAATTTATTTTTTGTAAGCTTTGATGACGGAATATTTTTTTTTCTAGGATTTATTTTTTATTGTATAATATGATCGGAAACCTTTTCTAACTTGGTGTTAAATTACCTTTTTTTTCTTTACCTTAAATTAGCTCGGCAATTCACACACGTGTCTATCGATTCACGTAGACTTAATACTTTCAGGATATGTTATTTTTTGTATACTGTACAGATCTAGCGTTTGACCACTATCTCACTTGATGTTCAGTGACGATGTGTTCGAAGATGTTATCACGTTAGCACCTAGAATGCTCACTGGCTCTCAAGCCTGACACCTAGTGCCAGGCGCGTGCGTCATCGAATTCGTAAGACGGCGGGAGCGTAGAGAAATTTAAACTAAAACGTGTTACGAATAAGGAACATTTCCGTTTGTTGGTAGGTATAATAATAATATGAATGTTGTATTTTACCACATAAATGCAAGTTTTCACTTCTGCAGGCACTCCCGGAGTGCAGCCCGTTTTTTATGAGTGAACTATAGACTACAGACTCATTGGTCCGTACCATATATAGTATATTTATATGTTGATGTACCGGATAATGGACCGGTCATAATTATATTGATGTGTTTCCGGTCCTTGAGGTCTGTGTTGATTCCCTTGTTGAAAATTTGAGAGACTGAAAACTAAAGGTTGTTCCACATTTAAATGTTTTGTGCGAATAATAGTTTAATGATCTAGTCAATATTTTTGCAGTCATGCTTGATATCCGAGCTAAATGTACAGCGTGTGGGTAATAATTTTATTGAGACAGTGTGTCGACCTGTGTGATGATAAAACTATCTATATGTCATAAGGTATAAAAGTTCATCAGATTTTACAAGTAGTCATGACAAGTCTATTCCTGAACCTCTCCACTACCGTAAACAACTCATTGTACTAAAATCTTACTTCTAAAATGTGCCTCAGGCGATAGAGTCGCCAAATAAAAATTCAATAGTCGCACTGTCTTTCAACTGACAACATCCGCAAAAAGTATACAAGTCCATTTGCGTCTAACTGACAGACTGACAGGTCCGGATAGATGTTCTGGCACTGAACGAGAAAACTAACCCTGGTAGAGCTTTTTTGCTAAAAATACTATGGTCATTCTTTTTTCAAAACTCTGAATTTTTGCAATTCGCTTAATTTACCTACGAAATGAAACTATATTTTGTTTCCTTCTTGTAACATCATCTACAATAGTATTAATAATGTCATGTTTTCATGAAAAATAGTAGACCAAACATGTCTTGATATTTTACTACGTATAAAAATTAGATCCTTGTTTTTAACTATGAATGTTTTACTCGATTTTCTAACCTATGAACTTTTTGATACTTGATATACAATTATTTCTGTGGTGAAAACGAATTCACATCCTGTACTTTGTGCTGTCCTTTCCTGTGTTTTGAGATGGGAATTGATCTTTACTTAATATTTTGGTCAAATTAATCGAATTAAGAAAATAAATAATTATTTTACATTTCAAGACGTTTCTTGTTTGTGTGACTCCAGATTAGGCTGATATGTTTCTTGTTTCACTGTTCTACTATTGTTATGACCATTTATGTAGTTAACGTTTAAGACTATTGGAATAAAATAGTTCTAGAAAAACTTGATCTGTGGAGTCCGCTCAAGAACTTCTTGCGTTCTGGCTACGGTCACTCTTGAATAAGATGAGGTGAGACAGTTGTCAAACGCAAACTTATAATATGTTAAAAAAAAAAAAAAAAGGTCAAAAGTCACCGGTTATAAGTGATTTCATGCGTTTACTTTTTGTGTTTGGTTGATTTACACACTTTTTTTGGTTGATAGCACACGCTATAAAACACGAGTTATTTTACTAAAAAATTATACAGACCATTATGTTAGAAAGAATAGCTTGTTTTATAGGCATTTGCAGGGCACGCGTGACGACGCATAAGGGAGCTTCTCCGTATACTACAATATAAGTATAACGCCCGTAGATGTACCAACGTGTACAGGATGATACGTGTACAGGATGATACGGTTACAGTGATAGTCATACTAATATTATAAACGTTCGATGAAATTTGGTATGGAGATAGTTTACTTTAGACCCTGAATTAACACATGTGCTTATTTTCATCATCACCACGCAGGTAAAACCGCGGGGCGCAGCTAGTTATTTTATAATTGTGGAAGATCTTCTGTCTGCCTGTGACGTTTTCCCGCCTAAATCACCGAACCAATTTCGATATATCCGAACTCGGAGAAGGAAATATATCAATTTTTATCTGGAAAAAATATGGTTCCCATGGGATAACTGACGTGGCGGGAAAACCATATTCGGCGCGGGCGAAACCATGGGGTGCACCCCATGTCGGTACATCTACAAGTGCTATATCTTACTAGCTGCAGCTAGTAAGATATAGCACTTGTAGATGCACCGACGTGTATAGGGTGGTTCAGTAATATGTATATAGTAATATATATTTTAGAGGAAAATACAACTAATTTATTTTATTAATCTAGCTGTTTTATTATCCGTTCACCAATTAACGAGTCTACTGGAACTTCACAAAGGTAATATTAGTAGTATTCTAGAACCGCCGCCAACCAGCTCGTACGGTAGACAACATAATCAAACAAAACATGTTAGGCGAACAGTGGTAAAATAGATCTGCACATTCTAGCCTATTCGAGGTCTGTACCTAAGTCCCTTCTTCAATACCTGCAAAAACTAGGACCTAGATAGTTTACAAATTAGTTCTCGCCTCCTTTACGAGGGGTCGGGTGACCCAAAGCCGTTAGAGGTTCCGACGACATCGTAAACGGCAAGGGGTCAATTAATTTATAATGACCCTTGAAATTTGTGGGCCACTGCGGTAGAATAACGTGACAATCCTTGAATTGTAGTACTTAAGTGAGCTTTTTGAGGTTACACGCCCAATTAAAATGGCGGTGATAAAATATAGAATGAGTCATAGGGATTAGGACTACTTACTCTGGCCTTTTATCACCGCACTAACCGGAATCGTCTTAAAGCTTACTCACATACTATTAGCCAGTTGTCTATTAATGCGACGACTTGGAGTACAATTTAAATAATGTTTTTTTTCCTCACACTCGGCCTCCTGCACTAGGACTCCATGTGTCGCGGGAGGCATGCCACAACACAACACACAAAACACAGCACACAAACATCCAAGAGCCGTGAAAAAAATCCATGCTCATTACATAAAAGTTTGCCCCTAGTGGGGATTGAACCCAGGGCCCGGGACCAGAAGTCATGGCACAGGCCACTGAGTCACGGAGACCATTATATTTCGTAATAATTGGTTCATAGGTGTCACTTACTATGCGATTCAACTAATTGTATTTCCATGTACTTGAAAAATGCTAAATGAGCTTCCTCCTTTAGTGTTCCTGAGTAACTACACCATGGGATACAAGTGTAAGAGATGGAACAGCTTCTTAAAATGATCAGCAACGTATACCCTAAGTCTTGCTATTCATAAGCGTCGGTGATCGCTCACCATCCGGCAATGTCATCTTGTTCACCATGCTCAACCTGCGGCCAAACGCAACCATATGTAAAATTTAAGTTTAAAATGTTCAAGCGGATGTATTCGTGATGAGAGATGAATAGAAATTTGAAAAGAAAGTGTGTATGAAAGTTTCTCATTTACATATTGTAATCTACCTACATGTCAGCTTAAATATCATGCATAATAAATAATTATGCTTAAGATATAACGATTTTATGCAGACAAGTTAGTAATATAGTTATTATAGATTAGTTTATGATCAGTAAAATCAATATATTTTTTTATTAGGGTATGCAGTATTGGTGTTCATTTTATTTCAATAAATGAAATGACCAGCAATACTGTATACACTAATACATTTACGAAGGTTGCAATTAAATCGTTAAAAGACAAATGCCACAGTAGTTACAGGTGTAGAAATAGGCATAATTAATTTATATTATGAGTAACATATATTATGAGTATATATATTTGAAATAAAGATTTTATTTATTATATTGTAGCATCAATCAGGTTAACTGTTTGTTTGTCGGGCTTATAACAAAGTAAATCACAAGATATGACGGTCACAAGACGGTTGCCGTAGCGCAGTGGTTAGTGTAAATGACATGGCTTTTGTGTATCCGGGGCTCCAGGTTCGAATCCCGGCGGGGGCATACATTTGTGCGATGATTGTAGATGTTTGTCCCGGGTCTTGGGTGTTCGTGTGTGTCCATGCATCCCGCGACACAGGGAATCCTAGTGCGGGGTCTGAGTGTGATAAAAATTATATATACTTTTAGAGAAGTTCTTGAGGTGAATCAATAGCACGAAAAAGAGTTCCATGCTGCGTGCTGAAACTTTTAAAATACTTCAGTGAAGATAAATCGACGATGTTTGACTTTTTGTTCAAAAATTGAAAAGGGGTTGCCAAATTGAAAAGGGCTCTATAGACCCTTTTCAGTTTTCAGACAACTACGTCTGTCGAAATTTCTGTCTCAATTTTATACAAACTTACATTAGAATGGCACAATGATAAACGACTTAACATGGTTTGAAGTAGATACGAGGTCAGTTTAAGGCCCTGCTAGACATAGCTGTTGTCCACGAATATATCTGCTTGGACTTTATCAGTATTTTGTACTTTCAAAAACGATTTTTGATTGAAAATTCTCGTGAGTTTGCACATTATTATAAAATTATCGCTCGCGTTATTTAAAATACATACTTGTATTACTAAAGTAAGTAATTTACTAATAGTAAGCATTGCAATTCAACGTGGCAATGCCGCAATCATTTTGGGAACTTTACCCACTGGTAGCGGATTTACTTACGTACTACTTTCGAGTACCCGACTGGCTAGCTACCCTCCTCAAGTTTTAAATACTGCCACCAAACCCAGCGTGTTCAGGCAGAAGTCCTTGAAAGCCATTAAGCAATCTAGGTCGAGCGTGATAACATCTTCGACTACATCGTCACTGAACATCAAGTGAGATAGTAGTCGAATGCTAGAACTATGCAGTATAAAAACAAAACGCTTCTGGCATTGACACGTTGAATTGCAAATGCTTATTCATTGTGCAAGATAAAGGCCGGCATTTTGTTCACATATTGCTGAAAAAATAATTAAATAAATGTTTTATCACAGAGCGCTTGCTCGGTCCCCATGGCCTCTATGTCTTGAACCCAAAAGGCTCAAAGATATACTATCAGGTGTACTACATATCCTATTATAAATGCGAAAGTTTGTGAGCATGGATGTGTGTTTGTTACTCTTTCACGCCTAAACGATTGGATGTATTTGTATGGAATTTGGTATGGAGATACCATATACCCTGGATTAACACGTAGGCTTAATTTTATGATCACCATCATCACCGTTTTTCATCACCACGCAGGTAAAACCGCAGGGCGCAGCTAGTATTAACGTATTGTAATATCCGAATAAAAATACATTTTGGAATATAAAACCAAATGTAAATCTTCTCTTGCGCTTCTCTTACTATGCATGTTTTCAGATAAGCCAGTGGTCACCCTAATGTCGAAAGTATTTTAAATCAGTGAATGAAGGTTTCCTTTTTTTGTATAAATTTACATACATTTTAGATAATAGTTTTCATGAAATATTTCGGTGCTAAAGAGGCTTCTATATATACATACATATGCAATCTATATGCATATAGCTAAGTACGTTCAAACGACACGTAAACGCACTTAGCTGCAAGCTACACTGTCGAGCGATACCGACCACCCGGGAAATTATTATTTACTTGGCATTGACTTCATGCTATTCTTCAAGGGTTTTTATGCTCTTTTATAATATTACAGTCTTTGTTCTCAGCCATTTGGAACTGTCAGACGCTCTTAATCAAATTACAGTTCCGCTGTGGACCTACCAGATGACAGAAGGTAATTAAATTTGCCGACTACTAATAGTGCACTTGGCACATTTTAGATAAAGTTTTCGGTGAAAACGTTTCGTGGCATCTGAGGCGTTACGGAATCTACCTAATGAAACACTAACTGACAGAAGGACATCGCTATGCCAACTTTGCACAGGAATTTTGGAAATAACTTACTAAGCCCCGTCTATTGTTTGCTTGTAAATTATATCTCAGTATATTGATAGATTTGAATGAAAATTCTTAATTTTTGTACCGTATATAACCTGAATTAATACTAGACCGCTTTTATTTTTTTAATTGATGAGATAAAAAAGTACCTAGCCAAAACCACTCGTGTACACTATAAAGTATCACTAATGATGCTCTAATTATAAGATAATCCAAAATATAATTAATGTAGCTTATCTCAACTCAATAATTAATTTCAAAACTAAAAAAATACCCAATTCAATTCAAGTGCCTGTCCTTTATAGTATGAAGTTTCTCCGGGATTCTATCATCAGATCTTGACCTGATGACCATTAGATGACTTGGGAAGAATACGTTACCCTTTCAAATTAAATAATAATTTCCCAAATCGCTGCAGGCCCCCGATTCAGAGCATTCGATAACTAACTGATTCGACGTTGTTAATACATTTTATATTTTGAACTTTTTAATGCGTTCATATTTCGTAAATTACTTAAAAAGGAAAGTATTCTAATCCTGGGCCTAAGTCTACTATTCAATATGGCGATATAATCGGCTCACAATAGGCGATTTAGACAGTTTTGGTAGTCTGCTATTTTCAAGTTGTCGATATTTAGCCTGTAGATATTTTAGCCTGTTAGCATCCACCTTGTGAATTTCGTACAAAACCGACATAAGCCGAGCATAGGTTCAACATAGATTCAGGCCACTATGAACTAGAAGACTACGGGCTTTTGACGTTATCTTATTGGGATAAAGTCGGCTATTGACACTTTCTACCTGTATCATCAACGAAATGAAACTGGAAACTGCTCGGAACGGGATACTTTATTTCGATCACAAAAGAAATGCTTAAGATCTGTTTACCACCTAAAACCAAACGATTAGTGCAAACACCATTTTTTAAAATTAAAAATACTAACATTACCATTCCTTTACATCTATGAGATGGCACTATTTGAGTGAAACAATTTAAATTTGTTTAAATTTCGTAAGCGAGTAACACACAAAAACAAAATAAGTATGCATGCACGCTGTCATAGGACAACGTGTTTTAATTAAGATGTCTATGGTATGAGTGTTATGTTGTACAATCTATTAACACAGGCAATACTGGAATCGAAGAGTGTAACTATATTTAAGACGGAATAGTACAATTTTCTCATACAGAAGGCTCAATATAAGGCAAATGATTTTTAAATGCCAAAATGTACGTATTATTTGCATTATGACATTGTTTATTTTAATACTGTATATATCTAGAGTTTGACCACTATTTCACTTGATGGTCAGTGACGATTTGGTCGAAGATGTTATCATGCTAGACCTAGAATGCTCACTGGCTCTCAAGGACTGCTGTCTGAACACACTATGTACTTGGTGACAGTTTTTCAAACTTGAGGGTGGTGGCTAGCCAGGCGGATACTCGTAAGTACCCTACCCCCATGTGAATTTTAATATTCATATAACAAATAGCCGATCATATCGAGTCTAACGACTGGACCTGACATTCTTATAAATTTATTTAAATTGACTGAATATATATTTGACATTTTTAAATTAATAGAATTAGATAACTATAATTACTTTTAAACATGTTTTAAATGTATGTAACAAATAACACAAAAATCTATACAGTAGGTAAGTTAAACTTTAAAAGTACATATATAACTTGACTTACACTGGACAAATATATTGTAACATCATGAGTCTTCTTGGCCTTAACGGGTTTTGCGATCTCGTTAGATATAATCGGACACGATGTTTTTGCTTTTTATTAAGGCTACGTCACATCTCCAAGCAAAAATAATTTGTCAAATCTGAAACATGGCTTGGCCATAATGTTATCCAGAAGACCGGTAGCGTTTTGTAGGCAATAAATCAAGTATATATTTGGACAGAAGCTTCTGGAAAGTACGATATTTTTCTTTTTTATCTTTTATCTTTATTTATGTAAAGGAATTAAGCAGATGCTTTAGTGATTATCATACATTTATAATATTGGCTCGCAGACTAAAAGTCCAACCGCTCCCGCAGTTGTGCCACTGGGAACCGGAATCGTACGAAATGTTTTACCTGTTTCGATATATTAAGCTTTGCAAAATTAATTAATTACTCAGTCGCAGGTAAAAATATTTTTTTTAGATAATGTATCTCACAAGAGATACATTATCTAAAAAGTGTTTTTTTTTATTGGGAAAAAGCAACCGTTTCACCACTATCTCACCTGATGTTAAGTGATGATGCGGTCAACGATGGAGCACGCCTGCCTAGAAGATACCTATTCACTCGTGACTTGAAAATACCCAGGTTGTATGTTTGCGGAAACACAGATTTAGGCAATAAATTCCATTCGTTAGCTGTACGCTCTATGAAAGTGAAAGCAAAACGCTTCGTGCGACAAGTTGGAACGTCCACCGTGAATGGATGTCGCATTGCCGTCCGTCTGGTCGTCTAAGATGGTATAGCAATAGAAACAAAGCTCGATTAAAATAAATTTAATGAATACTTTTTTCTAAGCATTGCCCGGACGTCAAATCGGTCGCCGTGGCTCAGTAGTCAGTGACATGATTTCCGGAAACGGTAAATTTTGTTTCAGTAAAAAGTGAACATACTATTTATTGTTTCAGGGTCTATGGAAGTTTCGTATAAAATTTCATGTAAATCCGTTCAGCCTCTTTAGAGTTAAATGGTAGCATACCATACACACAAACACATTTATAGTTATAATACTGTAAGAACTTTTTCTACATGATTGCCTCCACACTATTTTTCAGGAAAGAAAAGAAAAATTATTATTATCTGCCAGTTAGAGATATGTAGGTATAATATAATAGTAGTGGTCTAATAAATAGAACGAAATTACATACATTAAAATTTTTGCACATCCGATAACTTATAACGAACAAATATACGATACAAAATTTATGTATAAATCTGTTCAATTTGGGTATTATAAATAAACTTAACGAAGTCGTAGAAAAATACTATAAATATACTTAGTTTAGTTTAATTCTTACATAAATGAAATCTTTTATTAACTTCAAAAATACTCATTCTAAAAAGAAAAAAGCATAACTACTACTATAAAATAATATAAATAAAATACTCTATTAAACTACTATCAGTGCTATTGCCACGTTGAAAATAGCCATGCTTAATCTTAGAGCAAGAGAAAAGACACCATTTCGGTCTTGTGTTGCTTCATTTAGGAGCCTCGACCGGTCTATGAAAAAATTAAGTTAAATTAATTCCCTGTTTAGTATAAATAACCTTTAACCAGCACTTGCAGTGCGAGCTTACCCAAAATATTTAATTAGGCATGTCTTATTGTTTCCTATGGTCCATTTTAGGTAATATATTTTAAAAACTTTTCTCGGTAGCAGAGTGGTTAATTACTTTGCAAACTTTAGGATTTCGAGAGGAAAACATTTCGTACGATTCTAATTCCCAGTGGTAGAACTGTGGCAGCGTTTGGTCTTTTAGTCTGCGAGCCAATGTATGCCAAATATAAATGTATGCGTAAAATAAATAAAAAAACGCAGGTAAGTTACACATAGTCTATATAGGATATAATATTGTTTATTTGTTTGAGCTAAATATGTTTATGCTTTTTGGTCACGCCTCGCATCGATCAAACGCTTTGATAAATTTTGGAAAATCCGATGAGCCCCTGGTCCTCACGGGCCCAATGTCTCGACCCCAAATGGTTCAAATATGTAATCACACTGCGAAAATATGCTAACTCAGGTAGGGTTAGCATATTTTCGCCGCTGCAATTACTCCGCCGAATAAGCCGCGGCGGCGCCAGCTCTAGCATGCGCTCCGGAAAGATGTGACAGCGCCAAAGTATCAACGCATACAGCGTCCCAAGGGCGCCCTAACTTCCTGGGAATAAGTGTCATATCGTCAGATATTTTACCATCGTCACGCATGAGACCATTCAGTTCACCATCCAGAATGGCTGCAACATTGGCGCTGTTAAAAGAACGACGAATGATTTCCAACATGCAGAAGGATTTGTCAAGCCCCTTCTGCCTCTGCGGGCCTCTATAATGTCATCGGCACCTCTTAAGCCCATTGCTGACATACTAAAATCACTTACCCCTTTAGAATCACTTGGTATCTTGATATCTAAACATGGGTCTTTTTTATGGACCAATAGAATCAGCACGGGCGGCAATACATCAAAAGCTCCATGTATTGCAGATGTTCACAAGGTATAGAGACTGGTGGAACCTTCGTGGGTCATTTTTGTTAATGAGTCAGTTCAGATAATTTATAAACAAATATGATAGGTATGAAAATAACATAGTGTAATACAATTTTTTTTACAACATTCACACAAGGTCTTCAGGTCCCAAACTAGGCAGAGCATGTACTATGGTAACCTGATGACTGATATATACTTATATACATATACACACCCAGACACAGGTCAAACAGACATGTTCATACACACAAATGTTTGACCTGTCCGGGAATAGAACCCGGACCAGCGGCTCAGAAGGCAGAGTGCTACCAACTGCGCTAACCGGCCAGTCGATATACGATACAATTTTTAGTCTATCCTGTCCATCCAAAGGTTGTCTGTAAGACATTGCCTTAGCGAAAAGACCCCAAGTTAGCTCTTCGACTATTTGTTTTAATTAATTACTCGCAAATCTCTGAAAATAAATGCACATTTTATAAAGAAATATATCACGACCACGCCTGCCACGCTTGTCAGGCGGGTTGGCGAGCGCAGTATGATTTTAGATCTTCAGGTGCTGCTTCCTTCTGGTACGTGATCCCTTAGCCGATTATTACGGCACCCATGTGTTGAAATGGAGGGGGTACTATTCTTAGCCGGTACCTCATGGCCAATCGTAGTCTATGCGGATGAAACCGTGGGGCACAGCTAGTATCATATAAATATAAGAATGTAAGGTGCTCGAAAAGCTGGCGACGTTACCTTGTTTAATAGCCGTGCTCATTCCTTGGTCGCGGTACAAACTGATTCTCTCTGACAGACAGCAAATACACAGTTTAATTAGGCCGGCATTTTCAAAAGGGTTTACGAGAAACAAAACGTAATAAACCTTCAGCAAAGGGTTACATTTTCACGCATTTTAGAAATAACTTTTCAAAACGTCCGCACTTTATAGCGCGTAAAACTTGATTACAGCTTATACAATAGTTAATATTATCTAACTAAGAATCCAAGGCATTCAGCAGAAAATTGTGCCAAGCACGTCATGCAGGTGTTAGTTATTAAAATTTCGGGAGTCATGAAAACTTTAGTTAAACACAGTATTAGAAACATTACAGGGTAGATGTAAGCAGTAGGGAAACTTAACTATGAACGTTATCATTTCAGTTGGAATACGTCTACTGGTGGACATACGAGCGGCTTATGTATTTAGAGATCCCCTATTGATTTACATAAATACCAGTTGGAATGATCTGGATCAACGTTTGCAATGTGGTAAGATAGAAAGAGATATACTCTTATTTTGAAAGACGATGGTCTCAACTCACTCAAAGAACCTTTTGGTCTCATCGCCCATAAGTTCGACATGATAATAATATGTGCCCTGGGTGCCTCCACATCAATGGGCTAATACTATGACTTACGCTTTGCTTCAGACTTCATCAAGTCTACGAGACTACGTCAAGTTTAATTGCATTGTTTCTTTTATAAAAAAATGTTATTTAATATATATTTCCATCATTTTTACATTTTTTATATTCAACATTGCTGGCCTCTAGATAAGTTATTGAAAAGAAATCAGTCTAACCACGACTAAGTTAAAATCCCCGAAGGCCAAAGTTTGGTTCAAACTAGTGAAATAGCCCCTTCGCCTTAAGTTTCAAATTCTATTGAATCTTGAAGAAAAAACAATCAAACTTACATACTAAGAAGAAGAAGAACATATTATTTTAATTTATTTAAAATATTATGTAATAAAATGAGGTATAAAAAGAGGTTAATATTTATATAAAATATCATTTGTCACCCAGGTCACATTTCAACGACTACAATTTTTTCCCCCTTTTCAGTGACCTTTGCTACTCACGGGATCAATTGTCATTTTGTATGTTCTCTGATGTCTTCAACCGCAACTATAGTATCGTCGAGGTATGCGTAGCACTTTTCAGTTATTGAAGTGTAACTCAAAAATAGCTTGTTCGATTTTGATGAAATTTAAATGGGACTACCACGGAAGTATACTCTGTCAAACAAAAAAATAATCTCAAACGGTTTATAAACGACAAATACCTATATCCGCGAACATACATAAAAAGACATATATGCGGTCGAATTGAGTAATCTCCTTTTTTGAAGTCGGGTAAATATTAACAATACTAACAATAAAAAAGACATATTTCATATTATGTTATATAAAGAGAAAGAATAGGTCTAAAGTTGATGTACTGAGTTTACTCTGTAAAGCCTGACGAAACCCTTTCACTGTGTTTGCAAGTTTAATTATTGCCGTCTCTAGATATGACAACTTGGTCAACCTGTGGGTACAGTCGTGCACATAAATTATATCTTTTTTTAAATATTATATTAAGCTTGCGTTTGTCCACAGTTTCACCTGATGTTAAGTTATGGCTTAGTTTATTATACTCATTACGATCAAGTTTTTGACACTGTTCCAGGTAGATTTACATTGTTACACATCGACCTACTTAGAAGACTTAGAATACCTACTTACAGCTATCCGTCAGAAAAGTATTTAGTCCTGTTTTTATATACATATTACTATTAATAAAAGATCTACTAATACTACTATTGTAAGATAATATGGGTGTATATGAAAAATCTGATAAGATTGTAAAATGCAAAATACATATGTACATATACCAGGGTCACAGCAAGCGGAACTCCGTATCCCTGGCAGCCTCTCCGGGAAACAAGGGTAAAGTTGTTAATGAGTGTATAGTTGAGCTGTATGACAAGTTGTCAGTGACTGTACCTGTCTCAGAAGTCGACAACACATGCCCCAAAGGTGTTGCAACTGCGTTAATTAAAATATCTCGGCGTGGGCGACCTGATGCCTGAATGTGAAAACAATTAGCCTGGAACACACTCAGAATGCTGCGAAATGTTAATAGCATTTTTCGTAGTACATTCGTACTTCATTGTTATTATGTTTGCCTATAAAATAATCCTATCCTACTAATATTATAAATGCGAAAGTTTGTGTGTATGTTTGTTACCTTTTTACCCTGAAACGGCTACACCGATTTGGATGAAATTTGGTATGGAGATAGCGTATACACTGGATTAACAAATAGGCTAATTTTCATCATCACCATCATCACCGTTTTTCATCACCACGCGGGTACAACCACGGGGCGCAGCTAGTATTAAATATAGTAATGTATTCTCCGTCTCTCTCTGGCCGCAGTGGCTTTATGCCATTTAGGATTTCATTATAAAAACGATATATACTTGTAATGACATATTCGTCTGTGCGAATCTAAAATGATAGAGTTATTTATTTACTTACTCCTACTTAATTACTCTAGTAGTTTAAAAACTAAAGTTAATATGATGTAACTTACTATTTAACTATTATACGGACTGATAGTCGTACTAAAATTATATACTAATTACAATACTACAGCTACTACAATAACATTTGTGTAATACCCTAGCTGTTACCGAGCTTATAGATAGCTCAAAACAAGTTTCAACCTGCTGCCAGCTGACAGCGTACTCAAAATTATTATAAATGAAATATTTAACTTGAACACATTATATTTTGAATAATTAAGAAGAAAAGTTAATAAGTTAATGTCTGTAAAAAAACCTTTCGTGAAACTCCGCGACGTATTCTCGTCCAAAATTCCACAATGAATGAAACTCAGGATTTCTCTACGCAATCGTATCAGAAATGAGGAGATCCGTAGAAGAAAGAAGAAAGTCAATAACATAGCCCAGCGGATTAGTAAGTTAACGTGGCAATGGGAAGGGCGCATAGTTCAGAACAATGATGACCGTTGGTGCCAAAAGTTTCTTGAGATGGAGACCACGGACTAGCAAGCGCAGCATAGGACGTCTTCCGACAAGATGGTCACATGAACTGACTAAGATCGCAAGAAGAGGCTGGATGCGGGCCGCTTCCAACCAGTCCTTGTGGATATCAATGGGGCAGGCTTATGTCCAGCAGTTGAAGTCCTATAGCTGAGATGATGATGTTGATGACTTCCAAATTTATTACATTTCTTAATCTAGACAAGTAGGAATGTGTCTAAATTCCAGAGCTCTAATCTTCGCTAACTGTTTCAATCAAAACTAGTCCAATAGTTTTGAAATCGCTGCGGCATCATAAGACCAAACTTAGCTAAACATAGTGGAGTATCGCAGTCAAGTATGCCACAAGCTTTAATAGCTTGCGTGAGGAAGTTTATTAGATTTAGCTGGAATTCAATCCGGTGGTCCAGAGGGACTGCGATGAGATCGAGGCTATTTAGTTACACTTTGAAGTGATTTAGATAGTTTATGGGTAATAGAGTATGCAGTTCATACTAAATCTGTATATATAAATACCTATACTCGTATTTCTTTTGGTCATGGCAATACACGTATACGGATATACCAATTTGACTAATTACTTTTTTGTTGTTTGCTTTTGAAAGAAGAAAGTTCTTATGAAAAAAAAAAGACGTGTGGCACTCGGGGACTGCCGCGGTAAAGCTATTGCATAGCATTTTTTATCAACTTATGCGATTAATGTATTAATAACTTATGCAGTAACGCCGATACAACCAATGTCACCTAGAAGTGAATTGCTGAACTAAACAGACAAGCGTGATATTTCAAAAAAGTCATTAAAAGTTCTGCTATTCATCGATAGATGGCAAAACTAAAAAGTATCACCACTGTTCCGGTCGGAGTGGAGGGTGTTAGGTTATTTTCGTTACGGAATTTCTGGATTCGATCTCCACGCTCAAGGCCCGCGATAGAAGCTATGCAATAGCTTAAAAATTAAGAAAGATGCACGGAAAATAAGAAAATTAAAAAATAATTAAAGACATTACATATTGAATTGTATTAAGTAACCTCTAATTATTTTAGACAGTATAAACCTTTTCAAATCAATTAGAGGCAATCATCTTCATGCCTACTGTGCAGTAGCTATTTTGGAGTCGCTTGGGCCTTGTCTTAATTATTGTACAGATGTCTCGTTTACTTGCTTACGTGTGTTGGATTATCCTATCTCGCTTACTTAGCTCAACCATAAACTGTTTTACCAGTAGACGCGCGAAAGTACGTAGTGACAAGTTACGATCAGTTACACTGACTATATAAACCGCGGCCCCGGGATCGATCCCTGGCTCGGGCAAACATGTCTGTAATGTGTTGCAATAGATGTTTGTTCTTGGATCTTGGATGTTTGTGTTATGTGATTGCATTTGTTCATACTTCCCCCGACACAGGGTATCCTACTGGGGGCGTGTAAGTGCAGGTAATGCGTACATAATAATAATAATAATGCGCACATAAAGTGTAAGCATAATGTGCTTAGCACCTACCATAATGTTATTTACCGGTGAGTGGATTAAAATTTTTCAACCTTATTCTAGTTTTGTAAAAAATTCCACTGTTTCTTTATTGTATAGGGCGGGTGAAAAATATAATGGAATTACTTATTTGCCTACAAACTGTTTAGACATTTATTTCTGTGATATATGCTAGTTTATACATACAACGATAACGATAATCCGACTGGAACAGCTTGTGCTTGTTTTAATTAGCTGCCCCCACAAAATTTGTCTAGATATTTAGCATGGAAATAATTATCTATATTCTATGTTTCATTAGAAAAAAAATGGTTCCTGTGAGATGCCCAGATATACGGGACACCCGTTATCTACATGAGTCAAACTGCGGGGCACATCTAGTGTTACTATAATCAAAACAAAGATTAATTTTTAGCTTGGTCATTCAACCACTCCACTGCGGTGAACAATTTATTTTCGTAAAAATCATTTACTACAATATTGCATGGAAACTATTGTGAGTCGAAGAATTAATCAGAAGTTGTAAAAGTGGGGCAAGCTCAAAGTATGAAAATAAGTTTTAATCCCAAGTATTCGAAACTTACTGTTGTCTAGTGATAATTACATTGAATTTGTAGTGAGAAGAACTAGCGCGTACAGATAATGAGTTTACTGAAAGTTTTCATTTTCCATCTCAAGTTTACTGCAGATGTTCTGTTAGGTTTTAAACATTGACCATTTAAACAAACTGGTATGATTGTTGTATAAATAAAAATTGAAACTTTTGGCTCAACGAATCGGCATTGCAAGTAAGTATAATGCATGCTACAATCTTATTTCTCATTATAGTTTTTAGGGTTGGATCATTTGAGCTATCTGTATCAACTTTCGTCCACTTATATCATATCCACCGATAAGGTGGATAAAGTATGGGCTGATGAGGGTGGTTGGAAGAGGCTGTATGCGAGCTGCTTTCAATCGGTCCTTGTGGAGGCAATGAGGGAGATATATGGCTAGCTGTGAACGGTCTACGGCTGAAATAGTGATGATATCAACTCGAGAAGCTGTACTATATTCTTTAGCTATGTCACGTAAGCATCTATGACAACAAAACATAAAGATTGTTTGTATGCCAAACGCTTTTGATTTCTGAGGCGTAACTTCTCATTTTACACGTCAATTAAAAAAAAAAAAGCTTGCATCTGACCACTGTCCTCACTGATATTAAGTATCTAAATTTTATAAAATATTTTTTTTTCAATTTTTTCTAAATAACATCCATGCGAAGCTTAATTCTTCCGAAAAAAGCTTACGGAAATTGTTAGACACAGAATTTATTATATTATATTATATTATATTATATCTTTATTCGTGAAACTATTATGAATGGCTCGCTAATTTCAATACGAATTTCCTTGGTGAAAATCATTGCCTACTTATGGATAGCTCTTTTTTTGTAATTTTTTTAAGGATCATCTACTCAACTTTGATTTTCAAAAATAGACGTGTCGCGGGAACATTTTCGCTCACGGAGCGGGTAGAGCCATGAACTATTTGTATACTTTGGGGGTGCAAATCTTACCCCATCTTCGTACAGTCCAGATGGGTGAAAATTTAACACGAGACGAAGCTGTCGAAGAAAATCAGCGGTTATTTTTCACCTCCACAAGATACGTTTTCCAAATGTTTTGAAAGCTAGCTCAACCGAATGCATAAGTGCATTGGGGTAGGTGGAAAATATTTAGTCAAGCTGTAAATAAACTTGTTTCATAGAAATTATTTTTCATTCCTCTAACTATATTTGGAACAGCCCACGTAAAACACATCAATGGAATGATAAAATCCACCGGAATGTGTACCTTCTCTTATCCAACAGTACATTAACATTGTGTTTGAATTGAAGAGGGTAGACAATTCATTAATATAGCCTCCTGTCTGTCTGTATGTATGTCACTTGCTACTTACTTAAAAATGGCGGAAATGGATATATGTTGATACATTTAATTAATATTTACATATATTACATATATGTCAACAGCACTCGGGTGCTTATTACCTTTAGTTTACATTAGTAGCATTGTTTAGGTAGTAACTTAGTAAGTATTTTGCATGTTGAGGCTCTGTAGTGTTATAAAATAGTGGATGTACTGTAAATGACTAAAGAATCATTGATTGGCTGGAATCTATTTAGTAAGGTAAATAACTGAATTATTTGCGCGAAATATAACTTTATGCTATTGTTTAGAGATGTCGCAGAGCGTTTTTGTACGTTTTTGTCTTACAAAGCAAACAATGAAATATCGGTACTAATTTTATTTTACTTTCATACAGCTACACTTTACGTTAGGATTTTTGTGGGAAGAAAACAAACAACTTGTTTATTATTATTATTCATATCAAGGTCAACCACAGATTACAATTGAAATTAGGAAGTTTTTTCTTCGGCATATAAATCATATACAGCTGTGTAATTAATAGGCACAATTTAAATACAGTAGGAAATAAAAAAACGCATGAAGATATATTTGGACTGTACTGAGGATGGAGTAAGATTTGTAACCCCGAAGTTGCCAAATAGCCCATAGTTCTCGCAGCTGTGTGAGAGCGCGCTGAACGCGTGACGTCCTTGTGGCAAATAAAAGAAGAGTTACAGATAAAGTATAGAATTATTCTCAAAAAGAACCCATATGGAGACAATGATTTTCAATAAAGAGGTTCGTATTGAAATTAGCTACCAATTCAAAAGAATTCAGGAATAAAGAGGTTGTATATTTTATTCGTGTCGTGGTGGTACGGGCCTTGAATAGTACTCCCCCATCTCTTCCCGCGGGTGCCGTAAGAGTCGGCTAAGATCACGTACTAGAAGGGTAGCAGCGCCTTCTACGGATCGGTAATCATTACTGCACTCGCCAGCCCGTCTGCTAAGGGTGGCGACATTTCCAAATCCCCCCTATATGGGGGAGGCACATGTCCAACAGTGCACGTCCTATGGCTGAGATGATGATATTTTTTTTCTGTGGCTAACAGTTTTCGGAACCACCTAGTATTTTCACTATAATTAGGTGTCGAAAACTTTTAATACACCTAATATGCTATTATTTCTGACATATAAGAAAAAATACAAACCATAATATAAAAGAATACAAACGTGTCTCTATCCAACATACTATAGTTATTAGCCGATAATAGATCTAATTACGGGCGTCAATTTCACTTAACTCGACCGAATGCAGCGAGGCGACCAATCTATCACCACGTGCTTCTGGGATGTATCTGGGTTACTAAGGGTCAATATAGACACGTGTTTTCACATTCACGTGCTATACGGTGAATCAATGGAGTGGAGGGTATGGAGATAGTTTAAACTCTGGATTAACATATAGGCTACTTATATCCCAGAAAAAGTATAGTTTCTGTGGGATAGTTGAGGTAGCGGGGAAACCGTAGTTCACGCGGGTGAAACCGCGGGACGCTACTAGTAATTACATATAGATACAGTCAAGTTTGGTAACTTTGAATTTCTGTAGAATAAATTTTGTTTGAAGATTTTTCTATTCTTCTTGAACATATTTATTGTACCTAATTACTTCAAAGTTAATTTTTTAGGTACATATATGTTTGTAATGTGAAATGTTATTAAATAGCTGTCATCATTCAAAAATTTTGTGCCCTTTCTCTTCACGGTTACTAAGGAGAAAAAGGTGTTTGCAACATTGTTCAATGTTGCCTACCCAAATACAAAGTAGTAAAGTACAAAGGATTTATTTGTCCCAGAAATTCAATTCAATGTTACCCCAAAGTAGTTTCAATGGACACTAAAACCGCTTAACTTTAAACACTCAACACACAAAAAAATATAGTCCAATCAATAAATGTATTTTTCAGTATCCATAAAAATCTGAAAAAAACGTTCTAAGTAACCCAACATGACTGTAAATACCTAAGTAATTTTAAACATACATAAGTAGTAAGGGCCATGTCACGAGTATTCTAAACTGACGCTCTTGTATGTAAGGTCTGATAGCGTGGATCAAGCGAAGGAAGTGTGTCGGGATCGTAGCAATTACAAAGATGTAGTCTCTGCCTACCCCTACGGGAAAGAGGCGTGGATGTATATATATATGTAAGTAGTTAAAGTCAGCTTATTAGTATTTATTTCTTAACCTGAGAGTGGTAGCTAGCTAGGCGAGTACTGAACAGTACCTCACAACCATGCTGAGGAAATGATAACGGTGTTCTCGCCTTCACCGGTACTTCCAGTCGTTGATAAGGATCAAACCAGCGTCCGTCAGGTTGACAGGCGACGCTGCCGACACACACAGAGAGAGCAGCTCGAATGCTGGGATATTGTAGAAGACGCAGAGATTAGTATTTCGTTGACAAATATTTAATTTAATAGCAATTCTAATACCTTTATTTTCTTTACCTGTTTGGTCAATCTCCTTTCATATATCCTCTTTATACGACTGAATCATTTGAACATAAAGCAAATATATCACTCGACATACCTGAAAACAAGGCAAGGAGCAAGAATACAAGATACCGGCAGAAATCGCGATGCCAAAAAAGAAGAAAAAAAACAGAGGCTTTAAAAACTTTTCGTAGTAAAAAGATACCGACCTCTTTTATAAATATCATTTAAAAATGAAAAAACAGTTCGAGGATTTTCTTCGATTTGATTTGAATAAAATCTTTTTGAAATCCGTTTAGAAAGTTCCTCAGCAAATCTAACTACAAGTAACAGTTACAATTAAGTTTAACTTACACCCCAGAGTCGTATACAATAGAAATGAGAGCTATGTAATGCAATCCTTCAAGAGACGCCATTTTATGTACACTCGAAGGGTACCTACATATTGCGTCTAGACTAATACACCCACACTGTTTTAGGCAATCCAGACATTTACTAAATGGAGGGATTCCCCTACTACTCGTTATTTAAAATAGGTATACAAATCATGAATCCTCTGAATTTGAGTCTAATCCAATTATACTATTTATTCATTATGATAGAAGTAATTTTATGAGCAAAATTAGAACAACCGACTTCATACACCTGTATTTTTTTAATATATTCCTTGTTTTTTTTTTTGTTAACACATACAAATGCATTTTATAAAGACATTAGGATCTAAAAGCTAATAAGTAATTTAAGTCTAACTTAATTAGCTAAATTTATCGTACATATACTGTATATATTTTCTTCGTAATCATAAAAAATACCGAATCGATTTTGATAAAAATTAAATGGGACCACTTCGGGAGCGTACTATTTTAAACGAATAAAGAATTTTCTTAATCGGTCCACAATGAGCGGTAAAATCGGTGAAATTGGATAAAAAATAGAGTGGAACACAGAACCTCCTCTTTTTGTAGTCGGTTAAAAATACAAGAGACTAAATACATCATCATTTCAGCCATATGACGTCTACTGCTGAGCTGGAGATAGACCTTCATATACGCCCGTCTATTAAGAGCATACATACCTAGTTGTTTTAATACTAGCTGCGCCCCGCGGTTTTTCACACGTGGTGATAAAAAACGGTAATGATGGTGATGATGAAAACAATCATCTGTGTTAATCCAGGGTATAAGAAAACTCGATAGTAAATTTCATCCGAATCCATCCAGCCGTTTAGGCGTGAAATAGTAAGAAACATACATATACATGCATACTCACAAACTTTCGCATTTATAATATTAGTAGGATTATTGGAAGCTCATATCCCTTCTATGATGTAGTTACGTTATAATAATCTGGTAACATGTCCTGAAGTAATTACCATCTCATTACTTCGTGTGATGAGGCCTGCGGAGACATCGTTCAATCAACCCGCTGCCCCTCTGAGACCTGACACATTTTACGCTTAAGGCTTTACCATTTGGTAAATTAACAATTATGAATTTTCAGCTTATTTTCTCAAAAGTCCTACATTCCATCCCACTAATATTATAGAGGAGAAAGTTTGTGTATGTGTAAGTGTGTAAGTGTGCATATTTCATACTCCTTTACGTTTAAACGGCCGGGCCGATTTCGATGAAATTTGGTGTGAAGATAAATTTAAGCCCTAGATTAACACATAAGCTACTTTTAGCTACGCTAAGGCACGCAAAGCCGTATCATATCATTTGCCGCTAGAACTGCCTTAAAAACTGATAAAAACTTTTCCGGCCTTTCTAAAAATACATACATCTCATCATCTCAGCCATAGGACGTCCACTGCTGGACAAAGGTCTCCCCCATTGATTTCCACAAGGACCGGTTGGAAGCGGCCCGCATCCAGCCCTTGCCTGCGATCTTAGTCAGGTCGTCTGTCCACCTAGTCGGTGGCCGTCCTATGCTGCGCTTGCCAGTCCGTGGTCTCCATTCGAGAACCTTTCGGGAAGCTACACTACCCCTGGGTGACTGGTATACGCTATATTATATATT
Source organism: Apeira syringaria (assembly GCA_934044485.1). Taxonomy (NCBI): domain Eukaryota; kingdom Metazoa; phylum Arthropoda; class Insecta; order Lepidoptera; family Geometridae; genus Apeira; species Apeira syringaria. The sequence continues at coordinate 12,235,981 of OW203661.1, read as the reverse complement.
CAATAAATTAATAATAATTACTATTTTTAATTTTTATTACTATTTTTTTTTAAAATGTGCATTTTTTTACCCGTGCGAAGCCGGGGCGGACTGCTAGTCTCAAATATTTTTTCCGCATTTTATGGCACGAATCAATGTATTTATTACAAAATAGCTCAACATATTGTAACACATCGGAATCTCACATCTCAGTATTGATACTCAGTGATAAAAACTAGTGGACATAAACAAAGCATAAAACATCTTAAAATAGCGATCATAACGATAAAATTAATGGTTTGGAATCCATAAAATATCCAGAACAATAGTTTCATTTTTTCACATAATCTGAGAAACGTGACTTCAGTTCGATATCATGCCTTTGCAAGTAGTAAAAATAACAATCAATAAAAACAAAAGCTGTTAAATAGACTTTTTAGACTATTTAACCGCTTACTAATCTTACTAAGATTAGTAACCTAAGCTAGCTTTACTTATTTTTGTTTTACTAATTGTTTTATTAATGTTTTTTAAGCCACATATACAGTTAAAAGTCAGGTTATGACCTGTATCTCAGCTACGTGGTGTTAGTATAGTGTATTTTGGTTTTTAATTTGACGATTGATGTCGGCACAATATTACTTTTTTTTTGCAAAAAAGTATTTAGTGTTACTATGTCAAAACCACGTCAGCTTTAATTAAGATTTACCTATTTGGTTACAGCCCGTGACCATAGAGTAGTATAGAATGATACTACTCTATGGTGCACTGTTGTACTCTATACATAACGTAACGTACAAAGCGGGCGTAAAAACCCTTTTACGCCTGCTTTAAAACTCTCTAAAAGAAAAGACCTACTATACTCGCACTTATAAACAAACCAATCATTGTTTTTCGAATAGAAGGGATGAAAAGCTCTTGATGGTCACTAGTACCAAAAATACATATAAAATATGAAACTATAAATTAAACTTTAACTTTACTGTAATCTTATTTTCTTTTGTTTCAGATATGGAAATAGGAGCTCTATAATGCGTTCGTAACGAAAGTGCTGTGAAAAAGTGACGAACAATGTGAAAATATGAACTGACACACACACATGATTTCTCCAACCAATCTCACACACACAACGACAAATGTGAACTCGACACACTTCAACACACACACCAATCTCACGCTCGGTTACAAGCATGTCACCGACAACGTTACCTACGAACCGCAAGGCTTCGAATTCGACAACTCGTCGTATCCTAAATCGAATTTCTCGAATTCGACATTCGAGTTGTCGAACGCTAACTTCACCGAATACGCTGAGATCCCGTATTACATAAAAGCTACTTCAATGACATTTTGTATAGTGATTATGTGCTTGGGGGTGATAGGAAACGTGATGGTGCCAATAGTGATATTAAAGACAAAAGACATGCGGAACTCAACAAACATTTTCCTGGTGAACTTGAGCATCGCTGATTTGATGGTGCTTCTGGTGTGTACGCCCACAGTCCTAGTTGAAGTCGGATCGAAGCCGGAAACCTGGGTGCTGGGAAAAGAACTTTGTAAGTATAACATTTAGATCCATACATAACCATTTACGCCTGTTTCCTAGATGAGATCACATATACTACTTTCTGCTAAAAAAATATTATTGTATTCTATATTTGTATTTAAGTTTTTTTTATTCTAGCCTAAGCAAAGTAGTTGATAGTGTTCCTAAAATGTCATTAATACATAAATTATAAATATAAAATAGAATCAATCTTGCGGGTCTTCAAAGATGGATGATTCTAAACGATTCGGAGTAAGACAATCTTCTAAGATTTGAACCGAATTCACCGGCTACTTTTATGTATATGTAAATATTGATTGAGGATATAAAATAATAATATTGATTATATCACATATCAGCCTGTTTAAATTTAATTTTGGCTTACAGCTGTATGGACTTTGACGTCCACAAAGGCTAGTTGAAAGCTGCTTACAACAGACCTCGTTCCGCGACACTTATCAGATCACCAGTTCTATGCGCTTGTCAGTCCATGATCTACACTAAAGAATTTTTGACCCTATCGGTCCTCAGTTCTGCATGATATGTACCTTTGACCTGCCCTGAACTTACAATGGACTATGTCGGTGACACGCGTAAACGTACGCAGATGCTGAAGACAAAACCACATAAATAGGTTGCACCTACTGTACAGATTTATGATACATTAGCTAAGTAAGTCCCTAGCGACCAAAAATATCTACTGCGCAGCTACGTATATGTGTAGGCAACTTCAGAGACGTATGCCGTGCCTACTATACTAAACAGGTAAATACTTTGCTTTCTAATACCTCGGTATTTCATTGTTAAATGGATGTTACTTTAGTCACGGAAATTCGAAAAAATCGTAAAAAAGCGTGAATACACATTTTTTCGACACTAAACGGTAACACGTTATTATCATGAACACATTACAAAGTTTTTCGTTCACATAATGACATTTTAATGCTCTATAATGCCTTGGTCCTGCCAATTTTAGCCCATATGTTATCGTTTTATCGTTCAAGTTTCGGTGATGTTTGATGTCTAATGCTTTTAGGGTAAGTATTGTACATCAATGTATATTAGTTGACCTCACTTTCTGTTTATGACGTCGGGGAGCCGAGATCTTGCTCGAAAACTGTGTATAATACATACATACATAACATACATCTCTTATAAAATATTGATTTATATATATATACAGTTTCACAGCTTTAATAATTCTTAAGTAACTAAATAATTATTAGAACGCACATGAGGAGCATAAAAACATATGAGAAACTGATGTACCTGGATTGAACACATTGATATTAAAAGTATGGTGGTCAGGCCTGTCCACCATATGACTGACCAAAAGTAAAAAAAACTTGAAATATTCTTCAAATGAAGGTATTTTCACACTTAAGTTGCATGTTATTCTAGTAATTACTATATTTTTTTTTCTTATTTTATATATGCCAGAAAATGGTAAAACTCTTAAGCAAACAAAATTACTTAATTTAAAAGAAAAAAAAACCGGCAAAAGTAGATTTCCTCAAAATCATTGGTGAATAGTCCTTGTAACTGTATATTTGCGGTTGGAAATTATTTCAACTGAGGGTCCTGGTCAAAACATTCTTTTTAAACGCTAGATGTAGTAGTAGTCAAATATTATTTTAATTGTTTAAAACATAAATAAGATTATTTAAATATTTAATTTTGCAAAACTGTTTCTTTAATTTAAAATATAACTGATTGGTATTAATGTCCTGATTTTTATTAGAGATTTCCCTTAGGTGTGCGCAATTCACCAACTTTTCCCGCCACACACATGCTAGGTCTAGCAAAACTCTGATAGATGAGAAAGCCTCCATAACGCATAGCCTTTCATTATGCCGAAGGAATAATGTCAAATACATAGAGTAGTTCCCAAAATAACTTCTATTTACGTAATTCTGATAAGAAATCGTAATTCCCTTGCAATTATTATAATCTGAGGTATAAATCTTTTAAATTTGAATTTAATGCCTCTACGGTACGCCTAGGATCTAAAAAGATATCAGATAATACGTTCAGTACCACTTTTACAAACCATGAGATTAGCCATGAGAACGCCATGAACCATGAGGCAATGCAAGTAACAAATATGGGAGTGATCGTTATTTGGCTTGCCTAGTCGTTGTACCTACCTAGATTGACCAATCTAGGTCATCCAATTATGATTAGAACGTTATTTTACCCACTTAGCAATTACAAAACGTTTTTCCATGATTCATATCGCATATAGGCGAGCTAAAAAGCTCATCAACAACAGCTCTTCTTCTTCTCCTTCAATTATGGCTTCCATAGAAGTAACTTTATACGGGTGGATTCTGTGGCTAATTAACAACAACCTCTCAAGTCAAGACGAGAGTTCAAAGTGTTAATCATTCCTCCAAGCTTCAAAGTACACTTCAAAGCCTGCAGCACCAACGTAAAGTTGCTAGTGAGTATATCGCAATTTTATAGGATTAATTTCGGAGAATGATCTGCCAAGCGTGGCGAGTATTGGCAAATCCCCCCCCCCCCCATATGGGGGAGGCATATGTTTAGCAGTGGACGTCCTATGGCTGAAATGATAATTATTTCGTCGGAGAATATAGTAATCAGATTTTTTTCTATACCATAGACTTACTACTTATATAACTTATTTTTAATAAGAAGTGCAATAACTTCTTATTAAAAGTATAAGTGTATTTTATTGATCAGCTATTACAAGAAATTGGTGATTTATTTTTTTATTGCTAAAAGCCGATGACTAAATTGCCATACTTTTAAGAATTTGCTACTCAATATGGAGTAGCAAATTCTGGTAGTGGTAGCTGTGACACAGGGAATCCTAGTACAGCTACCAATGGCCATCCTAGGTATATATTATCTATTAAATTATTTATCGTTTATCACAAATGTTTGCTAGTTTATTACTTAGGATTCGTTATTTTCTTTTTGATTCTGGTGTAAATAAATAAATAAATAAATAATAAAGAAATATATTTAACACGAATTTTAGCTTGAAAGGCTGTGTATATTACTGTATTACTCGTATTTGCTTGTAACATACATACGAACTCGGCTATGCTGTAACGGTTTTTTGTGACTACAGAACCCTAAATATCATACAACCGCAACAGTTGTAAAAGCGGAACAGACACCGACAAATTTTATTGTTGATTTATAAACAGACAGCGGCAATTAGAACACTGCACTTAATACGTAATGGCTTCCCGAAATAATCCTGATCCACTTTTTCGAAATAATATTTTTGTGTGATATGTACTTACTTACTTCCCTAAAACTTATGGGACCAGCTAAGGTCAGCATCTTCACAAGCGTGAATTATGATTTTCCTGTACCTCAAAAACTCAAAGCAAACTTTTATTTCTAAATATCTGACCCGCCCGCGGCTTACCTCGCGTGGTCTACAAGAACTCAAGAAGAATGAATAGTGCGCGCACCTGGCGTACTCTATCTATAATCGATAAAAACTCGGAATTTCGCTATTAATTGGTATTATTTTGAATTATTTAAGTGTTTTCATTTTCTTTCATATTTAAATGAGTGTTATTTATATAACGCCGTCGACAAATCAAAGCATTAGCCCGTTTTTCTCGGAAAAAATTGTCTGTGTCATGTAGGAATAATGTCGGTTTCTACTGTTGAAAGTACTTATCTTCGAAATCAATTTGGTCGGCTTGCGATTGTGGTTATGAATTATTAATTAGCAAATACAGCTTCAACGGCTTGTGTTGAAAAAAACAGTACTCATGAAAGAACAATGAAATTGCAGGTAATTAAAAAAAGAGCTTTCATTTTTTTAATTATTTTAAATAGTTACTTTTTGAAAAAATATAAGCAAGTTTAAAGACAAGTTGGAACATCAACTAAGAATGGATGTCGCATTGCCATCCATGTGGTCATTTTTTCCATAAGATGAGGAAAGAGGAATCAGATCATGTGGCTCCAGAGCGCTCTTCCAGAAATTTATCCAGTATAAAATCGATAAATTAGATACTTGCCAAGTGAAAATAATATGTACATAATATGTGTTTAAATTAATAATCTGTATTATAGATTATTAATGTATAAGTTTTTATTTTAGAATCTACAAACTGTACTTAGATAACAAAAGTTACTGTTATTAACGAGATACAAGTTATTAACTTAGTTCGGAAACAGGACCTTCTTTTGATGGCTCGGTGGCTGGAAAAAAGCTGCAGACAAATACGAATACATAATGCATATGTATGTAACCGAAGCTATTAAAATACGTAATATTTAAATTTACGCATGTGTGCACATGCCAACTAACTATAAGCACAACATTGTTACTTTTTATTAACAATAAAGAATATTGATTAATTGATTGATTATGCCTAGGCAGTTAATGTAGTAACATCGTAGACCACAGATTATTTATATAAATAATTATTTCTTAAACAAAACAATGAAGAAAATTGTTAATGGTTTTGTACCTTTGATTACTAATTGTTAAAATATATTCTTAAAGCAGGTTAGAAATTAAACTCAATCATAATGACAACTTTATCAAATGGAGCCAATTAGGTGCTGGATAAAGATAGTTTGCTGCACAAAAGACAGTGGACGGCAAGAAAATTAATATTCTTTGTGAGCAATAGAAAAACCCTGAGCCTAGAGAAGTTTTCAAAACACGAAACGCAAAAAACCTTTGCCCATGAGTGAAACAAAACAAACATCACAACACTAGCACTAACGAGAATCTTGTAAGGCGCACGGGAAGGATTCTTGCACAAGATTCTTTTACGTTTTTCACAGGCTTCTTTCAAGTACACTCTTCTCAGATTTATTCCATTCTCGAATTTTGAAATCTTTTCATACTCTCGCTTGTTAATTTAATATAATTTTCATCACAGAAATTGATGAGTAAAACTAGCGATTGACAGCTAGTGTGGTGAAAAAGTATTTTCCAAATCGATACATAAATTACGCAGTGATGAGACAACAAATATAAATATATACTACTGTATTTTTATGGTATCTGCACTAATCAACTGTAAGCGTAGCCCATAGAAAAAGTCGGCGTAGCCCATTTCTGGTACACTGTCTGTGGTCGTTCTCTCACTTTCCTCCTCTCTAAGCGTTACTTCCTTTTTACCCGAGCTTTGGAAGGTGGTCTTAGAATAAATAAATACATTATTATTTTGGTGCTTTCTTATAAACACAGTTGGAAACAACCTCCTTTGCTGGAAGTGAGACAAAATTAAAAATAGGTCTTTTATATATATAGGAATTTCACGCATATAATTATTACAACGTAACATAACCTCACGCGTTTTCGACTATACTTTGTTATGTAAACCTATAATACATTGGAATTTTATTGCCTGAAAGTGGACCAGCTTGTTAATGCGCATCGTTACTCGTTTCCTTTTAACATTAACTTCCACTCACTTCATTCTGTAAAGGCAAACAAAAGTACTGTTACTAATGTAAAGTAAATAATAACATTCCTGGCGTCGACGAATATTCTTAGGCAATAATGAACCATAAACTCTTTGATTAAAGGAAACAGTTTTACAAAACGACATATCTACGATGTCAAAAGACATATCACATTACCCTATTGTAATTTGCGGGCCATAGATAAAATACAAGCTGGGCAGACGACCTGACTAAGATCGCAGGAAAGGGGTGGATTCGGATTGCCTTCAACCGGTCCTTGTGGAAATAAATGGGGGAGGCTTATTTCCAGCAGTGGATGTCCTATGACTGCGATAATGATGATGTCATAAGATACTAATATACATGCGAACGTTCACAAAATACGCAATCTGATCGCAGAAAACTGTTCCTTATTCGTAACACATTTAAGTTTAAATTTCAACAGCGGTCTACTCTCCCTCCGTCTTACGAATTCGATGACGTCACGTCATGACGTTCTGACGTTCTGAGGCGAGGTGTCCTGTCGCGAGTTTAAAGTAAAAACGCGCCACTAAAGAAGTTTAAATTTCAATAACAATAAAATTAAACACATTTCTAAAGAAGTTTTCACTTCAATAACAATAGAATTAAGCACATTTCTAAACGAAATCATCACTTATTATTACGAAAGCATACAATTTAATAGGAAAAACACCTTAAAAATACCTTATTATCAAAAAATGAAAGTAAACCCACACAAAAAACTGTACAATGTGGATGAATATAGAACCTTCGGCTTTTTAAAACATGTTATTAAAAGATTGACGTCAGATATCGATAGAAAACTGAGAAACACTTCAAAGAGACGAATCCAGTTACAAAAGAAACGGGAACAATATTTAAAAATATTTGTTTTCCTTAAAAATACACGAGGATCAAAAAGGTTTATTAGGAGCAAACAAGAAATGAAACCGACCTCTCGTCTTACAAGAAATCAACGACTTTTCATGTAGCTTTCAGATTACCAGAAGAAATACAAGGGAAATAATAATAAGATTTTCTCCTTCTCTCTTCTTTCTTTAATTGTATCGATCTGCACGCGTTCGAATCGCTGAATTGAAATTGATCAATAAATGTTTTATAGGATAACATTTGTTGTTATCGTACGGATTCTTGGCAGAAATACTATACAAACACATCAGTAAATCAATTACTACAATCTTCCAAGCACATCCAAATCTAAGTTTTCGTTTTGTGTGTATAATGATTTATGTGTGCTAAATTTCAAAATAGGAAGATTTTGTTCAAATTTAAATAATTATTATTGACGCAGATATTTTGTACAAAGATACAAAACGATTATGATTTAAGAAAGTTTAAGGAAAGAAATATACATTTATTATCATCGCTACAAATTCAGGTTTATGGCGAATGAACCTCTTGAAGGTTCTATAGTTTCTAAGGCAAGCTGATAAAGCGAAAGGTCCATACTGTCTATACATTTTGCGCCGTAAAAAAACTATTCAATATATCAGACAGAGAGGTCAAAAACAGTTTTTATCTGTAACAGAGTCGTAAATCTTTGGACAAAAGCCACTATTCGTTAGTGGATAATGTGAGAACTATGATACAGCTATGCGGGCAGAATTTATAGCTCTGACCCTGGATATGCTTGTACCCATTTGTTGGTGATCAAGTCGGTACTTATAAAAAGGCTTTGGAATTATTTCATAGATTTGGACATGGGCGTTTAGTGCTTTTGTTCGGTCACATGATGCAATATGGGTAAAGATAGCTGTGGTGAAAATCACACTAATTTTATAAATGTGATAGTTTGTGTGTTTGAGTGTTTGTTAGCTCTTCATGCCTTAACGGCTTGTTGGATGAATCAGAATGTAGGGACCTTATAACCTGGAATACACTTTCCGGGATGAAAGTAAGCCATGGTTTACATTCATCCCGAAAAATGTACTTGTGAAAAATTGAATTAATTGTTTCTCCGGGATACAGGAAAAACCTAATAATATTGTAAATGTGAAAGTTTGTGTGTATGAGTGTTTGTTAGCACTTCACGCCTTATCGGCTTGTTGGATTTGAATTAGTTTCAGAATGTAGGCACCTTATGATTTAGAATACACTTTTCGGGATGAAAGTAAACCATGCGCATGGCTTATATTCATCCCGAAAATGTATTTGTGAAAAATTGAATTAATTGTTTCTCTGGGATACAAGAAAAGCCTAATAATCTTATAAACGTGAAATTAACTCTTCCTGTCTGTTAAGTTATCACGCCTAAACCGCTCAACCAACGTAACCAACTGTGCTAAATATATAACATCTTTAAATTCTATGAGGATTTTTTCAATTCAAAGTAGCATTATATTTCGTTCACCCTGTAGGTATAGATTTGGCCAACATAGTCAAATGTTTGCTCTAAATTGTTATTACGGTCGACATATTTTTGAGCATGCAATTCGATATTTGTTCAAACAATAAAACTGCAGCTTGCCAGGAAACATTTCTCGACGTGCATTTAACTTGCCAACATATTGTGACGTCATTCGTTAAGAGGCAGTATTCCCACTGAAACTGTATGATTAGAAAAGTAGGTTACTACGAATATATAGTAGTAGTTTATACTATGGTATGGTTTATAACTTATGGTTAACATAACCACTTCATTGGTTTGGTTGAAGGTGAAATCACGGTAGACCCACAATGTTAACTGACTCTCAGAGACAGCTGTCAGAATGAGTTCTGAGCGTAAGGGCCACAAGTTCGATGACAGGCGTGAAAACGTAAGGATTTGGCTGGCCTAGCGGGCCTTAAAAAGTACCTACTTATCGCCATAAATATTTTATATTGTACCTGATCGCTTACTAAGACAGCTTATCTACTTGTTTGCCACCATATTGCATAAAAAACTTTGACCAAAAAATGTAACCGACTACAACACTTAAAAGTGTGAAATAACTTGATGAAGTCACTACCATGAGCACAATATTTTGATAAAAGTTACTTGTGAACTATCGTGGGTTTCATTCAAAAGTTTTTGATGTAATTATAAGTTATATTGCATCAGAAATTTGTAAGTAATACTTAGAATATATTAATTAATTAATTATAAATGAAATAGATGATATTAATGACATTAATATTCATTTATATTAATATAAATGATCGAAGAATAAACTATGCAGGCATCTTTTTCGTGACCACTGTCAACGTCGGACTAACGCTGGATCGTTCTGCACATTTACATGCATCATCATAATCATCTCAACCATAGGATGTCCACAGCTGGACATATGCTTCCCCCATTGATTTCCACAGGGACCGGTTGTAAGCGGCCCTTGCCTGCGATCTTAGTCAGGTCGCCTGTCCATCTAGTCGGTGACTGTCCTACGCTTCGCTTGCCAGTCCGTGGTCTCTATTCGAGAACCTTTCGACCCCAAACGGCCATCAGTTCTGCGAGCTATGTTCCCTGCCTTGCCTATGAAACCGCGTTTCAGTTCCGTAAGTCTTACATACATTCTTGGATTATTTATAAACAACTTTAATCGCGCACTATTTACCTAAACTGTCAGGAACACCATGCCTTAACAGAGACGTGGATCGTACGCTCGTGCCACTCATTGGTGTGCTTATAAGCGTCAGTTGTGCTTTAAAGCGTGTGTTGCGCTTAAAAGCATTTGCACCGAGTTCGATTTCAATTTTCCAGCTTTTGAAATGAAGCGGAAGATCTGATTTTATTTCTCACTGGCTGTTATACTTCGAATGGAATCATTTATGCGTGATCGAAGAGTAACGTGCGATGCGATGAAAATGACAGCTTTGATAGTTGTTTTCGGATTTTTTTTGTATACAAAATAAACGATTCTTGATAGTTCTCTCGACTACTACTATCTCAATTGCTCAGTAACAATGCGTTTATGAGTTTCTTATATGTACCGCGTGGTCCTATTTGCGGATTTATTGCTTTCAGCGCTCACGCTCAACGCTGGTAGATTAAAGATGGACCGAAAATATTACTAGACTAATAGACTCTAGTAGAGCTACCAGCGTCTATTAGTCGAGTATTCTTTTCGGTCAAGTTTATGATGTAATTTTAATGTGACACTAACACTAGTTTAAGTACAATTTGTTACTAACTGATGGATTTATCTTATCCGCAATAAATAAATTTATATTGAATAAATCAAAAATTGACGATAAAATTGCTCACAAGGCTGTTAGCACGATGTTGAACGGGACTGGCTGTTATTACTTAGTGCTTACATCACGATTGATAAATTCATGAAAAGAACGTTTGCATTTTTAATTGGTTTGTATTCAAACTGTTAAAGATTTAGTTTGTTAATCGTTAGTTTAATACAAAAAGGGCGAAAATCATACATAATCTAATCTGTGGCTGGTCACAGAGATTTCTTGTAGGAGAGACAAGTCGCTGTAGTTCAATATGGCACTAAACAACGATGTTCAACTATCGGAGCGTGCGAAAATCGGTTTTAGCGTAGTTTGGATTGGATCCCTAGAATATCAACTGGATCTAAAGCAGCTGCCGGTACACAGAGAGTTAGAACCATGGTAACAATATTTTTAGTTCATCAGTACTGGAAAGTGCTTTACTACATTTCTGTAGATTTCACCGAATTAATTTTACCGAAAACTTGAGTTAAATGTTAAATTCGATCCGTTGTTAGCTTGATCAGCGATTGATCTTTTCATCCCTATCGTCGCTTAAAGACTTCATACTAAATGTTATTTCTTTCACCAGGTCTCGCAGTACCATTCGTAGAGCTGACAGTCACGCACGCATCAGTCCTCACAATTCTGGCCATCAGCTTCGAGCGGTACTACGCGATTTGTGAGCCTCTACGAGCTGGATACGTCTGCACGAAGACGAGGGCAACACTCATATGCACGCTGGTGTGGTTCTTCGCTGCTTTGTTTACCAGGTAAGAAACTGTGAAGAGGGGCAGTGCATGCGTTTGCATTTATTAACATATCAAAGAACTCCTCCGTCAGTCGTGATGCTCCCGATCTTTCTCACGACATGGCCGCTTGCACTTGTCGCAGTCTGTGGCGTGGATATTTTTTACTTTATGCCCAGCTGTAATACTTGGTCGGGTTATCTTGTTCGATTATGAAATAACTCATATGCTAAAATTTTAGATCAATCTGGATTACTTGCTTGCTTGCAACCAGATGTGAGACCAGACGTTGAAGATATAGCATACAAACTCAGAAGACCCAGACCCTTTCACTTGTGTCTTGAAAGATTCAGGATTATATTCATAGATAGAAAATTATTTGTTTCTCCAAGTGTAACAAAAGTAACTTAAAGAGTTTATTACCCACAATGCCATCTTAAAGTTTTAAGGATCAGTTTTGCGTGGCATTTCATTTTACTCTTCACTGTTACTGAATTACGGTTATGAGTCTCATTCGCCTAGTAATTCACTAAATTATATTGCCTCTCCACCAAACAGTAGCGCGCACTACTGTTTCTTGGTGGAATATTTCACAAACATCAAAAGATTGATTAGCTTCGTCAAATTCTTTGTTATAAGTTATTAGAATGCCTACGTTTCGAAGGCATTACGTAACCAAATTCGTTAAATTCAGCAAGTGCTTTATGACTTCAGCACTTGTTAAATAGGTAATCCAAATAATGTATAGCTATGTAAGCTAACCTTACACCGCTTATCGTGATTAACGACCTTGTTATGGGATAAACAAGCCTATAATTAAACATTAATTGTTAAAAAGTGACATCATCGGTTTTTTTAAATCCAAATTGAGACACTATCACCTAATTTGAACAGCGATCCAGATCGCAAATTTATTTGGGGTCAACAAACACATTGATGGTTAGCTTCACAAATTGAAGTCATGATTAACTTATCAATGAATGTTCTAATAACAACTTTTTTGTATTTATTGATAGAATCCTTCGTTGTGCAGCCGAGTAAAGGTTAGAATTATTCGTTTCCGATACATTCTTGTATAAAAAAATTGTGAAAAAATGCTCGAACATTAAAAGAAAGTACAGCGAAAAATAATTCAATATTATGTTTTCGACAACTCAAAGAAACAGACATATTATGTAGAAAGCTTTTTTCCTTATTACAATGGTTGTCAATCCGTCTACAGACGACTAAATGTTTTAAATAGTTGGCCTTTAAAGATGTAAAAAGTAAACGAAGTATGTTTTTGGGAGTTACTGTAACTAACATGGCAAAGCAAAAAGCGAAAGAACGATAAATAATCATCCTATAAAAACGTAAAAAAACAACTGCAACCAAATTGAGAATTTCTTTAATAGAGTCGGTAAAAAAAAACAGTGCGCCATCAATGTGTACAGTTCTACAAACGATCGCAATCGGTGTTCATATTAGGAGATAATGATCTTGATGATAAAAGCTTATATTTAATTTCAAATGCATACAAGTGTCCAATTTGTGCTTAAATATATAGCAGTGATGTAATTGTGTGATGCTTAAAATATAAATACAGCGGTGTTCATAGTGATTAATGTCAATCACTAAGTGGCGGCTTTTCTGATAATACTGAAATAGCGAAGTGCAATTATGCATCACTAATCGTCAGCATGACAATGGCCCTAATTCTGTTAATCACACGAACTAGCTAAAATTCACTAAAATTCTTCAAATTGAAGTAGCTCGTATTCTATTTACGCTAAAATTCAAATTCGCATAACTCCATACAGCGCTCTCACTAATATTAGACGAGTTTTATTCCATTGCTGGCCAATTGCTGTAGTTTTAGTAGGCACCAAATAAGTGGCGACTTAATTTCGCTAAAACTATCCGCAAATTTAATAAAGACATTTAATTTTAGTGATGTTATTGATAAGTCTCATACTAATTTAGACTTTATCGTAACCTTACAAGAACTGTATTAGTTTTAAAACATTTTAGTTTAGTTCAGTTGAATAAGCGAATCACTACCAATGGCTCATAAAGTGATTAAAATAAATATCATGAATGATACGTGACATTAAGGTGATATACTAGATTTTGCTTATCACTAAATGATGGTGAGCTTAAAATTTAAGCTCGAATTTACTTAGAGCGCTTTATTTACGGCGTTTTGTAATTTTTAACGAAAATGGAAGCAAAAACGTATTACGGAAGATTTTTTTTTAAATTTATGCAGTAACCTTTGTCGATTTAGGAAGATAATAACGATAATTATAATATTATGACTTACATCCAAAGTGTTTTGCAATTTGACTGAGAATATTTTGATTCAAAGTTGTTAATTTTGGGTTTAAAGATATATAGTAGTAATATATAATACAGTATAAAATAGATCCTTTTAGACAGCACTATTTATGTTAACTATCCTAGTGTATAGATTATATCATATTATGATAATAACGGAAGTAGCTACCATAGCTGGGTTATTTATTTATATGGCATAAGCATATGTATACATAGGTTCGATGTTGACAGTGGTTACGGTCAGAATGAGCGGGTGGAGAGTGGTACGGACTAGCCAACTGAGGTCACGTGATGCTGGGTGGCAGTAGAAAGTTTACAAAATAAACAAGTATCAAATCAACAATCGGATATTGCAGTAAAAATGACCGTCCTGACCGTTTCTTGACTATGCTATTATCTATCCAACTAACTAAGTTTTGTATGAATATTTATCTTATTTTGGAATATATGCTTTTCCTAACTTATTTAAAGCATGTTTTTGAAAGTATAAAACTATCGAGAGGATTATATGTATTCGTATTTTGACTCTTGAACCCCTTTAAAAAGTGAGTTTTAGAATATTATTATGATCTGTGCATTTTGAGTTTGGAAGATTTTAATTATGTAGGTATAACTACATGCATACTGTAGTTTGTATAATTGCGAAATTTTTGTTCGATGATTGTTTGTACTCAACCGCGCAAGAACAGCTCAAATGAAATTTGGCAAAGTATCAACGCATGTAGCGTCCCACATTAAAGGCCGCCCTAACTTCCAGGGAATAAGTGTCATGCCGTTAGGTCTTTTACCATCGTCACGCATGAGACCATTCGGTTAAAGAACGGCTGCAACATTGGCGCTGGTAAAAGCCCGACGAATGATATCGTTAATGCTAGCATGGCGGGAAATTCAACCAGAACTACTGGTACAGAAAAGCCCGTGGTGACCGAGTTGATCAACTGCAGTACCATACTGGCAGTGATGGGTTTTATAGTATTTCGCACCCAAACGTAAGCTAGCAGCTAAACGAAAAGTATTTGTCTGGTAAATTTATTGTCTGGAATGTCACATACGGCTTGATGTGTTATCTGACCTTAAAGGAAACCCGTAGTCCAAGCAAGTGAAACCGCAGGGTGCAGCTAGTGTGCTATAAAACGTAAAATTCATCAGATAGATCATGCATTCAAGTACCAGGTGTTCATAAAATATAAAGAGGAAATGTAACCAAAGCTCTGAGACGACCCCGGTTCATTTGCCTCTATAACTCGCTCAATGACGCTCCTGAGGTTACCGAGGTGCTGGTTAATACATGCTTCATTTCGTATGGAAATTTGTGTATTACGTATGGCTAACCAGAGATTTTTGACATGGCTCCTATATTAAATTCTGTATGTATACATATTATAGCGTATTTAAAATAGTCAAATTGGGACGGCACCAGGATGCTTTTTAAAAAAGATACGCAAGAGACTTTTAGACGTCTATTCAATGCAAGAGCCAACTTAATTCTAACTTAATTCTAGACATCTCTGCCGTCACCGGACACAGAAGACCACCCGCGTTATCGCATCATACGCCTCGTGTGAATGCAACGCAGCAAGATATGGTTGTCATTAGTCAGCACGTATGGTGATCGTGTGGGGTTCTGGTCGCATGACTCCTCCCTCCTCAGATTCGAAATTATCCTGAATTGGAGAATTTCGAATTGTACACTTATAACCCATTTTTACTAGTCTAACATATAAAATAACTAATCCGCTAACTACAATAATCACATATAGTATGATCGTCCAAACACTGACACTATAGATTTTAACTTCACTTATTTCACTTGAGTCAATGCTTTTTATGGAGTTAATCTTCAATTGAACCGTTTTCAAATCCATACTTTCTAGTACCACAGGATTTCCTCTTTCCGTATGTACTTCACTTATATGAGGTAGGTTGACAATAGGCAGTCTGGCATATTCTACGTTTTCCAATTGATGCGCTCGTAGTTTCAAAGAAAACTTATCTATTTTTATTTCACAGGTATCTTCTAGCGTAACTATGTACGTTCCTTGAATGAATTTCTGCTCTATTTCATTTGCGCAGACTTTTGAATACGTTTCCGGTTTTTGGAATATACTATCCACCTATTAGGCTGTATGTGCTGAATAAGTGTATTGTCTATTTTTACTGGAACCAGGGTACAGGAACTCATATTTTTCGCGTATTTCATTAGATCGGAAATGCATTTGTCTTCAATAATTTGGGCAGTGCTGTCTTCAAAACACATGAAACTGGAGTCACCCAACGGCTTACATGGCTGCGATAGCGGCTCGGAGGTAAGTCCATTCACTAAAAGGTAAGGGTATTTAGGTAGGATGATGTAGGTATTGTGATCATGGAGTACAGGTATAGGATACAATTTGTAATATATATAGATCTCTTTACTAATCAACGGAACTTCCATTACAAATGTTAACTGATTTTCTTTGAGAAATGACTTCAGCCCAATACGCTGCTCAATTCTAACTAGGTTTTCATGGTTAGCCGGAAAAGGCAACTTGTCTGTTTGTTCAATCTTTTTAAGCTCAGTCAACAAAGTATTAGAATTGATAATTGATTGATGCAGAGTATTAAGTTTACAAAATGCTATAGCAGTTTCGACATCACTTAGTTTCAAAGAAATACTTTGGAAATTATGTAAAATCAGAGAGTATAGATTTATTATCATATTGCTAGTAAAGTGTACATTTTCTGCCTTCAGTGCATTTTCTAGATTTTCTTGAATATTTTCCAATTTAACATTGAGCTGAATCACATTTTTCTTAATAGATTGTGTAATATTATAAAACCCTTCAACAACTTCGGAAACCAGCGTGACCTTTTTAATTTGATGATTCTGTTTTAACTGGATATCGTTAATTAGTTTGTCAAATTTGATTGCATCATCATTGTCTAAGTTTCCTGTAATGATTTTAATTATAGAGCCTAAAGGGTTAATTATACCTCTCTTTACCCTATAACTAGGGACTAATTGTTTGTACTTGGTGATAGTTTGGTTCATTACATATTCGGTTTGGATTTTAAAATTAGAGAACGTAATGGCTGTATACGATTCGTTATAAGTGGTGTCTATAATACTATTTAATTCTGAAAACTTCAAAATGTTAAGATTTAGATCTTCTGATATAAGGTTAAGGTCTAGTCTTTTAAGTAACGTCCAACTTTCAGTGCTGACGACCGCAGTTCCTTCTTTAATAGGTAAGACCCCGGGAATGCCCTCAAGTGACTGAAGTTGAAGGGCCTGGAGTTGGGTCACTGCCATCAGGACCAGCACCAGGTTTCGGGTGTTTCTGTGAAGGACGTTTGATATCTTTAATAGGGACTCTTACCTCGCGATTTTTGGCTGTAACAGTCACTACATTTCTATCAACTTCTCCTACAACAACACCTCGTTCATACCTGGGTTTGTCTTTACTCCTTCTCACATTTGTTCCTTTAAAGAAAACAACGTCATCGGGATTTATATGAAACTGTGTTTCTCCTCTCTTCTTCTCTATGGTATCTTCTTTTTTCCTAATCATTTTATCAGTTATATGTTTATATAAGAATTTAGTTCGTTTAACATGGTCGCTAATTAATACCTGCATGTATTTTTTATCTAAGTTTATATTGAATGGACTCTTAGCTTCCGTGTGTCCAAATACTACTTCAAAGGGCGTGAAACCCGTTACCGAATGGATGCTGTGGTTATAGGCCATAATGGCAAAAGTCATTACTGACGCTGCGTCAGTCAACTTTTGTTCGAACTTAGCGAGTCGGTATGTCTCAAGAAGAGTGGAGTGGAATCTTTCTATAAGACCCATAGAACTCGGGTTATTCGGTGTACCTAGATGTAGTTCGACCTTATAAAACGTTAATAGCTCTTTTATGAGCGCGTTGTTAAATTCTGAGCCTGAATCAGCACTTATTTTATTAGGTGTTCCATAAAGGGAAAAATACTTAATCAAAGCTCTTACAACTTCTGGTACAGATAAATTAGATACCTCGAATGCTTGACCTAATTTACTGAATGCATCTATAATAGTAAGAAATGATTTCCCTTCTATTTTGAATATGTCAATGAATAATTCCTCAAAAGGTCGGTTCTGAGTTTGTGTGAGCTGTAATGCGGGTTTAAATGGTTTTCTATCGTATTTAAGTTTTTTGCAAGCCTCACATGCGTTTATTACCGCAGCTACGGTAATATCCATGTTGTGCCAATAATAAGTTCTTTTTATATGCGATACTGTTTCTTTAATACCGCGGTGGCAGTTCTTGCCAATGTGGTACTTTTGTATAATTTCTTTTTGTTCGTCTTCGTTTTCTACGTTAACTACCCGTTCAGTGCATTCAAAAATATTAACTGTACCCTTTTTGAATAGAGTTATTACCGCTTCTGTAAACCCTGCCCTATGATGTTGGTCCTCAAAGTATATGAAGTATTTAATTTTATTTCGTATGTATTTCTTTAGGAAGTCTCGTATCAGGTCAGGTCTATTTAAAGGCATGTGTACTTCTAAAATTCTTTGCCTTTTGTTTGAGATATCCTTAATTGCAGTTTCATCCCTAAACCACGTGTATACCAATATCTGGTTCGGCTTTGTGTCGACTGCTTCTTTTAAAATAGAGATTCCTACTGAGTCAGTATTACGTTCAGAGTGCACAGTCTCGGAACCTAAATGAATCGACTCTGATTCTGATGCTGTGATTGTTACACTAGATGGTGATGGAAGGTGATATGAACCATGTTCAGATATGCTGATTGTGCTTTCTAAATCAGAGACAGTTAGAGTTTTTTCTGAATCAGAAGAGAGAGCGATCGGAGATTTTGGTTGTACTTTCTTTGTCTTCTTTTTGTTTCCTAACTCGATTATTTCATTAGTTAAGCTATCACAATGTCTTTGCAATTCCATTTCACTTTGATCTACATTGACTTGTATAGAACTGTCATCGTTAGCGGCTTTTCCTATTGCATTTATTTTAACCCTAGAGAAATTTAGCTCTGGATTATATATAAATGGTATAGCCGTATCACGAGTATGTATCATTTGATTTTTCATATCTATGTTAGCATCAATTTGCGCCAACAGATCGGAACCAATAAGTCCATCGTAGTCTTTGTCTACTTCGTATATATAAAATGTATGTTGTTGGTTACTTTTAAACGACTTCAAAAGTGGGATGTGGATTGCTTCTCCATGGGCACTTCGGCCATGAGTACTTACTACTTCGAACGGAACTGAGAACTTATACTCCTTAAAGTACTCATCAACCTTATGGGGGCTTATAAATGATCGTGAACTACCGGTGTCAATCATGAATTTTGCGTTTATTTCAGGTAATCTAATGTAGGGTAGTTTAGCAAAGTTATCGCAATTAATATTTATTATTTCGGATTGTCCGTGTCCGAGGCTGGTTTGTAAAAATTTTCATCGTTGTTTGTCTCGTCATAGGTCTCGGGCATGTCAACGGTGTAATCGGCTTGTTCATAGTAATTGTCATAGTCGTAATAGTCATAGTTGTCACTATACACTTCTAATTCATTGTGGAATACAGCGTTAGGTCGTGCCGCAGGCAATGCTGTACGCATTGTGACGTCTGTGTTGTCAAGTTTAGATTGGGATGGTATTCCGAATTTAAATTGGTTTGGTTGTTGCTGGTGGAACGCCTGCCTAGGTGGTGTTTGACCAAAAGTGGGTCGATAACCTTGAGGTCCTGGTATGTTGGGTCTGTACCCTTGTGGAGTACCATGCCTAATTCCTTGATGAGGAATACCAAATTTGAAATTCTGATTAGGTTGTTGGAACTGTTGTTGTAGTTGTGGTCTATAACCTGAATTGTGAGGCACTCCGAATTTGAACTGCGGAGCCTGTTGTGCCCCATAGTTTGGATTTTGTGGGACGTTGGGCTTGAATTGGTTAGGAATACCAAATCTAAAACCTCCTTGCTGCTGAGGAGTGCTATTGGCCGAGAAGTATGGTTTTAGACCAAATTTTTCAACGTAAGGATTGTGAGACGATGATGGTTGTGGTTTATTTGTACCTATTCGCAGCATCTTATTTCGAGCATTGTACTGAAATTGGAAATTTACTTCTTCCAGCACCATACTCAATGCTTCTTCTAGAGTTCCGCTACCCTTAAGCCTGACAATGCGTATTAAATCCTCAGGAAGGTTATAGAGGAATACGTTAAGGGCCATGTTGTCATAAATTGTGATCTTACTTTTCCTAACATTGTTATCTGATATCATATTAACCTTCGCTATTAACGTACTCTTAACCTGCTGGATTCTATTGCAGAAGTCTAGATATGACTCGTTATGGTTAATTTTTAAGGTCTCCAGTTCAATGGCAATGCATTCTTCTGAACGCGGATCTCCGAAATGTTGAGTTAAAACGGCTTTCAACTCGGCCCAAGACTCTATATCCTGTCTTTCACTTATGAGGTGAGCGGCTTTGCCAGTAAGCTTACTGGTAAGAACGTGAAACACATACAACTCTTGGGCTGGGTTGGTTCCATGTACAAAACAACTAATCACATATTCGCATTTCTTTATATAAAGATTTAGTAATTTTTCATCCCCGTCAAATTTAGGGATGATCGAAGACATCTCTATCGGCACAGATTGGATTTTAGTAGTACTAGCTTCCGTCATTTTAAAAGTTTAAAGAATACACTTTTACACAAATTAAAATTAATATATAGTCGTCTAAGTATGTAAATCAATCAAACCTAGACAATAAATCTAAAATGTCACGGTTTCAAAATTGTTCTATATTCTCAATTATAATAATATTTCTCGTCAATATGCTAAACTAAAAATACTTTTGTAAAGATTATATAATTATATTATATTATACTACGATATATAACTGTCAATTTTAGTACAATTATAATACGAGTAATACTTCTCGATCGAAGTCAATATGCTATACTAAAATACTTATGTAAACTAAAGATATATAATTGTCAATTCTAGTACAATTATACCGAAAATCAGTTAACGCAAATTAAATTAGGTAATTTCTAGACCTAAAATACAGTATAACAGATTTTATGGATTGGATAAGATAGGGAAACAAGGAATAGTGAAGTGAACTACTCACAAGCCACACATCTCCTCTCCTGAGAATCAGCTGCTCCTTCACCCTGGATTGCGCGTCGCGGGAGACTTATTTGTTTGTTCGTCAGGATACTCGAACCACTTTCACCGTACTTGTACGCACCAAAACCGATTTATGGGCCTTTACTAAGCGTAAGCACGGCAGTAGGACAATGCGAGTATCCTACCGGCTGCGCCAGTCAAATTGGGACGGCACCAGGATGCTTTTTAAAAAAGATACGCAAGAGACTTTTAGACGTCTATTCAATGCAAGAGCCAACTTAATTCTAACTTAATTCTAGACATCTCTGCCGTCACCGGACACAGAAGACCACCCGCGTTATCGCATCATACGCCTCGTGTGAATGCAACGCAGCAAGATATGGTTGTCATTAGTCAGCACGTATGGTGATCGTGTGGGGTTCTGGTCGCATGACTAAATCACTTGAATATATCATAATATTGACATTCATACTACTTACGTACTTTTTTTCTGTTTCCTCAGGTATCTCACAGGAACCACATATATTTTCGGGATATTATGCCATTTCAGATTATAATTAATCTCTACACCATTTTCAATTGGGGTAACTTAACCCTCCTGGAGTGAAAAACGTACGTCCATCCAAACTTTCGCATTTATCATAGTAAGGTAATGTTTCTGTAGGTGTGTATGTTACTGAAATCCACCTAAATGGTGCCAGATCTTTACAAATATTTAAAATAAAACAATAATTGCTGCCTTGATTTGTTTTAATACTCTGACGGTATTTTTGGTTTTTGTCAGATTTTGGAACATACTTACCACTGCCAGCACAGACCCACTAACAGCCGATAAGCCAACGTTCAAGCAGTACAACGTCTGCTGTGTCTGCTAGACCTGTATAACTAAAAAAACAAAGAGGCTTCATTAATATTGTGATCATTTATATAATACTAAAACATTTAATATCCACACCACACATCCATCTCAACATTCGCATCTCAGCCACATACACTTTTCTTTCATCCACCTATATTTTGCATAAAAAACACATATCTAAGGTATATACATATATAGACTGGACATATATTACATTATGCAGAAATGTGCACAAGACACGTGTTATATACATAGCATTAAACTTTTCGCCATATTGACGAAAATTAACCTCTTTTATCTCATCAGCATCACGATCATCATGTCACATCACAAGAGCTTCATTATTGTACATAATTTTTCCTCTTCCATTGATCTCCCACGACCGGTTGGAAGCGGCCCAAATCAATCATCTTCCTGCGATCTTGGTCATGTTATCTGTCCTTCGGCACGCTCCACCCTTGCCTGTCCGTGGTCTCCACTCTAGAACTATCGAGGCCATCGGCCATATCCATAGCATAGCAGCTATGTTGCTATTCCACTTGATGCACTAGCAAATCCGTATATACCATTCAATATTAAGAGGAACAGATCAAAAAAAAAATGAATGTGTGTTTGTCTGTTTCAGCCTAAAACAAAGTTTAAACTGTTTTATTAAAATAAGATGGATACAAAAAGTTAGCGTCATTTCTACAGCAAACAACTCTTTGTCTGGGCGTCATTTAAATCATGCTTACGAATACGCATGATGGCGTATGATGGGCACTAACTAAACATATTTAAACATATTTAGCCATATCACAAGACAAATTATATTATTTGTTGTTGCTATCCACATCTTTATTTCAATTATATTATTAATTTTCATTGCATTTTAATTCAGCTTTAGACTACATTTCATCATATTTTAATCACGATGCGCTCGCACCAGGCATTCATAACATAGAGGAAATTTCAAAGGCAAAGCGGCTAGACGAGCGGCTCATTTGCCAATAAAAATTGCTCAAAGGAGCTCCTGACTTTGGACGCATATTATGTAATAGTTGCTTCGGAGTTTCTCTCCACAAGAAAATGTATCTATCAAACCTCGGGTAGGTAGGAGGATTTAATGTGCGACGGTCGCCGTAGCTCAGTCGTCAGTCGCATGACTTCTGGTCCCCGGGTCGAACCCCGGCATGGGCAAACATTTATGTGATGGGAACGGATGTTTGTTCCGGGCTTTGGATGTTGTTGTGAAGTCATTTGTGCGACATTGAAGCTTAATTTCTAATTATATCTTATACTTAATGGTAGTGATTCTGTAGTTTAATCAAGTTAAAATTATTATCACGTATGACTGAGAGTTTTTAATTGCTTGAATCAACTTTTAAATAGCAAAATAGCACACTGGATACCAGTCGTCTCTACCAAACACATGGCCAATATATCTGTATAAGGTAAGAGCGGTCGGCCCCCATGAACCAAAAGTCACTAGTCCGAAAAGCATAAACGTACACAAATAAATTCACTTTCATTCAGCATGGAGCAGGGACCCAAAATGAGTCATGGCCTCCGAGAATTATATGTGCCACTTTCTTCTATCTTGAGCCATCTCTTGCCAGTTATCGGCTTGGAGCTCGCGAAGATCCTTCCCAACTTCATCTCTCCAGCGATACCTGTGGCGGCCGACGGGTCGTCGACCCGTATTATACAAATACAAAACACTTTATTGCAGACCGGCCACAAAAAACATAAACAATAATAGAAATAAAACATATACCTAACCAAAGTACAATCGGCGGTATTATCGCTTAAAGCGATCTCTTCCAGAGAACATATATGTGACCAGTCAATTTTGTTCAAATTTATGCTGTTTGAGGTTTACAGCTTTGGCAGCGTCAGCGCCAGTGGCAACAATGCTGATAGCATTCTGGAGACCTTTCCTTCCATGGTTGGAATTTTACATTAAGTGTTAGTAATTCGGTGAGTTTAGAGAGTTTTACATAATTTTAAGTGAATCACTACCAGTGTAAACATAGAAAATAAATATGTAACGATGTTGTCACATCGTCACCGACCATCAAGTGAGATAGTGGTCAAACGCTAGATCTTTACAGTATAAACAAATATAATGTCTTCGTTTTGCATTTTAAAGTTAATTGACTTATCAAGATTGTAAATTTTTGACGATTTATTTCGAATTACGATCCATAAGCGAGTCACCTCACCTCAGCAATAGGACGTCCACTGCTGGATATATGCCTCCCCTATTGGGGTATTGCCAATACTAGCCACGCTTGGCAGGCGGGTTGGCGAGCGCAGTATGATTTCCGATCCTCAGAAGGCGCTGCTGCCCACCTTCTGGTACCTGATCCTTTAGCCGATTCTTACGGCACCCACGAGAAGTGATGGGGAAATACTATTCTTAGCCGGTACTCCACATAAGCGAATACGATACAAAAAATATGGAATTGAGAAATTTTGAGAATGACAATTAGGTACACGATATATTTTATCATAATCCCTAATAATTCTTAATAAAATAATATTGTTATCATAATAAACAAATAAGTTCTAATTCCGCCTCGCATGTTGTTAATGCAATAAACCATAAAACTCTTGACATAAGGGTAGGGTGCCTTCGTTTGATACGATAATATTACGATTATACTGCAACGTCAACTTAAGGAGATATCAACTGTAATGTCGGTCTATCAGTTCTATTAATTAATTGTTCATACAATTAAAGGTAGATGGCGCTAACATACCCTCAAATGTTAAAAGGAAGGAAGTAATGCGGTCCTAGTGGTATGGGCTTCTTTTTTTTTTTTTTTTTTCTCAGCTATGTGCGTCCACTGTTGGACGTATGCCTCCCCCATATAGGGGGGATTTGCCAATACTCGCCACGCTTGGCAGGCGGGTTGGCGAGCGCAGTATGATTTCCGATCCTCAGAAGGCGCTGCTGCCCACCTCCTGGTACGTTATCCCTTAGCCGACTCTTACGGCACCCGCGGGAAGAGATGGGGGAGTACTATTCTAGGCCGGTACCACCACGGCACGGTATGGGCTGCTATATCTTAATTGGACAAAACGACAGGACGGTATTATGTAGTCGTGAGTTCAAGTCCCACTAGCAGCCGAATTTTTCTTACAAATATTTGAACATAAGTTCCGCCGAGCATGTTGTTAAAGAAATAATTTCTATTTCTAGTTGTTGAAGCAGCAGTTTTTACCCTCTATTTCTCGTACCAATGTTTGTAGTTTGCAAAGTCAAGATTTTCTGTAGGCTTAGTGTGCTGTGTGAGTTTGTAAGAATCTTCACGTTTATGGTAAAGTTATTGTTTCGCATCGTATTAAAAATAGAATAATTCAATTACCGGTCGAACAAACTCATCCCAGCATAACTTGCATTAAAGTCGCAGTCTTCACTAACGCAGTCACCGTCCGAACAAACTTTAATTTCTCTGTGTCACAGTTGTACTAGATAAACGGCAGTAAGTACCTCGTGAGTTCAATTGTTTTAAGCTGCGATACCGACGCGTTACGATAGTGAATCGTTGTGGTTGCCAGTTGAAATTGAAAACAAAAGTCGTTCAAACAAATAGCCACATTTGTCAACCTTTTTTGGCGCGACTGTACCGTTTCACTTTTGTGTGCATTTGACAAAGTTGCTATTCAGAATGTGAAACGGGCAAAAATCACGATAATATTTTGCTAGTTTTTAAGCATAAAAGCCGAAACAGCGACTGCTTTGTTCCTTTTGAAACACTCATAGAGATTAAGACACTTTTTAATTAAAGTTTTAACCTTTATGCACGTGGCGAACGATACTGACATTGGTTTTAACAAATTTAAAAAACCTTACCTTACGTTAATTTTACCTATCTACTTAGTGATACATGTAGATGATTTAATGTGATACTACTAAAAAAATAGAAACTTCTTCACTACGTCCCGCAGTCAGATTTTATTCGCACAAAGAAATAAATAAATTAAGAAGGCAAGGTTCAAACCCTCGTCGTTTAATGGACTGTATCAGCTGCCTATAGCAATTGTATAAAAAAATCTTTATTATTTAAAGCAAATTTGTTTGCATGCCACCCTCATAAGCACACTCTAAAGCATACGATCTGTAGCTTTTTGTTAACATTATCAGTTTATATAACATTGTGGCTTTTTGCACAAATTTGTGTTAGTTTTAGACCTGATCTTCTCTTCTCTTTCGATCATTATCGTCATAGACAATTGAGTGAAATAGTATTCAATCATACGCTAGATAAATATTATTATAGAATGACGTAGTTTGATGTTTTTATAGCTTATTAATCGATAAAAACGGGTTCCTCTACTTAGATGTGAAATTATTCAAAGTGATTCCTTCAACCTGTTATATTCTCACTCGCGTTAATTGCACATAGATTTCACGCTTGTTCATCATTTCTAAGGTCCTAAGTCCGTTAAAGTTAACCTACTTCAAAAACGCACTAATGAATTATATTGGATAATATGAGTTCAGAGATATACAAGGAAATCAGTACTAGTTTGATTTGAACCGACTAGAGAATACCGTCACTGCAAGACGTTTCTTTGCCAACTAAGCTATACTTGAATTTAAAGGAGCCCAAAATTTGTGCCTTCATTACGGCTACATCGTCCAGCCGTTTAGGGGGAGTTCAGTGACATACACACGTACAGTAGAATGATATTATATAAAGATTAGATATTTTAATATCCACATGATAACACTGTATCATAGTCCACCGCTTGGCATAGAAAGAATAGTAGCGTATAAACAGACAGACGCCGACTGCCTAATCTATAGTAAGTATATATATAGATAACAAAAAACTTTACCAATGAAGCGTAATAAATTCTAAGCTATTATTCACACGGACACACTAACTAAGTAAGAATCTCCGGCTGCGTCAGCCCGATTTCCGAACAAGAAAGTTCTCCAATATTTTCATTTTCCCTCGTATTTTCTCAATCAATTTACCATATGAATGGTAACACCAGCTTGACAAAGATATATGGAAACTTTATAGTTTTATATCAGCTGGTCAGTCCGTAATATGGAGGTCAGTGTTCCTTAGGGTCCCTTCATGCGACAATGAAAAATATTTTTTTACGTATGTAAGACAAAACCGATTTTAACGTTGAGATAAGAAAGATAAGTTACTCATAAAGTAGCTAAATAGCATGGTATTGAAATAACAGCTGTATGCTTGGTCGTATAAATACCACCGTTCCGTGGTGGTACCGGCCTAGAATAGTACTCCCCCATCTCTTCCCGTGGGTGCCGTAAGAGTCGGCTAAGGGATCATGTACCGGAAGGTAGGCAGCAGCGCCTTCCGAGGATAGGAAATCATAGTGCGCTCGCCAGCCCGCCTGCCAAGCGTGGCGAGTATTGGAAAATCTCCCTACATGGGGAGGCATATGTCCAGCAGTGGACGACCTATTGATGCTATGAATGAATGAATGAAAATGAATGAACAAATACCACTTAACTAAAGCTTTTACATTAGCTTTTCACGTTTTTCATCTATATAGCTACCTCAGTAATGCTAATATTTCAAAAGCTAAAAATATATGAAAAAAAACCTCTATTTTGAGAAATCTTTTATTGATTAAAATGATTCAATGAATGTAAGAATGATCATCATCATCGTAACTCGTAACCTCGTAATCCACGAGTGTAGAAAATCAGAACAAAACGGCTGTTAATTTAAAATTACGTTATGTGGTGGATTTTTACACTTTAACATCCGAAGAAAGACTAATTTTGAAAAATAAGACAAAACGCAAATCTTCTCTGTCAAAATTTCCCGCCACAATATTTTTATCACTTTTCATGGTCAACGTTATTTATCTACACGATGTTTTCCAGGAAGTATTGTAATCATAGAAAACAAATTATCTAACTTTTTCCAAAGTGAATACACCTTAAACTAGTGGCAGTAAACCAGCTCACATCCTCTTCTCACAACGTTACTTGCAATGCGGGAATTCTCGGCTTTGCATTTTATTGCCTGCTTGTAAAAGTAGCCGCTGCGCTGTCCCCCGGTCAGTTCCTTAGATAAGCGAAAACCGTTTCAAAATGCGTAGCATGGTTTGAACGGAGTCAGTGTATTATTAGACGGACGCGGTGGGTGACTAAAACTATTTATTTCATAATCATCATGTCATCCGTCTTATGTCCACTGCTGGACATATGCCTCCTCTATTGATTTATACAAGGACTGGTTGGCACACATACAGCCCCTTCCTGCGATCTTGGTCAGGTCGTCTGTCCAACTTGTCGGTAGACGTCCTATGCTGCACTTGCCTGTCTGTGGTCTCCACTCGAGAACCTTTTGACCTATCTCTAATATTGGACGGGTTTTATTTAATTGCGTTAGGTTTAACAAGTAAAAATAACGTAATGACATTATAGGCATATAAAATAAAATAAACCTCTAACAATTTTTTATTGCAGTAAATAAACCTTTTAAAACTACTTAGTTACATCTTCATAAAAAAATATAATTTTAGTATTGTCATTTCCGGATCCGGACGGTCCCGTGGCGCAGTGATTTGTGTCATGGACATGAATTCTGTGTCTCCGGGACCGTGGGTTCGAATCCCGGCAGGGGCAAACATTTGTGCGAAGAGTGTAGATGTTTGTCCCGGGTCTTGGATGTTTGTGTGCTGTGATTGTGTGCCATGCCTCCCGCGATACAGGGAATCCTAGGGCGGGGGTCTGAGTGTGATGAAAAAAAAAAAAATTGAGTGTCTTACTAATTTGGACTTTATCGTAACTGTATAAAAACTATATGATACAGCTTTAAATAAATAAATAATTTGATTGAATAACTGAACAACTGGTACCATGTCTATAAATTTGAGAATAACACCATCGTATTACAGCCCCTGAAGAAACCCTAAATTTGGGCTAGATATCACTGAGATTACCTACAGCTATATTAATCATCAGCACTATCAGTTCACCCATAGAAAATTCACAGCTTTACTTACGTTTTCCCTATAATCAAATAAGTCGATCAAAGAGTGAAAGTGTGTAGTTTTTCATACACGGGTTATTTGCATAATTTATTATTTGTTAATTCTTAAACTGATATCCCGTTGTACCACTAATAGAATATTCTAATTATACATATACCTAGCTTTAATAAATTCTAGCCTTGATAACAATAACTATAGAGTCTCTATTTGCTTAATGTGGACAGGTTCACTGATTAATATGGAAGTGTTTGAGTAGGTAATCATTCTCAAAAGCAATAACAACCTAAAAAGATGAATTTATAAACTAGCTTTATGGAACTTCAATAACAGTTCACCACAAAAGACTAAAAGCTATCTCAAGAATCGCTGGAACTATATTATCTTCAAGAATTTTTAATAGTCCCAGTACATTGAAGTCGCTCGCGGCGTTCTCGGTTATTGGTTCCTTGTGCAAATAAATAGATGTCGCTTAAATAAATCTTTCAACGGACGCCATATTGGATCCACTTATTCACTTGTTTGTTTTGCACATTTTGTTCGTCAGTTTTATCTATTTCGCTGCGTGAGTTGCATTATTTTGAATATCAGGCGATTTTGAATATCAGCCGATGCTAAATAGGTACTGTTAATAATTTAACAGTACGTACCTATTTAGAATTGATGAGTCAAAAACCTAACAACACGACAAACATTTTTGAAGTGAAAACTCTTTAGCGGCGTTGTACACTTTTGTATAGGGTAAAAAATATTAAACTCATTTTTTATGAATATCTTCTTTAAATATATTCGCATGTGAATATCTGTCAAACTTCGGGCATTACGTTGTCGATCTTTTTGATTTCTTTTTTAAAAATTCTGGTCTGGTCTGGAGTCACGTGATCTTTTTTTAAATACCTACTCATGATTACCCATCTAAAAAGGAAGCTAGTTCCACATTTTGGATAATAATTATGTATGCGATCAGGTAAATTGCACATACCTACTGTGATTTCCATGTAATTCCATTAATCTACATTATACCTATATTATTTTCTATTTATATCTTCGTTTTCGATATGCTGTAGCGATATATATGTACGAGTATATAGTACCTATAAATCATAATATGGATATATACTATATACATATAGATCGTATTGTACTATAGGTAAGTGTATGTAAATATAAGGTAAATAACGGTAGTAAAACCGTGAGTTTTTCAGAACACTTGCTGCAGGTAGGTACTTATTATATGGTATGGTGCATTAGGTATATGCGGTAGATATTTCAACACTCACAAATTTCAAAGGAGAATTCGATATTCGCCCTTGAAATTTGTGAAGGCTCGTAAGCTTATTTTAAGAAAAACCTTATACAGTAAATATGAGTTAGTTGTCTTTTAGAAAAAAAAAACATGATAATTAATAGAAAAACTGCTTCAGGTACTATTCTATTGTGCTTCCATTTTCAAATTACGTACGTAACTGTATTTATCTAAATTAAGTACTGCCAATTTAAATAAAAATTGCTAAAATTCTGTTTTCAAATTGATGATTGTATTAACAAAAAAAGAACTATCGCAAAGATACGAATGACAACTAACAGTGCGTCTACATTCACGCGACGCCAACTCAACACACGGCGAAACCTTTACGAACCAAGGTAAACATTTTCGCTTATAATAATGTATGTGACAGCTCGCAATGTACAAAGCTTTATGTGTGTGTTTGTGTCTAATATGAAACCTTTTTGATTGTGAACCTTAAGCTTTTTAGCAAAGAGTTCAAATTGAAAAGGTTTTGCTCTGTACAGTATTTCGTTTTTTTCGCGCTATTAATTTTTAGATGCTTGTGAATGTCAAATTCTTCACTGACAGTAAATGGTTTGTGGCCGGCAAGGGTGAGGGTATGTGTTGCCAAGATAAATACATTGGTGTATAGTATGTGTATAAGTATGTATGTATGTCTTTGTATTGTATATTTCTTTGTGTAAGTATCATAAAAACGAGACATGAGATTTTATTGTGCAGACCGTGATTTACAGTAATACTTTTTACATCTACGATCCCACATTTATTAATTATTTATTTTGGATACTGTATTTAATGTTATTATTATTTATTATATATACGCATATTCTGTATAATAGTCGGTTTTATTTTACTTTTAATAAATTAATTAGTGCGCATATATTATAATATTCTATTTTGGTACTATTATATTCTATTATATTCCCAACATCTGCAACACTGCATTTTAAAAAGAATTTCATGTTACCAAAATAGTGAAAAAAATATCGAAATCAGTTGATAAAAGACCAAGTTCTAAGGAAGTATTCGATATATGCCAGGATCGTAGCTTGTGGAAGGCTGAATATCTGCCTACTCCGTAGAAAACAGGCATGATGTACGTGTGGCTATGTATATACATAACAATTTTCCTTATCTCTTTGAAATTGTATATGTATGTAGTATTTAAAGTTACGATCTGGCAACTTTATCCATAAAAGCCTACATAAATTGTGATTACCGAAAAAGGAGGTCTCTATCCGAGATAGCCACAGTAAACATGGCCAATGAAACTTTTCCCATCTTATGTATTTTTATTGCTATATGACAAAATGTAATAACAGTAAGAGCGGATCATTACATACGAGAATAGTTTGGCTTTAATTTGGTAAACATTTATTTAATTAATATTTATTAACATTTATTTTTGTACGTACTGTCGTTATTCATTACTATTTTTTTCCTAGGTACGATAACTGATAAATGCTAAGACATTCTCGTCTAAGTTCCTATCATATTGAACCTTAAATAAAAAATAATTAAAGTTCCTCCAAAAATTGATACACTATAAATTCAATAAATATATCTTTTTAAATATCTAACTTGAAGTTATGTTACAATTAAAACAAGAATATGTATAAATCTATACTTCTACACTAATATTATGAAGAGGAAAGATTTGTATTTTTATATTATGTACCGAATAAACTTAAAAACTACTAGACTGATTTCAAAAATTTTTTTGCTGTTAGAAAGCTACATTATCACTGAGTAACATAGGTCATATTTATAACTAGATAAGAAAATAGAGATTCGAAGAAATCACTACTAAACCAACTCAAGATATAAAAAGATGAGCTATAAAATGTCTTTCATGGTATACGCTGCTGAAAGTATTGATGATAGAAGAAAACATGTTCTACAATATGAACCTATCAATATCTACAAAAAAAAACCATACGTCCAACTATTGTAGTTATGTCACTTTAACTACTTGTTAACATTACAATACTAAGGTTCGTAATTTTAGCTCTGGCAGCATTGAATTATCCAAATATCAAAGCTTTTATATGGCGGGGCAACGTTTGCCAGGTCAGCTAGTATCATATATTAGTTTGTAGCAGGAAATATGCAAAATTATTCAGATTTGTTTAATAATGCAAATTCTTTTTTTTAAATTCATCTTTAATATAATGTAAAGCAATACATTCTTTAATCCATCCATACGAATAGTGCAAAACAGGAAATTACAGCACTTTATCTACTTTTAATGTTTTAATTGTTACAAAAGATATTTATCATTTCATCTCAATTTGATATTAATCATTGAAAAAGTTCAGCTTTTAGTAGCTACTAACAATACATTATATGATGAATATCATATATTTATATATGTCATAACTTATATAGTTATTATTGTTTTGTAGAACTGTCCATACTGTTTTCATATAATAGAACATTGTCGAACTAATTGACTATCAAAGACTCGGAAGTAGGGCGTTACCCTTTTCGGATTCAGAATTGCCGAAATGAGTCATCTTAATGAATAAGGTTGTTGTGCACTCGTTAAATAAGTATTGGCATCATTTACTAAGTACGCAATAACGAGTTTATTTCTATAACTTACTCGCCCACCCAAAATCTTGACAATACAATGACGGGCTTTGCATCAAGCGCACCTGATGAACTGTTCTCGGCAAACCGCGACCGCGTCCGAGAGCGCTCCGTACTATCCTTGATAAAGACCACCGAATGTGGTCGAACCTATAGTTAGAGAACCCTCTGACTAACTCCGTGAGTTATTCCCGCGTTTTATACATTCATAACCTTTATGATCTGTTCTCATAAGTGGTATGTTTGTTTAGTTTATTACAATATGTGGAACTTTCAACAAAATATGCTGAAAACTCAATATTATCTATTAATCAAATGGAAATCAACCTCCCTGGTCAAGCCTTACCGACTTCCTATTAAAAGGCATCTAAATCTATGGACCATAGAGAGTTATTTTAAGTGGCACTAGATCAGAGTAGTTTTTTCTATATACCGAAGAATATATATAGAGGTGTAGAAACAAAATTTGTAGATTTCTAGATTTAGGTATTAGTTACTCACCGAACATTACTAACCATAAAGTAATGTTTACCTTACCTCAAAACAATTGAAAAGATTATGTTTATTATGTGTACATAAGCAATTTAATAATTACCTAGTTTAATAAAAAACATACGGGTCGAATTGAGCACCTGCCCATTTTTTTGAAGTCGGTTTATTTTTTTTAATCAACACAAAACATGTAATATTAATTCACAAAATACTGCCAAACTGCGTAGCAGTTTGTAGACTAAAAAGTATAAAACCGGAATTAATTCGTAAACTATTTTCAAAATGTTTTTGGTTTTTTTTTCGTTTTACCTCTCAACGATGTCCGTCAACATTTGTCCGTCAATAATAAAATTCTATTATCTTAAAAATACTTTCAAATTAAATTAAACACCTTTTTATGGCAAACAGAGTTAACAATATTGTAAGTCAATACTGATGGACTCAGTTGGAAATCCGGTAGGTACCGGTTTCGGATGAGCTATACGAGTATATTACCCTTTTACCTTCGCAAGCTTGTCAACATTATTTCGTTCCCGTCAACTCTTGTGGTATCCGTAAAAGTTTAAATAAATTAGACACATTGATTTCATTGTCTTAAGAGTTGCCTCGTCTTCCGTCAAGACAATACATTAGTTTTTATGGTTGTTATTCTGTTATACACTTAAAATAACTAAAATTCTTTAAATAAAATTATTTTATTTATATGAACTTTCTAAATTTGCTTAATTTTTAACAATGGAAATATTTACGTGACGAATTATTTTTTGTAAATGTAACCGCATTTTAATTTGGAATCTAATCTTACAATTGTAATTCTTAAATATATACTAATTTGATCTATATTGTATCAAGAAAATTATTCTTTTACAATTTTTGTTGATTGTCATTGAATCAAAAAATTATTACCATCATTGGGTACGTACGCATGCAAGTATTTTTGCCTACATTATAAACTGATTTGTAAGAACGTTTTTCTATCCTCCGGAAATGTTTTTAGGTTACAATTTGTATGCTAGATACAATTAGTTACAACAACTCGCGAACTCCTGAAGATCCTAATCTAAGACGTTCGGAATCCTGTACCGGTTTCGGATCGGAACGTAACGGAATCGGTTTGGAACGGAATCACATAAGTGCACAAGCACCTCAGCAAGATTCTCAGCATTATTTAGTTTCCGCCCACTCTAGATCTCTTCTAATGGAACGTGATGTTTATTTTCTTCGTAATAGTGTTAAGGATTTATTTTGGAAGTAATACTAAGCTAGACTTTACTATTCGACAATTATATGGTAGCACCTACTAGCTCGTGACGTGGTAGACATAGACACACATTTATTTGTTGCATTGGCACACATACAGTTACAATACACTTATAATAAGAAGAAGATACAAGGGAAATTAAAATTAAAATAATACAGTTCATCGTGTGAAGTATACATATACATAATATGAATAAAAAATGGTATGTATATATTTGTGTGCCACAGCAACAAAAAGGATCTGGTAAAGCCTGAACTTCGTCTACTCAGTTGTGAAAAACAGCTTAGAACTTAATAAATACATAACTTTAGTATCTACAATTTAAGGCATCAACATAGACTAAGACAAAGTAAATTTAAGTTAATCTATCATAAGTATATAATTGTAAAGAAGAAACACTGGTTGTATTTTTTAATTATCTCGTCTTAAATCCTTTTCGTATTCGTAATAAATCCTGGTGCGTGTTGATTTTAAATAATATCAATTTAATCAATAACACAGTTCAAACACATTTGTCGTTACCGCGAGAATTTTTGATAAAGGAAAAATATGGTCGCTCGATCATATTTTTTCACTAATAAATTGGCATATTAAATTAAATTTTGTTCAATCTAAATAAACCTTTATTAACCGTTCTTTCAAGTAGTATTTGTTTAAAGTTTATTAGAAATTTGGGAATAACATAAAATAAGCTGAAAAGACTCAAAATTGTCTATTTAGCAAATGGTCAAGCCTGATATATGAATTCACAAGAATTTCGAACACATTGACCAAGCGCCTGATCGATGTTACGCATTTTGATTACACGCAATTCTGGCTCATATTAGGTGAACGAAATATGAGCCAAAATTATGTTCGTGTAACGAATACCAACATTTTGTGGGTAAATGATGCCACTACTGCAAGCATTCTAAGCACGCTGTTTACTAGTAGTCGTCTTTTTTATACTGTATAGATTACGTTTGACTACATCTTACTTAGTCAGTGACGATGTGGTTGAAGATGTTATCACATTAGACCTAAAATGCTTACTGGCTCTCAAAGACTGCATGAACACAATATGTGTGGTGACAGTTTTCAAACTTGAGGGTGGTAGCTAGCCAGGCGGGTGCTCGAAAGTACCTTACCACCATGCAGGGAATTTGATAACGGTGTTACCTTCACCGGAAGCTCGTGCCATTGTTGGGGATCGAACCAGTGTCCGTCAGTTTGACATCGGACGCTCCCCCCGCTGAGCTATCATCGCTCTCAGCCGGTCTGCTTAAATGTTTTGTATGTTATTGCTTTTTTATGCAGTTGGTCACAAACAAGCAGATCATGATAAGAATTTCTCTCTTCTATGGATGTCATAACACTGTGAGCAGTGCGCTAGGTTTTTGACCTTTTACGACCCTGTTAACTCTCCTTTTGAAAAGTCCCCTGAGTATTTGTTTATTGTAATTAGTTTGTAGAATTCGAATTTAATTAGAGCTTCTAAACGTTAGTAATACGAGATGAGTTTCGAAATAGCCTGAAATCGGTTTATTTGGTAGCTATAATGAAAACTTTCACAATTACAAATTTTCACGGCTATAGAATAGAAATTGCTAATTTTCAATACTTAAACGAGGACATGCAAACTCAGGAAAATTTTGGAACAAATTAAGCTGAATCTATCTAGTATGTAATCTAACTCGTAAGTTCTAATATAAATTGCTAGATGTAAAATTATCATAAACAATATATTATTTAAGATAAAAGAGTCAACAAACGTTATCATTAATTAATTCATTGAATATGATTTTAATTAAAAGACGTTTTATAGTTATACTACAGTTAGTATAACTATAAAACGTCTTTTAATTAATAACAATAATAATAACGTGTATTGATATATTACATTGCTACAAACTTAAGCATTTTTCGGCCCCCAAACTAGGTCAAACTGTATTTTGGGGACCTCCTTCCTATATGATACATTTATTGAATATCATGTATTTGATTCACGTTATTCAAAAAAAATAATTTAACATTAACTACTAAGGTTTAAGAACGTATTTATGTAAAACTGGTTAAATTTAACTAAGTTTACAATACAAAAATAGTTACATATTTACAATGCCACGGTAGTGTGTGTGTGCGCGCGTGCATGAGTTTGTGTGTGAGGAAGCGTGTGGTGTTGGTGGTAGTGTGAGGTTATGTACATATGCGGGTGTGTTTGTGTGTGTGTGCAAGTTCTAAAGTGGATTAGTTTAATTAAACATATATATGGCAGAACAACATATGCATATGTTGTACTGCCATATAACTTATCGAAATGTCAAAGTGAAACTACACGGTTAAACTAATTTGGATATTAATTTTTCATACAAAAGTACTAAAATTGCGATCAAAAAGTAGGGGGCAGGGGTAGCAAGGTGAAAAATACTTTATTGTATTCTCAGACCCAAATATACTGAATATTGCCGACCTAGGGCGAACCCTATCAAAATCTATGAAGCACAGACAAAGATATTGTATTGTATAGTTTTGTATTGCTCATTTAGAAGTGACGTGCAGAATATTTTTTTGTATTTCGTGTATAATATACATACATATACAAAAATGTATGTTAGTTTGTGGATAACAAGTTGTTTTTTTAAAATAATAACCTTATACAGTTCGTATGCACTATAGGTGCATAATATGATACCCAATGAATATAGATAATTCCTCATAATATATGAAATCAAAACAGGTATTTGCAGTTTTATACAAACTTTTATACATTCTGTGGCAACACGCAAACGCGTTAGCACGTTTACAGACGTAAATTTTTTTCACCAAAAAATGGACTTCGACATGTTATTTCACACTTTTCAGCATTGAAGTGAAACATTTATTTTCCTCTTTCAGGGACTTTTGCTACTCACGGTATCAATTATCATTCACCCTCAATTATAGAAATCATCCAGATGGAAGTAACGCTTTTCAGTTATTTGAGTGTAACTCAAATAACCGCTGGACCGATTTTGATTAAATTTAAATGGGACCACCTTGGAAGTATATTCTATTGAACAAAAAACATACAGTAGAACATATAGCCTCCTCCTTTTTAAGTCGGTTAAAAAACTACACGATTCAAAGTACTTTGTACTTTTACTTTTACCAAACAGCTATTGTTGAACCAATTTATGTTTATTTTTTTGCATTAGTTTTACAACTACGTCAACACAACACTTCAAATATACTTCATCACGTTAAATGTATTGAAACTAAAGCAATCTCATTCTGAATATTTAAACAAAATTCGTTGTCTTTGAGAAATCGGAATATATTCCCAACAATGGCTGTCTTGTTTATTTTATTTCCACTGTACTATTATTTCGAGTTTCACGCTGTGAATTGACGCTTTTATGGAATTGTTAATTTTGCACGAGCGCACTGTAAAAAGTTTATTTTGATATTCACACAAATTAATTTGTGAAAATATTTTACACTTATTTCTATTTTAAGTGTTGTAGCATCGTATAGTTCACTTGGTTAAAATGTATCATATTACCCGTTATTTGTTTAAAATACGGTTTGACTTACGTATATAGATGTGACTCGGAAAATTACAAAACCAGTTAGGATACCAACTTGACTGATAAACGTAACTGAAGACGTAGGTAAAACAAAGAAAGTATCATATTAAGTATATTCAAATGTTTGAAGAAAAAAATTCGGCTACTAGTAGGATTTGAACCCACGACTACAGGATACCGTCCTGTCGCTTTGCCAATTAAGCTATTGAAGTACTCTACTAACGGTTACGAGTAAAACCATCAGTAGCCGAGTTATTTTCTTCAACAATTTGAACATAGCATGCGTTGTAGCCTAGCGTATAGTTGTATAAAGTGTCGCAATATAGAATCAACCTAACCCTTAAGCTCCATTTCTTGGAAACCATTGTTATAAGTATGTCAGTCGACGTTTGTCCTGCCTTAAAGGGTACCACCAGTAATGCAGTGTAACATATTCTGCCTCAAAGCAGTTTTAAGGTTACTGTTTGGAAAGGTGAAGGTTACTCTAACTTTTGATATTACTAGGCGAATGAAAATCAACGGCCAAGTCTAGTGGTGTGATACATAGCAAAAGCTTTGGGCAACATTTTCAGAATTCCACTATTAAGAGGTGAAAGTTGTAGAACATTTTATAGAAATAATGAGTGTTAAAGATATACAATGTGGCACCGACCCAAAAAATTTTAGATAACAAAAATAAAATTTGCAAATTGATCTACCTATAACTTGCGGTGTAGTAAACATAAAATACATAATAATTAAATTTAATAACTTCCTCTTTTTGGAAGTTGGATAATAATATTGATGCTTATGAAATTTGAATAGAAATTAATTTATTGCCATGAACAATACACATATAATAAAAGAAATCTTAATCTTTATGTAAGCAACGGGTACTCTTGTGAAACATTGTTTCTATTTTGCGACACACTGTAATCATATTCAACATGTAGAATTTTTTATTCAATATTTTTTTCGGGGCGTATGTATTTTGACCTGTCATCACTAATTCTGTACAGTTAGATACACTGTAGATAATTCTAAAATTATTTCAAATATATACTCAGTGCCTAGTTGGATTGAAAACACCTTCAATTATGTTGAAATTAACGATAATAATTATGTTGATCCATAAACAATGTTTGAAACAATCAACCACGGGATGTTGAATTAATTTATTTAATGTCAAATAAACATTAAAAATAAACTTTGCGAATTGGAGAGTTGGTGTTCTATTTTTGAAATCCATCTGGACGTACTTTGTATATTTTTGGATTTTGTAAATAGATAGTGCACATATGTATGTTAGTAGTAGTTCGATTATATGGTTTTAATGTTGTATATTATCATAATGTTTTTCTTTTCAGTCCAATCCTGGCGATTGCGGAGCATCACGTCGTCACCAGGGAAGATGGCAGCGCGTACGCTCAATGTCTCACTCAAGCCGTCACCTTCTGGCCTATCGCCTTCTTCGTCATGATCATCATTCTCCTCTATTTCTTACCTTTAATTATCTTAATAGTCCTCTACAGTATTATAGCGAAGAATCTTGTCACAGCCGCTTCTAAAGTCGTCATGAACAAAACTTTTGACCCTTACAACGCTCGGGCTAGAAAACAAGTAATATTGATGCTGGGAACAGTTGTTCTTTGCTTTTTTCTATGTCTCATGCCTTACAGAGCTCTCACTTTATGGATAATAATAACACCAGCAGAGCTATACGATGATTTGACACCAGAAAAATGGTATAATATTCTGTATTTCTCCAGAGTTATGTTGTACATAAACTCCGCGATAAATCCGATACTGTACAATCTTATGTCATCGAAATTCCGAATAGGGTTCTGTAGAGTTTGCATCTGCTATAACAAGTCTGAAGATTTAACTCGCAGAGCGACTAAGACCATTACTAATAGTTCGACAACTAGCAGTAGTTTAACTAGAACAACAAACAGTTTGAAGAAATTGTTCAGTCATAGAGGAAGCGTGGACAAAAGTGTTGCTGTCGAATCGGAGAGCAAAGAGGAAGGGGAAGCACGTAGTTTGTTCGAGAGAATATTTACGCATAAAACTTTCGTTCGACAGCAATCTGCTCCGGTTTGTTCGACTGCAAAGCCTGTAATAAATAGGATGATAAGCGAAGGCAATATGACATCTGTAGCTGTTGATTTAGAGGACAAAATTGGTCATTCCACTAGTAGAATTTTAGAAGAAGTAGGTCGAAATCACGGTTCATTGAGAAGGAGTGTTCTTGTCAACAGTGCAAAAGCGAAAAGCATGGATTGCGATAAGAAAGTATCGTACAAAAAGATTAAGGTTGATTGCGTGGTGGCCTTTCAGAAGTCGAAAAGCGTTGATTATGACTTGCCGGAAAGTTTCGTATGATAGATAACTTATGTTAGCAAATTGTTTATTTAGATGCCCTGGTGTTCTCTTTGAGGATCTTGATTTCTGTTACGAATAGTTACACGCTATTCAAATTGGATGAGATTTGTTTTCTTTGCGAGTTTTATTTCGGTGAACTCGTAGCGTGTTTTTGTGTGTATTTAGGACCAATACTTATGTAAGTTATGAAGTAGTAGTGTGTGTAATTGGCAGTATATATCGACTTGAGAGATTAATTAAACAATTTCTCACAAGAACTATAGTTGTGAAGGCGTTACTTATGTTTATTTATATTGGTTTTTGGCTAGGGCACTTTTATATCGATTTTCTGGATTCATATGAAATATTACATATGACTTACTTTTAAAATTTTCAATTATGTTTCAGATATTATTGCCTATGTTTTCGATTTTGCCAAACGATCTATATTTTAAACATAAATATATTATTATATACCATACCCATTCATGATAAATAAATTAACCGATTAAATGAGTTCTAAGTTTAAATATACGTATATTGCAAAATGTAAAATTTAATAGGTAAAAGGAGAAAGACTATTGCTTTATGAAAAAAATAAAATAACCTTATAGAAACGTTAAGATTAGTATCGTACAAAATAACTTTAGCTATAATTGTCTAGAAAATTGTAGCATATTTAGAAAATGAATAGTATATTTCTTAGATAAATTCAACATAGTATTTATTAGTAGATACGTATTAAATAATTATACAGTTACTCTTGGTATTATTTTGACTAACATGTCAATTCACTACTTTTTACATTCAATTACATACATTTCATATCATGTCAAATAAAATTACTGTCGTATTTCAGCCCCATCTGTTTGGTGATTTGTACTATGTATTAATATACGAGTCAGCCATGGTTTCTTTTTTTAAATATATACATACTAGGTACTAGTGACCTGCACAGACTTAGCAGTCCTGTAATTTAAAAAAAAAAAAAAAAAAAATTGAAATTCTGCACAAAGCAAAAGTGTTTCGTACGGTCACGCTGAAAAGCACCGTAATGAACTGTTCTTGTTTTTAGTAACCATGGTTACGCAATGGGGAAATCTCGTTGGCTACGATCTACACTATTTATAGTTATTTTTTGGCGGTTAATTTACAAAAAAATATTGGGTATATAACAAGTATCTAAGAACTGGCTTGGACTTACGTGATATTTACAGAAAATGTTCTTGGCGTCCAGCTATGAAATTATTTACAGCTCGAAGCGATAACGGTGCTTGTCGATGGGCGCGAGCACCAACACGGGACACATTCTTTGTTGGATTTTACAGGACTTCTTCAGAATACATTTATAGGATAAATGTAATTGTAAATAAATTTAATCCCAAGACAAATTATGAATTATGAAATATTTGGGATTGTGGTCATTTCAAATATTTGAGATATAAGATCATCGGCCAGTATCTATTTATCTATCAGTATATATTGTCCTGAGAATTTACATTATTATCGTGATATTTACCATGTATGTGTAATAAAACAAAATGTTTAATTGTAAACATCCTGATAATAACTTTAATTCTTGTTTTGTCCCAAAGTAATCTAGTCTTTTTTTCTTTTATGTTATAGTTTTAAAGACTGGAAAATAAGTCTTAATCATATAAATTTGGCCATCAGCACCCATTCATTGAATTGTTCAATTGTGTCAAAAATTTACACATTTCGATGCTGGAATTTTTGCCGGGGTCAAATGATTAAAGTATTTGGGTGGTGATTGACTTGCAGATATGCGGCAGTCAGCTGACACTTGCCATTGGCTGTTTTCTGTAATAAAGTGTACACTTCAGCTGTCTTCTCTAGCATGTTAGGGACTTGGACAGTTGAATATATGTTTTCCACTCCATGAAACAATTTTTACTAATAACTTCTTTCCCAGTTTTAGTTACATGAGGTGGTTGACAAAAACGTAAGTTATATTTAAACTAGCCTGCATATCAAAAGGAAAGCGAAATGTGAAAGTGACTTAAATCCTCCTACGTCATATTTTAAGGATTTAAACATAGTCGAGACGATAAAATCTCTACATTTGAAATTTACGGTATTCAAGAGGGCGCTATTCAAGAATTGTATAAGTTTCAACCGTGCCGTGGTGGTACCGGCCTAGAATAGTACTCCCCCATCTCCTCCCGCGGGTGCCGTAAGAGTCGGCTAAGGGATCACGTACCAGAAGGTGGGCAGCAGCGCCTTCTGAGGATCGGAAATCATACTGCGCTCGCCAACCCGTCTGCCAAGCGTGGCGAGTATTGGCAAATCCCCCCTATATGGGGGAGGCATATGTCCAGCAGTGGACCTCCTATGGCTGAGATGATGATGATGATGATAAGTTTCAACTTTAAAACTATGGTCGTGACAAGCTCTTTGTGGTACGGTTGAATCCATGGTGAAGTCAAGATGATATCTATCTAGATCATACCGTGACTCAGCTGTGAACGTAATATATTATCTTTGATCTATATTTAAGTTACAAAGTATGAATGTAAATCGCTTTCCACGTCAAATATTTTTAAGACAGTAATGATTCTAATATTTTCTATATATTACCTTTAGCTTAACAAAACACAGAACCTATTAATCTAAGCCCCTGCCGTATATGACAATGTAACAGTGTATGATTAAGTTATTAACGCCATAATAACATAACAGTAACTTAATATATTCCAAACACATCTTATCGGCATCTTCAGTGAATACGAGCACTTAACCGCCACTTAGCTTTGCACACAATAACCACATAACTTGGCCAACTTGCAATAACTTAGCGCGAGGATGCTAATCTGACGGGTATTGTTCCTACACAGTGGAGAAAAGTGGAGAAGGACAACTTTGGGTGAAGACTGAAGTAACTGCTAGGTTATAAATTAGAGGTCCAGAATCTCTGAATATTTTCTATTGGCACATCAAACAATTTACAGGAGTATAGCAAAAATTCAAGGCTTTAAAAGGTGGCGTCAAAGTATTTTAATATTAATTGCATTTTGACGTTCACAAGTGTATCCTTGACACCTAAATTGAATTAATGATTTAGACTTTAACTTTAAAATTTCAGTTATTAATTATCATTAGGTAGCAGCATAATAAGGGGTTAAATAATCTATCTTAATTTTTTTCAACACAAATCTGCCCAAACTTTGTACTAATTTTAGCAGATATTGGTTTATTTAAACTGATACGCTGTAATAAAAACTACCACAGAATAAATATTAGTAGGTAGTAGTACA
Source organism: Apeira syringaria (assembly GCA_934044485.1). Lineage (NCBI taxonomy): Eukaryota > Metazoa > Arthropoda > Insecta > Lepidoptera > Geometridae > Apeira > Apeira syringaria. The sequence goes on along the minus strand of OW203661.1, from coordinate 12,192,062 downwards.
TATGTTGTACTACTTTAATCTTAGATGACCGAATTACTAGACCTAATAACACACAGAGAGAGACAGAGAGAGAAAGAAATAGAACGAGGACTTACGTACGTTTACTTACGTAATTAATAGTAAAGTTCACAACAACTGAAAATATGCACGCCATTGAGGTATACACTCTGGTTTTTCTAATCTGTGTACAGTGGGATTGTCCTCACAATATCAACCTATAAATAAACGACCACCTCCCGTATTCAATAGAGCGCGGTGTTGTTTGTGCATTGCACAATGATTTACATACACTACTAACTGCGCGCTGCGGTTTCACCCGCGTGGACTATGAATTTTGTATCTTTCTCTCTATAACCTACATATTTTTAACCAGTAGGACTACTTGATTTTATTCACGCTATCTATTACTTTCCTGTTGTTCCATCGGAACTCATTTTCAACGTTTTTTTTAATCGGTTGATAGTGGCCCATTCCCTTGTCGAATATGACTTTGATCTCGTGTCATGGGAGCGCAATTTCTCAAAGTGGGACTGACAGTCTATAACCTGTCAACAAAAGTGGTCCTTGTCTGGACTAATATAATATACTTAAATAATCCTGAACCACTGGCTTGTTAACCAAAGTTTCAATAATTGTAAGGAATTAGCAAGATTAAAATAACGTACCTACAATACAAAAAATATTTTTTGTAATTTGTTACGCTAATTATGTTTTTTATTGTATTTTGACTTCATTTATTATTATATGACAGAAAATTAGATTGAAATTTTATTATAGCAACTAGTGTTATATGTGTTATACCCCTTTTCGTTTGTAATATTGTTAATATTTTAAAAGTATGTTCTATTTGACCAGAATATATTCTTTATACCAATACATAACTATGACTATGACTATGAATTTTGAGTCCCAGCTTACATCCTTTAAGGTTTAGAATTGTAAAAAATCCGTTTATCACATATTTCTACCTCTCTGAATCATACAATTTCTAAATTTCAGTCTAACCGGTTCAGTCAGTCAGTAACCTTTTATTTCATATGTACAGAAAAAGATTATACACTTTCGGTTACATTATTTAAGTTTCCTAGCCATCTATTTATTTATTTAGACTATCTTTCTTCATGATAACAAAGTATTGATTAGTAGCGACAGAAACTTAAAAATGAGCCTAGTTATGTTTAACTTTATTTAAAAAAAAAAAAAGAAACATTTTCAATATACTTTATATATATAGGACTTTTAACGACTACAACAAGCAGAGCAACTTAAATATCGATATTTTCACATCCAGCCTTTCATCGATCAAGACCAAACTTAGCCAAACCTTCTTTGGCTCAACGCTGGTGAAAATGGGAAATGATTAAAATAAAAATATGTTATTGTGTGCAAAAATTAAATTATTCTGAGTCTTTAGTGTAAATTTTGGATTGAGAATGTTAAAATATTGTGTGTAATAATACAGATTCCATCAGAACAGTAAACGAACTTATTTTTTTCTGACCGTCTGCGTCTTACTACCTTACAACAACAGCTTCTAATATTGTCATACTATTTTCGTAGCTTTATTGTTAATGATTGAAATTTCCTACCTTATATTTCATGTCAATAAAACGTCAGAGCGCCGAGTAATACGGTCTAACTCGGAAACTACGACGTGAACAGAAAGATTTATTTATATTAGAAGTTTGATATTTTGAAAAACATACTAACATTAATTATTCTTTAAATTTAAATTTTGTCACTCTTGGTCTTTAGACCATTCTTTTGTTTTATTTGCTTGTACTCTTTAAATTTCATGAACCAATATATGCGGTGGTCATTGCAATGACTGCAGCCCTTGCCGTGGAGGTTGCTGCGAAGGATGCGATGGCTGCTGCTGTCCCTGCATAACCACTTACAGGCGCTGCACGAATATATGCTAGTCTCAAACAGGCCCCTCAAGCTGATAGCATCTTTATGTACCAGGTACTTGTAGGCTATGCTAGAGAAGCAGCGAGGGCGTCAACTAGGGCTATAGTCGATAATCATTACTACGCGCATCAAAACCGCTTTCTAGCTTTGTTTGATTGTTGCGGTGAACGTTTGATCACGGATATAGGGTATTACAGTATACAGTAGAGAATTCACGTCACGTATTCATGATTGCGCTGTAAAGTTACGTAATAAACTAGAATAGTTTTCGGTTAATATAAAAAATATAAAATTAGTTAAATATTTGATTGAAATTGGGTTTGCAAATATTACTAAATATGAAAATAAAATAAATCATTTCTTTTTTCACAGTGCATGATAACAAATGCACTGACTATTATACTAGACTGAAAGACCTGCGTTTTAAGAATTAAGTTCTTCTTCGGTTAATTAATACTTTTTTTAAGGTTGATAAAAATTTGGATCTCTGAACTGAATTCTTTCTCAATGGTTGGATTGCTCGTAGTCAGCTTATTTTAGGCTGCTAGCTTCACTCCAGTGCCTACAAATTTGTGACGTGCTGTATTTTTCAAATGAAAGCAACAGTTTTTAAATTAGTTATTACTGCCTGTGCTCCGTGGTTTCACTTGCTTGGACTACGGTGGTTTTCCCACTACCTCAGTTATCCCACGGGAACTTTTCATTTTCTAGGATAAAAGTATGTGGTAATCCAGGGCCTAAACTATTTCCATACCAAATTTCATCGAAATCGGTGTAGGCGTTTGAGCGTGAAGGAGTAACAAACACACACATCGTCTTTATAATATGAGTGTGATTGGATTTCAATTTTTCCGCTACCTTCATTATCCCACGGGAACTATACTTTTTCCGGGACAAAAGTAGCCTATGTATTATCCCAGAATCAAACCAAATTTCATCGAAATCAGTCCAGCCGTTTGAGCATGAAGGAGCTTTTGGGGGGTTTTAAATGACAGCTTTCTAAAGTCGAATAAAAAAATTAATATATACCTGTATGCCACAGCTTTCTAAAATATAAAGAGAAATAAAAAAAAATATATCTCTTCTTTTTATCAATAAATTATTTTGAGAAAAAACAATCTTACATTCTGTGATTTATTTGTAAAATCCAAAAAAAAATGTTTTTCTACGTGATAGTAAAAGTTATGACACAAAGAGACAAACTCAACGTCGCTAATAGGTTTCCACGTTTCCGACTGTCGTCGGGTTCTTTTTATATTTATACGAGACACGTTTTGAGAATACAAATGGTTGTAGCTTTTATAAGTCAGCTCGCCTCTTTGAATTAAATTCTTGAACTACGTACTCAAGTTAGTGTACAAGTTGACTGGCGGGTTGGCGCAGTTGGTAGCACTCTGCCTTCTGAGCCGCTGGTCCCGGTTTCGATTCCCGGACAGGTCAAACATTTGTGTGTATGAACATGTCTGTTTGACCTGTGTCTGGGTGTGTATATGTATATAAGTATATATATATATATATATAAGTATGTATTTAAGTATATATATCAGTCATCAGGTTACCATAGTACAGGCTCTGCCTAGTTTGGGACCTGAAGACCTTATGTGAAAAAAAATAAAAAAAATAAGAAGTTATTTTTTATCTATGTTATTGTCTTGCAGTTGAGTGAAACACAATAAAGTAAAAAAAGCTGTCAAAGTTTGCGAGATACAAAACTAAATATAATATATTTTTGAATTGCAAAAGTGCAATATTATAAACGTGAAAGTTACGATGGATGGCTGAACGGATGTTTGTTACTCAATCACGCTCAAACGGCTGGACGGATTTAAATGAAATTTGGTATGTAGATACTTCAGGTCTTGCATTAACACAGGCTACTTTTCATCATCAACATCATCAATCATCACAGAGCGGGTAAAACCGCGAGGCGCAGCTAGATTGGGATGAAATTTGGTATGTAGATACTTCAAGTCCTAGAATAACACATAGGCTACTTTTCATCATCATCATCATCAATCATCACCGCGCGGGTAAAACCGCGGGGCGCAGCTAGTTTTATAACAAAAATCCAAAAGGCATAACAGAGTTACAGAAGAAAGAAATATTTTTTCAATAAAAACATTCTAATTATAATAGCATACTGATGTAAGACATTACAAAGAAAACAAATATGCTTGGAATGCTAAGTCACCATATTAATGTGTTACCTATTTAAGAAATTGAATATTTATATTTATTTTAAAACTGAGGTACGTATATATCATTATACCTTATGCAACGTGCAATAATACGTGTACTGTAAACACATTGTGTTACATATTTGAAAAGACTGGCAACCGAACTAATTGCCGACTCTATATATTGTTTTATTTTTAAAATGTAAGGGAAATCAGCTTCGCCCCGCGAGTAAAAACCCGCGTGGTGATTATAGATGATGATCATGATAACGATGAAAAGTACCCTATCTGTTTTTCCGGACCTGAAATATCTTTAAACCAAATTTCATCCAAATCCTTTCAGCCGTTTGAGTGTGAAAGTGTAACAAACATACATCCATACTCACAGACTTTCGCATTTATAATATTAAGTAGGATTAACAGCTAGCTAATAATAATAATAATAATTTGGGACAACATCACACAAGGTGTTCAGGTCCCGAACTAGGCAGAGCCTGTACTATGGTAACCTGATAACTGATATATATATATACTTATATACATATACACACCCAGACACAGGTCAAACAGACATGTTCATACACACAAATGTTTGACCTGTCCGGGAATCGAACCCGAGACCAGCGGCTCAGAAGGTAGAGTGCTACCAACTGCGCCAACCGACCAGTCTGTAATGAAATATAATAAGCAAAAGTTCACTGAAGACGTATTATACATGTCCAGTTTCTGTTTTATAATGAATAACAATAAGAATTAAGTGCAATTTAGTCTATACCTACATGAATATAAATATATCCTTTTAAAACTAAAAAGTGCGTGTTTCAACTATGCAAATATAGTATACAATGTATCCAATCCAAGTGGACTACTTGACGTGCTATCTTACTAAACGAATTGAAAGTGATATTGAGAGGACAGTAAATGCGGGAAATCAGGTGAATGGAGCTTTATATTCCTTTATGAACAGCCAGCAGGTGTAAACTCTAAGGCTTTCACGGCCGGCGTTGCATGTTGTATGTATTGCTTCCGGGCTGTTTGAACGTGGTCTAAGTGAAACTTGTGTTCCAGACTCAGTATCAGAGAAGACGCCGCGAAGGAGAGTTCTATGCTCTTGTCGCTGCTCGGACCTGAACCACTGAAGATGTCGACCGCAGTGATCGACGAAACGTCTGGAACACAAGTTTCACTTAGACCACGGCCAAACAACCCGGAAGCAATACATACAACAGCCAGCAGGTGTCCAGAAAAGCACGCTTGGCTGTGCATACAGCATAGAGGAGTGTTGGTTCCAACACTGATGTATCTATGTAGAGCAAGTTGGATGTGGCAGTAAAAACATGAAAGCAGAATAAATGGACTTGAAATCAGAAGTATGATTGGAGTGAAACTGAGTGACAGGATAATGAATAGTGTGATAAGGGAGCGTTGTGGTGTAAATGAAGATGTAGTGACTAAGATTGAGAAAAGTATGTTGAGATGGTTTGGTCATGTCGAGAGAATGAACGAAAGGATGACTAAGCAGGTATATATGGGTGAAGTGAATGGTAGTATTAGAAGAGGAAGGCCTAGGCGGACGTTCCGAAAGCAGATTGAGGAAGTTCTAAGAAAGGGCCAGGTCAAGAGTACTTTAAACCGACGCTCTTGTATAAAAGGTCTGATAAGCGTGGATGAAGCGAAAGAATTGTCACGGGATCATAGCAATTAGAAGGCTGTGGTCTCTGCCTACCCCTAAGGGAAAGAGGCGTGAATATATGTATGTATGTATGAATTTTTTGTAAAGGTTCAGATTAGGAAGCCTGAAAGTTATTACAAAAGGAAATCCATTAAGGTCAAACATTAGGCAATTCGTTCCAGAATCGTATATTCAATAGTAAATATTACAACGGAGAAGTTTGAGTATAATTAGACCTTTTTGTTATGGTAAGTAATTAACTTGCGAACAAAAGATAAGTAATGGGACCTTTGCCACGTACAAATTGGATGGAAAAGTCATGTTTTGATGTTAAACAATTAGTCAACTATATAATTAGTTAGATAAAAAAATATACAACTCTCTATTCAGAAGTGGAACGCGGAGTGTATGTCTTTTTAACCGACTTCAAAAAAGGACGAGGTTACCTATTTTATGTTTCACTGTATGCATTTTATTTTTTTGTATGTTCACCGATTTCTTCCTCATTTTTGGACCGATTCTCAAAATTCTTTTTACTTTTATACAGTTTATCTCCGAGTTCCATTTAAATAAAAATCGGACAGGGGGTTTTGAGTTACACTCCATAACTGAAAAGTGTTACGTTTACTTGGACGACTTCTTAATTGCGGGTGGAAAAATCGGTGAACATACACAATGACAATTGATCCCGGGAGTAGCAAAGGTCACTGAAAAAGGGTAAAAAATTTTTTCCCAAAAAAATGGTACTTGATTCAACACTCAAAAGTGTGAAATAACTTGTCGAAGTCAGTACTATGAGCACAATATTTTGATCATATAGTTACTTTTGAACTATCATGATACCGACTCAACAAGTTATTTCACACTTTAGAGTGTTGAAGTCGGTTCCATTTTTTGGTAAAAAAAATGTTATACAACAGGTGGCAAACAAGCAGACGAACCGACTGATGGCGGATAAGCAATCGCCTTCGCCCATGGATATCTGTCATCTGCAGTTCTGTATGAAACGTGACTTTGCTACAAAATAACTTGCATATCGTTATTCGTTATATACTTGTATTATAAAGCTCCAGTATCACTTTCAACGTCTTCGACTTACTTTCTTCTACAGGTCATCTCATATCTGATTCTGAAACTGAAATTTCTCCATAACTCGTGACTTTAAATTTGCTTCCAGATCCTGTAAATTGGAGACCACGTTTCGCTGAAGACAAACTTAGCTGATATTCTTCAGCGTAAGCTTAAATAGAGACATCGTGTTTGAGCCACAGATCTTTTTGTTTTCGTTTTTTATTATATGTATATTTATGAATATTGTGATTGAGTTTTTAGTAGTTTGTAATTAAAAAATATTACGATAAGTTATCCTTTTTATTTAACAAAAATTGAGTCGGTTCTAACAATGAAACCAATTTAAATAATGTTTTCACGTTAACTGTTATTTCTAAATCAAAAGTTTCATGTTCATTTTGGGTCAAGATGTGACGCAAAGGTGTAACGCAATGATAACCTTACAGTGTTAGTCGGCAATCAGAAGATCGCTGGATTAAATCTTATTTGATACTTAAGCTTTTTTTCGTCATTCTAGGTCTAGCGTGATAACATCTTCAATCACATCGTCATCCATCAAGTAAGATAGTGGTCTAACGCTAGATCTATACAGTTTAAAAAAAAGCTTGCGTTGCAGATAAAATCGTTATTGACTTTATACTTTCCAGTACCCACCTAGCTAATGTCCTCCGGTATGACTTTCGGTAACCAAACTTACGTTTGTGATCTTTCGCTCAGGTTTTTGTTTGGAGAGAGTCAACATTGTAGGTCTGGCATGATTGCACCTACCGCCATATCATCACAAATCGTTGAGTAATAAATGTTGGCGAAGAATACAATTATAATGGATCTAAGGTTTTTTTTACTTATTAATATAATAAGCTTGCGTTTGTCAACTGTCTCGCTTGATGTTATTTTGTAAAGGTTTTGTAATTTAGCTGTATTTAAGACAATTAATAAAGTATATTTTGTTGGTGATTCAAATAAAGAATACTTATATACATAAATACTTGTAAATAATATAGAAAATATTAAAATATATTTTTTTATATTTATTTGCAAGGTAACATTAACATAATTTTAAAATAATTTAGAATAGCAATAAAATAATGTAACTTAAAATAATTAATAAATAAATAATAAATATAAATATATATATAATTAATTATTTTATAATAATTTTTTTTAAAATATTATATTATAATTTGCAAATATATAGTACCGAACAATCCGCGTGCTGATTGTTCAATATTATTTTAAAGCATAAAATATCTATTTCAAAGGTAGAGTATCCGTTCCAGAGATTAAAGCATAGCATACCATTTTACAACGCTCTGGTCGTTTATTTTCAAGAGCTAATAGCACTATGTCTCACTTTGAGTATTTGCTCTCACCCACAGTCTGGCAGCTGAAGTACTCTCAAGTTATCTGCAACGGCGTTATTCTTAAACCAGTGTGCTGCCAATATTGAACCAAGTGGAACGTAAAAAATCTTTGAAATATTTCACTCAAATTGGACATTGACATAGTTTTTTTTTCTTCAAACGGGCCGCTGCCTTTATTAAAATAAAATACTAATAACTAACTACAATACTACAGCTATAACAAGAAAAGTTTTAGCAAAAAATGAAACCAACTTCAACACTCAAAAGTGTGAAATAACTTGTTGAAATCGGTACCATGATAGTTCACAAAAGTACCTATCATCACAATATTATGCTCATGGTACCGACTGTGAAACACCGAAGATTTCTTGGTGTTCTACGACCCAAACTGTTTATTACCCAAATATGTTGTAAATGTATTTAGTCTATGTGCTATGAACAAATTTTTAAATGATAAAATCTTCACTTACATAGTTTTATGACCATTTTACAGATATCAGAACAGCAATACGACAGCCGCCAAAGTGATAGATAATGTCGTATCTTTCAACTTTAAGGCTTGACCAGTTGCTAAACACACAATTTGAAGTCTTTTCAGCGTATTTTGATGCAAATCCTACATGTCTTATAAACTTTTTTTATGTACCACTTATGAGAATAGTTTATAAAGGTTAATAATTAATTAATTCGATACTGATGGAATACAATTTGATAACATTTGCTAATTTATTACTTTAAAATTATTTAGCAACCTTCCGAGCAATTGCACTTGAATTTTGTTTTACAAAGAAAGGAAAATAAAGTAAAAAAACGCGTATCGTAGTCCATTAGTTTTATTTGATCCTGTAAGTCATCTATAAAGTATATTTTTGTAATATTTTAAATCAACACGCATCAAGACGTGTCCTGCCCTCTCTGCTTGTAAATAAACGCGAGCCTCTGCAATGTCACCGGGACCTGTTAAACACTTAACGTCATATACAGGCAACAGGGAACATAAAAAAAAAATATCTGAGCACAGACAGTTTGCTACATATAATGGGTCGATTATTTTACATCTTTATGAAAAATAATCGAATCGATCGAATATGAAGAGATAATTTTAGTTTTATTTTAGTACCTTTACAGTTATGATGAGTAGGTTTATGATTCCTTCACGGTGAAATGGCTGAACGGATATTCATGGAATTCGGAATAAAAATAGCTTATACCTTAGAGTAACTACTTATTATCCCTGGAAAATATAGCTCCCGTGGGATAATTGAAGTAGCGCGAAAACCCTAGTCCATTCGGGTAAAACCACGGGGCACAGCTAGTACTTCTTAATTTTTTTTTGTTTTTTTTTTCATAGGGCAAATACCTTTATTAAAATAAAACACTAATAACTAATTACAATACCTACTGCAGCTACTACAATAACATTTGAGCAATCCACTAGCTATTGTTGCCTATAGATAGCTCAAATGTTCTAACCCGCTACCGGCCAGCAGCGTGCCCAGAATGATTTTATTTAATAAACATAATTACTAAACTATTGATAACTACTGCTTAAATTATCCGTTACATACGATTCAATGACCATAATCCCTTTGTTAAGTAAAAGGTAACATAATCCTTTGTGTCGGCGAATAATCATTGTAAATCAATGTTTTTCCAATACATATTCAGACTTACGACAAAGGCCAAAGAAAAATACCACTTTGTGGAAAGCCATTGTGGTCCAATCAAAACAATGGAAATAACTTACGCATGGAATAATATAGGACCTTTTATTGTCTGGGTTCAAAGAATCAGCTATGTATATTTGAACAGTAGCGCTCACTAACGGTTCTTGACGTATCGATGTATATTTTATATATATACAACGATACAACGTATAGAAATAGTAATAAGTATCGTTGTATATATTATATATATACAACAATAATATACTTAATATGTTAAGATTTCGTCTCGTTTTAAATCTCATTCCCCCCCTCACCATTTTTATCGCTATTTTTGTATTTTTGTGTTGTTACAAATATCCAAATTATATAACCGCCGGTCATTGAGGTGAAGTAATTTAAATGACATGTCGTGGCACTTTGACATTTTCATAATAGGGCTGAACAACGTTGGCCATATCAGCTAGTATCTAGATATACAAAACAATAGCACCTAAGTAATATTTTGACCCAGTTTAATTTTCTTTCGCAGTCCTATCCTTGGCGTTGCAACATTCACCTACGAAGAAGACACGGATGGATCCCAAGTCCCCGTGTGCCTCACCCAAGCTGACACATTCTGGTCCGCGCTTTTCTTCATCCTGACCATCGCTGTCTTCTTCATCGTCCCTCTTGGCGTTCTCCTGGTCCTCTACAGCGTCATCGCCAAGAACCTCATGGAGAACCCCGCCATCATCGCACAGAACACTAAAAATACTAATAGTGCCGGCAACGTTATTAGATACAGAAAGCAAGTCATATTAATGTTAGGAACCGTAGTATTATCCTTTTTTATATGTCTACTCCCATTTAAAGCGTTAACATTATGGATCATAGTATTCCCCCCAGAGACAATAATGTCATTAGGTGTAGATGGTTACTATATACTATTGTATTTTTGTAGAGTAATGCTGTATTTAAATTCAGCTATCAACCCTATATTATACAATTTGATGTCTTCAAAGTTTCGTGAAGGATTTGTTAAGCTGTTAAGAATTAATAAGTTAATGAGATGCGGTAGAAGTTTAAGGGAAACTATGCAAAGACGGGACACTTTCAATACAACAACGTCAACAGGCTTTTCAAGCAGTCAAAATACGTCAGACTCATTTTGGAGAAGATATAGCAGTCGAGCGTCTTCTCAAAAGAACATCCTTAATAGAGAAAGTAAAAGACTCAAGGAGGTCGATAAACCTGTCAACCAAGTGAAAATTGGAGAAATTATTAACGTAGAAAATAGAAGACGGAACAGCATGAAAATCATTGCAGCATTGAATGAAATTACTGATACACAAGTCGAGGTTCATGATAATGATTACATTAATGGTGAATTAGTGATTAATGATACTGCCACTGAGAACAATAAACAAATACAAATATTAAATTTGGATGTTAAAACTAATAATGTATATTCGATAACTTTAGACGTAAGTGAGAATGAGGGAAGAAATAAATTTGTATGCGTTCCGAATCAACCTAAGGAAAATAGAAATATATTTATATACGATTATAATAGTAAAGAAAGTTTTGTGTAGGTTTTTATATGTTGTTTATGGTACCGGTAAGCATTTATATAGCCAGTTGCTAGCAATGGGCTAAATAAATCAATGGATTAAGGAGCCTTGCGTTGATTGTTACACACTAGTCTTTGAAAAAGACTTCAGATCTTTACAAACGTAGAGATGTAACGCCTTTTCGTACTTCGATATTGTGGTGGTCTGGTAAATTAAGGCGAGACCGTTGTAAACGGTTCTGGCATGATGGATTATGGGGTGCAAAACCTTGATTGATGATGTTTTGAATCGTCTGCCTATTTTCTAATTCGGATTAATTAAAAAACGTTAAATATAGGACTGTTCTAACATTGAACAAATACAATTGAAATAATATTATATACATTATAGTAATAAAAATTAAAAGCATATTTTGAATAAATAGTTGATTGTGTGAAAAAACAGATATGCTTAGCTAAAATATTTAACATTTTATTAGTAGAACATTATGAATATAATAGACAGTTGCCTAAGGTTACACAAAAAACTGTTAAATCACAAAATAAAAAGAATAATATTAACAATTACTCATAAAAGAGTTAAATATTTCGTATAAAATCGTAGCTACGAATATTTTTAATGGGCTATATTATAAAGTTTGTCAAAAAACATAGAGCTTCCAGTTTTCTGTTTATTTTAGTTTTAGTTTTAGCGACTCTATTGTTTTAGTCATTTGATAGGTTTTCTCTTGCGATGTCGTGGGCTATAATTGGTGAAGTAGTAAAAATTACCAATGAACCTATTTTAATTTTAAACAGTTTTAGCCTGATGACGAATCTCAAAAGATAAAAGTCGAAAAGAAATAGGCCCCTTTTATGCAAACAATATTTACGATTACATGGTACGATTATATTGTAGCGATCTATATTGTATTATATTTTATATAATAGTATATGTTTATTGAATATATTGATAAAACACAATGAATTCAACAGTACTGCCATGTTTTGTGCCAAAATCAAAGAGCCTAAAGGAAATTAAAAACTGTAGAGTTTATAATGAGTACCTAAGAGCGAGTTATGAATTTGTAATCTGTATAATGCCTTCTATTATGAAAAAAATAATTACAAGTTTGTTTACAATACAGTTGTATTTCATTCGCATAATAGACCTATTATGTGTTTTTTATACTTTATAGATCTAGCGTTTCACCACTATCTCACTTGATGGCCAGTGACCATGTGGTCGAAGATGTTATCACGCTAGACCTAGAATGATTTAGCCAAACGACTGCTGCCTGAACTTACCTACTATCTAATGACAGTTTCAAACTTAAGGATGGTAGCTAGAAAGGCTGGTACTCGAAAACACACTACCACCATACTGGGAATTTAATAATGGTGTGTTACTTTCACCGGCAGTTCAAGCCGTAGCTGCGTAGGTTGGGGATCGAACCAGCATCCGGTAGTTTGACAGCCGACTGAGCCGTCACTCCTGCCGATGAGCTATCTCGCTTTCAGCTGAGACATAGGCGTTCTTCTTACGGCATTGGTCATAATCATTGCCAGCTAACATTAATGATGATTAATGATGATAACCAGATGTAAGAACAATTACATTGATTTGCAATTGGACAGGTTTGTATCTAATATATATATAAACCAAGTGCACTCCGAAATTTCACCCGTCTGGACTACGACTTTTTTTGCTACCTCGGTTATCCCACGGAAATCATACGTTTCACGCCTACCTCTATATCAATATTCAACAAAACTTCATCATGCAGCTTAGGCGTGAAGACGTAACAAACAGACAGAGTTACTTTCACATTTAAAATATGATTAGTTTTTGTTGTACTTTAGAGGACCTATAATTATTGGCCTATATTTTAATCCACGTTATAAGGTAGGCTTGGAGCCATTAGAGAGTGGAGGAGACACAAACTTTCACATTCATAATTCCTCACTCCGGGGACGCCGCCCCCTACCACATGTTAGTTTTAGTTAATGATTTCAGAGTCAAGTTGATCGTCTGATTCCATAGCCTATTCCATAATGTCATCCATATTTACACGAGTCCACGAGAAATGAAAGCGCCAAAAATATGCTAACCTATGTAGTGGATACATATTTGAACCTTTTGGGGTTGAGACATTGAACCCGTAGGGGCTAGGAGCTCATGAGATTTTCCAAATCTTATCAGAGCGTTTGATCGATGTCACGAATTAAGACATTATTTCTTATACTAGCTGCTCCCCGCAGTTTTACCCGCGTGAAGATGATTGATGATGATGACCATCCTTCAACTTCCTTCATGAACAACCTTCATCTTAATTAGTAACAGTTTTATATAAGTTTCAATCGTTTTAGAATAATTTATAATAATAAGCTATGGAGTGCGCGTTCTGCAACCCTACGATGGAGAGATGCCCGTGCATCCGATGCAGCGAGTGTTCTTCTCACTTCCACCTGGAGTGCGTGTCGGGCGAGCAGCTGCTGCCGAGCTCGAAAAGCTGGCGGTGCTGCCACTGCGAGACGCTGCGGGCCGCGCGTGTCACGCAGCACGTCGACGCACCTATTCGCGTCTTCTCCTCCACATGTCTCGACTGTCGCAAATAAAAATTTGCTTTGACTTTAAAAAAAAAGTATCTATAATTACATACCTAATTTCATCCAAATCCATCCGGCCGTTTGAGCGGCAAACAGTAATAAACATCCATACATCCATATAAACTTTCGCGTTAATAATATTAATAGGATTTACTATTTTCTGGCTTGTATGTGGCTTGTGGTATTTTAAGCATTTACGTTCAATTATGTACAAATTTCATCTAGATCCGTTTAGTCATTATGGAATGGCTAAGTAACAAACATTCTGCTCTCCAAATTTTCTAACTTATAATAAATAGTAGTAAGAGATTGTTTGTGATGATTTCACAAAAAAGGCATGTATTTTAAAATAGTTCATTAACATGAATAATTATTCTGATATATTTATAATAATTAATTTCAATTTTGACGATTTAAAAGAATATCAAGAGATATTAAAAATTAATTTAGGTACGTTTGTTAATGCGATGGAAACCGTCGTTAAGTGAAACGGTAATTTTATCTTTGTAAGATTATTTTTATGCGGAATTAATACTTTTATTGTAAAAGGTGGGCGAACCCTGAACAGACGCACCCTTCTAGCAGTTCCAATTAATTCCTTTATTAACAACATAATTCAGGGTTGTTATTTCAGCGCCATCTACCTCAGAGAGACTGAACTATTTAAGAGACCGATTGATCAATATAAATGCAATTGTGAAATTATCAGACGATGGTATTATACTCTTGTACAATAATCAAGATAAAAAATAACGAACACTGAGACCTTGTGTGAATGTTAATAAATAAAAAAAGAAAATATTAAATATACACAACAAGTTTCATAAAAATTAGGCAAGCCGATTATAGATTTTATATCTATATTAGGCATATACAAATCTCGTGTTTGTTATCTAACTCCTCCGAAACGGCGTCGTGTCACTTTGACATTTTGATGATTTATGTGGCAGAACAACGATTGCCAGGATAGCTAGTAATATATATTTTACCAACCTTCAACCTCATTTCGGCATCACGGGTTTTACTACCGCACTAGCCGACACCACTTGACAGCATCCACATATTATTGACTCATTGGAGTAACATACTGTGCAATTCTACCGATCATTTTTTCTGTACACCTGCAAAATATGGAACGAGCTTCTGAAATAGAGAGTTTAAAAATCTCAAAAAGGATTGGCAACGTATCAAAATGCCCCCAGTTTTACAGATCTCGTGCTTGGTTGCCACCTATTACAAAAATTCCTTATTTATAAGTATGCTTGTCTCCGAAAATATTTATTTTCGATAAGTGATAAGATTTTGAGTTTTATATTAATTTGTCATCTTTAAAAGAATGATAAAGATCTTGAATGTTATTTTATCTAATCTGAAATTGAATACTAAAGATTAAAATATTAAAAACAGAAGGAATGACAGTCTTTATAGACTATATATCGAAATAAATTTTTAAAGATAACATTTCGATACAGTTCTTCTGTGACAACTGTATCGAAATGTTTACTTTTTTCCATTATGATACAACTTCAGCTGGACCAAGGAGGTTGCAATGCTGTTTAGTCTACGTAATAGTCGGTGGACGCCAGCAAATATGGACGTGTACAAATAAATGCAACATATGGTGTGGTTTTGTGTCAATTTCATGAAATTAGATAAAGTAGTGTATAAAACTGCATATAAAAAACTCGCCTACGGCTCGTTATATTAATTGCCAGTCGTGTTTTAAGAATTCTTTAAGACACAGTTTCATAAACTACTATAAAAAGACTCCAATGATTATTGAATAGATTTAAAATAAACATATATATAATAATAGATCACTTAATATGTTTCCCAGAAAAGATGTGTGTGTAACTTAGCATGAAAAACAAATTGGTAACGTTTCTTTGAAGAGCTGTCTGATAAAAACTTGGAAGAGCGGAGAATGTGTAAGGTATCGATATCAAAAGTTACGAGTGTAACGAGTTTCCGTATATTATGTATCATGTTTTTATAGGTTATTGAACTTACATATTTATTAGATATTATATGTTATGCTATTATTATGACAAATACGTAGGTATATGTAAATAACTTCACATGAAAAAAAATATTACTACCTATAAGCGATGCATAAAATTAAACATCACCATCATCATCATCTCAGCCATAGGACGTCTACTGCTATGGCTTCCCCATATAAGGGGGGATTTGCCAATACTCGCCACGCTTGGCAGGCGGGTTGGCGAGCGCAGCATGATTTCCGATCCTCAGAAGGCACTGTTGCCCACCTTTTGCTGCCCTGTTTTTGTAAATTAAAAATATTATATAACAATTTTATTTAGAAGCTTAATTTATCATTTTCATGTAAGCCTTGCCGTCCGTCTTCTATTAAAAAATGATTTGTGATTTTTTACTAATTTTAATTAAATACGTTTTATTAAACTAATATATTGTTATTGGTAGTCAATTATCAATCTACTTTCACCTCATCCGGTCAAAAATCACTGACACACATTTTATAATTAAAAAATTGGCAACGTCACATCTATAAATCAGTTAATTCTCATTTATATAAGAACATGGTTATTATAAACAGCTTTTCCGTATAAAAAGTCTCGTCAAAATTCTATACTAAACTGTTATCAAAAATGTCTCAAGAGTTCCGAAGCAATTTATAAAGCATCAGAGCAGATTTAGCGAATATCTGGAGACAACGATAGATTGGGCCTGAATAATACATAAGTAGGCTAAGAGATAGTGCCACTTTTTATTACTAACCAAAAGTTTATTGTACTTCTTCTTCTTCCGGTGCCTCTCCATCACTGAAGGTCGGCGGTCATCTTTTGATATTTTTCCTTGTTCAGGGCAAACCTAAACAGTTCCTCAACACTTTTGATCCCTGTCCACTCCCTTATGTTCCGCAACCACGACAATTTTCTCCTGCCAACGCCTCTTTTGCCATCAATTTTTCCCATCATTATTATCTGCAGCAGCTGGTAGCTGGTACTGCACTTATATAATTCCGAAACATGTAACCATAGCATTACTACTATTGGACCTTGTATGCAACCTCAAGGTCGCACGAGCAATGGAGAAAGCTACGCTTGGGCTATCTGGAGTTTCGTAGAACAACAAAAATCTACATCATATCCCAGCAGATTAAACTGAATGCCAATGAGATCGATGGGTTCTTGGGTGAAAAGCACGGACTAGCAACCGCACCGTTAGACGAACGCTGCTGCCAAACGGTAATTGGGGCGATCAATTTATATATCCATAAATGGGCGTCGTATGGCCAAAAAAAAATATGATGATGATGATGAATTTATTTTTTAATTTATTTTTAGTGTTCCTAAGAAAATAGCATAGTGAACAACTGCCACAAAACACACGGTATGTTCAGGTGACAACCTTCAAAGAAATTGCCACTGAACATCGAGAGAGATAGTGGTCAAACACTAGACTTATAAAGTTTACAAAATTTAGGTAATTATTTTCATAACATATTATATATACTTTACTCCAAAAAACATATTCCCTGTCTTATAGACAGATGGTGTATCCGAACTGTTGTATTTATGTAACTTTAATGATACTAAATGAACAATTGTCTGGATTTGAGCATACAATCTATTATAAATCAAATATTGAATACTAATTATGTACCCTTTGTAATGGAAACGCAGGGGCTGAACAGGTCCGACGGCAAAAGACCGGATGGGTGGACTTTGGTGCCATGCAAAAAAGGCAAGTGTCTGGTATGGGTTGCCACCTGTGTGAACACCTGCTGGCTGTTCATAAAGGAATACAACGCTCCATTCACCATATTTCCCATATTCACTCCTTTCTCAATCTCACCCAATATAACTTTAAGCTAAAATTCCCTGGTCATCCCTTAGCATCTCAACTGACACCTGTCATACCCTGGAGCCCTACCTAATTTCGAACTTTTTAATGCTTTCAAAATCTCATCCATGCTTATTTCATTCTTATCATCACTTTCCACGTTCACGTACGATGTGTGAACCTGGTCCAGTGTCTCCTTTTTTTCAAACAAACATTAAAAATACTCATATCACTTCAACAAATATTCTTCTCGTTTTATAATACTTCCATTATGACCTCTGATTAGGGTGACTTAAATATTACATATAATACACAGCATAAAAAGAGGATTTATCGTTAAAAGCGCTCACTTCCAGTCAACCTACGGTTACTAGCTACAGCGATAGATAGATAGGGGCGATATTGAGTTGCCTGTTATATAGAACGAGTGAATATATATCTTCTAGGCAGGCGTGATCCATTATAGACCGCATCATCACCAGGTGCGGACACAGGTAAAGATTCGGGGGGAGGGGGGTTACAAATATTGAGGGATTCAAATCAACAGACATTTTTTCTAGCTTTAATCTTATGTCTATCTAAGTTATGCATACATTTTAAGAGATTTATCAATGTGATGTTAACGTTCTCCTCGGACCGCCACTGAGCATCAATTAATATCAGGTGAGGTAGTGGTCAAATGCCTGCCGATTGTAACTATGAAAAAGAAGGTGCCCTCCGCGTCTGTCCGTCTATTTATTCGCTAACACTTTCTTGAACTTGCGACGGTTTTTATCACGCCTTTTACCGACATGCAGATATTTTTTCCCGGAAAATTTATATGTGTCCTTAAAAATGTTTGAATTCTAAATTTCACCCATGGGAAACTCGGCGAGGTCACTAGAACTTTTAAAAACGTCAATACTAAATCCCCTAACTAATTCCAATTTGCTACTGTTTTCAGAATGTCCAACCTAGGAATCCTCGTTTCCCCAGACATTGAGTAATGGCTGAACTTAGTTTAATTAGAGCGCGCCTTGCAAACAAGCGAATACATGGCCATGAATACTCTACCAGATAAATGCTATTCGTGAAAATAAATTGTGGAGCTGATGACATAAATGTATAGGTGTGTATAAATAATATGACTGTAAATGTTATTTAATTCTATTATTTTTTTATTATTTTTGGGAATAAAGCAGTTGTTAGGTTCCTTTTGTACCAGCTCAAAGGGTTCCAACGAAAGACCAGCGCTGGCTAACAACCAGCGTTTATGTTAAGTTAGGACCTATTTGAGACGTGACAACTAACACACTAATTAGGTATGTTTAATTTTTAAGTGTTTGTTACTATCTCAAATAGATCCACTTATTTCCTTTCTTCTTTTAATATTATAATGCGATATTTTTTTATACCACCACGCCCACTTTTGGGATTTTTTTAGAGTTAAAATATAACTCTAGAAAAATCCCAAGAGTGGCATTTTGTGATGCCTTAATAGAGAATAGATACGGATCTCGAAACTATAATCGATGGGGGGTAGGTGTCAAAACTAAAATGACTAAATCTCTGGGAACCTTTAAGGGTTGAAAAAATTATCCACCCGAACAAAAAAGTGAACCACTTTTATTATTTATTTAGATTATTTGTATGTAACAAAAAAGTGAACCACTTTTTTGTTACATACAAATAATCCCATACAAAATTAAAACAATGGCAACTCCTAAACCATTATAGATAGGTATTGGGGGTTTGCGCAAATGTCATAGGGGACTGGGAGGGAAATCTTAGAAAAATGACAAAAATAATTAATTGGTCCTTTGAGCCGGATACCTAAATCCAAGTTGTTTCGATCCGGCTGAAAATTGGTATTAATTGAGATTGGGGATATCTCTCTAATTAGAACTTCTAAGTAGATTAGCTGCTGATCTGATGTGTACCTTCAGAAGCGTGCTGAAATGTGTGTCAAATCTAGATTTGTAGTAACATTTTATTTTATTGTTTATGCCATAATACCAATGTGTGTTACATACATTAATTTCATATTCTTTTAATTTAATTGATTTTACTTTTTTTAACTTGATATTTTATAATATTATTTAGATTATGACTACAGTAATTGATTATAAGATTAAAATTATCTTAGATATACACAATGTAACATTTCCAGTTATAAGGCCAATAAATGATTTTACTTTACGTTAAAAACCGGACTGAACGAGCATAATATTTTGCACTTAAGTTGAGCCCAGCTATTCGTTGCGGCTGCTAGCATCCTGGGTACTTTGACTTCCACGGTTGAACTTGTAGATAAAATTTTAGTCATAATTATTTTTAGGTTTTAGTTAATTTATATTTATTTAAGTTTTTAATCTAGTATAATTTAATAACAAGTGCATAGCGAATATTTAACTAAATATATATAGTATGCTACCTGATAAGGTACATATTCAGTCGTGACCTGTAGACTCCAGGATTATACGTACAAACATATCGAATAACATAGAAGCTCGTTCCTCTTTAAGTCGGTTATAGAGCTTTCACTATTCTTGTTTGACCGTATTCGTCCATTAACCGTATGTGCGTTAAGCATACGCACATATCAACCCCTAGCAATATTGGAATCCTAAGCCGACTTATTAAATGGCATTTGCCGTATAAAACAGATCCCGGGTAAAAAGCTTTTGATTAAGAAATACTTCGAAGTAATGACTTTCGGCGGACAATATAAATAAACCTGTCCCTTATATTGTTTAAGGGTCGGTTGTTAAAGGAACTGAAACGTGGTCTCTAACTTTGGACCTTGTATGTAAGGTCAAAGTCGTACAACGAACTTTTCACGCAACAAAATCGTGTTTTCTCTGAGAGATCGAATCAGATATTACGAGATTTACGAGATTCGTAGAAGAAAGAAAGTCACTGACTACTCCAGCGGATTAAGGGCTGAACAGATGCCATTGACATTACAGAGGCTCGCGGTTATTTACAGGTAGACAGAGGGGACAAATCCTGATGCGTGTTGATTAAAAATATTAAAAATAGGTACTTTATAAATGAATGATTTTTATTTTCCTTTCCCCTGGTGTAAGACACAGTTCAAGCGCATTTATTACGTTACCGCGAGAATAATTGATAAAAAGAAACGTATAGTCGCATAAAAAAGATTTTCACTAACGATTTAGCAAGTAAAATCAAATTTTGTTCCATCAGAATTTATGTATGTACCTATGTTTATGTACTTTTCGCATAAGTAGTATTTTTTTAAGTTTATTAGACATGTACCTTTTTTAAGATTCTCAAACGAAGAGAAGAGACTGGCAAGCACAGTGTACGACATCTATCGAAGACAAGGTGGACTGACGGCCTTACAAAGATCGGAGAAGAAAGAAGAATGGATGCAACATCTAATATTTGACTGGCCGGTTGGCGCAGTTGGTAGCGCTCTGCCTTCTGAGCCGCTGGTCCCGGGTTCGATTCCCGGACAGGTCAAACATTTGTGTGCATGAACATGTTTGTTTGACCTGTGTCTGGGTGTGTATATGTTTATAAGTATACATATCAGTCATCAGGTTACCATAGCACAGGCTCTGCCTAGTTTGGGACCTGAAGACCTTCTGTGAATGTTAATAAATAAAAAAAAAATAATAATAAAAAAAAAAATGTCCTTGTAGAAAAGTATGGGGGCGGTTTATTTTTAGTAGTGGCGTAGAGAACACACTAGGTACTGCTTCTAGAGGAGTATCGAATATCTGGAAGGTGATCCCTACCAAGACGGATTCAGGCGCATGAGTAGTTTACTAGTATGAATTTTTATTCATCTTTATAAACCACAAATATTTCAACATCTCTCATTTTGTAAGTAAATTATAAACTTCGATTTAATTCTGTGGAAATCAACCCTGAAAATTATGGGTAACCATGAATTTTCAGGATTTGGTAAAGGAATTGATGGCCCTCAATATCAAATAACGTCATTTATGGTCATTATTGGGGCCATAAACTCCTTTGTAACGCAATGTAAATTCTGCCGACGATGTTCCGAGACTTTCATTGTCTTTCGCAGTTCTCATCCATTCTGGCCGGCAACATTTTTAATTCATCTTCCCATCGTCTCGTTTATGCGCCTTTACTCCTATTTCCATCCCCGGGTTGAAACGCTCTGATAAGTTTTGGAAAATTGGAAGAGCTCCAGGTCCCCACGGATCCAATGTCTCGACCCGAAACGGTTCAAATATGCAACCACTACCTGATTACCATATTTTTGCAGCTTCAATTGCTCCGTCAAATTAGCCGCGGCACCAGCCCTAACATATGTCTCGGTAAATAAATTAAATATAAACTTATTGGCACATGATATTTCAAATTCAAAATCAATAAAATACATTGAATAAAAAACAAGTAGCATCCTACACCTGGTAACCTCATGTAGATTAAGCTAAGCCTCGAAACGCCCAAGACCAGCCTCGCTTAGCACTTACCACTCTAAGCCATGAAAAGTGTAATCAAGTAGCCTTCTCCAACCGGCTTAGCCAACTGAAGCAAATAACGATTAATTGAGCCGATTTGCTCCAAGAGTTCATTGGACGCAGACGTTATCGGTTGGTCAGTTGCATTTTACGTCAAGCCAGTAATGTGTAGGCAATGACAATTCAGAAATCTAGTGTAAAAACGTACATAACATCATCATAATATCAGCCCACACCTCAGTGTCTTAGCCATAGGTCGTTTACTGCTGGATACACGCCTCCCCCGTTGATTTCCAAAGACCGGTTGGAAGCAACCCGCATCCAATGTCTTTCTGCAATCTTAGTCAGGTTGCCTATCGAACTTGTCGATGGAACCTTGTCCTACGCTTAGCTTCCCAATCCATCTCCACTCGAGCACCTTTCAATCATCTCATCGACTATCATTTCTGCGTATAAACTAATATGTCCTATATACTATGTCCTACTAAGTCCTATATACTATGTATACAACATTACAAAGGCTCCAAACTTGTCATGTTTTAAGTCTCGCCTAAAGCGCTGGCTTGTCGATCAGTCGTTTTACACCTTTAATGAACTCATTTAAAAGAAACCGTCAATGTAAACAATCAATAAATTAAATTAAATATTTTCAATAACATTATTATAAGTAGTTAATAATTTTCTACTCAACTATTTTGTTTCTAATAATCCATATAATTTGAATAATTGTAACAATAATGAATTATAACAATTGCCGGCCGGTAGCGAGTTTTTTTTTTTTTAGCCGGTAGCGGGTTAGAACATTTGAGTTATCTATAGGCTACCAATAGCTAGTGGATTGCTCAAACGTTATTGTAGTAGCTGCAGTATTGTAATTAGTTATTAATGTTTTATTTTAATAAAGGCATTTGCCACATGAAAAAAAAAAATTGTAACATGATGAAATTGACTTGTAAATTGGTTTTACCATTTATTTGGTAAAACCAATTTACAAGTCAATGAACTATATCCTAACCACTGCCATTTCAACTTACTCATCCACTAGGCTATGTTAGTTTCATATATCTACAAATCCTTTCATTACCACTCGATCTCGTAGATATACCCCGAGCAGCTCACTGTGCGACTTCGAGCTTGCTTAAACCAAGTTTTTTTTTCTTACAACACTCACAAGGTCTGATGACTGATATATACTTATATACATATACACACCCAGACACAGGTCAAACAGACATGTTCATATACACAAATGTTTGACCTGTCCGGGAATCGAACCCGGGACCAGTGGCTCAGAAGGCAGAGTGCTACCAACTGCGCCAACCGACCAAGTTAGAGAGCACATTTTCTTTCCGTATGTATTCACTGGTAACCCTGATCAAAGACTGACGTCTTGAAAGATTTAGGATGAAAAGATGTCACAAAATTTCCCAAGCGCTCCCATACCCGCACTTGACCTATTTTTACTTTTAATTAATTTGAAAGGAAACATATTGCGTAAGTTGATATGCTTGTGCGAGCCACACTAGACTTCCCATTGCGAAGTCATCATGAAATCAGTTCTTTTAACATACAAACTCGCTTTTCCATTTCACATGTTATTTCGGAATGTGCTAAGATAATATAGTCATAAGAAAATGTAGAAAAAAGAAAATAGATCATATTTTACCCTCGTGCTACTAACCTTTACACCCACTCCACGTCCAAATTCATATACTTAATACACAGTGATAAAAATATCATGGACTTTTTTTGCGTCGGTAATGCACATGCAGTTTTATCTGTTACACGTATACGGTGATAACGTATCAATGTTGGCTAATCAAAATAATATAAGACCGTCTATAAACGTCCTCAGGTTATAAAAAAACTCATAATTACCTTCTCGTCATGTACTTACTTATCTAGATCCCGCCTCCTTCATCATCATCATCATCTCAGCCATAGGACGTCCACTGCTGGACATAAGCCTCCCCCATTGATTTCCCGCCTCCTTAATTATTAATATTTTTTGGATGAATATTTTTTTTGATTAGATTAGATTGTTTACTTATATAAATAAGACACCACACTTATGTCGAAGCGCACGCACTCGAATACAAAACGAATATAACCCATATTCGTTTATATTCGTTATGAATAAACTGTAACTAATGCAGTTGTGATGTACTAGAAGCGAAGCGGTGATAGCTCAGCGGGGGCAGCATCGCCTGTCAAATTGAACGGAAATGTTTTATAATCGACACACGTTCGGATCGCCGAATATAATTTGGTCTCATGTGCCCAGGTATTCCGAAATGAGTCATACGCAATCACTATTATAATAATGATTAATATTTTGACAACAAAGCTGCGCCCTGCGCCGAGTACAGCTTTCCCGCTACCTCAATTATCCCATTGGAACTATATTTTTTCTAAGATATATTTTTTTTTATATTATGTTCTATATCATATATAGCCTATGTGTTATTCCAGGGTATAAGCTATCTTCATTCCAAATTTCATGCAAATCTGTTCAGCTATATCAACGTAAAGGAGTAATATACAAACGATAAACGACAGACAAACTTTCGCCGTCATAATATTATAGTTAGAAATTATATAATTATATTAGTACGATTAACACCCAAAGATTCACTAATTTTAGAAAATAAAACAAAACTTAAATCTGCTCTGTTACAATTTCCCGCCACAATACACTTACTACGAAGTCAGCGCGGAGTTTAGTATCATCTCTACCATATGTTTCGAAAGATATGTCAGTAACAAAATGACAAACATGCCCTCGTATTGGCGCGAATGTATTCCCAACACGTCTTGAAAATAAATTCGATTTAGAACTGAGGTAAAGAGTATGCAATAGTGTGAAAGTAACTCAACCGCATATTGGAAGTACAGTAACCTTTTCACTGAATACAAGAAGAAAGCGACGATTTTGAAGAGATGATAGCTCAGCGGGGAGCATTGCCTGTCAAACTGACGGACACTGGTTCGATCCCCAACAACAGCTTGAGCTTCCGGTATCAAATTTCCAGCATGGTGGTAAGGTACTTTCGAATACCCGCCTGGCTAGCTACCACCCTCAAATTTGAAAAACTGTCACCAAACACATAGTGTGTTAAGGCAGAGCAGTCCTTGAGAGCCAGTGAGCATTCTAGGTCTAGCGTGAACATCTTCGACCACATCGTCACTGACCATCAAGTGAGATAGTGGTCAAACGCTAGATCTATACAGTATAAAAAAAGAAAATAGGTTATACACAAATGTATACCTGAAGAAGCTCATTATTTTATTTGACTGACTGACCTGACCGCGGCTTTGCCCTGTTACACAATGAATATTGCTGACCTAGGAGCAAACCCCAACCAAGCTATGTCAGCAATATATTTTACTATAAACACCGGTTTCCAACATCACTCTTCTGTTTTGAATCATCATACTCGTAGTGTCCTAATTTGCTCCTACAGCCGGCTTCCTGCCAGTTTAGTGAAGTTTCAGAATTCAGTTACAAGAAAAAGATAGAAGTACAGGAACTCCTTTGTGTATCGTGTAAAAATTTCGAATTTTCGGCAATGCAATAAGTGCCAAATAGGCCGACGGACCATTTTATGATAAGCGATCCCCTGTCACCTGTGATCATTGTTCAAATTCTTGTATATATTAAATTGGAGTACTTATTTGTAACCTTAAAAACGTCAGAGCACACAATGAACAGTACCAGTGTTAAATCTTACTACTTTATAAATGCATAAGTTTGATTGGATGGATGGTGTCCACTCTGTCTCAAATGAACGATATACATTTGTCTATCAGACTAATATTATACAGCCAAAAGATTAGGTTTGTATGTCTGTTACAGTTGAACGGATTTTGGAACGGTTGACGGAAATTTGCCATCTTAATAAAGCCGTAGTCCATGCGGGTGAAAGGGCGGAATGGAGCTAGTAATTTATAAACATGTTAAAAATTATCTTTTGCTAGATTTCTTGCCAAGATCCAACCTAATCCAGCATAATAAGCTGGTTGCTACAACCAGCGCTGGTCTTTCATTCACATGGCAAGTGACGTCACGCACGAAAAGTACACCAAAACAGTTTAAACTTAAAAAAAGGAATTACTTTTTTTTTTTCATTACAGAACTTTAAAACACGTGTGCGATGAGGCACGACCAACGTGATACAAAACATGCATGATTTAAATCTGCAAAGATTATTGTTAGTATAAACATATCAGAAGTGACTATAAGAACAGTAATTATTCTAAAAACATGAAAAATTGATGACTAATCTAACGATGACACGTAGCCACTACAACAAAAAAAAAGAATAGTGAATTGTATTAATCAGTAAAAGACGTTTACCTAATATAATAGATGGCGTGGTAAGAGTTGTACGTATTTGAATTTTAGCGTTAATATAATAAGAGCCTTTCATCGCAAAGAAATACAGAGAATTCTAGAATGTGAGCTAGTTTTAGTAATTAACAGAATTACGGCTATTAGAAGCATAGATAATTTTAGCAACTTTGCTATGATTTTCTGCATTAGACAGCTTCAATTCCTGGATCTGCCAAGTTAAAGTTAGTAGTTTAGGGTCGTATAAGAACGTAATTATTAACATTTCTTAAAATAATATTGCCAGTTTCTTTTCAATTTAATTTGATTTTTAAAATATTTTTTATGAATGAAGTTTCATATTTCGAAGCGATAATAGCTCAGCGGTAGGAGCGTTGGCTGTCAAACTGACGGACGCTGGTTAGATCCCCACCGGGACGGCTCGAACTTTTGGTGAAGGTAACACCGTTATCAATTTCCCAGCATGGTGGTAGGGTACTTTTTAGAACCCGCCCGACTAGCTACCGCTCTCAAGTTCGAATAATTATTAGCCAGTAAACATTCTAGGTCAAGCGTGATAATATCTTCAATTATCATCACTGACGATCAAGTGAGACAGTGGGCAAACGTTAGATCTATATAATTTAAAAAAAGCATTAAAAAAATTACAGATCTTTTCCTCCGGGGATTCGATCCACCCTGTGTATTTATGTTTATAAACACCCCTCCAAGGTCATTGATTCGACAGCTAAGCGAAGGTTAATCGAGCCATGGAGCTTACTCTAAGTAATGTAAACGACGTTGAGGCTTCAGTAAACAGGAAACTATTTAAATAAATAAACAAGGTATCTGGATTTACCAGGAAATCTGAAAAAACCTCACTAGCATAGTAACAGAAAGCAATAGATATCAAATAGACAATAAGCATAGATATAAAATGATATTAAATAGAAGGCTAGATACTGAAACCTGTAAAAATATTAGTTAAGGGTTCAATAGTTGCCGATGACATGTCTCTTTACGGGCAGAAGGAGTGGAAACCACCCATAAACTCCGCAATATTTTGATGTTTATCAGTATCCATTTTTGCGAACAACAACGGGCGCACTGTACTGTCCTTTTTGGCCGCCGGTGCTAGCCACGCTTTAGCCGCCTTATTTTGGAGGTATAGCTGTAGAAATATATGTTGTGGGAAACGCGATTATAAGGCGGCCGTAACTATGGAGTGAGCTAGCTGTATCTTAAGCTATGGTTTAGGGAAGGGAAGTCGAGCAAAATCCGCTGATTATGATTTGACAAATTTGAACGATTCATTCGCAGATAAGTTCTTCCTATCCAAAATAACCGTTAATTTTAAAAGGCTTTTTTATATAGATGATGGTGAACGCTTGCCATCACTTAGCACGTCTGCTTTTTGCTTAATATTATTCATCATGTCAGCTATAAGACGTATACTGCTAAACACAGACCTCCCCCATAGGGGTTTTGCCTATATGGGCCAGTAGGAAGATATGGGGGGGTACAATATTATTAAACAATCTGTATTTAAACTTTTGTAAGAAGTACGTTCTCCAGTCGATTTTTTTATATCTTTTTGTACATTATGAAAGATTAGAAAAAATATTTTCCCATTCGATAGAGTAGACTTTCAGATTATGCTCGTACATAAGTTTCATCAAAATCGTCTCAATATTTCACTGTCGTTGTTTTCTCTAAGAATAAGTTGGTTACCTCCTAACACCGTCACTTGTAGACCGCCTTAAATAATTCTTATATTATTCGAAATGAAAAATATAAATATAGAAGTATATTTTTATTAACGTTTGTTCACACCTACGCCGATCTACATTTGCGACAAGATATTCAAATAAAGTGGGCAACAGCAAAAGGCGAACTGATGCCAGTATTATTGCAATTTTTTTTCACTACAGAGTTTTATTAGCAAAAGTTTTATTTTTTATTGGATAAGTTGTAGATTATTATTCTAAGCGCGTCTCGGTCGTTGGACCGGTCTTTGTAAAGTTTGTAAAGGGCTCTTCAATTCGAATCGAGCTTTGCAAATATAACGGTCCCCGATCCTGAATTTTACCGTTCCCGGAATGATTTTGATAGTTCAATTCGATTTTATCTATCGTCCCGATCGACACATTGAGATAATACTATCAAAAAATCCATTTATAACGGTTTTATTAAAGCTTTATATAAAAAAATAATTAAAAGAATAATTACACTATGAATATTTATAAATAATAAACTTAAATGGATTTTCATTAAAAGCTCATTAACACTGTTCATGTAGCCTAGCGAGCTATTTATAAAAAATATATAACTTCAATAGAATGTGTTCGAGCAGCAGCGACCTGAACTTTACTATAAGCAAATTCATGCTAGGCGCGTCTTCGATGTTTTCACGAAGATAAATATAAAATACCTACGTGAAATGTTCACGTGAATGTTTACTTTGGCATAAATTATAATATAGGTTTCATTATTTGGTGAGTTTTATGCTCAGGAGTGCAAGTCAATCACGACGCGTCGTCTGGCAGCTGTGGATGTCTGAGCTGCCGGAGAACTTCACCTAAATGGATGCAACAAAAAGTATGAACTGACAAGGCAGAGTAATTTTTAATTAAATGAACTTCTAGGGCTGGGCTTTGAATCCATAATAATCCAGTCAGCATTCCTCTGCCGAGGTGGTGTGAGGTTGGTTGCAATATTATTTACCATCCCTTCTTGGTGTCATCAATACGATGACCAGGCCCGTCAAGCCAAGGAATACATGGAGCCAGTGAAAGCCAGCGGAAACTTCCCCACTTTCGTGACACCGAAAGTTTTTTGTGTTTACCGCAGAACACATTCTACGTTTAAATACGATCCTATAGAAACACTAAGCATATTACTAAACCTGTAAACTTGTCGTAAAGCAAAAGGCCCAATTCGAAGACACTAAATTCCTTTAGCAGTTGTTTTGGACTTTTCGTTATTGAGTTTATTCAAAGCTGACGGACGGAGGTTACGGTCGCAGGAGCCTTTGGTTATTCAAAATAATGTATTGATATTTAGGTCTTTATGTATGAAATGGACGTTTTGCTAAACTAGCCACTTTGATCTCAAATACCTGGTTAGGAAATTCAAATTGAAATTTATTTCAAAATAGCTGCGCCTCGTGGTTTCACCCGCGTGCACCACGTTTTTCCCGCTAACTCAGCTATCCCACGAGAATCATACTTTTGCATAGAGTTTGCCATTTATTTATACTTCACTATTTTAGCAATATGAAGTACGAAACCTATGTTTTACGCCATCTACCCCAAAAGGGAATTTAACCCAACTGAGAAACCATTTTGAAACGACGGCTTTTTCTTGTATTGGGGTTATATATATATATATCTTGGGGTTAGTTGAGAATAGTTATGTATGCTAAGACAGAAACATAAGACGAACGGGAAAACAAAATTATAATTTTATAAAGAAAACACAAGATCAGCAATTGAGATTCGAACCCACTATTCAGAATGCCATTCTCACAGAACATTGTAACTTTATTAATTTCATCCATTTCTAAAGTGGAGCTGGGGTAGTGCCAGAGGGCACTGCTACGTAATAAAATCAACAGAAAGCAGGTTATTTCAGCGAATTTTATGACTGCCCTTCGACACAATTACATAATACTTTCAATAAAATCTTTTGCCGGCGGCGACAGAAAAGGTACATTGCCCTTTATTATATCCGAACATGTGTTTAAAGCAAATCGAAATATCGTCAATTTCTAAATAAAACATTCTAATCAAGATTTTTAATCAAGTTGTTTTTAGAGTTACATTTTTAATTAGTGACTTTTTGTCCAAATATTTTGAAATATAAACTAAAAATATTTTTTATGTCATCCGATATGGTGCATGAAGTGAAGCGTGTTAAATGTGAGCATAATAAACGAAATTACGTTTTTTGGTATAAAAGGTGGTGAAAAACGGTGATGAAGTACAGATCGTGAGGGAAGCAAGGAACCAACATGGCATCCAAAGTTCTATACTTCTTTTTGGCTGGTGAGAACCGTTTAAAAAAAAAAAGATGTTTTGTTTATTTGATTGTATACTTCTATTATTAGTTTATTTGTATACTTATATTTTACTACCCCAGAACTCGTCTTTTATGACACTATTTGAACACAAAAAGTTCTATGTTCTACTGAACATATATTTTTAATGTATGTTCAGTGATTTCGCCATCAACTGTTGATCGATTTTGAAAATTCTATTTTTTTTGTTTGAAAGAGTACGATTCTCAGTCCCATTTAAATTTTTATCAAAATCAGCTTAGTAGTTTTAGTATTAATTTTTTATTATTATTATTTAATATCGAGGAAAAACTGAAAAAAATTAAGTGAATGAAGTTCATTATTTGAAACGGGTATATTTTCAAATGAATACGATCCAAACCTGTTTTTAACCAGTTTCTATTAACCTATTAATTTTTAGACTTTCACGATTTAAACACATTGTTAATAAATCAATCGAGGCTTGATCATGTTGGGACATGGTCTTTTCTGCCAGGGGGAGAATTGTTGGCCTTAACGCTGGCCGCAGGTTAATGCCAGAGTTTGCATCCATTTGGAGGCCTTGAGTTGTCCTAAGACAACAACGAACAGAAACAGTCAGACGTTTAATATGCCTCTCAAGGCACGAAAACGCCCAGTTCAAAATGCTACTAGTGGTTACCCATCTAACTGGTGGCCGCAGAAATGGTTGCTTAACCCTATCGTTTGCTAAATATCACAAATCGGCGATTTGGCGGTCGCCGTGGCTCAGTGGTTAGTGACATGACTTCTGTATCTCCGGGGCCCTGGGTTCGAATCCTGGCAAGGGCAAACATTTTTGCGATGAGTACGCGTATGTATAGGTGCGTGTCAGTAGGTGTGTGTCCCGGGTCTTGGTTGTTTGTGTGCTGTGATTGTGTGTGTCCATGCCTCCTGCGACATAGGGAATCCTAGTGCGGGGGTTTGAGCGTAATAAGTAAATAAATAAAAAATATAAAGTCTTTTATGGTCCATTTTGTTTTTTAGAACTATTTAGAATCTTTCAGACTTAAGATTAAGGTTTTAAGAGGTGCCGATTACATTACAGAGGCACGCGAGTGTTTACGAACACAGGGCGGGACAATTTCTTATGCGTGTTCGTTTCAAATATTACAAAATGTACTGAACAGATGACCTATATATATGCAAAGTATTACATTTTTTGACTTAACATTTTTAAACAAAATTTGTCGTTATCGCGAAAAATGTAGATGAAGTTAAACAAGATCGCTTGAAAATATTTTTGTCTCTAATAAATTAGCAAATGAAATCAAATTATGCTCAATCAGAATTGACATGCACGAAATGTTGTCATAAGTGGTATTTAAGTTTAATTTTTATGTTTATTAGACATAAAGGATATATTAAAAAAAGCTAAAAAGACTCTAAATTGTCTATTTAATAAAATGGTAATCTTGTATGTCTTGACAGGGCTTAGTTACTATATTTAAAAGACAATACTTCAGGACTTATGACTGAGGAAAACATGGCTTAACCCAGCTGATCAGTATCGTTTAACGAGCTTCTTATTAACATGACAAATGATTATTTCTAGCACTCCTGTGCACGGCACGTGCCAACCCCTTGGGTGCCGGAACGGTGTGTGAGACTATCCCCAACTTGCTTCCTGGCTATGCCGGAGTCGGTGGTCTGGGCGGCGGCGCTACCACGGTCTGTGAAACTACTACACCAAACATTGGAATCGGCGGTCTAGGCTTCGGTGGTCTCGGTTACGGAATTCCCGGTGTCGGAATCGGCGGTGCTACCACAGTTTGCGAATCTGCACCAAATCTTGGATATGCTGGCCTGGGCTTGGGCGGTCTAGGCATGGGCGGTATAGGATATGGATATCCAGTCATCGGTGGGCTCGGAGGTGCCACAACAGTCTGTGAAAGTTCCCCTAACATAGGATTAGCTGGAATCGGTTTAGGTGGTATTGGATTGGGTGGTCTTGGCTGGGGTGGTCTAGGATACGGCATACCTGCACTCGGTGGTGCTACGACCGTCTGTGAATCTGCTCCTAACGTACTTGGAGGGATAGGTGGTCTGGGTGTTGGGGGAATCGGATGGGGTGGTCTAGGATACGGCATACCTGCACTCGGTGGTGCTACGACCGTCTGTGAATCTGCTCCTAACGTACTTGGAGGGATAGGTGGTCTGGGTGTTGGGGGAATCGGATGGGGTGGTCTAGGATACGGCATACCTGCACTCGGTGGTGCTACGACCGTCTGTGAATCTGCTCCTAACGTACTTGGAGGGATAGGTGGTCTGGGTGTTGGGGGAATCGGATGGGGTGGTCTAGGATACGGATACCCTGCTGTTGCTGGCATTGGCGGGCTCGGTGGAGCTACAACGGTCTGTGAGTCTGCACCTAACGTACTTGGGGGCTTGGGACCATATGGTCTTGGGGGAGTTGGTCTTGGAGGACTCGGTTTAGGCGGCCTTGGCCTAGGCTACACCGGTCTTGGTGGAGCTACCACACTCTGCGAAAGTGCTCCTGGCTTAGGATTCGGATACGGCGGTCTGGGACCACTTGGTCTCGGATACGGTGTCGGTTTGGGAGGACTTGGCTTTGGTCGTCCTTTTTTATAAATAGCTCAAATTCTTACAACAGTTACAAATTCGATTCCAACGTAAGAAGTGGTATATTTCTTCCTCTTTCTGTGAACCATATTGTCAAAAGTAATAACTTTGATCATAGTAGTTACACAATTGGTATGTGAATTGAAGACAACAAATTTTATTGAATTTAGTCCAGGGGCCTAAGTCTACTATTCAATATGGCAATATGATCGGCTCACAATTGGTGAATTTGACAGCTTTGGTAGTCCGCTATTTTTAATTCGTCCATATTGAATCAATCTCGATTCAATTCTAGATTCAATGACACAGCGCGTTATTTCCGTAGTCTGTTAGTACATTAAATGTCAAATGCCCTTATAAATCGACATAGGCCGAGCACAGATTCAACATAGATTCAGGCTGCTATGAACTTAGCAGACTACGGATTTTTGACGTTGTCTTATTGGCATCGGCTCGGCCTCGCAACAGACTGAATATGAACTTTGAATTAGTAGACTTGACACCCAGGTTACTAATTATGCTCGAATTCTTAATTGGAACATAAAATATATGTGATGATAGCCCTTTCCATATTCGCTTTTCATCAGAGAAATATGTGTCCATAAGTTTGATAATTGATGAGAAAATCATGTTTTTAAACATTCTGTCATCTTTATTCGATTTTGTTTGTAAACGCGGTACCATGAGGTAAATATTAAAGCACATTTTTTAATAATAATACATTCGAAATTGTGTTAATATAATTTTTTTTTCGATGCCTTGTTTATGTTTCTTCGTTTATGTATTAAACTTTACGTTGATTTCCAAATTATTTCTTTGCTGTTAACTGTTTAGTGAACACATCACAATTAAATATTTTAAAACTATTTGTATGTATTATATTAAATTGGCTATTAAAATGTTTATATATGAATATGTCTTTTAATTTTGTTGAATAAGTATTGTTTTCCTTATTTAACACCATTTAAATTAGTTAGAAAGTCATCATCTAAAAATAACTATAACTTTAAACTAACTGTAAACTATTATATATATGTGGTATCCTGTTTTACTCACGTTTATAGGCGAAGTTTCGACCTAGGTTTCGAGCATGTCCGATGCTCATCCTCCAGGTGAGATTACGCTGCCAGATCGCGGCGACCAATGTAAACTAACATTACGTGTACTTATAAAAAGGAAAAATATTACACTTTTTATTTTTGGATGACAGAACGTGACACAGTAACGCGTGCGTCAAATATACTGCACGAGCGAAACAATATGAATATATATATATATATATACAGGAGAGATATCTCATCTCGTCTCACTAATATTATAAACGTATTATAACTAATTTGATAATAGGCTAGAAATTAGGGTTGTGTAGCCATTACAATTTTATTATTAATATACTGCAAGTAAAATAGCAAAATCGATAATTCATTAACAATCTATAACCATCCTTCTTTCTTTCAATCTATGAGCAATGTGTTTAGCAGAATTGATAGCCAGGTAGAGTGATTGTAAAGCATTGCATTTCCTAACTTATGCATCAGAAAAATATGAAAAGAATGTAAACTCTAAGGCTTTCACGGCCGGCGTTGCATATTGTATGTATTGCTTTCGGGCTGTTTGGCCATGGTCTAAGTGAAACTTGTGTTCCAGACGTCTGCGTCTTCTCTGATACTGATCATCAGTATCAGAGAAGACGCCGCGAAGGAGAGTTCTACGCTCTTGTCGCCGCTCGGACCTGAACCACTGAAGATGTCGACCGCAGTGATCGACGAAACGTCTGGAGCACAAGTTTCACTTAGACCACGGCCAAACAGCCCGGAAGCAATACATACAACAATATGAAAAGAGATCATTAAAAATATTACATTATTTAACGCAAAATTATGAAATCATAGAATAATATATTATCAAGCCATAATTCGTTCTAAAATGTTCATCATTTATGCATGTCTGTTTTATTTCTCATACACCTTGTATAAATATTTTTATCTCTAAAGATACCCCTGTCTTTGTTTATTCTCACAAAAATTAGGTTGCCGCTCGTTGAGCCATCAAAGCAACGCTATAAATAATAGAATTATGATGTCAAAGTTCCAGTGGCCACTACTCACTATAATTGGGCTATCTATCATATTAATAAAGTATTTATTGGGTAATCTCATGGCATAACTAGTTTTGCTATGCCGTTAAATCATAAGTTGGTGCTAATGTGTTTCTTTATGCTAGGCATGCGACGGAAACGAATTTTTAATCCAAGATTAAATAGAATAGGAACGAATAGAGGCAGTTGCGCTGCTGCATCAGTAAAATTATTAACGTGTGCACTGTCACTTAAGAGTTGAAGAGGTACCAATGACATTACAAAGGCTCGTGGGTGTTTATAGGCACAGGAATCGGGACAAATCTTGATGCCTTTTGACTTAAATATTAAAAAGTCTACTTGACAGATGACCTATGGGCTCAAAAAATTAATTACTTATCAACTTTTTAGACTTTTTGATTTCCTTCCTTGTAACCCTCAAAAATCATTCCTTCCTTGTAAAACTAATAATCAGGCCGGTGGCATATGCCACCCATTATCCGGGTTGAAATGACCTGACATTATTATAACTCTCAAATAAGGAAAAAACAGCAAATCAATTAGAAACTGGTTGGCGAGAAAACAACCAGTAAATATAAAGTGAGGTCGATACTTGGGCAAACTGGAATTGAGAGGGTAAAAATTATAATCCCATTCTCATTAAGGTGAAGAATATTTGGGTATTTTTTAAATAATTCTTGTCAATAACACCTAAACATATGCAATCAAAAAAAGTTATGTATAAATATTTTATCCATATTATGTTATTAAAACTGACGTAGTTAGTAGCAAACCACTTTTCGGCGAAACGCGAACGCGATCGCGAGCTCCCCGTATTCTCCTTGAAGAAGACCACCAAATGTAGTTGAAACTATAGTCGTAACCCTCTGACTTATTACGTCAGTGATTCCCGTGTTTTATAAACTCATTTTATCCATATATTTAACATTTCATATAATGCTATTTATCTAAAAACAATGAAACTATAAACAAACAAATTTTCGTAAAAGTATAACTCTCAAACTGTATTGATATCATATTACTAAATTGATATCAATAAAACTTTACGACACTATAGCTAAAAATAGTGTAAATTGGCCATAATTTAACGATAAGTGCCAAGTAAGTCTAATATAACTCTGCCATTCGCGAACTACCTTGGCGCGCAAACCTCCTACTTGAAAAATACAATACAAATAGGTACTCTTTATCGAATACCATACAAAAGAAACAGTAATAAAAACTGTTACGATATTATAACAATCGGCAGTCTTATCGTTAATGCCGGAACATATAAGGTGCATAATCATAGGTTTTATGTTTTAATAAATGTGAATATAATCTTGATACTCGAAATTTAGTCTAATTATGTTTCACCACTGTCTACTACTACTTACCGATCCTTCCAATGATTTCTGGAAGAAATAAATAAAATAATAATAATAATACAAATAAATAAATGTTTATTGGCACGTGTTTTACGATAGTATATTTGGTATATTAGGTAAAAAATTGTATTATAATCATAATACAATTTTTTCCATAATATATAATGAAAATTAGATACCTATGTTAGGTGTTTTCCTGTTTATCGGCCAATAACAATTGGCTATCTACCTAATAGCTAATCTACATGAGCTTCACATAACATGAAAATGAAAATGAAAAATATATTTATTACTGCAAAAGATATAAAAGCTATTACTTATATAGAACTTAAATTACATAAAGAGTGGTATAATATAAAAGAAAATATCAAAAACTTACTACATACCTTTATGGTTTTTTTTCTCCTAAATAGAGAAAACAGTTTAATTAAGTAATAGTTATTAGCATAAAGAAATTTTAAAAAGCGATAAATCACCCAATGACAACTAATCTTAGTCTTAGGTATTGGTTGTTAATGTGCGATCGCTTTTTATAATTAGTGTGTGTAATAATCTCTGTACAGTCGACAAAGAAAATGTCCTACCATTTGCAACAAAAAAAATGTGTAATCACAACAGCGATAAGGTTCAGTATTAGAATCTGTCAATATATGGGAAAATCAACTTTGTTATTAGCGAAAGGTTCTCGAATGGACGAGACCACGGACTGGCAAGCGCAGCATAGGATGGCCACCGACCAAGTAGACAGCCGACCTGACTAAGATCGGAGGCAAGGGCTGGATGCGGGCCGCTTCAAACCGGTCCTTGTGGAAATCGATGGGGGAGGCCTATGTCCAACAGCGGACGTCCTATGGCTGAGATGATGATGATACAATTGTTATCTTGTTGCCTCTATGTTCATACGTGTGAAAATAGACAGCAGTCTATTTTTACTCACAGTAGGTACAGCTTAGTACATACTTCCGACGTAAGTGTATATGCAATACGCGTAACCCACATTTCGCACTTAATTCTTCACAGAAATAACCGAAACAAATGAATCACGATACCCGAATAAATCTCGTGTCTTATGTTTTATTTCGAACACATCTCGACACGAGAGTGAACGAGAGATTTATAGACGCGGTATTTTGTAATGCATCATTTGAAATCTGTTTTTCATAATTATTTGTAAACATTGCACAATATAAGCTATGAAACGATGTTGGGTTTGATTTATTATCTGTACCTACATTAATTATACTGTTATCAACTGGTATCGTTGAAAATGTTTAAGGTTTTTATTTTAAGTTAGATTATTTTATTGTTATTCTAAATTATTTTTATTCATGATTAAGTCATTAAGTGATGAGATGGACATAGGTAGACCGCCTGATAGTAAGATCGAAGTGTAATGACTGGTCTAGTGCAACCCATGTCTCAGTTACGCTCATACAGTTTTTACTGGTATCTGATATGTGTAATATCGTATATGTTTTACGCTATCTCTCCGCTCGTGAAGGTCTAAAAGGTAATACATAACTCCCTTCTCGCTGCGACAATGGCGCATTCTTGTAGAACTAGGAGATGGTCAATCTGAATAGATCTATCAGAAAATTGACTCATCTCTATTAGCATCAAATGTATTGCCCCAAAGAAATTTAAAAAACTTTGAATGTTGTCCCCCTGATAAGAAAGGAATAATCCATAAGGAAAAAATAAATTAAACTACTTTTAAGTTGCTACCTTTGTATAGTAATTCAAAACTTTGCAAAACGCTTTACTCATTGTCAAGCAATGAGTAAAACATTGTAAAACGCTTTACTCAGTGTCAAGCAATGAACGTTGAGTAAATTAAAGTTATGTCAACTTACAACGCCAAGTAGAGTAATAATCAACCCCGATTTTCCAGGTTAATAGAATTCGAGATGTCAGATAAAATTGTGCCGATTCCAAAAGTCAACATGTGTTTTCAACATTCGGTTTTGGAACGAGACAAAGTAATGATTACAGTAATTAACCTTTTGCGGGGTGATAATTATACATTTTGAAATGCAGCCTTATTAACTGATCTACCGATTTTGTAATCAATTCAACAGAATGGGATCTTCGCCTAGATTGAATCGAATGCCTCTACTACCTAATTATGCCTAAGATATCTTGAAAAATCGTACCATCTTAAATCTGAACTTCACACTATACTATACTATACTATACTATAAGCACTATACTAAAAACATAGGGGAATCATGGCTTGCTTGACAAGCAACTGAGCCTAGCGGTGGGAGCGTCGGCTATCGCTATATTGAGGATGAGCTGTTCTTGTGGTTCAACTGCTTGAGCGGTGAAGCCAACACTGTTGTCAAATTCTCAGCATGGTGTTATGGCACTTTCGAGTACCTGCCTGGCTAGCTACCATCATCAAGTTTGGAAAACCGTCACCAAAAACAGGGTACCAGTGGTGGCAGTAATTACGCCTTCGAACACATTACTGGCCATCAAGTGAGGTAGTGTATATATATACTAGATCTATAAAGTAAATAGAAGTTGCAACAATGAGAAAATCAACCTTGTTATTTTATGATGTCAAGTATAATCTTCAACCATTGGATGGTAGACGATATTTGGCCGCCTGTAATTATGGCAAAGCACAAACAACGGCCATCCGTTCCACTTCTTGGCAGTACACAGACTAAGAATAATTGTTATATTTTATACTATACCTTCCACGTACAAATTGCCTCTCCACATGACGTCTCAGAGCACTTTAATCAGCCCGGTAATGCCCGACAGGTGTCGACAAGTGTCGGAAGATTGACTGCTCGTCACCGTTAAATTTAACGTCTCTCGGCTCGAGCGGTAGTTGATTGACCTATATCGCTTTATGGGATCAACATGCTGTCAGAATTGTGTAAAATAAATGAGATATACGTTCAAGTTTGTCCGAATTTCGGGTTCATACCCATGACTACGGAATATACTCGTTGTCGCTTGGCCAACTTAGCTGAAGTTTCTCTCTAATATACAAACATTAACCCAAAAAGCTGAAATGTATATCCGAAAATGGATTTCCGTTACCGTACATTATTCCGGAATATTCACATTATTTACTAATTTTCCGAATGTTTCTTTCCGTAAGAACTTCTACAAAGTGGAATGAATCAGTTAATTTCAAGTTGCGTGACCAAAGGAAACAGGGTTTCATTAATATATATAAGGGTGTTATTTAACTTTTGTGCTCATATTACACCCCGTTTTTATAAAATTCCCATTAGTGATGAGGCAATCTATTGTGACTCATGTAGGTACAGGTGTATTCATTTTGGGTAACTTTGACAGGTGTAAAACTGTTTTTTAACCGTAGCTCATGTTTTATATCAGTTCAGAATACAACCATTAGGCACTTAAGGGATTATTAAATAGGGGATGATAGAACTACGCAAAGATCTTGTTTCATGACATTTTTCCTCAGTGTATGGCAGATAGTTGAAAACTAAACCGGCGTTTCACAATGTTTCTGAAAAATTGTCGACTCCTTCACGAGCTATTTGCTCTTTATCACATAGTTGCGACAAAGACAAGCTCCTTCTAGTGAGGTGCTATCGCTCCGACAAAGACAGTCATTTGCCGGTCGCATTACTTTCACACAATAGTGATTGAATAACTCGATGAAGAATCTATCGATATTGTGACCGTAACTACGATATTCGATTATATATTATCGATATTGTACCAAACATCTCTCTTCCCTAGACTTACTGTGAACTTTTCATTTTATCGAATCGTTTGATTTCGAGACTTAACCCTAGTTTAAAAAAAATTTAGAACCTCAGGTCGACGTGACGAGTGACTTATAAGCTCGCTCATACTTGGCGCTAAGTATCAGCATTGCAGTTCAACGGAGCAATCTTAGCAGGATTGCCATCTGCCAACCTAACCCTCAAATTCCCTCCTTTAATTCCGTTGTCCTCGAAGGTTCAACGCCGAAAGCATGGAACAGAAGCGTAGCGGTGTTGTTCTTTAAGAAGGGTGACAACACATTGCTTAAGAACTACAGACCCATTTCGCTTCTGAGCCATGTTTACAAGCTGTTTTCAAGAGTCATCGCGAATCGTCTCGAACGAAGGTTTGATGACTTCCAGCCTCCCGAACAAGCCGGTTTCCGAAAAGGCTTCAGCACCATAGACCACATCCATACGCTGCGGCAAGTTATACAGAAGACCGAGGAGTATAACTTGCCCTTATGTCTAGCGTTTGTGGACTATGAGAAAGCCTTTGATTCGATCGAGACGTGGGCGGTGCTTGAGTCTCTCCAGCGTTGCCGTATTGACCATCGGTATATTGAAGTGTTGAAGTGTGTGTACAATAACGCCACCATGTCGGTCCGAGTACAAGAGCAAATTTCGAAGGCGATTCCATTGCAACGAGGCGTGAGACAGGGAGACGTTATTTCTCCGAAACTGTTCACTGCCGCATTGGAAGACGCCTTCAAGCTCTTGAAATGGCAAGGATTCGGCATCAACATCAACGGCGAGTACATCACTCACCTTCGGTTTGCCGACGATATCGTGGTCATGGCAGAATCGATGGAAGACCTCAGCACGATGCTCGAAGGCCTCAACAGAGTTTCCCTAAGGGTGGGCCTTAAAATGAACATGGACAAGACGAAAATTATGTCGAATGTCCATGTTGCGCCCGCCTCCATATCAATTGGGAACTCGATTCTCAAAGTTGTTGACCATTACGTCTACCTAGGACATACAGTCCAATTAGGTAAGTCCAACTTTGAGAAAGAGGCCAATCGTCGAATTCAACTCGGCTGGGCAGCGTTCGGGAAGCTACGAGACGTCTTCTCGTCCAAAATACCGCAATGCCTGAAAACGAAAGTCTTCGAACAGTGTGTGTTACCAGTGATGACTTACGGAACCGAAACGTGGTCTCTGACTATGGGCCTTCTGAGCAGGCTCAGAGTCACACAACGAGCTATGGAGAGGGCTATGCTCGGGGTTTCTCTACGTGATCGAATCAAAAATGAGGAGATCCGTAGAAGAACGCAAGTCACCGATATAGCCCAGCGGATTAGCAAGTTGAAGTGGCAATGGGCAGGGCACATAGCTCGAAGAACTGATGGCCGTTGGGGCCGAAAAGTTCTAGAATGGAGACCACGGACTGGCAAGCGCAGCATAGGACGGCCACCGACCAGGTGGACAGACGACCTGACTAAGATCGCAGGCAAGGGCTGGATGCGGGCCGCTTCCAACAGGTCCTTGTGGAAATCAATGGGGGAGGCCTATGTCCAGCAGTGGACGTCCTATGGCTGAGACGACGAACCTAACCCTCCAATAAAGGTAGCGGATGGGAACATTTTATAACGTGACTTCAGTATTGTCATCCGGACAGTAACTATGGCCAAGGAAGACAATTAACGAATAATA
This sequence comes from Apeira syringaria, assembly GCA_934044485.1. NCBI lineage: Eukaryota > Metazoa > Arthropoda > Insecta > Lepidoptera > Geometridae > Apeira > Apeira syringaria. The sequence goes on along the minus strand of OW203661.1, from coordinate 12,149,922 downwards.
CAAGTATTTAAATTTGCTGAGTGTACAAATTCTAAATCAAGTTTGATTACTTAAAGCCACGTTCAAAGGTAGAAACCTGACTGTACCTCTTTCTAGCTTTAGCCTATGGTCCATATTTTTGTTTATACAAAAATAAATTCTATATATTTGGCGAACAAATTATCAAAAAAACTTCAACTTATTTTTACATTTCTCAAAAACCTGGGATCTTGTTCTTGTCCGGTTTTTTTATACTGAATAGGCAGCCGTTTGATCACCACTATTTCACTGGATATTAAGTGATAATGTGGCCTGCAAAATGGACCACGCCTGTCCAGAAAATACCTTTTCACTCGTTAGCTGTACGCACTATGAATGTGAAAACAAGTCTTCATGTATAGTATATTGTTTATATATAATATATTATTTACATTATCGCGAGTGAATAGGTTCCTTCTAAGTTAGCGTGTTCCACCTTAGACCGCGTCGTCGCTTAACATCAGGTGAGACAGTGGTCAAATGTAAGCTTATGATCATAAAATAAACTTTGAAAATCAGAAGTCATATCCTCTTTTTTTTATAGAAATGTAATTTTCATAATATTAACACAATTTATAACAAATTATTTAGAAATAACCAAAAATATATTTCTTAAGCAACAGGGGGCCTAAATAATGTACGTCTCTCAGAACGATGTCCCGAAGTAGAATGAGGAGGCGCTCTTTTTTTTTTTGAACGGACTAATGCTGTTTGCCTCAACCGGCATTTACAGCTTCTACGAAAGGGGGGCGAGTACAGAAAGTACTCAGCCCAGTAATTGTGCTGGCGCAGAAGGCGCACCGCCTAGTGAGGCTAGCGTTGAAGGCGCTGTGCCACTAGGATAGGGCAAGGGCACTACTAAGGTTCAGACCTCGGCTTGCGCTGTCGCAAGGACAGGGGGTATCTGATCGACAGAGAATGCGATCCGGTTCAGTCCGGCTTATATAGCTAATCCACCGTTCTCCCCAACACCATCCCTGGAGGCGTACTACAATATAGCATGTTTTCATATTTCTTGAAACGATCGATCAAAAACTATCGATAGCCAAGGCAAGTATTATCAATACAACCCAAACCATTCAAACTTTGATAGCAAAGGATCGTGAATAGCCGACGGACTCCGGATTTGATTGAAAATCATTTACGATGGATGTTAAAGAGGATTCTTGGAAAATTCTAGTGAGGAATCGTTTTACATTTAGTTGCGAATGTTTGACAGTTTTGAAACGATGAAAGTAGTTTAGTGTGATACTCTCTAGAAGAGTTTATTATACGCTAGAGTGAATTTTTAGGCACACATTTTATCGATATCTTCGAAATAGTTTAAGCTCATATCCTTGACAGGTAATTGACAACTCTAAATCACTACAGCCCTGTGATCGAGACACAAAGCAGGTTCATGTGGTAATCTAAATTACAACAATTCGATATCATGACAGATATTAGATAAGTTATACATCTTTATTTTCTAATATATATGTATGTATATAAAATTCAATATAGCGTTTATTATATTACCTTTGATATAACATCTGTAATATTTTTTTATATTATATAATTAGGTTTGATCGTTTGAAAATATATTTGTAACTACCGACACAATTATAAATAAACTAGCTGCGCCCCGCGGCGTTACCCACGGTGAAATGATACGTGTTATTGACGATTTTTGTGTCTTCCTGTTTTACCACAGGAACAGTCTATATTTTCAGGATTAAAAGTAGCCTGTATGTTATTCAGATTAAGATGTTAATATATCTTCATTACAAATTTCATGAAAATCCATTCAGCCGTTTTAGCGTGAAAGAGTAACAAAAATTCCATACATACAAACTTTCGCGATTATAATATTAGTAGGATATGTTCAGACTACCTACATGTCGAAAATATATTTATAGCTAAATGCTAGATGGTGTAGACGGTGGCTATTGAACGAACGTATGTCTTTTCTAAAGAAGAACACGATTTCAATAAGTTTGTACAGGACGCTACATGAATTGAGCCTCTTGTGATGTTATGAGAGCCAATTTAAAGCTGGCACTGCTGCTAATTCAGCATAATTTGTGAACGTCTGTACCAAGTTTACTCATATTTTGTTATCATTTTTACAATATCTGGTACAAGACTAGACTACGAATGGAAAGAAAATTTCAAAAATTGCTCATGAAATCGGATAAATCCGGAAAAAAATATGAAACCGTAGCCCATGCGGGTGAAATCGCGGGATGCAGCTGGTTATTAATAAAAAGCCAGTGACAGCTTACAATGACAGTTTACATGCTAACTCTATTCGACATAGCAATTATTCCCTAGAACATGTAGAATGAGTTAAGCTGATTACTGTCCAGTCGTTTTACTTACATTTCAGTGCTGTAATAAATTGGAGCCCTTGAATAAAAGACATTTTATTACAATTACGGTACATTTTACTCACAACAAAAAGCATTTTGCTTGTTTCTTTGTGAGCCAACTTCTAATAAAGAGAGAGTCCGTAAAAACAACATCAAATCATGCTTTATGTTTCTTAAGGTCCAATATCCACTTTGGCTTTGCAACATTTCTATAAAAAACAGAGTGACGACGCTATGTCGCCGTAAACAATGTATAATCCTACTTACATTAATGCGAAAGTTTATTAGTATGAATGTATGGATCTATGTTTGTTACTCTTTCAAGCAAAAACTATTAAACGGCTTTAATGAAATTACAACACAGATAGCTTATACCGTGAAAAAATACATATGGTTATTTTTATCATCACCATTTTCACCGTTTTTCATCACCACGTGGGTAAAACGGATTTGGATGAAATTTGTATGAAAATTTGGATGAAGTTTTTTTATTATTTTTGTTAATTCCGGTCCCGAAATAACATATAGGCTACTTTTCATAATCATCATCTTCAATCATTACCACGCGGGTAAAACTGATACTTTGCATAAAACTAGAGAAATAATTAAAAAAATAAGATCACTGTACGTTGTTTGTTTGCCACAGTGCGTCTCAACCCTAAATATAAAGTTTTTCGTCCGTCCGTCTATCCAACATCCAAACGCACGATAACTTCAAACGGTTTGTGTATTGCGATATAAAATGCGATAAAAATAATGGTTTTCGTTCTTTATAGTTTTGAGACGGTCTTTTGTGTCTTTTTGAACTACCTACAAAACGATCAGTTGATAGCAATTCGGTCCCGATAGCTTCTGTAATTGTTTTATTTTGTACGTTCAAGTGTCATTGGGGAAGATTCCCCCTGGGTATATTACAGGCCCAGGGGGTGTACTTGTGCCATAGATACAGCTTTAATTGCTACCGATATCAGCCACTCGTGTAATGCTATAGAAAAGTCGCCTACGAAAATCGACCAACATACCTGCAATCTTACGACACAAGTCTAATGATGATAGATTCCGCGTCTTGCGCACTCTTGAGGGCAACTCAGAGTAGACCTCATTGATATATACAAGATGTTCATTGGACGTATTGAACTACTATAATCATCATTATCTTAGCCATCGGACGTCCACTGCTGGACATATGCGTCCCTCATTGAATTCCACAAGGACCGGTTGGAAGCGGCATATATATATACTAGACTATGGCATATATATATATAGTTTCCAAACAGTGAAAGAATTTTTTAAATCGGTTCAGTTTCGGAGCCTATTCACTGCAAGCAAAAATCTTTCCTCTTTATAATATTAGTATAGATAATATCATTATAAGCTACTATGACTTGAGATATATTTAGTTAATAGTTTCAAGATTCATACGCTGCGGTCTACTTTCATTTCAGAAAAAATACGTTTCTTGAATAAAATTCGAAATATAACTGTAAGAGAATAATTATTTAACTGATCCGGCTAGTTATTGATTGTCGTGAATCCAGGTAGAATATGGTCAGGCGCTGTTGCATTAAATAAAATTTGGTGAAATGAATGAAAGTAGACCGCAGCGTATGAATCTTGAAACTATTAACTAAATATATCTCAAGTCATAGTAGCTTATAATGATATTATCTATACTAATATTATAAAGAGGAAAGATTTTTGCTTGCAGTGAATAGGCTCCGAAACTGAACCGATTTAAAAAATTCTTTCACTGTTTGGAAACTATACTTTCATCGTCTTACAGTCTATCAAAGGTCTACTTAGTAGAGTGAAATAAAAATCTTTGTTGCACTTTTCACGCTTTCCACTTAACAAAGAAATTGCGACCGGGCAACTCTATTTCCAAAGAAACCCGATCTTCATATAGTTTCTTTACGACCAAAGTAACTTGTCGGTAGTCATTTTCATTTCAGACTGCAACTGATTTGAATTCTATTTTAATTATACAGGTATGAGAAGAAATCAAATCAGAAAGAATGTTGGCAGGAGCAGGAAACATTACTGCAGTATTAGGGCTTAGACCCTTAGAGCATTGATAACTGACCAAAGCTTAGACCCTGAGCCGTAGAACCGCAGAGTGGAAGCCCTTAGATTGATGCAGCGTAAAACAATTGAATTAATAACTAACTGTCATCTAGTACACCTGTGGCACGGTAATATTACTAGATAGATAATATTACCGTGACTGTGGAATGGAGTTCAGTTCAAATATTTGAAGGAAAAAATTCGGCTGCTAGTGGGACTTGAACCCACGACTACAGAATACCGTCCTGTCAACTAAGTCCTGGCAACTGTGTGTCATGTCAACTAAGATTGTTAAAAATATAACTTTTTACAATTTCAGAATGCACAAGCCTTGTTAAGAACGCTTAGTTATAATTTTGGTATTGAATAAGAGTAGTACTACATTTCGACCCTCAGAAGGCGCTGCTGCCCACCTTCTGGTACGTGATCCCTTAGCCGACTCTTACAGGTATATGTGTCTTCTACTTCTTCTTAAGTTAGTAAGAACATTTGCGTTGTATATTATTATGAAAGTTGTAAACTTGATCACTATACAATTAATAATATATAGTTTAGCTTTATAATATAAACATTAATCACAGCGCAAAAGTATATCAATTTTGAGCATATTATTCACACTAATATTATAAATACAAAAGTTTGTCTTTCGTTTGTCTGTTTGTTACTTCTTCACGCTGTAACAGCTGTACGGATTTGCATGAAATTTAGAATGAAGGTAGCTTATTATATCCTGGAATTAGAAACATACTTTTTTAATGAAAATATTGACTGTATTATGTATCTTATATGATGATGAGGATGACGGGAAGACACAAAAATCGTCAATACCACGTACCATTTCACCGCGGGTAACACCGTGGGGCGCAGCTAGAAATAAAAAGAATATCCGTTTATAACATAATAATATATTAAAACGTATGTAGTAAAACAACTCAATACATTTGACATTTTATAATAGCGTTGTTCGAGAATTTCTAAATTACACTAATTAAACCCAAACCCACCAGTTATAAGGTTTATTTCGCTGATTTGGTAATAGAAAAAAAAACTCCATCCAATATTCGAGCAATTTCTGTAAATGGTCTGCAAAAGAAAGGTTATAGAAGGCATTACGGTTGCTGGGCTGACTACTGGCAGGGATTGACAACATTTCCGTGAGCCTTTGCTTTCTTTTACAAAATAATGGTTAATTGTGATAAGGGTAAGTGTGTTGGTCGTCATTTATTTTACACAAAACTTAAACATAGTCATTCAACGAGGCAATGCTGCCAGCATTCTGGGCACTTTCCCCTCTACCATTGGACTTTTAGATTGAGTTTTTAGTAGTGTTTATCTGTTGGCTTTAGTTTTAATTTTTAGGTAAATTTTAGTCTAGTGTTATATACTATTTGTTTATATGCTACAACTGCGGTAAGTTGATTTTTACAAAACAGTACTATATAATCATATAAACATCATTTCGCTCGACGCACCTCGAAAGTTCGAGGCGCACCGATTGCCCACACTACTTTGGGATCTCTCCGTAGATTAGCAGATGATAACAAAAGTGTTAAAATACAACGGGTTCCTTCTCACGCTGGTATACCAGGAAATCAAGAAGCCGATCGCCTTGCTAAAGTTTCAAAGTGGAGTAAAGATGAAAATGTCAGTATACTTCTGTACTTAATGTACTTTCTTAGTACGTATTAGCCACAAAAACACTTATAGTTAAAATGTTGAGAACACCTGCGTTCACGCAATACTAAATTGGCATCAAACACCCAGCACCGTGGAATGGGAGGCGTTTATCCGAATTGCACTTAGTAAATTGCGATTGAAAGCGCTCACGGATAAACGGTTTTTGTTTAATGCGCTGTAAACACAAACCACCTTCACGATTCGTTCGAATCATAAATGTGTGTACAAACACGTAATGGCCTTAATATTGTTATAAAGATGATTAAAGCAATATCAGAAAAAAAAATTCAACAAACTTTTACATTATCACATCAATAATTATGTTATATAATATTTTTTATAGGTACTCGTGACAAGAGTTTACTGCGTTATGAGCATGGTGCATGCAACTATGCTGAAATATCGATAAAAGGAAATAATTAAAATACACGGTAAGTAGCCCGAAAATAACGTTCATTCTTGTATGTATTTTTGTTTGACGATTTAGAGAGGTTTAAACAATTAGAATTTATAAATTTATACCGACATGATTTACCGACTGCTCATAACTTGGCAACATTTGTACCCTGACAATATTTTTCTTTATAAATATATCAGTATGGTCGATAGCCTCTAAATTGAGAGTGCAGGCCAGAAATCTGACCGTTATAGTTCGATTCACATGCCCAGTTTGAGCTAATAGCCTAGTAGAATAGAGTCGATTGGGCATCTTGAAAGGATTCTACTCAATAATAACTAAACATAAACAATCAAAAAAATTATATGATATTGATTAATCTTTTTCGGCCTTCAAGAACCTCTATTCCTTCCACAGTCAAACTTGTAACTCTTGTTGTGTATAATAATATATTATAATAAATAAAATCTTTTCATTTATATACAACTTGTAAATATCATTATATATATTTGTAGGTGATTTTGTGTTATAATTGTATTACCAACCTAGTATTAATAGTACAAGTACATCTGTAAAGTTGGTTCAATTCTGCGCCAGACGTAGCTAGTGAACCGGAACATAATTTGAGGAATCGTGAAGTAGATCAATCAGAAGATGAACAATATTTGTTTTATGGATATTCGAGATAACGACAGGCGGTTTGCCTGATTGAACGATTTACAATACACGGGATCTATTCCCATACTTTTTATCATTATGACTGTCCTCTGAATCAATAATTATTATTACTTATACGTTTAATATTAATCTAATACATAGGTATCTAATCTGTAATCCTAATCATTAAGTTTATAAAGGGTTGCCGAGGGGCAGGACTAATCCTGATGCGTATTGATTTCAAATTTTACAAAATATACTTTAACGATGACATACAGGTTCAAAAAAATATTACTAATCACTTTATACTGTTTCTACGGGTATAACGTAGCACTTTCGCGTATTCGAAATCACGATCGATACTTGTTTCTTCCGAAAGAAGCCGAAACTAATCCGAACCTAAACTAAAAAACGATTTAACCGCATTTGTCGTTACTGGCAAAATTTTAGATACCTAAAGGACAAACATGGTCTCCCTAAGATCTTTGTTTTATATTTTAAAAAATATATATATTAATTTGATCCGAATTCACCTGCACCAACTGTTCTCATATGTAGTATTTCAACAAATTAGACATTTAGGGCCTTCAAATAATTAAGTTGGAAAGACTCAAAACTTTCTATTAAGCAAAGGCTATAAAATATCAGAATAGTCCTTTAGGCCGTCACAATTATTTGCTATTCAGATTGAAAATGTGATTTCGTTGGAAATTGTATTAGTCTCAGATAAAACTCAATATACATTTTAAAAGAAAATCTTCCTCAATGTGTGTAATCAGTATTATCGTTAGAAAATAAAAACGTGGTCTTTTCGTGATTATAAGCAATCTTATGTATGTAATTATGATAAAAAACATGATCATTTTTTTAATATCTACACCCGTCGATATAAAACAGAAAACGATAATCTTAATCTCGTCTCAAAATCTACGACCTTGTTAACATGAGTCCGCTGTTAAAAACTCTTAAAAATCCACATTAAATATGGAGTAGAAACGTTTTATGGCGGTCACATATAACCGTTCACTTTATGCTATTGTAATCCTTATAACCAGTACGTATAAGGATGTTCTATGAGTTCCACTCTGTAAAGCTATTAATAGATAAGTATATAGAAAAGGGCGAAATGGAGATTAAGTTTTATATTCTGAGGTTCAGATCATTGACACTTGTAAAACCCGGCTAAGATTGTATCGAATAGGTATTGAAATATGATAGGGTAAATATTATCTAAAGATAACATGTAGTTGTCCTGTTTAATAAAGGTTGAAAGGGAATAGTGAAGCTTAAAGCCATTCAAGAACCATCTCACAACCCGAGCTACCCACGCATTAGATCTTATCAAACTACAAATTTAGCTACTTGATGAATAATTAAATTTAAATCGGATTTAATTGCGTATCTAGATTTCATTTATCTTAACCCTGAGTAATTAATAATTTTTCATTGATCGAGTCTCAAATAGAATGATGACATTTGTCTATGAAAAAGTGATGAAAATTTCGACACGTGTCGACACAAATTATACCAAAAATCGTACAGTTGTTTTTCTGTTTACGCCAAAAATAGTCCTTTTTTTTAAGTAAAACTTAGTACTTAGTAAAATTTTTGACACATTATAATTTAAAATACATGGGAATTACTCACGTAGTTTAAGTCAGAGGATTCTGGAGGGTTCTACTTTACTCGGACTAGCTTAAACCACATTCGGAAGTCAAACCAGACCTTGAGGAACTAAAAATATTGTAAACAAGCTCAAAGTAAAAAAAATGTTAAGCATAGGGACGTGATGGTCGGGCTTACTCTGCGCAATCTAATCAACTATATTACTATAAGTACCATGCCAAAGTGGCATTGGGTACATAGTACATATTATAGTTCGAAAAACTGATGGCTGTTGGGGTCGAAAGGTTCTCGAATGGAGACCACGGACTGGCAAACGCAGCATAGAACGGCCACCGACAAGGTGGACATACGATCTGACTAAGATCTCAAGAAGAGACTGGATGCGGGCCGCTTCCAACCAGTCCTTGTGGAAATCAATGGGGGGAGCCATATACCACCAGACGTTATATGGCTGAGATTATGATTCTGTCAATGTCAATATTTTCGCAAATTTTTTTTTTATCAAACTATTGATTTCATTTACGCGACAACTTTTCGTCAATAGTCCGTCTAAATTCCAGACATTCGCTAACAGACTGCTATTCCAGCGATTTATGAAGAGGGATAGACTATAAACTTTTTTGCTAACCTTGTGTTTTATGCGAAAGGTTTTAGTAGAAGGTTTATCTCATTCGACAATAGGAATATGAAAAGTATGAAATAAACTTTTCTGGTATGTAGGAACGCTAAAATACATTGCTTTATTTCTTTAATAACTAGGTTAGGATTGACTTTAGCAGCTTTTCCTAAAATGCTGAAACTGAAAATGTTTTTTTTTCTGTAAAGTTCTTGTTGATTTGCTTACTAACATTAAGGAATAGTTTCTAAAATATTCCTTACATATTGTATGTATTGCTTCCGGGCTGTTTGGCCGTGGTCTATGTGAAACTTTTGTTCCAGACGTTTCGTCGATCACTGCGGTCGACATCTTCAGTGGTTCAGGTCCGAGCGGCGACAAGAGCGTAGAACTCTCCTCCGCGGCGTCTTCTCTGATACTGATGTGGAGTCTTGAGTCGCTTGTGTATTTATACTACTACTACTATTAGTACTACACAGTACATCAGTACTATTAGTACTATACTATTTATACTACTACTACTACTATACTCAAGACTCCACATCAGTATCAGAGAAGACGCCGCGGAGGAGAGTTCTACGCTCTTGTCGCCGCTCGGACCTGAACCACTGAAGATGTCGACCGCAGTGATCGACGAAACGTCTGGAACAAAAGTTTCACATAGACCACGGCCAAACAGCCCGGAAGCAATACATACAACATGCAACGCCGGCCGTGAAAGCCTTAGAGTTTACATTCCTTACATATCTATTTACTTTTAAAGCACGGAACAAAGGTCTAGAAATACGACAAAGTTTTTTTTTTTTTTTTTTTTTAAATCCTCCTCCACTTTTGTACCCCCGACGTCGTCGGGAACCTTGTTTGGGTGAATTATAGATATACCAAACTTAAATTATCATTATATATACGATAAAGTTGGTAACAAAGGTATTTAACTAATAATAAAGGCTAAGTAAGGCACGTAACATTTGTTTAGTCACATCGAAACTTCAAGTTAGGAATAACCTGTGTTATGGAGTTCGTTGCTTTCCCTCGAATGTTAGTATAACAGCGGTCGGTTAGTACTCGTAATAGTTGCAGTCTTACTAGTTACATTGTACTGCAAACAAACGCCGTGCTCTATCATCTTTAAACTACTTACTTAAAAATTAAACACAAACATGTGCATATACAAATATCATAAATAAATTATTAAGGACTTTGTAGCCCTAATGATAAGCTAATTCTATTAATCACTCGAACTAGCTAAAATTCTTCAAAATAAAACAGCTCGTATTCTATTTACCATAACATTCAAATTTCTACAACTTTATACAACGCTATCTCTAATATAAGATGAGTCTAATATTTTATTTTATTGCTGGCCAATTGCGGGTAGTTTTAGTGATTACCAAATAAGTGGCATCTTATTTTACCTAAAACGACCTGCAATTTTAGTAAAAAGATTTACCGATTGCCAGTTCCGCTTACTTCCCATTCTGTGGTTAAAATTTGAATTTCTATAAATAACTATCAATCCCGGCAGAGGTCGTTCTACCCAATCTAATAGTGAATCTAAGCTAGCCGGGTACCATTCAGTTCATAGATTTTTTTTTAATAGAACAATTAATTAAATATGCATAATACAACACACAATGATTAAATGTGAAAATAGAATTTACCTGGGTTTAGAAGTAATTACTTTCTGAATTTGACTTTTTGCGATCAGAAACAGAACCTCGTCAAAACTTGTGCTTTAAATGTTGCATTTGCAATTTAACGTGTCTCTGAGCTAAAATGTGAAACAATCAGAGCTAAAATATAAAAATAAAGTATAGATAGATAGACAAACACAGTATTGTTACACCATAATACAATAAAACATTACATCTAGCACAATAGTATCATCTCTATTATAATAAATGAGAAAACATTTATCCATAACAAAAAATACACAAAATCCCGTTGTCAGAAATTGCCTTTCACTAAAGCGTCGGGAGAGCGTGTCGATTACCGTTTACATAGGGGTCAGGACATGAGCATGACTGCTGACCTTCCGTGAGGTGATATTTGCTAAAGTCAGGGTCACGCAACGGGTAAACTATATTACCTTACATGTAGACTATCAAAAGATTTTTTTATGTAATGAAAAAGAAAATTGACACCTAAGTATATTTTAGTGGGCGTAGATAATTGTATAATGATTAAGAGTATAAACATCATTTTAAATAACATATTTTCATACATTATGAATCACTGGTCTAAAATAAAAGATTGTATTTATATATTGATATTATAAATTGCTTTTCTGCTTCAAAATTGCTTTCGAAAGCAGAATTTCGAACATCCTCTGAAGTTAATTATCTGTTATAACTACACAAACAAATAAGAAACACGAGCTATTCGGATTTCCCGGAGTATTCGAATGTCGCGTGCAATCGAACGGAAAACTTCACGTAACTTCGTAGCAGCCTTCGTAGCATCTTGTAGCAATGTAGCCTACCTACGAGAATTGTAGAGGAGCTCGTCCTTAGAAAATCTTACTTTTTTGGCGATACAAAATGTAAATTGACGGAACTTTAGACCTTCCTCTGTATAGCTTGTTTTACAATCGCATAGCTACTCTTCGCACTTTGAGCTATGTTTAGGCCGGCAACAGCTCGTGAATTGCTCAAATGTTACTGTTGTAGCTGTAATATTGTTATTATTGTAGGAAGATCTGCTCGGTTATAACAAAATGTCGAATGCGTCTGTTGGCGTCAGGACTATTGCTTTATGCAGATATGTATATTATAAAGAACTGCTGTCCTAATCCGGCACTGCTGAAAAGGAAGCTTCGATGACATTCGCTTAATATTGTATCTGTATTTATTACTGTATATATCAATCGTTTCATAACTATCTCACTTGATGGTCAGTGACAATGTGGTCAAAGATGTGATCACGCTACACATAGAATGTTTACTGGCCCGCAAAGACTGCTGCCTGAACACACTGTGTTTGGGGTCATTTTTCTGGCAAGACAAAGTGAATAGAATAGAAATAGAAGGCTTGAAACTTAACAAGATTTGAGTGGACACTATGAGGTAGGACTTAGGTTACTTTTACCGTGAACAATAGATTTCCCGAAAAACTTTTCAACTCAAATATACCATAGGCACGAACCCGAGTAGTTGAATTAATAATGAATTCTTATGAATTATAGATATATCCATTAGCTACAACCATTGTGTAGAAGCTCTTAAGAGCTAATGTCACCGTAGGGTGGGACTGGTTAAATATTAAACCCTTTACTAAAATCCTTATCAACCCCTTTTGTAACAATGTGTTTTCTGATACTTGAATTTGTCCAAAAACTGATATAACTTTTATTATCTAATATGAATAACTAATGTATATTAACACATAGAAGTTGTTTTTTTAAACTTTGTACATCATTAGGTATTTTGATTTTAAGACGGTAAACAGGCCTAGCATTTGTCCACTATCTCACTTGATATTCAGTGACAATGTGGTCCCATGTTAAATCAACCCATGTAAAACCTAGAAGGTTGACTGAATATAAGTATAGTTGCATTTTGTGTTTGGTGATAGTTTTTCAAACAAGAGGGTAATTGTTTGCAGAGCAGATACTGCAAAGTAACCTACTAAAGTCGCCGTGGCGCAGTAGTTAGTGTCAGTTACTTGACTTCTGTGTCACCGGGACCCTGGGTTCGAATCCCGGCAGGGGCAAACATTTGTGCGATGAGTGTAAGTGTTTGTCCCGGGTCTTCGGTGTTTGTGTGTGTCCATGCCTCCCGCGACACAGGGAATACTAGTGCGGGGGTCTGAGTGTGATAAATAAAAGTATCCTACAAAAAATAGACGAGCATAAAAGATTATTTTATTTAATCACAAAACATGATGTGAATTACACACTTATATCTAAAGATTATTAAATAACATCGACTATAAACGTGAGTAAAGCTGGATAATACATAGGTATATACAGGATGGAAATTGATTTTTTTTCACTTTGACCCCAACCGGAAGGAAAGTACTCCAATGAATATTGAAGGTTTCACTCAAAGGAAACATTGGTCTATTTTAAAAAGAAACAAATTTACGTCCTAATATTTTCGAAAACTCGCTTGCCACACTCGGGAATGGAACTGACTAAAATTAAAAAAATAACATTCTGTACTTTTATGGTAACAATCGAAAGGGTCAATTATAAGAATCAAATCTCTCTAACAAAATGGTGAATTAAATTAAACTCACGAGAATTTTCAATCAAAAATTAAGTTTTATGCTGATTTTCAAATGTTTGAATGAATGAATGTTTGAACTTTACGTTAAATTATATTGTTCTATTTATATTTATACTCAAAATTGTAGACCAATAGCATTGATATCCATACATTTTTCATTTCATTACATTTTCATTTTATTACATTTTCATTTCATTACATTTTCATTTCATATCTGTTTATCTATAGTTACCACAATATCAGTTCTGTAAATCACTAGCTATTGTCTGCCTGCCTGTATAAACGTCACACCATATTTCATTCTTCTATCATTGAGATCTAACTGCCCATCAACGCAAGAATTCGTAGCCCACCCGTTGTCAGAATAAAAAAGGCTGTTTTCTGAACGACAATTGAACGTCGATTACAGTCAACAACTTTGTCCCATAAATCTAAACTTGCTTGAGTAGCCCAAATTATATAATTATAGTTCATAGTTATTTTTATTTATAGTATTAGATTATACACCTCAAATAAATATTTTGCCATACACATCTTTCACATTATGCACAGAATAACATAACATACTAAAATAATATTCTGGCGTGATTGAGTAACAAACATCCATCCATCCAAACTTTCACGTATTTATAATATAACTAGTAGCGCACCGCGGTTTTACCCTCGTGGATTACGGTTTTATCTTTACATTAATTATCCCATGGGAACTATACTTTTTCCGGGATAAAAGAAGCCTATGTGTTAATCCTGAGTTTAAACTATATTCACACTAAATTTCATCGAAATCGGTGAAGCCGTTTGAGTGTGAACACGTAACAGACATACACACAAACTTTCGCGTTTATAATATTAGTAGGAAGGATAGGATAGTGGGATATATACCCGTATAAACAGTATGCAAGTGTTCTTGTAATATCTCACAGTAAGACACACAAGCCTAGATTATCTAAGCAATAATATACCAGTGGGATTGTTTGTCAGTAGAGCGAGGACATCGCACAAGTACCTATAGTCCTCACATTACGAGTGGTGGCACTCACTAACTAATGTACTGGCAACTCGAACACTTTTAATGGGCTCGGGCACAGATTACAGTGTAGTAAGTTATGTAAAGATCGTGATACATTGGAAACGAAATCCTACTAATCCTACTAATATTATAAATGCGAATGTTTGTGTGTATGTTTGTTACCTCGTCACGCTCAAACGGCTACACCAATTTCGATTAAATTTGGTAAGGAGATAGGTTAGACCCTGGATTAACACATAGACTACTTTTCAACATCGTCATCAATCATCACCACGCAGGTAAAACCTTGGGGCGCTACTAGTATAAAACAAATGAAGAAATGAAAGTCGAGTACTTCAAATAAATATAGTACTCCTGTCATTGCTGCGTAGTACTATCAATAGGGATTCGAAAAATATTTGTAACGTTCGGTGGGGATCATCATCATCATCTCAGCTAGGATGTCCACTGCTGGACATAAGCCTCGCCCATTTATTTGTACAAGGACCGGATGGAAGCGGCCCGTATCCAGCTCTTTCCTTTGTTTTCCTTTCGTTCTTCTACGGAACGTAGGTATGAGTGTGTCGACCAGCAACTATTAGAAATGTTGTAACGTATTACCCTTAAATGGACTAGCGCTACCAAACGTTTGTGACAGTGGGCGTAACAGCTGTCCTGCGTCGAATGCCAATATGATATTTATTACAGACAAAAGTACTCCTATATTTTATGTATCAGGCTCAACAAAATCTTAGGATCTTTACATACGTCTTGTTATGATAAACTAGAATATATTAAAAAGCATATATTAAATTGTTAGTGCAATATCATATAACTTTGATTATTGTAGTTTTTTGATCAATAAATATATGACCACGGCCAAACAGCCCGGAAGCAATACACACAACATGCAACGCCGGCCGTGAAAGCCTTAGAGTTTACAATAAATATATCATTAATAAAGTGATTGCAAACATGCATGCCCCTTAATTTTGCGGGTCGGATTAACAAATTTATAACGTGAGAATTACATATCATAACATATAATAAGAATAAGTGAGAAATAAAATGTACGGCATCCTTATCATAATGTTATTTTTTCCGGCGATTTGTAGAAAATACTTGTGGTTTTCTGACTTTCTAACCTCTTTTACGCGTAGTTTACGAAAACCCTTATTCGGGTGGGTGGGCACGGTCATGTCTGTCTCAACTGAAAACCAACATGTTGTCATACAATAATATCAGTTACCATAGCGAACTAACTCTAAAAATGTGTATTGCTAAGTATGTACTGTATCCACTTTTTAGTAGGTACTTTAAGGGCTTAAGAGGTGCCGATGGCATAAGGGACACATCCTGATGCGTGATGGTATAAAATACTACAAAAAAAATTATAACAGATGATATACGGGCTTCAAAAAATGATTACCTACTCATTACATTTTTAGACTTTTATTCTCTTCATCTGGTGTAAGACAGAGTTTAAGACCATTTAAACATGTTGTATGTATTGCTTTCGGGCTGTTTGGCCGTGGTCTATATGAAACTTGTGTTCCAGACGTTTCGTCGATCACTGCGGTCGACATCTTCAGTGGTTCAGGTCCGAGCGGTGACAAGAGCGTAGAACTCTCCTTCGCGGCGTCTTCTCTGATAGTATCAGCCCGAAAGCAATACATACAACATGCAACGCCGGCCGTGAAAGCCTTAGAGTTTACATTTAAACATGGTAAAGGAGTAATAATAAATAAATAGTTTTTTTTTAATAAACATGTAGTAGTTTACCTACTTTCAAAAAAATAAGCTGGTATGACTCAAAATTATCTATTTAGCTAATGGTAGATAAGCCTTATCTGTAAGCATCCGTGAAAATCTTAGAGAACCTCTAAGATGAAAATGCGCTAATGTGTCTTGTAATTTTTAACCGACTTCAAAAAAAGGAGGAGGTTATATGTCATGGTTATATGGTACATCGACTTTTTGTTTTTTTTTATGTATGTTCACCGATTTTTTTCCGCATTTCTGGACTGATTCTCAAAATTATTTTTTTGTTTGATAGAATATACTATCGAGGTAAGGTAGATACTAATCTCGAAATCGGTCGAGATACCCATTCGACTAAAATACGTAAGTTAAGCCGTAGTTAAATCTAAATAATGCTAATTCTATCTAAAACATTAGGTTGCTCAGCAAGTTTAGTGGCTCGCGAGATACATTAAATAAATAAAAAGTGAACAAAAATTAGGGCGAATTCACACTACCAGCTTTAAACGCGATATTTCCACATAATTGTCCGGGACGTATACAAATGGGCCTGGTTTTTGTCAGCGAATGGAATTAGCCTGATAGCTTCATGTTTTTGTGGGAACATGTGCCACTGATGTGACGCTAACTGGAAATTGATATTGTAGATTATGGTTGTTTCATTTGTTTTTATACAACGCAACTTTCATGTTTTTTTCATTTTGGCTCCGCATTGACGCATTTAGCGGTAGGTCATATTTGTCTCTGTGTGACACGCTACAGTGTACAGGATCACTTATTTATTTACGGTATCTAGCAGTGTTATATGTAACGAATATAATAATATTGTTATTATTATATTTATATGGTATACAGAATGATTGGTAAGGAATTATTATGCCATTTCTATCACTTGATTTACGCAACACAGCGAAAATGGGGAAAATATGTTTTTTAATATAAAATAGATGGCAAACTGGTAGATGGGCCTACTGATGATGAGTAAAATTGCCAAAATTAATGTGTGGGTATTATAAATACATTCGCGACTCTTTTAACTCGCATATTAAATAAATCTTAATTTTATTATTGAACACCGAGAAATAAAGCCCTTGAAACTTAAACAATCTGGACTTACTACTGATTTAAGGCAAAATGTCCCCACTACTGCAGTGTTGCATTTATCACCAAGCTTACGGCTTGACTATTTGCTAAATAGACAATTTTGAGTCAATTCAGATTATTTTGTTGAAAGGCAAAACATGGTAATATGTACATACAATAAACTTTTAAAAAATATCAATTTTATGAGAACAGTTTATGAAGGTTAGGTCTGATTGAACAAAATTTGATTTCATCTGTTAATTTATTACTAAAAAAATATTTTTTAACGATCAAATTTTTCCTTTATCAAAAAATCTCGCGGTTACGATAAATGCGCTTGAATTGTGTCTTATACCAAAAGAAAGGAAATTAAAAGGTCAAAAAATGTGTTCTTTTAGATACCATAGGTCATCTGTAAAGTATATATTTTCAATATTTTATATCAACACGCATAAGAATTCGCCATGCACTCCCTGTCTGTAAGCACTCGCAAGCCTCTGTAATGTCATCGGCACTTGATAAGCCCTTAAGAGCAGTGATAACGATGTTAATTCTCATTTCCAAAACATAACAAAAGATCTCATTAAATTATACCCACAGTGAAAATAAACAGTGCTTACAAGCAGATAGAAGAGGATATTTCGTATTCATCTGGTCATTAAAACGGGCTTTGTGACTAAATAAACGTTCTGCGGTGTCGGTACTGCATAAATCAACATACGAGAATGTTATATATTATTATATATATTATTTATTTAATCCTTGTAGATGAATAAAATGAAAACTGAATAAAACAGATCGGTGTAACTCATCCGCCTGTCACCGGAAGCGCAGTAATGAACCCCAGCTGGGCTCTACTATCAACTAATTGGACCAGAGTAGTCTATTACTATCAAAAAGAAATATCACAATAGCATTTTTACTTTTATATCCGATAATATTTCCCCAATACATTGAAACCAGCTAGTGGTCGTGCTCTTCAAAATTCATATAATTTATTCATCAATTAATGACAAAAACGCAAACTATTGTAACTATATTTCTGATGAAAATATTTTTTTTTAAATTGTTTTAATTTTACAATTTGTTGATGTTTACCAAGGAAATGTAAGATTTTCACGCCAAAATGTGCCCTTTTCTTTTTCTTTATATCCTTACTTACACACCTATAGAATGGATTTCAACCTGTTTTTAAATGACGCTGTAGCGATGAGTATTGTTAAAAGAATATTCATGAACAGTTCAGTGACATAGTTTTGTCGATGGCAAATAATGAGCTGTATTTTGGTGACTTCGTTCACGGCTCGTGCGTTGTAGTGGTGGTCACCAAAACTCTTCGATAGGTTCGGTATCCAAACCTTCTTTGAGTATGCTTGAGTATACTTTAATTATCTGAGCAAAACTGCCACAGACTGAAACTGCACGCATACATATGTATTTAGTTAAATTGAAATCTACAGCGGCTAAGCAGATAACTCTTTGATTAATGAAATTTTAAACTGTAATTGCTATAATTACACGATCTAGGCTACTGAAAGTATACCTGCATTTATATTTTAAATTGGCATGTTACGTGTAAGCTCACAATTGAAAACTGTTTCACATTATTTTGTTCTCGTATGTGAGGACCTATATAGTTATATAGTTCAATTTTTATAGGAATACAAAATCATCATTGTAAATTTCAAAAGTTTTTTTCAAATAAAAAATAACCCAGCCAAGTGCGAGTCGGACTCGCGCACCGAGAGTTCCGCACAAACCTGTAGGTATATAAGTAAAATGTAACTAAAAATTTATGCTCTTCGCAATTTTTCCTTTATCTGTGCTATAAGACGTTGCTTCGTACCAAATGTAAAGATTCTGAGTTGACAGGAAGTACCCTATAGGTTTTGATTCCCTTACGAGTGTCTAAAATTTGCAGCATAAACGGCTGTATCTTTTGATTGCGTTGGTTTAGTAGCTTGATTTTTTCACAGCTCCAAGGGATAGTGGACCTGAATATTTGATATGAATTTGAGCTTGGATACTTCCACGAGCTCTTCAGAAAAAGGGTCTTTACAGACAGACAGACGGACAACAAAGTGATCCTATAAGGGTTCCGTGTTTTTCCCGTGCCCGTCCCAGTACCCGTTTGCCTCGCCACGACCCTAACGTTTGATTACCTGTCTCCAGACACACGCTGCTGTCCTTGAGGCTCCGTCAACATTCAAGATCATACTTGATTCCACCTTTGACTAAATCGTAGGTCAAACGCTAGATCTATAAAGTAGAAAAAATATTCTAGAGCAAATGTGCCCAATACCGTAGACAACATGTTCACAAGAATTGCAATTCAACGGGGCAATACTGAGTATTCAGTATCATATATCAGTGGCCGTGGTGCTACCGGCCTAGAATAGTACTCCCCCATCTCTTCCCGCGGGTACCGTAAGAGTCGGCAGCGCCTTCTGACGATTGGAATTCATACTGCGCTCGCCAACCCGCCTGCCAAGCGTGGCGAGTATTGGTAAATCCCCCCTATATGGGGGAGGCATATGTCCAACAGTGGACGCACGTGGCTGAGAGAAGATACTGGGTATTCAGGGCATGCTGCCAACTGGTAGCGGGTTAAAGCATTTTAGCTATCTATGGGCAACATTATAGACAATAGCTAGTGGATAGTTGAAATATTATTGTAGTAGCTGCAATATTGTAATCAGTTATGTATTACTATTTTATGGTCATAAAGGCATTGGCCTCATTCATTAATAAACATTATACACAATTGTATGTACATCTCTACTGACAAACATGTGAGTTGTCAAAGTGTAAGAATCATAATAAGTATAGTTTAACATATAAATATCGCGCGTCAAAGTGTTTATTATCGAACTCCTGCAAAACGGCTTGCCTGACTTTTATGAAATATTTTGTGTATGTAGGTCTGAGATTAGTTTTTTTTTTCAGTACTATTTTCACCCTCCTACCCACACTCTCTATTTCTTATCGCGATTTTGGAATTTTCGTATGGACGACTATCCAAATACTTCAACCGTCGCGTCGATCATTGACGTGAATGAAGTGTCGTGTCACTTTGACATTTCGATAATGTATATGGCACAACAACGTTTGGCAGGTCAGCTAGTAATAATATGAAACTGTTTCAGTGCGCGTTCTATATCTAATTGTACAATATGCGACCATCGTTTCAACCCGCATGTAAAACTTTCCCCAAATATGATAAAGGCTCGTACATACTGTAATAACGCTCGTGTAACGTTCTGAAAAAATGCCATCGCGCGAAATTAAATGTCATCGGTTGAATAAAAGATGCTTTTGTTCGGGCTTGAGGTATAACCGGCGACTAAGGATAAAATGCGATTAGAGGGGATAAAAAAAGAGATTAATATGAGAGTGAAAATACCTTCGTTTAACATGTTATACCTACACATATTCAGTGCCATCTTTTACACATAGAGACACGAGCACAGAGCTCCAGTTTTTTGCGAGCTAGTTTTCAGTGTGATTTTACTTACAAAGAAAGAAAGAAAGAAACCACATTTATTCAAGACACTCACAACACACATTACACAAGAGATACATACAAAAACAATAAAGAACAGAGTAATAATGATGTTGTGAGTGTCATGAATATGGGCCCCGACTCAGCATAAAACTAAGGCAAAAGCCTCAGTCACTGATTTTCAGTCGGTGCCCATAAACATGTCAACATACAATTGACGTTAAAATGTAGATTTTAAAACCAGATCACATGTCTAATTATATTTCCAAATGTGCTCAAAATAATAGTATACGTATTTATATATACCTACGTAACAATAAAAAAAAACATTTAAAGTTATGTACTGACTAGCTGTGCCCTGCGGTTGAACACGCATGGTGATGAAAAACGGGGATGATGAAAATAAGCCTATGTGTTAATCCAGGGTATAAGCTCTTTACATACCAAATTTCATCGAAATCGTTGTAGCCGTTTGAACGTGAAGAGGTAACAAACACACACATATTCACAAACTTTCGCATTTATAATATTAGTAGGATGACATAAGCTAAGTCCTATCCTGAAACATAGTCCCAGTAGATCAGGAGCCTAGTAGGACTAGTTGAAGCGATAACAGCTCAGCGGTGAGAGCGTCGGCAATCAAAATGACGGACGCTGATTCGATCCCCACCAGCCGCCGGTAAAGATTATAAAATTCCCAGTATGGTAGTAGAGTACTTTTGAGTAACCGCATGGCTAACTACCACCGTCAAGTTTCAAAAACTGTCACCTATACATACTCTGTTGCTGCAGAGTTGTCCTTGAGAGCTAATAAACATCTAGGCATACATCTATTCTCTTGATTTGTCGTCCAAAACAACGTTGCTTAATTCCCGTAGGTAGTTGACTACCGGAGAACCACGAAAACTGGAACCATCCCTCGTCTTCATACCATCCGAAACCTGCAGGATTGAAACAGATTGGAGTTTTGGTAAGAGAGTTGCTCCATACTTGTGCAATATATTTCGTTCGCGATAAATGTTTTTCCAAATCTGTTCTGCATGGTGGCAGATTGCGGGCGTGGTAAATGGATCGAGATTCAAAGTTGGCAAAGCCTCATCGTTTTATATTTTATATGTATTTGTAAAAAAATCTGTCATGCTAAATCGATATTATTCATTTTTTTGAGTTGAACAATCTGCAAATGAATTCTTCATAAACGACGAATACTTTCTCAGTATCAGAAGTACCTATAGCTGTCCATATCAGCGATGGTTCCTTGGAGGCGTTTCGAATTTTGTGGTTCTTTTAAAAAAATATATTAATTAACGTTGCCGTTAAAAAAACTTGTCGTAAAGGTGCTTTTTTCGTAGCGATATTTAATTGTTTCCTCGCTCTTGAAGTAGATGGTCCGTCATACAAAAAAACAATATTATAGTAATAATGAGAGGGGCAGGAGCGTAACAGGGGAAAAGCTATTCCTGCCACAGGAGCGTTACAAGCGCTGAGGCGTCTGCCAGACGACTCCGAAACGTTCTTTTCGTTAGTGGGAGCATATGCGATATCGAAGATTTATGAAAACAGTTTTTTTTGGTAATCACGGCAGTCATACGAAAGGATAAAAAAAGAATTTATACGAGTAGATATGATCAGAGTCGCTAATTTCTTTATATTTTCAAAAACGCGCTCTTGCTATTTGCTACGCAAAAAATGTCTGAAACCAAACTTTTTCGTCATAAAAATATAAAATCTATATACATTTCCAATATCGCATTGCTGTAACCCTGACAACCTTTTTTTGACACAGCAAAAATAGCCTCCCACGCAGTTGCTATCACTTGTGACCGGACGTAGTCGGGTTCAGTATCATATAATCTGACGACTTCAGCCGTATTGCTATGATTCATGGTTTTGGTCGTCGGCTCTCGTACTATATGTTATTGCTTTTCAGATAGTATAATTATTTCATACCATATAAATGGATCGACGAAGCAGGAATTACTTGCGTCACAATCGTCGTTTTCCATTCGTATATACAATAACGCACATACCCTCCGTACAGACTATAATTTATCTGTGTCATAGTTGTTCTAGATAAATGACAGTGCCGTGCGTCAATTGAACAATTGAACTAATTGTTTCACGCTGCGATACGGCTACGCTACGCCTACGATATTAATTCCTACTTCAGCTGCAGAATCAAAATTCACTGGAGTGACTAG
This sequence comes from Apeira syringaria, assembly GCA_934044485.1. NCBI lineage: Eukaryota > Metazoa > Arthropoda > Insecta > Lepidoptera > Geometridae > Apeira > Apeira syringaria. The sequence continues at coordinate 12,126,731 of OW203661.1, read as the reverse complement.
ACAAGTTAGTATATTTATTTTTATAAATATACTGTATAGATGTATAGAGTGACTACGTCGTTTGACCACTATCACCCATGATGCTCAGTGAGGATCATGTGCCAAAGATGTTATCACGCTAGACCTAGAATGTTCACTGGCTCTCAAGGACTGCTGTTTGAACACACTATGTGTTTAGTGACAGTTTTTCAAACTTGAGGGTGGTAGCCAACCAGGCGGGTAGGTACTTCGAAAGTACCTTATCACCATGCTAGGAATTTGATAAAGGTGTTATCTTCACCGGAAGCTCAAGCTGTTGTTGGGGATCGAACCAGTGTCCGTCAGTTTGACAGCCGACGCTCCCCCTGCTGAGCTATCATCGCTTCAAAAATATAAATCTCTATAGTTCGTTGTGCGAATTCAACCTTGATCATGTGGCAGTTACAGACATTAAGCTGCTATTGTCCATCATGCGTTACACGCAACTTGCAGCATTGCGATAAATTTTGGAAAAGAAGTTGTTGCTAAGTTTTGTGTTGTGTTTCTTAAAATACGGGACTCCTCAATTAAATTTTGGAAAGGCAGACGATACCACGATCTAATAATATTGCCGATATAAAAACATATAAGTTATAATTTGAGCTGGAGAACACTTAGCTGGACGGATTTACTGCGACCACAGACGCTCATTTTTATGTCAACTTATTTTATATAGCCTGACGTCATAGAAAGGGATTTATTGCTTGGGACTAGTGCCTGTTCCGTGAACAAGATGAAATTGGAGGATTTTATACTAAGACTGATGGAACTCGATGCATTTAGGCTAGTTGTAGATATAAGGAATGTAGAATTATAACCAGTAATTAAATTATTGTAACGATGAGAAAATTATTAACAAATAGAACGGGTGTGCGTGTATGCGTGTATGATATTGCACGAGTTTATAAGTATGCGTGTGTGCGAGTGTCAGTATATGCCTGTGAGGTGCACATTATCAAACATACTCATCCTTGAATTGCCAAAATAAATGTATGAAATACAAATAGTTCGTTCCGTATGCAATAATTCTATTAAGTCCTTCGCTATACAATGAGATGTAGGTATTAATTGCGAATTGAGGTGAAGGATTTATTGCTTTGGAATAGTGCCTGCTCCGTCAATAAGATGAAATTGAAGGATTCCTAGCTATTAGGTATATAAAAAGTCGAGTTTGAGGCAAAGAGGCTACCAAAGATGTCGGATTTCTCGTTTGCTATATGGGACAATTTATCATCTGGCCTAGGGGCTGGAAGAGAGGACTTACAGAAATTGCCTTATTAGTAACCAGAATGATCGGCTTCCAGATGGGAACTTTGCAAGTTTGTCAGCAACTCTGCTTAGGTATATGGGCTGGCCTGGTCTCGGCAGGTTATAAAAATAATGAATTGGTTACATAATTTTATTTTCCATATCTGTTTTCTGGCATTTTATCGATAATCTAAGCCGGCATGTGCACATCACTAAACGAAATGGCTATCGGATGTAAGAGGCGTTGAAACTGTATACTTATTGAGTTTAAATGGATGTCCTGCGAACTGCTACAGATACGTCTTTATTGCTCGTACATCTTTAGGAAGCCCCCGTTTTATGTATTCGACTGGCTTGCCCTTTTTGGATCTAAAATATAAAGTAGCCTTTGTCGAAGTAAAGTAAATATGTTAGAATTATGACAAAGTTTAACAGCCTTGTACATTATATGTTACTAGTAGCGCCCCGCGGTTTCACCCGTGTGGATTACAGTTTCCCCGCTACCTCAATCATCCCACGGGAACTATACTTTTCCGGGATAAAAAGTTGCCTATGTGTTAATCCAGGGCTTAAACTATTTCCATTCCAAAATTCGTCGAAATCGGTGTAGCCGTTTAAGCGTGAAGAAGTAACAAACATACACACAAACTTTCGCGTTTATAATATTAGTAGGATTATAATAGCGGCCCGTCCCGGCTGCGCACGGGTGGACATTCAGCGAAAGTGCATCTTGATGCATGCATATTAAAATACATTTACTCTACATTTATCCCATGAGTAGTTTTTATTCCAATTATCATTTATATTTTTTTATGCATATAGTTTAATTTTTTTACTGAAATGTGTGAGAATTTGGGGAAAATTAAACAGGAAAGGTTGAATAAAATGATCAATAAGTAGTTCTTACCTATTATGTTTCGTCAGCCGTGATAAAAATATTAAACAATAGTTGCATATTTGACCACTTCTTGTGGTTCTTGTGCTTTCTTACTACAGATACATATTTATCAGAAAAAAATTATAATTTGTTAATTTTGTTAACCGTTTTTATGTATCAACTATGAATGAAAAAACTGGCCCTAAAGAAGTCTACTCACAAGTCGCAACATTAAGTATGCTAGGTCTATTCATTGTACAAACGTAAATGTGAAAATTGAAGGCAAAAATATGGAATCGATTTTTGTAACCAAGATCAGTGTCAGACCCAAATCACTAGGGATCTTTTTTAGAAGGGCTGAGCGCTTCCATTGTTATCAAATTAGTTCTTGAGTGAGGGCGGAAGGCCTGGTTTCGAAGATAAGATTAATGGCGCTTCGAATTATTTTTATTCCATTTATTATTAAGAACGAAGAAAAGTTATTTTGAAATTTATAAAAGTATCTTGTACCCAAAATTAAAAATTCATTCCACAAGTTCGCGAGAACACAAAGCTTTTGGGATTTCTCTCCGAAATCCAACCAAAAAAAGGTAAATTTCTTTTTTTTCAATGTTTTAATGGGCTCAACGGATTCTCAAATTTGAAAGAAGTAATGTTAGTCGGTAGTGAGCCAGCCATTCGCTAGATATACCACCTATAAGTACGTACGAAGCGTTTTCCTTCGATCAACATTGATCTAATCAACAATGCCATTATTTAGCAAAGATAATATTTTTGGGTGATACATGGGTGTTTTATAAGACAAGTTTCATTTATTTACAAATTTTCATTCGATCTGTTACAGTTGTTTCCGGGATACCGTATATGTACCGAGATACGATAATTTGAAATAATACAAAGTTAAATAACGGACAGTATATATGTTGTAATGTATAATTTCCTTACTGTAACTACACTTGTAAGCATAATTTAAAAATCGGTATCCCCAATTCGATCGCAATCGTAGTGAAGTATAGTCGATAAATTGCAACGTAAGACAATTGAACACGATAGATTTGTCACTTGTGAACACTGTGACTAAAATAATTGAACCTGAAATTAATGCGATATTCAATTGTCGAGACTATCACTAAGACTGACTCATTCGTGCTTTACCCACGGAAGACTCTTTTACTATCGCACGTTATATTTTTAATACTAGGTATAGCTCAAGCTTGATCGGAATACTACGTTCCCACTGCTGAGCTGGGACACGAGCCTTCCTCTCAGAGAGGCCATCCACCTCGGTGGCCAATGCGGGTTGGCAGATGGCCAGCTAATATTGGTTTTGGGCTACCGAAGGGCTTCCGACATGGCCCAAAGAATGCTACCTTAAGGGTATTCGTTAGATAATGTCGGAAGTTGTCTTAACAACAACCGTGCCCGACGGCTTAATGCCACCCCTGAAGCACGGAAACGTTCGGTTGAAAAAGCCACTAGTTGTCACCCATTCGAGTTAGGTATGACTGAGGAGTACGTTGGTTAACCTAGTTGATCAGTTAAGAACTCATATGTAAACTCCACCACTAATCAAGTTTCAATTAATCATTTTAAATCAATTTCCAAAATAGAGGTAATGTTATTTTCTATCTGTTTATTTTTACCGAACCAATCCACACGAGCGAGACTCAGTTAGACGGCGGTGATAAGTGCTTGGCCAATATTTGCTCCGCGTGGCAAATACTTAATTGTCCATAATTGCGCCATTAGGTATTTGATGCTCTGCGCTGATGCAGTTAAAAGAATAATACATTTGGATGGGTTCGTTGTAATGGGGGTTTAGTTTAGACAGATAAAGTCAAATCAAAATTGAAAGAGAATGTAACGCAACGTTCCAAAATTAAGAAAGCCATTCTTTTATAAAAATAGGTAAGTAAATAATTTATTTGACACCAATAAGTAATAATACAAGCATGGACTTAAGACTAATTAGAATCAGAACACCGGTATTTTTAAATTATTAGCTTGCAAATATTATGCGGACGAAAAATGAACAGCAAATCCTATACTAAGATTGCTGATAATAGTTGAGCTTATTATATATATGTGGTATCCGGCTTTACTCACGTTTATAGTCGAAGTTTCGACCTAGGTTTCGAGCATGTCCGATGCTCATCCTCAGGTGAGTTTACGCTGCCAGATCGCGGCGACCACCGAGAACCTAGGTCGAAACTTCGACTATAAACGTGAGTAAAGCCGGATACCACATATATATAATAATGTGTCAAACTCACGAGAATTTCCAATCAAAAATAGTTGAGCTGTTAGAACATTATATACATGTCGGAGTGTGATAGATATTGAAGTAAGATAGATGGCGCCATCAAAGCGTTTTAGATGTTTTAAAGTTAAATCTAAAGATGAAGCTAGTAGTTGATTGGTTAACAAAAGTGGTGGTAGAAACGCGTCATATTCTATTTGGCCAATAAGAGGGTAGTTTGCGAATAGATTTGAGTTGGTAAGAACCTCGGTCCCAGCGAATCTACTTGTGGAAGCCATACCGAACGGATGTTTGAGTAGTACCAGGGGTGCCTGTGTTAATAGTCAAGTAGAGTGAAGTGAGGTCGACTTAGTGTAGATATCCAACGGGTAGTGGATAAGAGGTGGTAGGAGTCTCTAGCCGACATACTGCGGGACGACGGCTGGGCGCGTGCTGCGAAGTAATCGTGAGTAATCTATTGTGGTATCCTGTAACTATGATGTGTAACCTTATAACCTATGATCTTATCTCCGTGTTCTTGTATGTGTGCTTTAACTGGAGGAACCTAAGAACCGGAGGTGAGAGTGTTTACATGATGTTAAAGGGCTCTTAAATCCACCATCGCGGGTCACAAGTCCCGGGGCTTCCGAGTTCACTCCTTTGGGATAAAAACGTTATTAGAATATGAAATCTAAATGGTTTTTTTTTTTTACATATTATAAGTTTGCGTTTGACAACTGTCGCACCTGATGTTAAGTGATGACGTTGTCTAGGATTTAGCACGCAAACCTAGAAGGTACCTATTCACTCGCGACTTGAAGACTCCAGGATTGTACATATCGGGAAACACAGACTCGGGCAACGAGTTCCATTCCTTGGCAGTACGCATTAAGAAAGTGGAAGCATAACGCTTCGTGCGTATAGGTGGTATCTACCATATAGCGATGAGAATTGCCGTACGTCGAGTCGACCGATGATAGAAAGGGGATGGTGGAATCAGATTGTGTAATTCCAGTGCACATTCTCCGAAATGCACCCGATAGAAAACCGATAGGCTTGCTACCCTACGCCGGTGTTCAAGGCTCTGAAGCCTACGTTCGACCAAAGAGTTACAGCCGATGATTCTTTTGGCTCGCCTCTCGATTGACTCCAGAGCTTCTAGTTGGTATTTGGCTGACCCATCCCAAAATGAAAGTCAAAATGTGTATGTGTGTCTGTTACAGTTATGCTGTAATATTACCGTTATTAAATAACATCCTGACATAATACCGAAATGCCATCCTAACCGCGCTTTGTCTTTTAGTAGCCCTGTACTATACAAGCGCTGACATCCATATATGTATTATCCGGATTTACTTACGTTTATAGTCGAAGTAGAGATACTTACCTATAGGTACTTAATATTATAAAGACGAAAGATTTGATTGTTTGTTTGTTTGCATTGAATAGGCTTCGAAACTACTGAACCGATTTGAAAAATCACACACACATGCACTGTTAGAAAGCTACACTAACCCCAGGTGGTAACATGAGCGATATTTTTTCAAAAAAATTAGTAAATGATTAACTTTTAATTTTGAAATTGTTGTTAAATAATCCTGCGAAGCCGGGGCGGACCGCTAGTATAGATAATGTGTCAAAGTCACGAGAATTTCCAATCATTTTTTTTTATTATTGTTAGTTTTATGTTGGTGTAAATATAGGTACCTACAATAAAGAATTAGATATCTGTCTACGTATCTATGATTGATAAATGAATATAATTCACAGCTTCAACTGTAAAATAAATAAAAAACATGGTAAATATTCCGATACTAAAGTTAACTCTTGTATTAGTCATCATATCAGTTTAAATAGGTTAAGGTTTTTTTAGATAGTTATATTATTATGATGTAAATGTCCTTTCACCATAAAAAAGATAACAGATAGGTACACAATATTTTGTGATAATTCCTTGACTTTTAAAGTATTTTAGACGCGATCTCGTCCCAACGAGGCATCCTGAGGATGCCTTGTGCAGTGGTGAAACACGTGCGCAGATTTCCCGGTTGCGTAAATGCCTGGAGTAATTTAAAGTTGCGAAATTATCTCTAAATACTGTGTAATTGATATCTTTTTGACATGGATGTCCGCAAAATAACTCCTGAATCTATACGTAAAATCTCTACCTATACGTAAAAAAATATGTTCACCATATGTCAGAAATAATACTTTTTACTCTCAAATTCACCCCTTTTATTAACTTAGTTAATTAGCATTAATTATTTGAGTGTTCATACACAAACAACTCAAGGTGTAGAACAAAAGCACCTTCTTGTTCTTCTTTTGGTATATAATATATACCTGTATGTTATATAGGTACTTCTAGACGAAATCTAATCTTCCACCACTATATGACTTGACAATGTAATCAAAGTTGTAATTTCACTAGTCCTAGAAAGTTTACTGGCTCTCGAGCCTCTCAAGGACATCTGTCTCAACACACTGTGTAATAGTGATCTGAGTTTCTCAAACATGAGAATGATAGCGAAATCTATGCGGAGGCTTGCCCTGACGTCCTGCTTGGGGTGTATTATGCATTTGCCATGCCAACTACCCTACTCTCCTTTATATAGCCGAGTATAGGTTTAGGTTGTTTGAACAGCTGTTCTAGTTCTAAAGTAGATGGTTTGGCCTGATTTCTATTTTACATCCTCATTTATATTATTTATCTTCGGTTATAATTTTATATCCTCTGTGACCCTGCAATGTAAAGCACATGTTTCAAAGTTTAATTTCCCTGCATACAGCCCCTACACAGAGTGATTATCTGTAGTGCGCCTTTTGTGCTGGTTGTTAATGTTGCAGTGAGCAGTGATGATACCTAAGGTAAGGAGTAGTAGAGTAGCTATATCAAATTGTTAATCTAACCCACAGTTTCTGATGTTCTTTTTGCATGGGTAGAGTAAAGGAGGATGGCAGACTCCCATACATTTGCAGCCTAGAAGAAAAAAACCGCGTTCATAAATGAAACTTATACGTATCGATAGAGCAATAAATACATTGTATATTGTATATTCAATCATTTTCCTAAAAGTTGGGAGTAAAAAGTTATCATGGAAAATCATCTGTATCAGTATGCTAAGTACACGTCCATATGCGAACCATTCAATGGATCGCTATCCATCTATAGCGTCGTAGACAGAGAAAGCAATATTGCATGGATCGCGCAACAGATACAGATTACATAATATATTCCGGAATAAACTAGGCATGGGTGTGTTTATGAACGCAGTCCGGGTCTACAGAGCAGCTGACTACAGATTATTAACAATAACAATTAATGTCAGAGCGTAAGTATTCGAACGCAACAAACATATTGAGAAGTATAGGGTGCGTTCGAAAACTACAAGTACCACATAAATAAATATAATAAAAGTACTTCTGATTCCCAACTTTATAAATAATGCCAATTATTCACCGAATCCACAAAAATATAATCTAAATTTTCATATATAAAGAATACATGAACGGGTTGTCATTTCGATTTTTGGAAGCGAGGCTGGTTCTGTCATCCTCCTTTCTAGCTTCCATCCCTGTGCGTTTCCAGAATGCCATCACATCTTTGCTGATGTGCGTCTTGACTTTATTGCATACAGATGTTGTAGCTCTGTGTCCATTTCAATATTACATTTATTTGATGGGCTTTGTAGAGCTATAAGCAAGCCCATTGCACAATGAACATATCAAAATGTCAACTTCATAGGTCTAGCAGAATTGTAATATATAGGTAATCCTATTTCAAAATCATACTACCAATTTGTTTTAGCACATTTGAATGACTTAACATGCTCATCGCAGAGTTCAATTAGTTTTAGCTATGATCTACGATGGAAGTTTTGCACAGGAGAGCACAAGCTAGATCTTGTACAATCATCACTTCACAAAAAAAAGAAAGAGTGTTACAATGTGGTCTTTATGTTGCATATATTCAAATCCTTACAAATTATGTATACTACAGGATGTAACAATTAAGTGCCCAATATTAAGCAGCCTCCACCACAATTGCAACATCATCTGCAACACATCCTTCACCACAAAACTGAATTGAGTTTTCATAATTAGTTGTAAGTAGTCGTTATTTAACTAGCTGACAGGTACAAGCGATCTAAGATGCTGTCACAACTCTCTGTACATGCAGAAATGCGTTAACATCGTATATATAGTTTGTGATGTAGAATATCTGCTGGTGGCAGCCACCAAGAAGTGTATGGTGATGAGTGCACTTACAATTTGCAAACAAGCTTTGAAAAACAACTGAAAAGCATTTGATTAACAGTTTAGCATTGATGGTACAATCGATGATTTGAGAATTGATGATTATAAAAGCATACTCAAATGATACAGATAAAGTTGGCCCCAGATGGTTCTGAAACCAACTGGAAAACAACTTTTTGTTGCCAGTCCAAATACTCTATGGTTAATTACATATTCATTTCTGTTTAATTTGTATATGTTTGGTTATTGCACGGCTGGAGTAAAGGCTTTTTAAAAATCCTTCTGAATAAAAAAATACTATTACCAGGAATGGTCAATATTACAGTTACAGTTTTAAATAAAAACACAGAATTACCCTTTACAAGACCAAATTGCCCATATAATTTTTTGTTTAACAAATATACTTGATAAATACTATGTTATTCTTATATTTATCTAATAAACATGTACCATCCCATAAATAAAAGTCCAGAAAAGTACATATGTGAATAATGCTCCAAAGAAACCATTTGTCAGAAGGCTTTGTCTGGAAACATAATATTTGTTCCATTTGGGACCAGCCTGGATCATGAACATGACCCAGAGGCTCACAACTGCAAATACATAGAATGCAAAGCCATACAGACTGGTGAGGCCAAGGACACCTGGAAATGAGACAAGAATCGATTAGATACTGGAGTTTAATAAACAATGATTATCTATATGGTTTGTTAACATTATAAGTCTAACACTCATAATGTTGATTTACCAGGCAAAATAGCAGCTAAATTTCTCTGATTATAAAAATGTATATATATAGGTAAATTATACATGATGTGAATTTTATTTTTACAGTAGTTGAGTAAAAAATGCTCAATATAACTCTGCTCTCTGCTTTCTTCTTGAATGAAGGCATTGCATAAAATGTATGAATGATGCTATGGAATTATTTCGATATTACAATAAATTATGTTAACTCAAATTTAGTTGAATACTAGTCTTCACATGTTTGGGCTGAACGTAAATGAAAGATAGTTACCAGCCGTAGACCCTGACAGAGCAGCCATAGAAGTCCTGCAGTACTCCACCACAGCTGCATTGTTTCGCAGAGCTGCCTCGCTATAAGCCACTGGCTCAGGTTTATTGTCTTTTGTTTTGGCTAATGTGGTCATTGTTTAATTAATTAAAAGTTCTGATCAGCAAAGCTGCAAAACCGACGTTATCGGCACTGCACAGGTTTTTGTGATAATGTCTTCTTGGTTTAGGTCTTGACAGATTTATGTATTTCCCTGATCTTATTTATTTCTATTCCAGCTCCCAGGGATCCGGTCTCATATATAAAGAACGAAATTTGAATTAATAATTTCAATTATTTGCAATGTAAGGACTTGATGTAAAGGTACCTATATATATGTATTGTCGCTTTCTGATCAGTTGTTTGTTTATTTTAACCTGTACTGTAGAGAATAGATAATACCGTGAGTGAACACTGAACCCATAGATAAGTACTGAACCTACCAAACAGTGTTGTCAGTAGTGATTGGAGATTTAGAACGTGAAGATGTCTAATAAGGAACGAAATTCGCTGTATGGAACACAAATGTTATCTAATAATAAAAATATTATATAAATATTATAAACTGCAATAATAATACATACATTGATTTATAATATAAATCGAAGTATGTGTGCAGTAAGATATTTTAGTTAGACAGCACTTTGCAGATGAAACATCTTTAATATTAGTATTGTTGTTTTGTTTATATAATCCAAATAGTACAGAATTAGTAATAAGCTAACAAGTAGACGGCTGTTTGGTTTTATAAATTGAAACACTTGATGCCCGCCTCCAAACATATATTTACACTACTACCTACTGTACTATAATTCGCCGGTCGCTGTGGCGCAGTGGTTAGTGTCAGTGACATAACTTCTGTGTCTACGGGACCCTGGGTTCGAATCCCGGCAGGAGCAAACATTTGTGCGATGGATGTAGATGTTTGTCCCGGGTCTTGGATGTTTGTGTGGTGTGTTTGTGTCCATGCCTCCCGCGATACAGGGAATCCTAATGCGGGGGTATAATTAGTGTGAGAGAGAGAAAAAATCAGCTTAATCCCTCTAACATTATAAATGTGATTTAAAACAGTAGTTGGATGGATTTATTTATTGCAAAAAGTACGGTAGTAACCACTTACACTTATCGTTAATTTAATAATTATCTATACATGTTAGATGCAAATGTCAAAACAAAATCAAATAAAAAAAAAGACATGTGGCACTCGGGGACTGCCGCGGTAAAGCTATTGCATAGCATTATATATCAACTTATGCAATTAATATATTAATAACTTATGCAGTAACGCCGATACAACCAATGCCACCTAGAGGCGAGTTTCTGAACTAAACAGACAAGCGCGATATTTCAAAAAAGTCATAAAAAGTTCTGCTATTCATCGATAGATGACAAAACTAAAAAGTATCACCGCTGTGCCGGTCGGAGTGGGTGGTGTTAGGTTATTTTCGTTACGGAATTTCTGAATTCGTTCTCCACGCTCAAGGCCCGGGATAGAAGCTATGCAATAGCTTAAAAATAGATGTCAATACACATTAATCAAACGTCTAAAATTATATTATCAATTTTTCACAAAATGGATGGATGGATGGGTGGATGCTTGTTACTCAATCACGATCAAATGGTTGGACAGATTTGTATTTAATTTTGTATGTAGGTACTTCAGGTCCCGGAATAACACATAGGCTACTTTTCATCGTCATCACATCATCATCACCAATCATCACCACGCGGGTACAACCGCGGGGCACAGCTAGTATAGTATAAAAGCATATTTTCCAAAGTCCAAGGTGTGCAAGCCAGTGGCGGTGTAGCTAGTGGTGAAATATTACTAAATATACAAAAAGGAATGAAATGAACGCATGCAAGATGAGAACGAAAAGGCAACGCATGAGCGTAAAAAAGAACGCAAAATGTTACAAAAGGAATGATCTGGCAGCACTGCTACTAAACTAAAACCACGGCCGGTAATCATCGACAAAAATTTTCGACCGTACGTGAAGATAATCGTCGTCATCCCCTCGCCCTTTCCTCCAAATAGTAATATACCTCTATGTCCTCATCACGACTTTGTTTGTGGTCCTCATTTTGACATATACAGAAACAAATCAACTTAAAACAATGGTTGGTCTCGCTGCGCTCGATTAAATACTAGTATGTATTCTAGCTGATCAAAGATACCGCCGGCGTACGTATGTCAAGTGGGGCAAAAAACATTACAACGAAATCGGCGTACCTGGCGTGCGCTCAGCAGCTCCATCGGCCAAGCCATATCTTGCTCTGACAGCGGATGTGCGGCGTTCACGAACACAACTAGACCATTATTTGCTCCACCCAATATTTGATCATGACCGTTCACGTCAACCTGTCAGCAAATTATGTTCGACGAGACCATAATCTTTCTACCTCTAGAATCGATCAAATCTTGGTCGGCTGTCTAAAGTGGCATATGCAGTAGTAACTATCATGTGATCCATGAACAATGTAAGTGACTTCTTCTCCTTCTTCTGCAACATGCTATGAAGTAGCCGTTCGTGAGACATCGATCAATCAATATTTGGCCGACGAAGCTTCTGAACGCAGCCCTGAGCCAGTGACGCCGCCATTCAGTGTTGCCGCGTAATCAAAAATCAAGTTTCCCGTGGTTGAGATTTATTATATGTGAATTTAATGGATTCTCTAAAACGGGCCGATGCCTTTTTAAAAATAACATACGAATAACTAATTACAATACTACACCTACTACAAAAACATTTGATGTTATTGTATTTTCATTACATATTATAAAACAAAGTCGCTTATGTTGTGTGTGTATCCGCTTAGATCTTCGAAATTACACAAAAGAACTCAGATCTGTTTTCACTATCTTATAGTATTTCTTCAGGAAGGTTTGTAGGTTTGTGGTTATTATCTGTTTGTAAAAATTCCCAACCAATCACACTGTTACCTCTCTGTCACACGCTCGGACAACTTTTTTGTGGTTTTTTCCCATCGAGTAACATCCTCAACTGTCACTGTTACTGGATGGGATTTTTTATTTAATAAATTCCCATACAGTAACTCGACGCGAACAAACCGATAACAGTTTTTGGGATTTTTATTTAAAAATTCCCAACCAGTGACACTGTTACCTGTCACAATGACTGATGGGACAACTTTTTATATCATTCCTAACGAGTAACGATCTGGGAGTCAGAAGGAAGGAAAACAACGAAAACAAACCAACCTACTTTAATTTTAATAATAAAATGTAGTTTTAACAGCAATGTTTTTTTCAGGCAACATCAAAAATAACGCCACAATAATATTATAAGAAATATCACAGAATAATATTTAAAAGATAAATATATAATAATATAATTTATATGACGTTATGTGAAGTCCTTAAATACACTAGTAAGCACTATCGCGAGAGGAAATAATCGACGCGGCGGTGCGAGACTAAGTGAACTGTGCGAGTGTAGGGATGGCAGCACCGCGTTTAAACCATATCGCGACCGTCAAATCCTGCTTACTGTTACCACACGCGCGCCAAATTAAAGATAAATTTGGCAAATATAAGGCACCTATTGGTAGTGATTCGCTTATTCAACTGAACTAAACTAAAATGTTTTAAAACTAATCCAGTTCTTATACGGTTACGATAAAGTCTAAATTAGTATGTGACTTATCAATAACATCACTAAAATTAAATTTATTTATTAAATTTGTGGGTAGTTTTAGCGAAATTAAGTCGCCACTTATTTGGTGCCTACTAAAACTACCCGCAATTGGCGGGTGATGAAGGGTAATGAAATAAAACTCGTCTAATATTAGTGAGAGCGCTGTATGGAGTTATGCGAATTTGAATTTTAGCGTAAATATACTACCAGCTATTTCAATTTGAAGAATTTTAGTGAATTTTAGCTAGTTCGTGTGATTAACAGAATTAGGGCCATTTTTTACCTAATCAGAAGGAGAATCGAGTACTGAGCGCTCCATATCACTAAGTAAAGTGTTCAACCAGTCATCGTATTATTACTTTTTTTTTTGGTTATTTTGTAAAAAAGTAGATAAATTACACGACATTAAATATTCCTGCTTGCTGCTTTTGTTTTGCATTGAAAGACTGCTAAGGGAATTATTTAATCATTCACTTTTTTATTAACTCATTTCATATATGGAATAGTTATTTTAGTTGTTACCGAAAGCATCAATGTTTTAGATATAGATGATTTTCAATCGATGTTTATTGTACATCGATACTTTTGATTCGATGTTAACAACGATGTCCACATCGATTCTTTTTTCAACATGATAGCTATTATCGGTCAGCCCTACGGCACAGCATCTACAGTACTTTATAAATCTAAACATGTTTAAGTGTATAAGTTTAAGTTTTTTTCTTGCAGAAGAAAGAGATAAAGGTAATTGGTATACGAATCCATCTAAATCGGAAGTGACAAAATAAACATATTTAATGCTATAACCGCATAGTACACACATATAAATCTTTGTTGTCATTGGTGATTGATATTGAGATAAACAAGCCTCTAATCTTTTTTTTTTATAACAGACTAATACTGTTTGCCTCTACCGACATTTACAGCTTCACCGGAGGGGGGGCGAGCACAGATGGTGCTCAGCCCGGTATTTGTGCGGGCGCAGAAGGCGCACCGCCTAGTGAGGCGCCACTTGTACGCACAAAGCTGTTTTAGTTTAATTTGTCTAAAACTCAACACCGTATTTTCTTACTTATTGTAATATGTTACATATTTTAATCTTTTGTAAAGCTCGACGATTGCGATGTGATTTAATTCAAAGGCCATCGTGCACAAACCAAATGATCCGAGAATCTCGATTTAAATTAAATTTTTTGCCTGCAAAGTTGCGATGTAATTAGAGTTTTAACAATAGTCTCGGCTTTTGGATGGCGCAAACGGGCTTAAGGCAAAAAAATTTTTTTCTTTTTTTTTTTTTTCTAACGGACTAATGCTGTTTGCCTCTACCGGCATTTACAGCTTCACCGGAGGGATTACAGCTTCACCGGAGGGGCTAAATATTTATCTATTTGCCAAATATTTATAATCCATGTATTTTCTACCAAAAAACAGGGTGGTTGACCGTATGCAATGGGCGACTGTACACAGAATAGAATATAAGATATGTAATTGCAGAGCATAATCAGATTAAAAAATATTGGGTTGTGCGTTATGTCCTTCCATTTACAATCGCACACGCACATACGCACATATATAGTACTCTTTGATACGCACTCACACACCAGCGATTTTCTTAGTGTGTTTTTACTTTTCGCGGTACTATTGATATGAGCGTCCGTGAAAAACTTTTTACTTTGATATATTTATTTGAATAACTTGTTTTGTTCTTCATTATTATTAAAATGTAAAATTATGGTTCCATTATGATTGAGTAACAGTGACACATGCCTAGTTTTTTTTGTTTGAATCATGAATCTGTGATGGCGCGTGTTTGACCGATGCACTGGACCCTTTTTCTCACATAAATCTTGGGACGTGAGTTTATTGATATTTGGTCGCTACTGATTTGATTTAATATTTCTGTAACTGTCGATTTTTGCGACCCTAGCTGTGCTGTTCAAATATCTGTAACTACTTTCTATGTTGTGTAAAAAAGGAATCCAAGTTTCCGATTACTGTGGAAGCAGCGCGCTTATTAACAGTATTGTCGAGTGCAAATATCGCTTTGTGACGCTACCAATCTGCATAAAACCATGGTGAGTCGACAATTCACATTTTTAATAGCAAAATTGCCGTCTCTGTTTTTAAATTTTAATATTTCATTAAATATTGTAGTAACCTATTTGCCTGAAATCGAAACTTCATTTTCAATCTTTTGTTACAGACAGGCATCCTATCGGATTAACGATGGTCGGGATCTATAAATAGTGCATTGTAGTGATTTATTCTATCCTGTTTTGTTAAGAAATCATGAAATTTTTATGAATTAACTCCTGGATGTACATTCGCCTGGCGAGTTTTCTAGATTTGCGTGACATATATACAAGGCTGTCTTGATTCCCAATTATAACTAAATGGAGGAGCCTGAAGAAAATATGAGTGCTGAAGATCATAGGAAAGTGGACAGCCCCTCTGTTGTAAAAAAGCCAAAGAAACGTTCGTTAGTTGAGCGAGAACTTGAGACAAACATGACATCTCGAGTGACAGCCCCTGCCGTTGCAGAAGGTTTAAGTACAAGTCGCTATGGTAGATCCAGACGACTGAAAACAGAAAGTGATCTTAATGAATTACTGACAGTGATCCCAGGGACAGAAAAGTCTCCCAGATTTGAAAATACACCATTAAAGATGACATCTCCAGTTTATCGAATGCATGCATCAAATTCACCCCAAAAGGCTGAAACTCCCAAAAAGGCAGATATGTACGAAGACAACCAAATTGACAACATACACCAAGAGAATATTTCTTTGAGTCGTTTCTCTGATGATGGCAGTAGTCCATCTCCAGCCAAAAAGTTTCCGAAGGTCTACGTAAGGAAAGATTTGATACAAAAAAGAGAAGCGGAAGAGACAATTATGTTAATTAAACATTTGTTTTCGCCGAATACAACTGCCCCGAAATCATCAAGCAGGCCATTGAGAAAGAGTGCAGATTATTCATCAGAAAAATACAGTAAGATAAATGGACATGTGGATAATGCATCTGTGGTCAAAACATTAGATTTTGATAGCAATAAAAAGAAAAAGAAAGAAAATAAGGACAGCATACAGATATCAAAGAATGAATTATTTGAATTAGAGGCTAAATCTTCTTATCAAGTTGGGGATCTCGCATGGGCCCGCATGGGTACTTTCCCATTTTGGCCATGCATAATTACTAGAGAGCCTTATAGCGAAATGTTTGTCAAATCAAAGTGTAAGTTAGTTACCTGAAATGTGCTTGCAACTAATATTCTTTAAATGCTACTTTGGACAATGTAGGTATATTTTACTTACAATTCAGTGGTATTTTAGGATAAATAAACTACAAATACAAATATTGTAGGGTATATTAATTATTGATGGAAATATAAGATATTTTCAGTACTTCATACAAGAACCAATAGGGTCCCTAATTAGATCAACTGTGTTTCAGAAGCCAGTGGCTTCTCCCATAAAAAAAACAATATCTTATGTTAATCAAGATAGCTTTGCTCACTTCACTCAAAAAAAAATATCGCTCACTATAACATTCTGCACAATACTGGGGCTACAGACAGCTTGCTGTGCAGGGATTGTAAGCGGGAGGAGGAAACTGTGGAGCATGAACTTTTACTTTACTATAGAAGAATTAAGATTTAAAATAATTCCACACAATGATTTTGACTTGAGATTACATTCAACAGAACAGGTTTCTATGGATTTAATAACATCTAGCTTAAGACTGGAACAGCTGTGCCATCAACAGAAAGCTATACTCCAATATATAATGGAGTTAGGGTGACTGGGGTAGCTGGCAGGGCAAATGCACAATATACCCCAAGCAGTACATCAGAGAAGGCCGTATCACCTCCACATAAAATTTGAATTAAAAGATAGTGCACTTATTACAAATAATTAAAATATAAAAATATTTAAACTCACTGTAAAACAAAATATAAGCTATTTCGTTATTACGGCTATAACATGACACTTAAGCATAGTTGATATCATGATTGACCTGAAGCCTTCATCATCTTGAGTGCTGTGTGTTCATTGCAATGACCTGTCTCGCACATATGTTGAGACATAAGTTTAATTTTGGTAAAAGCAGTAGCCTTTAACTAACTCCAGGGTCTTCACCAGGTATCTTTTTACATTTGATCCAAATCAACAAGAAAACCTGAAAGTGTAACAAATAATTAAACAATCAGGTCAAAACAAGAAGCTTCATCATTGTAGTTTTGACATAAAATGTTCAGTATTATCTCATTAAGATGCATTTATCTAGGTACCCAGAAATCACACATGTAATAATATTCTTGATCCCCTCAACTCCACACTAATCATTTATATATATGGTAAATGACATTTGTTTATTCTAAAACACTACTGTTTCAGTGTTTGGTCGTGTCGAACATAATATCATACATGTGACATTCTTGGGTGATAATGGCAGACGTAGTTGGATTATGGACAATATGCTCAGGAAGTATTTGGGGCAACTGGAGTTTGAATCTACACGACAAAAGTTCACTCTTGAGGTATTTATTTTGATTTATTTCTTTGGGATGCAAAATAAAGTTGGATTATCACAATATTGAAATAAAACTTGGCAGGTTTGTTACTAGTCAAAATATACATTATTTGTTTTCATTTCTGCATTGTTTACTAATGTACATGGCCATATTGAACATATTGATATGCATGAAACTGCTCTGTAATATCCATCAATAAAAAGAAGTTATATATGTGGTAAATAATAATGTTATTTTTAGTGAATACCTTTCGTATTAAATACCTTTAATCTGGCCTATGTTTTTTACGTACATACACAAAAATAATCATACTGAGTAATAGTATCAGATTTCATATGTACAATAAGAGAAAGTGCTGTTAGTGTAGGTACAAACTACAAGTACACAAATACCATACAAGGCATGGGTTATATTACAATGATTATAGTTATGTTTTATACTTTGTGAAGAAATACATTTCCTTACAATTGTAAATTTACAAAAAAATTTTTACCGAAAAATGGAACCAACTTCAACACTGAAAAGTGTGAATTAACTTGTTGAAGTCGGTACCATGATAGTTCAAATGTTAGCTATTATCAAAATATTGTGAGCATGGTACCAACTTCGACAAGTTCTTTCACATTTTTCAGTGACATTTGCTACTCACCGGATCAATTGTCATTGTGTATGTTCTCTGATATCTTCAACTGCAACTATAATATCTTCGAGGTATGCAAGGTTTTATGTATGTTATATATTGTATGCAATTTTCAGTTATTGGAGTGTAACTAAAAACCGCTTCTCTGATTTTGAGGAAATATATGGGACCACCAGGGAAATATACTCTACCAGACAAAAAAATAATCATTAAAATCGGTTCATAAACGACAAAGTTATCCGCAAACACAATATATATATATATGTACAGTCGAATTGAGTAACCTCCTTCTTTGAAGTCGGTTAAAAATATATTTGTTTATTATTGTTATGAGTTAATAAAATGTGCCACATAAGGTTAAAAATATTTTATTTTATAGAAGTTGTTAACATCTTCCACCACATCATCACTGACCATCAAGTGAAATAGTGGTCAAACACTAGTATATAGTATATATATATATATATATACACTATATATATATATAGTAGTCATACAGTATAAAAAAAAAGTTGAAAACTTATTTTCCAAGGCCAGCCATATAACACAACAATACAAATAACAAAAAAAACATGTGCACACACACAGATAGATATTATGAATATATTCGCCTGGTACTGTAACTGGCGAACCGCGACCGCGTCCGCGAGCGCCCCATATTCTCCTTGAAAAATACCACCAAATGTGGTCGAAACTATAGTTGGAACCCTCTGACTTACTACGTGAGTAATTTCCATGTTTTGTACAGTCATAATGTGTCAAAACCACGTCGGATAGATATATAAACTCTCCCCATAAAGGCATTAATTTCTGAACTAAAGTGTTAGTAGTAAGTAATTAATATTAAGTGTAAATAAATCTTCAAAAATATATTTAATAATAATTAATAATAACTATGTATTTTGGACAAAATTCTGTGCACTGATGAAAAAGTCCTGTTATCTCTCACATGGGCCTTTTTGAGCCCTAAACTATTTTAGGAACCAAGCTCCTGTGTTAGTTTTATATCCTTTTTAGTTTAAAATTAATATATCTTGTCATACTCTATTAACATGTGTATTTATCTGTTTTTACAGGATAAGAAAAAAGATCCAAGATTGTATGCGGCGTTCTTTGTTTCTGAGAAAAAGCAAACTCTGTGGAATACTTCTGTTGAGGAAGCTGAAACTCTTTTTCGAGAACCCAAGAGGTTAAGAGTTGACATTTTTAATGATATGTTATGGAAATTTAGGGCTTCTAAAAAGAACCAAAAAAGTGGTAAAATTGCTAGAACAAATAGTGATGTGTCTTTAAGTGAAAGTTTATATGATTCTTTATTTTCTGAAGATGATGCGAAGGCTGATGATTCAGATCAGTTAAAAAGTAGATCAAAAAACAAGCCATTTGATGTTTCTGAAGTAGTTACAGCATGTCTTGATAATATGGCTGCTAAAACTGGAATAACCAAAATTCAGAAGCAGTCTCATATGGATAGGTGGCTTCAAAAGGCAAAGTCGAAAACACCAGAAAAATCTCAGACAAAATCCTTTGATAAGTCGGAGTCGAAACAACAAGTGGAAAAAGTACAGATGAAACTGCAAGTTTTTACTAGGCCAAAACATATAATACAATCTGACAAAAATGAAATACCAACAGATAAACAGCTGGAAAAGCAACTTGAACAGAATAATGTAAAAGAAATTGACCAAAGTCAGGTAAAACCTGCAGTAGTTTCTCCAAAACAGGAGAATTGTACAAAATCTGAAACCACACCTCCAAAAAGTACTCGTATAAAATTGAATAGAAAAGTAACCCCTAAGAGAAGCCTTTCTCCTTCCAAGACTATGCTCAAGCCTTATAAATTTAGAAAACGTCGTGATTCACTATCTGATTTATTTCATAAAAAATCCAATGAGGAAAATATTCATAATAGTCCAAATACGTATCCCCAGGCGCCAAATAGGTGCAGTCTGGGTGTGATCTCCAAACCTCTTGCTGTCGTAGATAATGATGAAGACACTTCATCAATTGCTCTAGTTGATGATGTCGTTTCTGATAAGGTTATCGAAATAAATCATGAGTTAAATTTTAATAGAACTACTAAACCCGCAGAAGGTAACAATAAACATGATGAGAAAGAGCTCAAGCAAGGTACTAAATTAGATGTTTTGTTTGATGTAAGTACTAAGAATACAAATGCTATGTTGGAGACGGTAGATAAAGATGCTTGTAGTAATTTAGTGCGGAGTAATCATAAAACTTCAAATCTTAGTGAATCTAAACAATATTCAAGTGTTGAAGGTGATAAATGTCTTGAAAAATCAGATGAAGTGATAGATTGTTGTGAAACTAGTAGAGTTATTTTAATAGAACTTGATGAAGATTTTAAGAACCCTGTTAGGCAGGTTGCAATAAATAAAAATACACAATGTTCTCAAAAGTCTAGCTTTAAATCATTTAAAGAGGCTGATGATGAAAAATCCGAGTTGTGTGATAAACAAATCTCAATCAATGAAGTTTGTAAAGAAGCAGAAAATTTGGAAGCATATGATGTACTCGAGAAACATGCCGAAGATGCCAATAAATCTTACGTAGAAAATGGCGAAACACCGCAACCAATAAAACAAGCCCTAGATTCTGTAATGGAAGTTAATGAGAATAAGAATGTTGATGTCATTGTCACTAAAGATGAACATGTCAAATGTCACGATACAAATGAAGGTGGAGTAGTTACGGAAGTTGTTGTTGAGGAAGTTTCTGATACATTACTGGATGCTTCTGACAATAAATCGAACACTCGTGATATAAGAAAAGCCACAGTTTACAGCACAGAAACTGCTGTAGAAGTTAATTCTTATTTAGATGACCAATTGAATGAAGACAAATCCTGTTTGAACTCTGAAACTGTAAGTAAAAGTGTGGAAGATAATAAGTTTGAATTGACTGATAATGAGTATAATATAAAAAATGACAATACTTTGAATGTAACACAAAATGATGTTACAATTGAGGCATCTGTTACAGAATCAAAAAACGATGACACAATGAATGAAGCAGAACGAGGACGTCAAGAAATGAATCATATACCAAAAACTTTAGGAAGTACAGACACAATTGGTAAAAATAGTATTTTTTTAGGCTCAAATGATAGCCGAAGCTATATCACATTAGCTCAAGATACCATAGATGTTGAAATGAATGTAAGTGGCAATTCGGAATCGATTTTGGAATCAAGAAATTATGTTGACTACACACATCTCGATGAATCAGAAAAAAATATGTCACTTAATGAGAGTTTTCAATCAGAATCTATTTTAGAAACTAGTCAACAAAGCATACACACCAATGAAGAGATTGATGAATTTAAATCAACCACTAAAAATATGCAGGATCCTACAAATTTGACTACTGTCTTGGAAGAAAACTGTAACAATTCTACTCGTCAGTATGTAGAATCTCCTACATTCACACAACTGTTAGAAAGCGAAGAGTTTTTTCGTGATGTGAACGAACCTTGTGAAAATTCAATTAATCGCGAAAAAAAAGATAGTGAAAAAACAATGGACAATTTAGAAAATTTCAATAAATTTAAAGGGGTGACAAATGCCATAATTAAGGATGTACTGCCTGATGCTGTAGAAAATGCCCAAAATGTTGAAGAGAATTATGAAGACTCATCGGATGATGAACCGTCTCCGGAATATGAGTCTCTCGATGAAGATATTGCTGAGGATTTTCGAAAACATATGAAATCTATAGAAAGTAACATCACAGATAAAAAAAATGAGGAACAAATTGTAAAAATATGTAATGAGATTGCTGCAAAAGCTAAACTAAGTCCCTCGAAGTATACTTCAAGCGTAGAAATAGGTAAAGTAAAAGATATTAATACAACGGATGATCAAGCAATGAATATTTTCATATCAGAGAGATCCATAGTAGAAGATGAACCGAATAGAAGTGCCAGAAAAGCAAAGCTTAGTCATTCAGATTTAAAAGTGGCTAAATTAAATGTCGATCCGGACACACGTATTGAAAATCTAAATATACCTGTAATACCCAAAGTACAGAGTCTATCAAAATCGATTTATAGACAAGAAAAATTAAGATCTACAAAGTATATATCTGATGTAGATGTATCTAATGCAAATGATATACTTGTTACAAGTAGTAAGAACACAGATGATGCTATAGTATTCAAAGGGTCCACAGTGAAATTTCAATCAGAATCAATGGCTGAAGAAGCTAAACAAACGATAAATACTTCAAAGGCAGAAGTAGCTCTACGAAAAGAAGAAGTTGATCAAATGATTAAGAATTCGGATAAAGTAATTGTACTAGGACCATCCGCATTAAAAACTATTTCAAAGGAAGCTTCTAATAAAATTACGATATGTCTTAGTAATAATAGTTTAGGCTTCAAAGAGGATAAACCAAAAGACTCTGAAGCATGCATTATGAAACCAAAGGAATCGGCAAAAGCGGCTAAAATAGAAAATATGTCAAAAATAATTTCGGTTAAAAGTAAACTAAGTCTTAATAAGAATACCTCGACCATAGAGGCTAATCCAAGAGGAAGTCTGGAAATGAGTATCATTAAAAATATAAACGATTCTACTATACAGCCAACAGCGAGTCAATCAAATAAGACTGCTGAGAAAACCAAACTCAGTCATGAAATACATATTCCAGGTGTAGAAGTGGTTGAAACAACGGAAAAAAATGACCCATGTATCAAAAAACAAAATCAATCAAAAGCAATCTGTAAAAGTAATATTGACGATATCGGAATGCATGATAATATTCCAATTCTACATGATACTAGCATTGAACAGCAAAATGAATGTGGAGTAGCTGTAAAAAGACATGAAGCTTTCGTTCAAATGAATCAAATAGATTCAATTAGTATTAAACAAGCAGTTAATAAAATAACACTGATCCCTGAAAAAACCAAAGATGGCAGTGAATTAACCGTTCATAAAGTCAATGGTGAAGCTACTGCAAAAGAAATCTCTGACACTAATAAACGAATTTATAAAACACGCTGGTCCACAAACAGAGAAATTCAAGAACGAACTAACTTTGGTATTCAAAATGAATTACCTGCGATCAAGCACTTCAGGAAAAGTTGTGAGTATGAGCCCAAGGTTTTAATAATACCTTTAGATAAAGACAAACTTAATTTTTTTAATAAGAGCAAGGCTCATCTGATTGGTGAAGGTAAACCTGAAAGTAAAAGAGAGCTCCGATTATCGCGTCGTAAACACAGTCTCAAAAATAAAACTACTGAAACGACCAATGCTGTAGTTGGACTTCAACCTTTAACTGTCAACGAAAAAGTGATGACTGTAGCCGTGAAAGAAGAAGTTATTGTGCAGAACCAAAATAAGATACCTACAAATACTGAAAATGGATTGATCGAGTCTAAAATACTTGAACCAGTAAAATTAAATGGACACTACCATTATGCTGACAGAAAATACTCCGGCTCTCCAGAGTTAATTGACGATACTGAATTTGATGTAGACACAGTATCCCTGAATTCAGAAGATAGCGAGATGTCATTAGTTGACTCTGCCCCTAAAAGAAAGCTCCGCCCAAGGCCTGAAAGAACATTAGAAAATGCTTTGAAAAACCCAGAATTTTTAAAATATTTAGAATTAAGACAAGATTTTTTGACAGATGAGCAGCCAGAGCTCAATGAAGACGAAGTATTGTCATATATCTACAAGACATGGCAATATGAAGAAGATTTAAAGTCTAATTTTAAGAAATCCGAGAATGTTTTGAATTTGAATTCGATAAATGGCTTAAAGCAAGAAACACCCTCACGTAATAAGTGTAAAAAGTCACAGCCAAAGAACAATATAGAAAATTATTTTCGCCAGAAGTACGAAAAGTGTAGAAAAACTTTTCATTTTGATTCGCTCACTGACTCTACTTCATTTCAGTGTACTGAACAGTTTATAAAGCATGAAATGTGTTCGAAATCTCCAGATGACTCAGGCATAGAGAATAGTAAATATAAAATCGAAGAAATTACACCTGAGAAAAAATTACGTTCAAAATCGCCAGATTCATGTGATCTTAGTTCAGAAAGCAGTACTGACATACTTTTAGTTAAAGACAAATGTAAAGATTCAGAGGAAGTTTCTCAAAAAGCTGAAGAAACCTTTACGCCAAAAAAGAATTTACGTCTCAAAGCAGTTACTCCAAAAAGTATGAAGAAACAAATTTATGATGTGGATGGGGAAACTCCAGCAAAACAGGTTAAAAAAGAACGAGAATCAGATACAGTATCTATTGATTCTGGAGAGAGTGATGTGCCATTACGTGAATTGCGGTCTAAGGCTTTTAAAGAAGAAATTATTAATGAATTTCAAATAGAGCCTACTCAAGTAACAGCATCTATTGATTCTGGAGAGAGTGAAGTGCCATTACGTCAACTGCGATCTAAGGCTTTTAAAGAAGAAATTATTAATGACTTTCAGACTGACTCTACTCAAATAACAGCATCTATTGATTCTGGAGAGAGAGAAATGCCATTACGTCAACTGCGATCTAAGGCTTTTAAAGAAGAAATTATTAATGAATTTCAAACTGAGCTCACTCAAGTAAAAAATATTGAGTCTGAAACTGCATTAAAAGAGCAGAATGTAGAATCAGTAACTAAACATGAAGCATTTGAAACAGCATCAAATGTGTCTGATAATGAACTGTTACTCAAGCAAAAGAAGAAAAAGTTAGATAAACTGTCTATAGAAGACCCTGAATTTAAAAAATATATGGAGCTTAGACAAGATGCTTTGATGGATGAAAATCCTCACTTGAAACAAGATGAAATCTTAAGCTATTTGTACAAAACCTGGATTTACGAAGAAAAATCTAAGTCTGAAATAAAAAAAAATGATGAGATAGAACAGGCTAGCCTAGTCAAAGGTCTTAATGAGAATGAAGCAGGGCCATCAAAGAAAGTAAGAAGAAGGCCTAAAATGGAGAAACAAACCAAAGATGACTCTTCTCCTAGAGAGAAGCCCAAACGTAGAACTATTAAACCATATTACAATGAAAACTGTTCAGACTTCGAAGATGAAGTAGAAGTTTTTGAAATATTTAAAAGTAAAAAAAGCCCATTTACTGTCGTACCAAAAGTTGAGACAGAGAAAGATAAATCAAAATCTCCTAAAGATTCTGGAAAATTGGAAAACGTGGTTGTGTCTTCAAAAGTCATAAAGACTGAGGAAGTGATTGATGTTGAAGAATTTGAATTTCTTAAGAAAGAAATTGAAGACGAAAGTGAGTGTATTGATGCTACAGAAATGTATTTTTCCGAACTAACTAAACCCAAGCCTAGCGTGTTCAAAGGTCTTATGAGAGAAAAAGTCTGTGAAATATGTGAGGTAGCTGGCAACATTGTAAAATGCAAAGGATGCATTGGAACCTTCCATGCTGATTGCGTCAGAAGAGAAACAGAAACAATATATAAAGAATCTTCATCACCAAGAGGCAGAAAGAAAAAGAAGGGTCGTAAACCTAAGAGCCTTGAAGGCTCTGAAAGTCAAAGTGATGATATATCTCAAAATATCTCAGCAGATAACATGTCAGTAGATGAAATAATAAAGCCAGAGATTTGCATCATTGACACTGAAGCATTTGAATCTCAACTTTCTGCAAAAATGAGGGAGCTTTTGGACACTGCTGATACAAACTATGATTGTTACTCAAGCGACGATGGGATAGATTGGGAAAATACCGTCGCTGGCAAATGCGAAATTGTAGAAGTCAAATTAAAGCATAGAAAAGCGCCAATAGATGATTCAAACTTTAAGTGCAATAACTGTCTTGTAAACGAAACACCTGTCTGTTTTGTTTGTAGATCTGCTATCTCAAAGACAAATGTAAAAACAAGACAGAAGTGCCACATAGCTCACTGCCATAAGTACTACCATTTGGAATGTTTAGATCACTGGCCACAAACTCAGTTTAACTCTGGCGAGCCTTCTCGAAGCAACAAGAAGATACATGAATTCTTTGAAGCTTTGACATGTCCAAGACATGTTTGTCACACATGTGTTTCTGATGATCCTAGAGGTTGTAAAACGAGGTTCAGTGGGGATAAGCTGGCTAAATGCGTGAGATGTCCTGCAACATATCACTCATTCAACAAATGTTTGCCGGCTGGAACTCAGATATTGACAGCTTCGCATGTTATATGCCCTCGTCATTTGGATCAAATGTGAGTATTATTACCATAGTATCACAGAATTAATATACTTCAACTATGATGACATCTCTGATATTGGGCTGGCCCCTAGCTAAAGGCCAACTCGCATCTCTGAGAGGATGGCTTGTGTCCTAACAGTGGAAACGTATTGGGCTGATTCTGCTATTTGTATAGATTGAGAGGGTGTCATAGCTGTGGCAGAAGTTTGTTCTTCCAGGATTTCCAGGAAAAAACCCAAATCTGGTAACTAATCTGGTCTGGAATGGACTTGAAAAGCATCGTATCTATGTAGTGTTTCACAATATGTAATTTCTTTGTTTATTTCAATGTATTTTCTTGGAAAACCTAGCCTAGCTAAGTTAACAGAATAAAAACTTAAGTTAATGTAACAGAAAGCCTTTGCAGGGTCTCACATTTGTTAAAGAGCATAAATAATATTTAATTACAGCATTTCTATATAAACAAAACATAATATGCAAAATAAAAATAATAGGCAGAATTGACGCTTGTGTAGAATAGATCTTAATGATTGGTTTCTACTAGACTGTTAAATTTGGTGCTCTCCCTGTACATTATAATTTATCATATTAACTCATTTTACAGACCTGGCAAAGTTCCGTGTCACGTGAACACAGGGTGGTGTTTTATCTGCGCGCTAGGGGGCTCGTTGATATGCTGCGAATATTGTCCTACGTCTTTCCACGCCGAATGCCTTAACATCAAGCCTCCCGAAGGTAATTTTTGTTTTATCCCATTTTAAAATAGGAAGGAGGCTCTCAACACCCCATTCCCCCCCTCGCATTTTATCCATTTATGTGTCGCATTAGCAGAATTCCATCATAATATATGTATATAAAAAATAATCCCTATTTCGAACAACTTTATTATCTGGGCTATTACAATTTCCTTACAACTTCAGCTATCTGATAGTTAAAACAACCACTGCAGTAGTTTCACAAATTCGTGGCAGCAAGCAATATTATGCTAGTTGAAAATAAAAGTTACCAAGATTTTAAAAGGATGAGGTTGATGGTTGCCGCGGCTCAGTAGTTGGTAACTTGACTTTTGGCCTGGGGCCCTGGGTTCGAATCCCGCCAGGGGCAAAACAATTTTGTGTTGGCCATAGATATTTGTCCCTGGTCTTAGATGTTTGTTGAGGTGTTAATATGTGTGTCCATGCCTTCCGCTGGACAGGGAATCTTAGTGTGGGGTGTGAATGTGAGTGGTGTTTACATACTGTGAATACTTGCATGCATGCAGAAAACGCCATTATTTGTCGTAACTATTGCTTGTCGTGAATAATTTGGAGCGTGAGCTTGCGCCGTGAGTACTCCTGAGTCCCGACTATAGCTATTATATGGGATTTAATTTTTTTTGGGAGGTCAACGTCTCTGTTATTATTAATTTGCTTGAACATGAATATGATAAGTTTTTACACATTAAATATGCACAATAAGCGAAAGCAAATTAGTCAGCTACCAGTGTCATGGGTTACCTTTGTACTTAGGAACTTTAAGGGGCGGGTATTTTGCTAGTTTATATTTATATATATGTATTTAATGATGTCATAAAAACAATATATAATTTAATAAATGTAGAGAACTTCAGATTTTGAAAAATGAGAGTTGCCATAGTTTTTGTAGAACTAGCAATGTGTCGTAATGCCACCAGTGTTACAATTATCGATAGTGAATACAATTCGCTTACAATTAAACAGTCCGTCGTCTTGTTGCTGGCTACCTGTTGCATAAAAAAGTCTAACCAGTTTCTATGGTGGGTGTAATTAGATGTTTCCGAGATGTAGAGAGCAGGAAAAGCATAGTAAAACCACAGATTACTTAGGGAAACCTTCGGTTTCAGATGGTCCTCTTATCTATGTCGAAGCTGTACCGTTGCTATTTTAGAAACAGACAGCAAGTTTTTTTTTCTCATTGTGGCTTTTTACATTTTGTGCATTGTGTTGCACATGTTTGATTTGAGGTATTGCGTGGTTTTATAGATATTGTTATACATACATTGGTATGAACCTAGTATGACCAACATATTGAGACACATTTCGCATTTCACACTAATAGTTTTCGATATTGTAGCTAGACCGGAAAACTTCGGTAGGATTATGTACAGAATATTAACGCGAATTTTATGACCCTAGACAATTTTGTTATCAGTTTCCATACTAGGTATACCATAAACAACACCATTTCGATCTTCAAATGCGAAATGATCACATAATTCCTTTTTAATAGGAAATCTATGCAATTTAACGCCCTGTCGTTGGCTAACACAGTTGGGCACGTAACACTAACGATACATTCTTGTGGTTTGTGACGGGCGGAAATTAATCAACGCAAACACTACATAGCAACACAAATAATAACTGTAGCGGGGTCACGATATTATTGATTATGCGGCTAAAAATGTGCGAAAATTAATCGACACTAACACTTCACAGCAACACGATAAACAATAACAATGCACACAGATCACTTAGGGAAACCGTGACCAGTAATTGCTACCGGGCGAGGCAGGGGTGAAGAAGGCGAGGGAGGGGCTAAACGTCACATGCTAAACTAGCAGCCACAGAATACACAACACGTCTATGGTTCACAATTTGCCAAGGCAGATTACTCCGCGTGAGTGAAACAGCAAAGCGCCGCTAGATTATAATGAGCTCAAATACCAAGATTTGTCTACTATGTGGTAATTGCTATTGTGGGGTTCCTTGGGTCGCATATATTTCTAGCTTTACTTTATGTGGCCTTTTTTAAATTTGGACTTTAAAGTTCCGCTTGCTAGGCAATGCAATCAACCAAAAATCAAATCCAATTTATTCTACTAGTTCTGCTATATATTTATTGATATTTCCTTTCTAGGCAATTACATGTGTGAAGATTGTGAAACTGGCCGGTTGCCGCTCTATGGAGAAATGGTGTGGGTTAAACTTGGCCATTACAGGTAAGACATTATTTTCAAATTCCTTTTGTTGAATCTTAGAATATACATATAAAGTAAATTAAGTATTTATTCACTGAAATTAATACATACGACAGATTGAAGTTCACATAAAAAAATCTTGTACGTTATGAAATAATAATATATGAATCCAGAGATATCGTGAACCCCAAACTAGGCTATATGCCTCTTATCTTGGGAGTCCAAGGTAATCTCAAAACATACACACATAAAAGTACCTATGTATACTGTTAAACGACAATTAAATTTTGCAGTGTATAATGCAAAAGCTATGTAAGTGCCGTGGTGGTACCGGCCTAGAATAGTACCAACCCGCCTGCCAAGCGTGGCGAGTATTGGCAAATCGCCCTTATATGGGAGAGGCATATGTCCAGCAGTGGACGCCCCATGGCTGAGAGAGAATGAAAAAGCTATGTGTATGTAGTTGATGTGTAACAGTGTAAGTCTTGGGTGGGCATTAGATTCGGGCCGCACGAATTTGGGCTTTGGAGAGGTAAAGGAAAAGTTGCGGATGCCGTGAACATCCGACAGCTTAAACGAACGATTTATTATGGTGACTTTCGTATAATCTATAAGAATCTCATACCTGATTCGATCTTGTTGAGAAACCCGGGGCATAGGTCTCTCTGCTTGCTGGGTGACTTTAGAGATTGCTACAAGGCATAGAGTTCGATACAGATTCCTGTCATCACGGTTTAACCCCACAATAGCCGTCACCGCATGAAAGCTTAATGTAATTGTAACATGGCAGTCACATGATGTGCTATTCTACCCATCGATTTTGCCTTAGGTGGCAAATTGTGGAATGAGCTTCCTTCCTCAGTGTTCCCAAGTAGCTACAATATAGGATTCATCAAAAGGAGAGTTGAGAAAGTTAAAAAGGATTGGCAATGTATAATAATATGCATAATGCCCCCAGTTTTACAGATATCCATATGTAATGGTGATTGCTCATTATCTGGCAGCCCATCTGCTTGCTTGCCACCTAATATATAAAAAATAACATGCTTCAGTTCCATACTTATGTATCTTTGATTAATGTGTGTTACTAGTTATTCATAGATAATAATGCAAAATGTCTTGTTCTGTCAGATGGTGGCCAGCCATGATACTGCACCCGTCTGAAATTCCAGACAACATAATGGCCGTGAAGCATAGTCCAGGAGAGTTTGTTGTGCGGTTCTTTGGACAGTATGACCACTACTGGGTGAACAGAGGACGCGTATTTCCCTACCAGGAAGGTAAGTAACACATTCAAATTCCTTATTTACCAATCCAACTGTAACTGCAAGTGTTTTTTAATATTATTGATACGAAATATAATTTAAGTTTCATGAAATTTACCCCATATTTAGTTTGTACTTTTGATTTATCCCTCAAACTTTAATCGATGAATTAACTTATAATTACGTCTGATTTTTTAAAATATGTATGTATATATAGAAATGCACATTATATCAGTTAGTGGGTATCGATGATATGGTTGAAGGTGGAATCGCGCCAGGTTAAGTGGCTTCCAAGGGCAGCTGCCTGTTCTCACTTTATTCTGGACGGTTTAGTGATAGATTTTAGGACTTGGATGTGGGAGCTAGGCAGTTTATTGTACTAATAAGATTTAAAAATCATTACAAAAGTCGAAAACGAAACAAATGTCGCTTTTTGTTGCGGTTTTTTGTTTAAATAAGTACAAATGGGTATTTGTTTACTTTTATGCTAAAGGTAAACAACCATATTGTAAAAGGTTAGGTACTGTGTACCTACACACAGTAGTTAAATGATATGGTTGTTGCATTGTATCTCCAGTCTCCATACTGATACCTTATGTTGAGGATTACTAGTCTCTTCCGTGTACAGTATGTGTATTGAAATAACAAATGCTCCACTTGCAATATTATGATTATTAATTATGTGTTACAAGATGCTTTAAATGAATAAATAGACATAGGCCATTCGTAAAACTCCTTTCATACTTCTATACTTATTTATTATGGTAATTAATATTTACAGGTGATTCCGGCCATGTATCCAATCAGAAGACTAAAATAAATGCAGCTTTCATGTTAGCCGTCGAGCACGCCCAAAGAGCTTACCAAATACTGAAAAGTAAGTAACTACTCAAATAAATCTAGCATATTATAAATCATTATTGAGTACCTTTACACTTTATTCTTTTTTTTATATAGAATATGGTAAAAAGGTTTGACCACTATCTGACTTGTTCGCTGTGTATACTATAAATGTAGTAAAGCAAAACGCTTCATGATATGAGTTGTAACATTCACTATGTATGGATGCCGCATTTTTTGTTTGACTGTTTAAATGCTGTTTGCTTCTATCGGCATTTACAGTTTCCCCGGGTTGGAAGGGTGAGGGGAGGAAATACAGAAATTTCTCAGCCGAGTAGTTGTGCGGGCGCAGAAGGCGTAGCGCCTAGTGAGACTAGCGCTAAAGGCGCTGTGCCCCTAAGGCGAGTAGATCAAAGGCACAGGGAGAAATAGGATCGAGGATGCCCCGTTCCTGTCCGTCTGGTCATTCTTGGGTGGAATGAGGATGGAGTAATCAAATTATATTGTTTTAAAGGAGATTTTAATATTTATTGTGCATGTTCCACTTTTATTTAATGTCGAGTCGTTCAAGTATCAGATTACGTTAGTTGGATATGCCTGTTAGGGTGTGGTGTAGCGCAGAATTAATTATCTTCCATTGACTCAGTAGGGGCTTGGTACTGTTCCCTTTGTCTAGACCTCTGAGAATCCGATGATATGCTACCAATCCTGCCATGAAAAAGTAAGTCAGAAAGTCACGAAACCTGTCGGGGTTCCAACTCAACAAATATATATAAGTTGACCCGTTGTTTAAACAAGTCGTCGTCTCAGCCATAGAACGTCCACTGCTGGACATAGGCCTCCCCCATTGATGGACTGGCCGGTTGGCGCAGTTGGTAGCACTCTGCCTTCTGAGCCGCTGGTCCCGGGTTCGATTCCCGGACAGGTCAAACATTTGTGTGTATGAACATGTCTGTTTGACCTGTGTCTGGTTGTGTATATGTATATAAGTATGTATATCAGTCATCAGGTTACCATAGCACAGGCTCTGCCTAGTTTGGGACCTGAGGACCTTGTGTGAATGTTGATCATTAAAATATAAAAAAAAATAAAAAAAATTACCACAAGGATGTGTGTGGGGGGGTTTACCAATTGGTGGTTGGTTTAAACAAGTAATATGTAATTAGGAATATTTTAATATACTATTAAAAAATAATATATTTTTTTTAGACGCAGAACCTAACGACGAGGAATCGTTAGACATCGCATCATCCCTCCTACCGCCCCACTACGTAAAATTGAAGTGTAACAAGCCGTCCGGTTCCCTTTGTGGTAGGAAAATGGAGGACCCGTCACTTTCTCTAACTCAGTGTGATTGTAACCCAAACGAACCTGATCCTTGTGGGCCATACTCACAATGTCTTAACAGGTAAGACACATATTAGCAATGGATAAATAATACTTTCTAGCAGTTACGTGGCTCACGCCCGCCGCCTGGCCCGACCATAACTCCCAGATGAAGAAATAAGTTCAAAACTGGCCGGAGAGTAATTGTTCAGTATGTACCACGTAAGTCCTAGTCGGTTCGTTGTTTATAATTTACAAATAAAACTTACACTAATTGAATCAGTGAATTGTGCAGTTTAGTCGATAAACAATCGATATTAGTTGATTATTATCTACTTAAGTAACGGTGTGCGGTGGGGAACAATAACTAACACGTTTAATGTCTACATCTATTATTATACTCGTACTTACTTACTGCCTTCGCTGGCGCAGCGATCCAAAGTGAGTCTTAACCTCCGATACAAGAGAACACCATGGTTGTCCGTCCTGCCCCACTTGCTTTCAGTTTACCGATTGCAGCTCGCGCCTGTCCAACTAACTCCACGGCGTCATTCTAGCGGTATCTGGGCTTACCGATAGGTGGTAACACGCTTGAAGCTCCAATTGGGGCTCAAAATATGTGTAGCTAGCACATATTTTGAGCCCCAGCGGAGTCTATGTTGTATGGTCTTGGTCTTGCCTACTATGTTGGATACCTGTTCATACTACTAAATCTACAAACTCAACGAGGACCTGGAACCAATTAGTATGCACAGAGACATTGAGTCTCGGTGTAAAATACACTTAAGTGATGTACTCTATAAACGGGATATATACTGTGTATTTTATGTATTGTGAGTATTCAATATTGTTGGAAGGGCCATCCCTTTTTCCTATACTATTATAAACTAAACAAAAGACTAAAAGTTTGTAAAAACAGCTGTATGGATGTTTGTTAATGGTCCAAGATTCCAGGGTCCCCAGACTATAGTTCCTGCTGGTCAGATGGCCAATTTTTAGTTGTCAGGTGCTAAAGGTAACAATACTCACCTTTCTTTAAAACCTTAAAACAGATTGTTAAAAATTAATAGTCCATATTGCCAGACACTTCACAGGGCAGCAACTTTTACCAGACGTTTCAAGGCTCTAAAAAAATAATGTAACTTTACTTACAATCTGTTTCGGTATTTATATATGTTATGTTACTCAGTGAACTATTTCAGTACATTTTGTAAGTTGCCAGATCAATCTGATAAGACAAACAAACATCCCCCAGATACACCTAAACGGTTGCTATGCGTATGAGCGTTCCTAGTAGTTCTTAAGCTTTTTGGTAATTATTGCTAATTGTAAAATGTGTTTCCAGAATGCTTCTAACAGAATGCGGTCCAACGTGTCTCGCAGGCGAGCGCTGCAACAACCGTGCATTCGAAAAGCGACTCTATCCCAAGTTAATACCATACAGGACGCCTCACCGCGGCTGGGGACTTAAAACTTTGGTGGATATCAAAGCAGGTAGTTTACACATGTGCAAGATTTTCACTGAGTCATTTGGTTTCCATAACTTTTATAGTATATGCCAGTTAAAAAACTTAGTAGAAAGCTCAGAAATAATAAAACAGTTAACAGTAAAACAGTGGTTGGTATTTTGCTGGCTAGCTATCACTTTCGAGTTTAAAAAACTGTCACCAAAACATATAGTATTTTTAGATCGCTATCCTTGAGAGCCAGTTAATATTCTAGTTATTGTGTGATTCCACCTTCAACCTCTACGTCACAAACCAAGGGAGATCATAGTCAACAAATCGGAAGACTGTTGGCTAGTCAATTTGTGACAGTTATGTATATTTATGTTTTGCTGAAATATCTGATAAGTACAGGAGCAAAAAGAGCTTATTGCTGTTTTCATTGTTTTGAGTTATCAGTGATG
Source organism: Apeira syringaria (assembly GCA_934044485.1). Lineage (NCBI taxonomy): Eukaryota > Metazoa > Arthropoda > Insecta > Lepidoptera > Geometridae > Apeira > Apeira syringaria. The sequence goes on along the minus strand of OW203661.1, from coordinate 12,091,728 downwards.
TATAATATAAGTGATGTCAAATTTTACATAAATGATTATCTTTTTCTTTGTTCCAGGCCAGTTCGTCATAGAATATGTAGGTGAGCTAATAGACGAGGAAGAATTCCGTCGGCGCATGCGCAGGATGCACGAGATTCGAGACGAAAACTTCTATTTCCTCACGTTAGACAAGGAGAGAATGATCGATGCCGGGCCTAAAGGGAACCTTGCTAGGTAAGAATAACAAAAATAAAAACAGCCACAGCTTTAGGTGGAGAGAATAAAGTCACAGTACAATTTAATTTGTTGGATCAATTTACTCACACACAAGACTTAAGGACAAAACTAAAGATTATCGGATGACGGGAGTCAGAGCTTGGAGCTATGCATTTGTATTATATTTGTTTGTGTTGGTATGGGCAATTTCTAACCAGTCCTTGTGGTAATGAATAGAAGGCATACGTGCAACAGTGAGCCTGTATCTTGCGTAATGATTAAATTTTAAAATATAGTTATTTTAAACTTTGGTTCTTACTATGTATCGAAATAAACATTAAAAACATAGAATTTTTTTAGACCTGTTTTATGCTACTTATTTTAATCATGCCAACTCTGGTTGCAAGTGCTCAAACTAATCCTAGTTTATTTTGTTGCAAACGATAGAAGAGCATTTTATATTGTTACAGATTTATGAATCACTGTTGCGAGCCGAACTGTGAAACACAGAAGTGGACCGTATTGGGTGACGTTAGAGTGGGACTCTTCGCTATAGACGACATACCGGCGGTAACTATATTTTATCTTAATTTCATTTAATTTTTGTAGAAGCTGCGCCCTGGGAACCCCCTAGACGACTGTTTTCTTGGTTCTGTAATACCATGAGAACCATATTTTTTCCATACAAAAAATATACAAAAGCCTATGACCTAATGCTATATTGTAATTGTATGTCAGGTTTAATTCAAATACTTTCAGCCATTCTAACACGATTGTTACCTTATAAATTGTCGCACTTATAATAATGGGATAGGTGGCTGGAGATTACATTCGATATGCTACTAAGCTGGGGTGGAGTTATGATCCTGAATGTTTGCCTGCAAATACAAAGGATAACCGTTGGTTAATAATCAATTGGGGCTTAATCGCGATAAAAAAATTTAGTAATTTATTTACCTCGACGTTTCGACCAAGTTGCATTGGTCCTGTCGTGGTCATAACCGTTGGGACCACATTTGAGAGGCTTTTTTGATTTCAATTTACATATTTAAATTTGAATTTCCGGCCAGTATGATGATCTATCGTCTGTACGATTATGTTAGCCCTCTTACTAACCAGGGCTCGATCTAAAGTAACAGCTTTTTCGCACTTGTAGACTATTCCTCTTTTTGTTTACAGAACAGTGAAGTGACTTTCAATTACAACTTGCAGTGTGCGGGTATAGAGAAGAAAAAGTGCATGTGCGGCGCCAAACGTTGTTCGGGATATATTGGTGCTAAGCCTAAACAGGTACGTATGTACCGAAACTACCTCGTAGAGATGCAACATTACTTTCGTTTGTACCCAATAAATTTCGCCAATTTTCAAGACAAAGCGCTCAAACTGGTTGTAACTAAACAACGTCCTGTGATTGGTCAGTACTTGGTCGGTTTTAGCATTTGTTAGTGCATAATCATTATTAAACGGGTGGGCCATTTAAGTGCGCAAATATGGGTATGTTTGGAACTGTAAAAGCGACTACCCACGATCCGCGAAATCGCGGACGGACGCGGACCAGTAGCCGTTAAATGTTCGTTCTCGTTGTTTATGTGATATATCCAATGACTATGAAACCTGTTGACTAATGGAGCACAAGTGTTAGGAGAAAATTGGTAAATAATATGATTTTAGTACTTTCCCTACGGCGAAATTGATTGACGCAAATCGCGTTGACGTCTTTCGTCCCGTCCTGTTCTGGTATGCGTAGTTTTATATCACTATATCGTTTCCTCGCCCTATTTTATCGCTCGCTTCGTAAAGAGACGAACATTCATCAACGTCTCAGGGTCTGGGTTCAGAAATCTGGTCATAAATCTCAATCTCTCTTATCTATAGATCCTCCCTACCGCTGATTAAAAATGTTTATGAATAAACCTCTCATATAACCCCTGTCATAGGCCATATACATAATATAAGCCGGGCAGATATAAATTAATTATTGCTAAATCCTTAAACTGTAAAAAAGAAATGCATGTGCAATTTGATCAATGTAAAATGAAATGCCATGATATGTTATATTCTCTTACAGGACGAATCTCAATCAAAGAAGGGTAGATACGGCAAAGTAGCAGGCAAACGGACATACAAAAAGAAGAAATCGGACCAGTCTCCAGGATCAATCAAAATGAAGCCAAAACGACCGTTAGGGCGTCCCCCAAAGCCTAAAGAACTTACTGAAATCGAGAAAGACTTACTTATCATTCAAAACGCTACAAACTTATCGTCAAGCAATGAATCTTCCAGAACGCAAAGTTTAGATGGCAAAAAATCTATAATTGAAAGCGTCGACGTCAAAATGTCTGTTCAAATTTTAAACGACAATAAATCATGTAGAAGAAACAGTACAGATGACAAAAAATCCAGAACACAAAGTGGAGATCATGACAAAAAATCTAGAAGGCACAGCATAGACCAGAAAATGTCTCCTAGGAGTCGAAGTATAGAAGTGAAAAAGTCAACTCTTTTAGACGACAAAAAGTATACAAGCCACAGTACAGACGACATAAGAAGCCCAAAAACTTTGAAAAGGAAAAGAGTATCTGTTTCAACAGAGGAAGTGTCATTATGCAACGGATATGAGCCAAGTGTAAAAAAACAGAAATGTGAAGAAAAGTCAAGTGTGGTTGGGGATTGAAGTATACATGTTAGGAGAAAATTGGTAAATAATGTGATTTTAGTGTTGTATCGGTAGAATTAATAAGATAAATCTTTTTGATAGTTAAGAAATTGTGACCAAAAATATAAAAGGTGTGTAAATTGAATGTTTTACAAATGGGACAAAATGTGTATATAGTATATCCAGTATAGTGAACTCTTCCAAAATACAATTTTTGCTTGATTTCTTTTGAGTCAAAACAAAGAAGGTATGAACGACTATTGACTTAGCAACAGAATGAACCTATATAATGTTACCAAAAATACTTAGCTGACAGCATTTACACCTATTGATCTAGTAGTAGCCTCAGGATACCACTCGTTGGCTATCAATCAGACGATCGCTGGGTGGATGCCCTTCACCATTCCATAAATGGTAACGCCATTATTAACTATCTACCATGCTGTTAATACATTTTACTTTTATTTCAATGTTACACGAAAAATAGAACAAAAGTTGTTAATAAAACAAAACATTTGTTCTATTTTTCATGTAAAATTGAAAATAAATGGGTTCTTCAATGAACAAGAATTGACCCATAAGTTCAAGATAGTGGACGACCTTAAGGATCTGGTACCCCGGAAACCTAAATTTAGACTGTCAGTGACCTCCCTCCTAATTTGACTGTGTTAAAAGTTAAACTTTTCTGTTCCTATGTTTTCTAATTGTTTATGATACTGGTGGCGTGTCTGATGTAACAAACTATTATACTCCGCCCGCCGAAAGTTGCCGCCATTTTACATTCTTGTATTTAAAATGGATTATGTTATATTTTATACATATTTGGTACAACTGTGTTCTGAAATATTGATGAGCCTAAACATTATAACGCAATTGTGATCTTCGCCTTGCCTATGTACGAAATATATATTCGCTTGATGGACTATTGTTTAGTTTAATTAATTTATTTAATTAATTGTTACCCAAACAACCTTATTACTGAAAATTAAAAATAATGTGTCATAATAAAATAGTCCTCTAAATTGCTCCCTGAGACGGATTTCTTCAACTTTGAAAGGCGTAGGCTTTTAAAAAAAACATTAATGATAGAACTATATTTAGTAATATAGGCCCGTATCACGTTTTTTTCTTATACGTTCAAAGAATTTTGAATGACACGTAACGTGGGAGAATCATAATAATCAGTGGAGTACTTTTTAAGTGAACTGTGGATATGTATATACCTACTGTATCGTAACACTTGCCGAACGGAAGGAAGATTTGATTTGAAACTGTATTAACCAATACCGTAGTAACGTAACATTTGAAAAACTGTTTATGTTTTTTAAATATAGATTATATTTTCGTCAGTTCAAAAAAGAAATGAAAAAAATTTCGCTAAGCGGAGGTTTACACTGGGCACAGTTGAACAGGTGTCTATTTCAGCTGCCACATTGACACTTTGTCACATTACTTTTAACATTACTATCGTGTTATTTTCACTCTGATGTAAAAAATAAAATTAAACGGAAAATAGAAATCGACCTTACCAGATACTGACACATATCACATTGACAAGGCTCGAGATATTTTTCCATAATGATAATACAGCTTGTCTCATATTCAAGTCTAATAATCCGCCCCTGCTTCGCACGGGTAAAAAATTTAAAAATTAAAAATTATAAGGAGCCCTCATATTATTGAAAATATAATATAGCCTATGTCACCCAGGGATAGTGTAGCTTCCCAAAAGTGAAATAATTGTTCAAACCGGTTCAGTAGTTTCAGAGCCTCTTCAATGCATAGAAACAAACAATCAAATCTTTCCTCTTTATAATATTAGTATAGAAGAACAATTTTAAATGTGAAATTTTGGCGAAGATGAAATCTAGGTTATATTTCATAAAATGACAAATAGTAGTACTTGGTACCAACAATTTTAAGTCGCATAGAAGAAATACTTATGTTAATTTTTTATTTTTGTTCTGCATTTAAGATCTGTATTTAACCTGATAACATATAAAACAACACTTTATAGGTACATACTGCAAAAATGGTTCACTGCAGGGTTTAGCTCTGGGTATAGTAACCATTAGGTCTAATCTGTGTCCAGGTGTCTTGAAAAGGATTTGCAACGCATTTTAATGTCCCCAGTGTCACAGATATCCATATACGGTGATCACTAACCATCAGGTGGTCCGTTTGCTTGTTATATATATAAATGTATTATATATACACTGCATGTTTTTGCACCAAATGGGGATAAGCTTTCGGCTTGCTCTGTGCTTTCTCTGTACCTCTGTGTTTTGCCTATTATTTCAGTCAAGCTGGGCACCTTGTTGAATGTTTTTTTACAAAGACAGACATCCATATATAAAAAAAAAAATTGCAATCCATATAAAATATATGCTTTTTTTATGTGTTACTCTTTTTTTTCTATTCAATTTAATGTTAAACTCGCGACTTCCTCTGAATTAATATCTTATGTATATAGACACTGAGAAATATTTGCTGGAAAATTAGCGGAAGTACAAAACCTATAATTTGAATATGTGCAAGAGCACACGAGATTCGACAAGATTATTGCTGTGGGATAAATTATTCACAGAATGGTTTTCATAGCATTTCACTAATATAATAAAAATCTATCAAAAGATGAAATAAAAAAACCCCGAGACAAAAAAGTAAAAATAGTGTGAACGTAAAAAGCCTAAAACAAGTTAAAAAATTCTCCATTTTGCCATCTTGGACTGATTTTCATGAAACATAGCTAAAAACACTCCCGACTAATTATTCGGGTTTGTTTTACTTTGTTTGAAAGGTGAATTCACCTTTCAAACAAAGTAAAACAAAATCAATATCGGTTCATCCGTTCGGGAGCTACGATGCCATAGATCTATGCGTCACAGACACATCAAACTTACGTGTTCGCGTCGGGAGTAAAACCAAGGGTGAGCCACTTAAAAATTAGATTTATTGCCTTATACCTAGTAAAACCTCTTGGAAGCTTAATATACATATGTAAATATGTATGTAAATAGATATGCTTTAAGCGATTCTTTTTAGTCTTTTGTCTGGTTTTACAGATGCATAAGTTTTTGCTCTTGTGAGATTGCAAAAATTGTCACTTTATGAAATAAGCCTGGTGATATTGATAAGATGACCGTTTTTTTCTTCATCATGTTAGATTTTTATTTTAAGTATCTATCTATGTCGAATAATAATTATAATATAAGAATAATGTACATAACTAATATTGTAATATTGATTTTTTTATATACATAACAGACCAACGATTTTATCAAATAATGAGAGACAAAACATGTTAAAATTGGCAGTGTATATTGTAAAAGATTATGTAGGTTTACGCATTATAATGTGTTATATTATAATTAAAGCACATTGAGGAATACCAACAAAATGTTTTATTGTTTCTGGTAGATTGAAAAAGATAGTTTCCAAAAGTACGGCTGCGTACTGTTCATAGCGCTGACAATTTATTTATTTATTAACATTCACACAAGGTCTTCAGGTCCCAAACTAGGCAGAGCCTGTGCTATGGTAACCTGATGACTGATATATATACTTATATACATAATACACCCAGACACAGGTCAAACAAACATTTTCATGCACACAAATGTTTGACCTGTCCGGGAATCGAACCCGTGACCAGCGGCTCAGAAGGCAGAGTGGTACCAACTGCGCCAACCGACCAGTCTGTAATGAAATATAATAAGCAAAAGTTCGCTGAAGACGTATTATACATGTTCAGTTTCTGTTTTATAATGAATAACAATAAGAATTAAGTGCAATTTAGTCTATACATGAATATAAATATATCCTTTTAAAACTAAAAAGTGCGTGTTTCAACTATGCAAATATAGTATACAATGTATCCAATCCAAGTGGACTACTTGACGTGCTATCTTACTAAACGAATTGAAAGTGATATTGAGATGACAGTAAATGCGGGAAATCTGGTGAATGGAGCTTTATATTCCTTTATGAACAGCCAGCAGGTGTAAACTCTAAGGCTTTCACGGCCTTTCAATATTATGTTTTTTTGAACCCGTATATGAAGATTTTTAATCAACACTCATCAAAATTATTTTGTCCCGATATAACTCATCTGTGTTATTGTTGCTTATAACACCGATCATATGTTGAATAATAATTATGCCGGTTGATATATTGTACATGCCTAGAGAAATCCCGTAACCATACTGTTCAATAAAACTGACTTGAGACTTAAATTTTTATTAACCAACTTCATTAAAAGGAGGCTACTCGAATCGACCGTATATGTATTTATTTTGTATTATTTTTATTTGTGTTCGCGGATAACTTCGTCGTTTATGAACCGATTTTGATGATTACTTTTTTGTTTGATAGAGTATACTTGTATATACTCCCATAAAAATGTCATCAAAATCGGACGAGCGGTTTTTTAGTTACACTCCAATAGCTGAAAAGTGCTACGCATACCTCGACGATATTATAGTTGCGGTTGAAGACATCGTAAAAATAACACTGACAATTGATCCCGTGAGTAGCAAAGGTCACTGAAAAGGGTGACAAAAATGGTAAACAAAAAATGGAACCGACTTCAACACTCAAAAGTGTGAAAAATCTTGTCGACGTCGGTACCATGTTAACAAGTCATTTCACACTTTTGAGTGTTAAAGTCGGTATTTTTTTAATACTCTATAGATCTAGCGTTTGACCACTATCTCAATTGATGGTCAGTGAAGATGTGGTCGAAGAATTTATCATGCTAGACCTACAATGGTTTATAATTAGGGTAATATGACTGTTTCATTAAAAATTAATCCTTATATTATTTTCTATCTGGTTCGTATTGAGGTCATATTGTTATCACTGTTATAAGGTTGTCTAGGGCAGGGGTCGGCAAGTAGTGTTAAATGGGGTCCATATAACGATGGAAATTATCGAGGTCCAAAAAATTCTTGATTATTTTACGAATTAAGTTTTATATTGGCCCTAATTTTGTTAATCAGATAAACTAGCTAAAATTCACTAAAATTCTTCAAATTGAAATAAGAAAAGAAGAAGAAAAGCTCGTATTCTATTTACGCTAAAATTCAAATTCGTATAACTCCATACAACGCTCTCACTAATATTAGACGAGTTTTTTTCAACTGTTGGCCAATTGTGGGTCATTTTAGTAGGCACCAAATAAATGGCAACTTAATTTCGCTAAAACTACCCGCAAATTTAATAAATATATTTTAATTTTAGTGATGTTACTGATAAGTCTCATACTAATTTAGACTTTATCGTAACCGTATAAGAACTGATTTAGTTTTCCAAAAATTTAGTTTATTTCAGTTGAATAAGTGAATCACTACCATTGTATTACAATATTATGATATTTCTTAACATTAAAATTAGTGCGAAAAATGACCGACGGTCTTGAGACAGTTTTTTATGGTTATTATTTCGCAGTTTCGTAAGGATGCGGGATGCGTGTATATTAGGTACTTACGCTCTCGCACATTTTTTGTGTAAAATATGGCATGTCATTAACTTGTAATTACTCAGTTGGATTCTACGTGGCTTTTAATGTATACATAACTAGTTATATGACAATATTATTATTTAACAATTAATATTCGACGGTCCCAGGGTTCCGCGGTCCGCCTGTTGCTGACCGATGGTCTAGGGACTCTAGGGGATGCCAGTTTCAGCCATATCGTAACTTTACTTGAAGTGGTATAGTAAATGCCGTTAAAGTTGAAAGGGTTATCAACAAAACCTATCGTACCAATTATTTACGGTAGCGAGACGTAGACGGCTCTTTGGCGGCTTGACCAGGAAATTCATGTTTCGAAGATGTAGGTGCTGCAACGGATATCCTTCCACGCGAAAAAATTACATGCGTCATGAAGACTAGGTACGTTCGTGGCAGTCTTTACATCAGTGATAAGCTCGAAGAAAGCCGTCTTACGTGGTGTGGATATGTCTGTATACACACTATGGACAACTACGTAAAAACCCTAATTTCGCTCCCGATCATACCAGCAGTGGATGTCAGCCATAAGACATCCACTGCTGGACATAACCTCCTCCATTGATCTCAAATACCGGTTGACAATGGCATGTATCCCAGCCCTTTCCTGCGATCTTGGTTAGGTCATCTGTCCACCTTGTCGGTGGACATCATAAGCCGTGGTCTCCCAAATCTCTGTACCAACGGCTATCGGTTCTCCGAAATATGTGCCATGCCCACTGCCACTTCAATTTGCTAATCCGCTGGACTATTTCGGTTACGTTAGCTCTACGAATCTCATATCTGATTTGATGAGCTGTCTCACCTCCGAATGAATTCCGTGCTCAAATCTGAATAAAGCGAAACAGTGTCTGCGAGTAACTTTCTTCATAGAAAGCACGCACTAGTAGGTACGTAAATTAAATACACAATATGTCAGTTAGTAAGTAGGTTTAGTTAAACAGCCTTAAGTAATGCTGGTACAATGGAGAGCCGAAATAATTGCTAGGCATTTACTATACGGACTGCCCAACTTGAACTCACTGAATCGTAAGCAGGTTTAACGGTTGGTTAATTCACTAGTCACGCATGAAGGTTACCAAAAGGTGAAGGTTATCGGTAAAAGCTGCCTTCCATTAACTCCTTATGAACCTAACAATTTCCTTTTAACGCAATGTTATATATACCGACGTAAGTAGGTACCTAGACCTCCATATTTTTTGCCGTTAATCTTTAGCGGTGATTGTAGTAATACAGATAAGTATTTATTTTAGCTTTGACTGGCATGTGGAGGCAGAATTAATGTGTTAGCTAGAGTCAAGTAACCTAGTTCAAGCTCAAGGCTTGCATGCAACCCCAAGCCAAGTCCGAAATATTATTATCTAACCGCAAATCTTTGATTTATTTATTTATTTACTTTTATTTATTAACATTCACACAAGGTCTTCATTTAGTTAAGTAGTGCGTGTGGGCATTTATTTTGGAAAATTAGGTACATACATACCTAATATCAAATTTGCATTGAATTTTTATTCCGATGATATGAAGCCGAATGCAGGAGTTTAAAATTAAATAAACGCTACATATTATGTATGCTGATTGCTGATTAATTAATAAATAGGTAGGTAGGTACTCCAAATTTATGCGGGTCTAATCTGCTCTCTAGTGTTCGCCTGTCTCGGTGCCATCCTCAAGTTTGAAAACGTAGCTTACAGTGTGTTCAAGCAGCTGTCATTAGAGCCAGTCAATATTCTACGGGGAGCATAATTCCACATTCAACCAGCAGTTAAACGCTTCTACCATAACGATAAGAAAAAAACGTACTGCTGAAAATACACGTAGGTACCGCTTACCCATCCAAGGCATTATCTCAGAGATTGCTTAACCTAAATGAACTTTGCAGGTGAAATCATATTCGCTGTGATCACTACGCAAACGAATACGGTTATTAAACTAAGGGTTTTAAATTGCATAAAATAACATAATTAACAAATAAAAATTAAAACATAATAACATAAAATATCATAATTATAAAAATGGCGCCATTTTATTCATCATTTCAGCCATAGGACGTCCACTGCTGGACATATGCCTTCCCCCATAAAGGGGGGTTTGCCAATACTCGCCACCTCGCCGATCCTCAGAAAGCGCTGCTGCCCACCTTCTGGTAGGTGATCCCTTAGCCGAATCTTACGGCACCCGCGGGAAGAGATGGGGGAATACTATTTTAAGCTTGTACCACCACGGCACCATTTTATTATACACATTACATTTAATAAGTCAGGAGTTATTTCCATCTCAGTTGTAAAGAGAGTAATTTGTTTTATAATATTACAACCTTGCGTTTGACCATTGTCTCACCTGATGTTACGTGTCAACCCGGTCTAAGACGGAGCACGCAACCCTAGAAGATACCTATTGACTCACGTCTTAGCTATGGAAGGATACATATTAACTGCAACAAATATACCTTTATAAACTCCCAATAACAAAGTTTAGCTTTACCCTATTTCATACAGGTAGGTATCTTTAAGGAGTTCCTATACACCAAATACTTTAGGGTGAGTTTGGGAAGCGCTACCGAACATATTTTACAAGACCATCGAGCATAAACTTAAATTTATAATATATGGATGTGGTAAGTTTACAAAAAAATAATTAAGAGTGTGAACCATTAGACATTTAAATGTCTACTACTTAAGTATGACGTACAAAGTAAAATATTTTAAAAACAAAATTTAAACCCTTTAATTAAAATTTATTGATAGCAATTGCTCCACAACTGCAATTATAGGTCCACAATTTTCAGTATAAATAAAAAATAGAATAATATATTTTAATATCAGCAATAACAAATGAAAATATAATTTTAACAATAATAATCATAGATTTAATAACAAGTCCAATTAAATAAATATTCTCGTCATATCATAATGGAATAGTGATACTATCCAATTGAATAAAATTATGTTGGCGAGGGTGTGTATGCTAAACTCATCCTATTCAATGCCTACTATCGCTCGTACGGCACGTTTCTGCATCCTAAACACGCGAAAGCGGTCAGCTGCGCGCGCTCATAACTCCTTGCCGTACAAAAGAACACTATGCACGTTAGCACAATAGCAGGCCTTAAGGCGCTGTGAATAGACAAATCGCTATTTTTAAAAATGTATTAAAAATCATGTGTGGGAGACAGAACTTTGATTTTTTCTGTCTTCTTTGATTCAGCATAAAGGAACAGTCAGCATTCAAAATCCGGTTAAGTAAAGTTACCTCGATAGTTTGAATTTTTGAAAAATATGCTTTTCAAAACTTAAAACGCGTTTTCTGAACCTGCCGTGCGCGGCACACCCAGCGCTCGGGCGACTCCCGCTACTATCCTGCTCTAACACGCCTCAAATACCTAAACATTTGCTATAAGCACGCCTTAACGACGTACCTGTTGACAGGCACGGTAGGGCAAATCATGCTCCTGCTAATCGAGTGCAAACATTGTTTATATGAAGGTCCCACTTGAAGGCGATGTCTAATTTAAAGCCCAGTGGCTTAGTGCGAGAGAACTGCGATATTATAACAATTCCTACATTTACGTGTATTTTTTTATTTATTAACATTCACACAAGGTCTTCAGGTCCCAAACTAGGCAGAGCCTGTTTTATGGTAACCTGATGACTGATATACATACTTATATACATATAATATACACACCCAGATATAGGTCAAACATACATGTTCATACACAGAAATGTTGATTTTGTTGTTGTTTGACCTGTCCGGGAATCGAACCCGGGACCAGCGGCTCAGAAGGCTGAGTGCTACCAGCCATATCGTAGCGTAGGTGGGGGGGTCGTCTTCATAAGCTAAAATTAATATCTTCGTCTTTTCTAAATTAAGACCATTCCCCTGAACCAATTAGCGAGTTGTGTTACGATTTCCCCGGATTTAACTTCCAGTTACATGATGACAGCGGCTACATCGTCCGCATATATATGTATATATCCGCGCTCTGATCGCAGCAAGAAGATCGAATATGTCGCTGAATATATCACTTTCAAAATAAAATACCCCTAAAGTACCATATCAAAATAAGATCTGCTACGTTCCGTGACGTAACTTATACGAATGGGTTTAATATGTAGCGAGGTGTGTCGGCAGCGTCCGTACCTACCTTCACCTGTTGATGAATTGGTCGGTGTACTTCGGTACAAGGTGCGTTTATTTATGTAGGTATGTATTTACAGATTCTTGTAATTAAACACAAAAACAGATCAATTGATGTAAGAGTTTTATGGTTTATTCAATATACCATAAACCTAGCATGTTGTTAATGCAATAAAATTCGCAAGGTTAATGCAAGTTTTTAAGGGCGTTCGAATTGGTTCTGTTTCCCCCAATAAAAGAGAAATAAACAAAGTAGGCATTTATTAATAACATTCACAACTTTCAATAAACGATATAATACACCAATTAATAATCAAAGGAGAAACGATGGTCTGTTATCGTTTTTATGCTTCCTTAAATTAAAGATTAAGCAAAAAAATTAAATATACCTTTATGTGTATATATGTGTATATACATGATGCAATCATTTTAATTATGGTCGGGTGTTAAAATATATTATATAATACTAACTGCGCCCCGCGGTTTCTCCCGCGTGGTAATGATTGATGATGATTATGAAAATTAGCGTATGTGTTATTCCGGGACCTTAATTAAGTATTTACATACCAAATTTCATCGCCCTCGGTGTAGCCGTTTGAGCGTGAAGAAATAACAAACATACACACAAACTTTTGCCTTTATAATATTAGTAGGAAGTAAGGTGATGTGCTATGACTTATTGATTTATTTCTTTTTGTACCCGCCTAGAACTAGTTTATATTATGATATAATATCGAATAAAGAGTGCGATAAAAAATATTGTAAATAATAATGCAGTTAAGTTTTGAGCGTATGCCTATTGCCATTCTGATAAATAATAAGAAAAGTTGTTTATTCCTTTGTGTTTGTATTTTCTTTTGGGCAATATTTTTTTTTATCACGTCTAGAAACCAAACTTGAGTTTTATTTAAAATTATACCACTTAAGTGCACAAACAGTTCGGTGCTACAATTTAAAAAAATCTTTGTGACGAGGCTAACTGGTCACAAGGAGACCAGTTAGCCAAGCCAGTTTACCAAAGAACTGGTAATCTATTACTACTGCTACTAGCACGTCTCAAGTTATCCAAGTAGTACTATATTTCAGGCAAATATTTGTTATACCCGTACCTTATAAACTAGCTTTTTAGGACCAGCAAACACGCGACACAATAGTGTCTTCCTAAAGTATAGCTAGGTACCTATAAAATACCAGCAATATAACATAATATATGCATAAATAAGTATTCCATTTCCATATCAAAGAGATCTTATTAATATTTGCCTGCGTAACGCACAAATATTTACTCCACGACTGAGGAAAATCTTCGTATTTTTTCCAGACTTACTGACGTCATCACACTAATCTATTTTCCATGTGCAAAACTTGTGTATAGTTGTCTATCGGTTTTCCATTCAACACATATGCCAATTCAATCCACTATTCCAATTCCATAATCTATTGTTCAGACCTATAGCTATGCGCCATTGATATATATCAGCCATAAACCATAAGCATTTACCATCTGATTCAAAACATGTTGAGTATTATCATGGACTAATATACTACAAGAAGACTGCCAATCGCCTAAAGAAAATCGTACGCTGGAAAAAATCTCATAATTTCAGGCTAAATCTAGATGGCGCTACAGGTTTGGAAAATGTTTTGGTCACAGAACGACTACCGACTAGATTTAGTAAGTTATCGATTTATATTCTTCAATGGAAAGTTGATTTGATGTTGATTTAATCTATAACTTAAATATTCAATGTATATCCTGTCGATTTATTTTTAAGAATGCTCCATCTAGAGAACCATCGATGCGTTATTTTGAACAACACCTGGCTTATAATCGCAGCGCCATCTATCAAAAGGCGGGAAAAAATATGCAATATATCCAAATTGAAACAAATACGTATACAAATCAACATCAAATCAACTTTCGATTAAAGAATATAAACCGATAACTTAGTAAAACTAGTCCGTACTCCTGTGACTACCAAAATTGCTAAACCTGTAGCGCCATCTAGATGTAGTCTGAAACTGTAAGGTTCTTCCAGCGTACGATTTTCTTTAGGTGATTGGCAGTCTTCTTGTAGTATATTAGTCTATGATTGAAACAAAATTTAATTTCATTGTCTAATTTATTCGTGAAAAAATATTTTCAGTCGACAATACTTTCACTTTGTCAAATATTCTCGACCAGGACACCAGGAGAAAGAAAACTAAAAGTGCAAAAAGTAATCAGTAATCATATATTCCCAGAAACACAATTTATACAAATAACATAAAAAAAATCTATAAAATTAAAGTAACGTAGGTAGTAGTACATTTTTGTAATATTTATATTCAACACGCATCAGGATAGGTCCTGACCCTTCTACCCGCAAGCCTCTCTAATATTATCGGAACCTCTCAATCCCTTCAACGTTTTCCTACAATGTTGACAATGCGCCCAGTCAAAAAATCTAACCCGCCTGAGTCGGTATTTCTGTTGTAGATACTTACATAATTCATAAGTTTTTAAGTCATGAATGTTTAGTTATTTTATAAGCTTTTATCAAACTTAGACACCATCATGACTAAAACAGATATCACGATATGATAGAAGCAAAGCGCAAGCTATTAATGTCTAAAAATTCTGATTATAATTTAGTTACTGACGCGACATCCGTTGTTCTGCCATATAAATTCTCGAGTGTCAGTGTCGTGTCATTTTTTTAAATCACTTCACCTCAATGATCGACGGTTAAATTACAAGGATATTTGTTCATAAAAAAATGTTTCCGGCCTCTTCTCAGACCTACCAAATATACACAAAAAGTTTCATTAAAATCAGGCAAGCAGTTTTGAAAAGAGTTCGATAACAAACACTGCGACGAGAGATTTTTACATATTAGAAGACAGCAACTAATATAAGATTTATCTATAGAGATAGGAATTACCGCGTCCCGTTATAATAATTTAGTAACTATTTATAAAGATATCGGGGCAAAATACAAAAATAACAGTTGGTTTGTCTATTTTGTACTCAGAATTACACCCTCGGGTTCTGTGTTACGCCGTGCCATCAAGGCTTAATGTAAAGCCAAAAATAACGGACGAAAATAGTCGAAGTCGGTCCCAATTTTGTTTTAGTATACGTAGGTAGCGTTATAGGCCTCTTATGACCTCTCGCCTACGTATGTTCGTTGGTTCGTTGTTCTATAGCTATTTATATCGACTTTCAAATAATCTACCACTCGAAAAACATACCAGCGGTTACTTTATTGCTTAAAAAATACAGATTTTTAGAATTTTATATAGACAGTCTGCTGTTCTAATATTAAGTGAACAGTCTATGACAAAATACACCCACCAAGGTGACAAGAGATTTTCTTGATATATACAATTTTCTGGTACTACATGAAATGTCTTATCATCTTATACCTACTATTAAATTAAATTATTTATTCATGTTCAGACATAGTCCATAGTTAACATAAACTTAAAATAAAATAGTAAAAAAAAAGCCAAACACTAAGATCAATTGAAAAACATCAATAGCAATGTTATATGTATTGCTTCCGGACGTTTGGACGTGGTCTAAATAAAACTTGTGTTCCAGACGCTTCGTCGATCAGTAACAGAGAAGACGCCGCGAAGGAGAGTTCTACGCTCTTGTCGCCGCCCGGAACTGAACCACTGAAGATGTCGACCGCAGTGATCGATGAAATGTCTGGAACACAAGTTTCATTTAGACCACGGCCAAACAGCCCGGAAGCAATACATGCAATATGCAACGCCGGCCGTGAAAGCCGTAGAGTTCAAAAAGAAAAGAAATCAAAAAGTCATCATGGCCGTCTGATATGAGCCCAAATGACAGATTTAAGATTAAAGAAGCAGCTTTTATATAGCTGCGTTCCGCGATTTCACCCGCCTGGCCTACGGTTTTCTTGCTATGCCCGTTATCCCACAGGGAAACCACTTTAACAGGAACAAAAAGTCGTTCATGTCCTTTTCGTAGGTCCTATGTATATCTATAAATAGTTTTATAGAGTCAACCTTAAAAAATAAATTTTTTTTTCGTAACCTTAACAGTTTACGCAGCGTACCTACGTAACGGAGGCTCTCAAAAGGAATCATTACATTCCTGTTTATGCAATATTTTTAATGTATGCTCCGCTTATATTAGTCGTAGCGTATGCTGCGTTATTTCTTGCATCTTCATTCACCCCATAACGTTTTACGTCATCGTAGTATATTTGTGAATATGAGAAGAAATGCTGTGCTATTTTAAGAGCGACGATGGCGGCAGCGGTGCTACGGCGCACTTAATTTTATTTAAATTACCCAAGGAAAAGTATCGACCCAACCGTTGCCTCACCGTTTTATAAATTTATTGGAGGAAAATATCATATTTTGAGTTCAGGCGTTACTTATCACACCAATACATTGTATTGATATAACAGAAAACATACTGAAAGGATTCTTTCAAATATTATATATAATTTTACAAATCGGTTTAAAATACAATTTAATAGTAAACATCCTCGTTTACCGAGAAAAAATCGGATGTGGTATTTTATGGCACTTAAAATATATGCTTCTCCAAACAAAAAACCTGTAGAAAACTAGTATCTAAGTGTGCTCACCGATGTTGCCGGAATCGCCTAGCCGGGTCATAATGACGGACAGTCAGGAATTTGTCTTACCTGCCACCTTTGATTTTCTTGATCAATCACCTAATATACGGCTAAATAGGCGACTAGTTATCTTAAACTAACATTTTTTCGTTTGCATTTGGCATTAGCCGTGGGGTACCGGCTAAGAATTATTCCCACATCTCATCGGCACCCGCGGGTGCCGTAAGAATCAGCTAAGGGATCACGTACCAGAAGGTGGGCAGCACCTACTGAGGATCTAAAACCATACTGCGCTCGCCAACCCGCCTGCCAAAAGCGTGGCGAGTATTGGCTGCCCCCCCCCCCCTCCCAAATATGATAATACAAAATTTGACCAGGCCCCCAGTCCAAAAATAAAGTCCATAAATCATATTAAAGATACGATAGAACAGAGAAGAAACAGGACTATTGGACAACGGGTGTAGGATGCGACTTGCGTATATGCATCAGCTCCGTCTCACTTCTCAATAAATACACTCAAAGCTGCCGCTGCCGCTGCCCGAAAAGCTGAATTCTTTTAACGCCATAAATATGTACACCTTGACCGGAATGAGTAGAATATAATATAATTATTTATTGGCCTTATAATCGCGACTGTTACACTGGGCATGTCAAGTTTACCTAATATATACATAGTTAGCATAATCTTATATAGTACACGTTTAGATAAGCATTTTACTTTCCTTACACGTTTAGTTTGAGTATTATTATTTTTCGGTTTTAATTTTATTATTAAACTTTGAAGGCCAGTGCTTACTATGTTTCTTAACTGAAATTAATTAAACGCATATATTTATATAATTTAGACATGTTAATAGGCTTAATGTAAACACGCCTCCTGAATAAAAACAACATTTGATACAATTGACACAGACGATTACTAATTAACATCTACTCCCAGTCTACACGACTAATAGTTTCGTAGTTTTTTATATAAATAAAACAAAAATAAATATTGTAATTTTACAATTTTATTAAAATCCAATCGTAAAGTACCTGAAAATGTTAGTGGTTGTTAGTCAAATAGAACTATATACACTTAAAATATTTTTTTTAAAAAGTTGTAATTACCATACTAACAGTTTATAGCTATTCACCACCATCAACAAGTATACAAACACTGTAATAAAATTATTAATTGATTAACATTCTTGTTAAGAATAACGCGAAATAAAAACGTTAAACTTTATGGAATTTGATTTGTTCTATGATTTTGAAATGTCTATTGTTTATCCCCGACAATTGTAGCCCCACAACGTTTTGGATTTAACAGTGAGCTAGATTATTTTTTTTGCAAAATTACCATCAACAACCTTTCAATGCATATTAATTCATAGTATTCCCGATTGTTATGGGGCTACAATTGTCTGGAATAAGCTATAGGTACTCTGTTCTAAAATGTTACATATTTTATGTAAATAAAGTAGATAATAGTGCAAAAATATATTTTGCTATGGTAGTTGACCTACTATATGTCGGAATGTTTTAGATATTAGAATAGGATAGAAGGCGTTAAATGTAATGTCCTATACATTACATTTCCCGTGGAAGCCGAACTGGACGGACGCTCTGGTCGTCCAAGAGGTGCCTCGTCAAATGGAGTTTCTAATTGCCGTGTTAAGAGGTGAGTAGCAGCGGAATATTGTTAGTGATTAATTGTTATTACTTTGTAACTGTTTTACCCTATAATCTGCTGAACCCCGGCCCTAGGTCGCAACCCCAAGGACTTCCGAGTACGCTCCACTTGGATAAGAAAGTTATTAGAATAGGAAAACTTTAATGTGTGATACTGTTGGTGCCGTGGTGGTACCGGCCTAGAATAGTACACCCCGGCTAGGGGATCACGTACAGAAGGTGAGCAGAAGCGTCTTCTGAGGATAGAAAATCATGCTGCCAAGCGTGGCGAGTATTGGCGAATCTCCCCTATATGGGGAGGCATAGGTCCAGCAGTGGACGTCCTATGACTGCGATAAATGAATGATGAATGACTGTTAATGCTAGGCTATGTCTAAGATAATGTTAGCATTATATCACCCTGGCATAATAATTAAATTCATTGGTATTTTAATATAATAAAGGCTAGTGGCAAGTCACTATTTCAGTAACTTCAAATCACATTTCTTTGTTTACTAAAAATATTTAAGACAGAGTATATACACATTTCATTTAAAAGTGATCTTATTCAATCTAAGATTTGTGACGTTATACTTTAATACAAAATTGAGACTCTCCGTAGAAAGCTTGGTCACCTTTGTTGTATTTAGTAACTAAATTATATCAATTTATTTGTAAAAAACACTTACCACACCACCATATGACACTGAATATGATTTTAAATATCTGTCTCCTGGCTAACTCTCCGCGACTTAGTATTTGAACAGTAGCATTACCAATTATAAAAATGATCACCATACAGTTGAACACGAAGCCGTACCAGATGTAAATGTTTATAGGCAAAGGTCTTCGCTGAAAAAAAATCAAAAAGAATCTGTAACCGTATAGAAGGAGACAGAACTGACACAAAACTTGTAATAGTATAAGTAATATAGACAGAAAAATCTATTAGCACATACACCATTTAGGTAGTGTTATTTCCTTAACGAAAATAACACCACTAACGACCACTGACTCATTGCTTTCAATAAAGGCGCACGAGACGCGTGGAACTATTAAAAATAGTATTGAAGATATATTTTCTCAATTTATACATTTCCCACAGCATCGCAGCTTAAGAAGTTTTAATTTATTAACTAGACCACATGCTGATCCCCAGCTCGGATCGATCTTGGTTAAAGTCGGTCCATTTATGGAAACTGAACGTATGAAAACACACAACTATTTTGACAATGACGAAAACAAAAGTGGATTCATTTGGCGTCTGTTTGCACTGAACTATGGCATGTTTTGCAATAATCAGATACGTTTAGGCCTACACTAAGAATATAACAAAAATAAATAAATATAATAGGTAAGTAATTACTTTCATTTTGATATTAAGTGTAATTGCAATGTATGCGTTCTTATTATTATTAAATAAATAAACAAATAAAACAAATAACATCCTTGTTTGGTTGAAAAACCTGTAATTACAGAATTTTTCCAAAATAACCTAATCCAACTATTTTAGTCGAATATTTCTGCAATTATTGAACCATTCTTAAATATATTTGTACTGTATCTGGTGCTTCCTGTGTAGTCCCATTTAAATTTTATAAAAATCGGTCAAGCGGTTTTTGCGTTACACTCCAATAACTGAAAAGTGCTACGCATACGTGGATGACATTAAAGTTGCGGGTGGAGAAATCGGTGAATATACACAATGACAATTGAGCAAAAATGAGTGGAAAGGGTAAAAAAAATACCATTAAACGGAACTGAATTCAACACTCAAAAGTGTAAAATAACTTGTCAAAGTCGGTACCATAAGCATAATATTTGCATAATGGTTACTTTTGAACTATCGTGGTACCCACTTCAACAAGTTATTTCACACTTTTGAGTGTTGAAATCGGTTCCATTTTTGGTAATTTATTTTTTGATAAGTAAGTATATCAGGAGCTATCGATTGTTCATATTTATTTTTTATATAACAATCTGACGACGTAAATAAAAATAGAAAGGGAGGCTTTATATAATAGCCTCCCTTTATATTTTTATTTTAACACGACAACTACTAAACGGATTGCTATAAAATTAAGCACACATATAGTTATAATATTTTTTTTTAATATACATTCACACAAGGTCTTCAGGTCCCAAATTAGGCAGAGCCTGTACTATGGTAACCTGTTGACTGATATATATACTTATATACATATACACACCCAGACACAGGTCAAACAGACATGTTCATACACACAAATGTTTGACCTGTCCGGGAATCGAACCCGGGACCAGTGGCTCAGAAGGCAGCGTGCTACCAACTGCGCCAACCGGCCAGTCAAATAATAACGACGTTGTATAAATAATGACTATTGATAATGAAATGAAATTATTGATAATGACAATCATAAATGAATAATGACGTTGATATGCTACGGACTCTGAGATGTTATGGTCCTCTGGGGTAAAACTGCATGGTATACATAGTACAATTAATAAATCTAGCTGCACCCCGTGAATTCACCCGCCTGGACTACTTTCTTTTCTTCTTTTCTTTCTTGTTTTCTTGCTACCTCAGTTATACTACGGGAAACACAACATTCCCGGAATAAAAATTAACCTTTGTCCTTCTCCGAGGTCCCACCCATCTCTTCAGAAACATTTATGAACAGCTGAACCAATAAGTTGTTTAGGCGTGAAAACGTAACAGACAGAGCCACTTTCACAATTTAAATATTACAAGGTTTTTGTTGTATCCCAAAGGAACCATAATTTCGTTATAGTTATTTGTGATGTGCCGTCAAAGTTATAAGGCACCTAAAAATCGGGGTATACGTAAACATTTTTATTTTTATTTATTTATATAGTACATACAATAATTATGTTACATTCTAACTTATAACTATGTATAATTAATAAAATAAAATAACATTAAGTACCCCCGAGAAAAAAAACAACTCCAAAAAGTATGAGGGAACCTTTAAGCTCCATCATCAGGGTAGCTCAATGATATCAGCATACGTGGGTGTTTCAGGTGTGCTTGTAAATAAAGTAAATACCCATTATGCATCTCTGATCCCCACCGCAGCAAAAAAAAGAAAGAATGACCTTGAAAACTCTAAACAAGCTTTCATAAATTATAGCTAAGAACTATCTCGATCGCGTCAGGTTTCAAACATAAAATAACCGCAATCAAATTGTCAATTAAAATTTATAAAATTAAAAATTGACAGTCAAAATGTTTTTTATTATTTATTACACACCACCCGCGACTTAGGGAATCCTAGTGCGGGGGCACTAGGATTCCCTAAGTCGCGGGTGGCATGGAAAGACACAATTACAGCACACAAACAACTAAGACCCGGGATTAACACCTACACATATCGCACAAATGTATGCCCCTGCCGGGATTTGAACCCAGGGTCCTGGGGAGACAGAAGTTATGTCACTGAACAATGAGCCATAGCGGCCGTCTTTGTTTTGAAAATTGGTCCATGTGTTAGGGATCTACGATGCCACAAAGAGACAAACAAGCACGTCAAAGTTATAACACCCTTTTTTTGCGTCGGGTTACAGATGAATAATTTGAAGGTTGATTTTAAATATTATTTTAGAAAGAAAGTCTAGACGAAAAATGTTTATTTACAACAATGTGCAACATCAAATCAACGTAACTAAATAATATTTATACTATTACATAAATATACGTTATTCAAATACTACCCATACCTAAGTCGTAAAATGGACCCATATCAGCATATGCTGGTAATCAACCAGCGCTGCTCTTCCAATGGCTCTAATGTACGACGTCACAGAAGTATAAATATTTAAAACTTAAATAGCAAGACTGTAAAAATGGATTAAAATTAAAATAACTTTTACTAACAATAATTATCCCTAACATGAGTGATCCACACGCCAGCATGAAACAGATATTCATTAACAAGTACATCAGTTTACAATATTTGAAGAAGTAGTCCTGGGACGGGAACACACTCTTCATAAATTCATCGACAGATAACATCTCATATGTTGCCCATAACTGTAACAACAAAACAATAACTAAACAAAACGATTTTTTTATTATTATGATATCGCAAAAATGCTAACATATAAGTTTCACAGTGTTTGTTATCGAACTCCTTCTAAACTTGCCTGATTTTTATGTTTTTTAACCGACTTCAAAAAAAGAGGTTCCAAGTTTTTTTTAATGTTTGCTACATCAGAATTTTCGACCGGGTGAACCGATTTAGATTTTACCATTAGTACAATATTTTGATAATAGTTACTTTTTGAACTATCATGGTACCGACTTCAACAAGTTATTTCACACTTTTGATTATTGAAGTCGGTTCCATTTTTTGGGTTTTTTTTTTAGCTTTGCCATGTCAGCTAGTGTAAAGTTTAATAATTTAGTGTCTCTTCGAGATCGAATCAAAAACGAGGTCCGTAGAAGAACAAAAACTACCGATATATGTAGCTCAGCGAGTTAGTCAGTTAGAATGGTAGTAGGCAGGACGAATATCACCTAGAACTGAAAGCTGGGTCGAAAAAACTCCAATTAAGACCGCGGACTGGCAAGGTCCGAGTAGGACGTCTACCGACAAGGTGGACAGGATTTAGTTAAGAATGCGATATGAGATAGCGCTGCATTTATTCCTATTAATGCGGGAGGTATATGTCCAGCTGTGGTTATCCTATTGCAGAAAATATGACGATGATAATGATAGATATCTATAATATCTCTCTGTGGTATCTGTAAGTAGATAATGATTTACACGAAATCTATTGTTTGCGTAGTCAAGGGATTAAACATATTTATTTCAGTTATTATAAAAACATCCTCTTATATGAGAGACATGTTCGTCGCGACTATCATCCACGGTACGGTGCGCCATGCTACGCCGTAGTACGCTTGGTTACACCGTAGCGTCGCAACGATAAAATGCTACGCAATAGCTACGGCGTAGACGCTATGTATTTTTAAAATTGTTTTCAAGCATTATGGGTTTAAGTTGCCGATGACATACTAGCGGATGCTAAAAAGCAGGAGTTGGAGTAATCCTGTGCGCGTTGATATAATATTACAAATATTTACTGTACAGATGTCCTACGGGCTCGAAAAATATATTATTAATCATATATTTAGACATTTTAATTGCCTTTCTCGTGGTGTAAGTTCTAGCGTATTTGTCGTTAAAGGATATTTTGATAAAGTATAAACATGATCTCTCGAAAATATTTTTCCACTAATAAACTAGCAAATAAAATCAAATTTGAAACATTGTGCCACATTTTTTTCTTATTGGTTAGCTTTTGAAAACTTATCGACATGACAGCTATTTTCTTTAACATTCGACATTATGATTACATAAATAAACGTTCCGCTTCTAACTCCTAGGGTTTTATTTTATATTACTATTATTTATACTAATAACTTACATGACTATTCAATTGCATTAAACGTGTTTGGAGAAATAAAATGAATCTTTATACAAGTTTCATTCAAGGTTATACGAAAAAATAAAACAAATATTTCCTTAATAACGATACAGATCACAAGTGCAGTGCCATATTCCACGGCTTGTATTACTCGCACTTAGTATAATTATTATAATAGCGTTATAATTATACGAAGTAACTCGTGGTAGCACCCAGTAGTGATTCTGTTGTACATTTACAATTAAACTTTATCGGTCATTGTGGCTCAGTGATCAGAGACACTGACTTTAGAATCGCGACCTCGGGTTCGAATCCCAGTCGGGGCAAACATTTCAGTGAAGAGCACAGATGTTTGTCACACTAGGACGTCCATTGCTGGACATCCTAGTGTAAGTGATAGAAGGAAAAATCATGTTTATTTATTTTTTATACGGTTACGGAGAGTCTAAATTGGTTTGAAATGTATGAATGACAGTACTTAAATTAGACCTTTTTCATAAAATGTCGGAAAAAAAATATTCCAAAAATAAATGGCAGCAGAGACGTTGATGAGGGAAGTGATGAAACAGTA
The DNA here is from genome assembly GCA_934044485.1 of Apeira syringaria. NCBI lineage: Eukaryota > Metazoa > Arthropoda > Insecta > Lepidoptera > Geometridae > Apeira > Apeira syringaria. Next base: position 12,066,967 of record OW203661.1, on the reverse strand, counting down.
ATTTGCACACGTGGCAACTGACTCGACTGACGACCTGTTAGTGGACCAATGATTATTTTCGAAAACTTTTTACTAACTGACCTACATTTCAAGTAATTAGCGTATATTTGCGTTCAAAATGGCCAACTGGCAAACGTTCAATCTGATAGTTCATCACTACCCATTACAAATGCACAAATGCAGTAAAGATAACATTTTAATTACATTGGCGTAACCGTACAAATTTCCAGAAACCATTTCATCTTTGTCAATGTAGATAACTATACCGGAATAAACACAAATTAGAATACATGTTATGATGATATTTTTAATAAATCAATCGGGGCTTGATCTCGTGAAAAACATTTAGACTGCCGTTCATCAACATTTAAAACGTCCGATTAACAATTTAACAGTCGGTTAAACAGTTTTAACCATACAGATAACCGACGGTTAATTGATAATCGGATGTTTACATTTTGGTCAACAGCACCCTTAGTGTCTAGACACGCGGCAGCGTGTCAAGCCAAGTTCAAGCAAAGGAACTGGCTAGCCAGCGCCGAGTGATTACACGAACCACTTGGTGCCACTTTTGACCCTTCATAACTCAAAACCTCTTCAACGTAAACACATAAAACTACGTGTGTTTAATTATATTCATGAGGACATGTAGAAACCCAAATTTCATGAAGCTAGTTCAAACGGTTATAAAGATATGAAAGTACAAAAGTCGTGAATTTTAGCACTGACTGACTGACATATAACCTAATTCTAACCTACTTCCAGATGACCTAGAAGGATGAAATTTGGAATCCAGCTCGGTAATTGTGTGTAAGCGTAGGAAAAAATCAAAAAAAGTCAAAATATAAGTGATGTCCTGAAAATTATAATACGCGCTAAACAACCGGCCAACGGTGTGTCGTCGGCAGTGCGCGGCACCACATAATTATACACAAACCAGAAGTAAATCTACATAAAAGCGCTCCCGAGCAACACATAACAAAAATAGGCACCGCTTATGAATACCGATTTAGTTATTTGTTATTTTAATACATTTCTATTCATCCTGCTTCTTTCTCAACGATGAATTAAATGATTTTCATACTATAACCACAAGCGTTCTTTGTGCCTAAACCAATAACGGTATAAAAGTGAAGTACATATGTGAGATTCAATAAATAAATAAATACTTTATACAACCTGTTCTCTATAAGTTTGCCGCTGTCAACTGTCACGCGTTTAGTTGTCTCACTATCACTCACTCAGTTCAAGTTCCAGTGAGAAACCGCTATACTGACGACATTTGACAGCAGCAAACTTATGTGGTGGTACCGGCCTAGAATAGTACTCCCCCATCTCTTCCCGTGGGTGCCGTAAAAGTCAGCTAAGGGATCACGTACCAGAAGGTGGGCAGCAGCGCCTTCTGAGGAGTGGAAATCATGCTGGCCAAGTCAAATCTAACCTACTTTAAGATCTAACATTTTTAAATAACAGCAATTGTTATAGGTAATAAAGGAAAGAAATAAAGTTTAATACTTGTTCATATTGATATTTGTTTCTATAAATACACATTTCGATTTTGCATCGAACTTGGCACTCATTTAAATCTCCATTTTTTTTGCGGCGAAGCCCACGACCATGCGTAATTTTTGTATTAAACTTGGCTCTGCTTTTTTACATTTATGTTTTTGAAGGGACATTATTTACCTCGACGTTTTGACCAAGTTGCATTGGTCGTTGTCACGAGAAGATCAAGCCTCGATTGATTTATTAACAATGTGTTCAAATCGTGAAAGTCTAAATATTAAAATATGGTATTTTTGTAGGCTACATGTATCTCCACAAGAGCACAAAACAGATAGGTACAGAAGTCAATCTACATACAAAGTGCGCTCGAGCAACGCACACATAGACACCTCTCACGGACACGATATCTCAAATCAGTGCAAGCGCGATATTGTAGTTATTATTGGTTTATATTTCCATACTTCTTGTTTCATTGTTAACAATAAATCAAACCACTAGATACGAGTGCCACTACTACGATAGTTTTTGTGTATAAGCCAAAGTTGGAAACCTTACCGTGAGTGCCGAGCGTAGGTATAAAAATTGAAGTACAAACATGTGATTGACTTCTGTACGTATCTGTTCTGTGAGAGCCTGTTGGAGGCGGCCCGTATTTCGACTCTTCCTTTGATCTGGCCGGTTGGCGCAGTTGGTAGCACTCTGCCTTCTGAGCCGCTGGTCCCGGGTTCGATTCCCGGACAGGTCAAACATTTGTGTGCATGAACATGTCTGTTTGACCTGTGTCTGGGTGTGTATATGTATATAAGTATATATATCAGTCATCAGGTTACCATAGCACAGGCTCTGCCTAGTTTGGGACCTGAAGACCTTGTGTGAAAGTTAATAAATAATAAATAAATAAATAAATAAATAATCTTTAACAGATCGTCTGCCAAATATCACATCTTACTTGTAGGTGCTGTAACTTGATATCCGCTGGGATATATCAGTGACTTTCATCAATCATAAAATGTACATTAATGTACATTAACATGATGAATAGGATAGATTGAACATTGTGGATGAGATGCGCAACAAGATCTTAAATTTACTTAATAAACGTATACATATGCTCCAGCATATGTATACGTATATATAAGCATACAACTAAACAAATAATGTTGAATACTTACGAAACTTTCAACTATGTACAGTTTTATCTATAATACTATAAGCTGCTACCGTGAACATTTTGACTGAACTAAAAAATAATTTAATGCCGTATCCAAACGTACATAAGCTAGCATAAGCTTCTAAAAGCACTTTCCGTTATAAACTAATCCATTTCGTGGATCCTGAATAAAGGCACCACAAGCAATGTACGTAATCTTGGGAAAACATAACGTTGATAACATCTTCGACCACATCGTCACTGACCATCAAGTGGGATAGTGGTCAAACGCTAGATCTATACAGTATAAAAAAAAAACATCAAATAAATGAATAAAAAATAAGTAATCGAATACAAAATGATTAGTCCGTGGATATGTATGAACTACGATACAGTGCACATAAAAAAAATAGTTTTTACGCGTAATGTTGTGATATCTTTAAAAACGCTAAGTACGTTTTAAACATTACTCATATACGTGTCTAAAATGACGCTTGTCCACGCAATATTTCTTTTCAGAGTAATTAAAATCAAACTACTTACAAAAGACATTATACAGATGAAAACAGAACCCACTCTGAGTGAGCAACACCAGCAAAACTTTTGCGGAAAGCCGAACTTGTCTAACGGCGAGCACATACTAGGCTTTATAGCTAGGTCATCGTAACTCACAGTCGGAAAGCATTCGCAATAGACTATACTGAAACAAAGAACAGAAATATATATTGTTGAAATAAAGGAATTGCAACACTGAACTGTATGCGCCATCTATCTCTTATTTAGGGAACTATGTGTTTGTGCCATAGAGAGGCCAACCCATAGTTATATTGTCTGTACTGCTACTACATTCTTTTTTGGATGTACCGAATAAACGATTATTGCTCAGTTTGCGTATATAAATTATTTTTCATAAATATTCTTTCAATTCTATCATATATCATATTATATATATCATAAATGTTATATATCAAATATGCCTATTTGATTTTGAAGGTACTGCTGTGACACAGAGAAATGATAGTTTGTAAGGACGATACCTTTCAAAAGAAAGATTCAATTATTTATACTGCGATACGATGATAGGGTTGCAAGTTATTCCTGCTTCAGGCAGTGAACGTTACGTAGGTATGTTTAACTTAAAACTACGTACATATACACGACTACTATTATTACAGAATTATGTTTATGATATTTGCTAAGGGTGAAACTTTGTGACCTTTTCATAAATCATACCTTATTTTTCAGGTTTCTCATATGAAAGACGATAAGTTCTTCGACAATATATTAGAAACCTTGCTACAATACTATATTTGCTTTGATGTCGTGTTCAAGACCATAGACGGCAATCAAGTTTTATATTAAGTTTCATATTTATTGTTTACAACGATACATTTTTCAGTTACCGCTGCTTGGCCAGTTTTTGACACCTTAGATATTTTAGTTAGTAGATAATTACAGAGTTTGTATGTATTTATAAATGTATGAGCTATTAATGTTTAGATTCCAATCTAAATTTTAGTTTAAACTAGCAGCGAAACCCTGCGATGAAAGAGATTTATTTACCATCAAAAATACGATGTATATAAAGCACAAAGATACAATTAATTGATTATTTATTAAAATTAAAATGAAAAAAAAAAACAATTTAACTAAAATATTTAATTTTTGTTATACACATTTTCATGTATATATATATACTATATACATTTTCATATCTATAATAATATTTACCTTCATTTATTTTCTTTAAGTTATATTATGACTCTGAATTGAATTTGATTATTCTAGATCATTTTGGAATGTTAAAGAATATTCTAGAATGCTTAGTAGCATTCTGGATGATGACCAACTATTCTAAAATGAAAAGTCCTTATGTTTTAGAAAATGATAGACATATAGATTTCAAATCATTTGCCAGCTACAACCAACCACTTCCATCCCTCTCGTTTCAACTTCCTTACTCACAGCAGCAGACCAAGGAATCTACCACCATAACGGAGAAATTATACTACTAAATTATACACTTATAATTATTGGATAAATTTCGACACTGGGCAATGAAACTCACCAGAAAAAAAATTACACATAATTGCTAACTGGGCAATCGAAGGACAGATAAGAAAGGAGTCTTTAAATTAGCTTGGGTATTTGTTTGAGTGACGATAGACTCGCATATATAGTACATTTTCTTAGGCTATGGAAATCCTCATCATCATCTCAGCCATAGGACGTCCACAGCTGGACGTAGCCTCCTCCAACTGTTGGATATATACCTCCCCCATATACAATAAATCCCCCCCCCCATATATAATAAACTAGTGCAAAGATTTTTAATTAATTGCCGCCCTAAATAACTACATTTCTAATTTTGCACTGGCTAGGTTCAGAGTTTGCAATTTTCGAACTGTATAATAGCAGTTCTAAGTAAGACTTTATTTTACTACGGGAACGACAAACTTCTGCTTTGCCCAGGATAGTTTCTGCGAAACTTGCTTCATAAGACAATTCGAACTTTAGCTTCTTTAGAAATACTTTACTAAAACCTTTCGTCACTGCGGTTTTACTTGATACGGTAATGACGTGGTGTTTGTATTTTTGTGTTTTTATTTTACTTTATTTAATAACAAAATGCTGTAATACTAAATTATCCTTGTAGTTATTTATGCTGCTATACTTGTAATAATATATGTAGCTTACATCGAAGGCCAACAACAGATTTACATTATACTAATCCTACTAATATTATAATGGCGAAAGTTTGTGTGTATGTGTGTATGTTTGTTCTTCTTCACGCTCAAACGGCTACACCGTTATTTTGAATGTGTTATTAAGTTATTTAAAGTATCAAGAAATTGGCTTGTTACAGTATAGCTTCGATTCACATCTGAACTATAATATTATAAAGAGGTAAAGTTTGTGAGGTTATAGGAAGTAAATCTCTGGGTGTACTGAACCAATTTTGAAAATTCTTTTATCAATAGAAAGCCTCCTTATTTGTAACTGTCATAGGATTTTTATCAGCATCATCACAAGCGGTCGTTGCTACAGGGTTCAGCTAGTTTATAAAATTTTTAGACTATGCGGATACATTTGATAAATTTTTCCTGCAATAAAGATATTGTATTTATTAACTATCATAGCCACGCAAATTCACCCCCTTGGGCAACGGTTTTCGCGGTACCTCAAATATTCCACAAGAACTCTTTCATGTAAAGACTTGGTATATTTATCATTTTAAATATAGTATTTAAATGCTCTTCTACACACGGTGGGTGATTGTGTTCTAAAGAAAATTATGGATACTAACGATTTGATAACACTCATGTCACATCAAGATCTTGATATATATATTGACGATAGTTTACTTGTACTTCTTGACCATTTATTGATGAATATGATAAATTATGAAGGATAGCGAAATAATTAATTCTCTTCAAGAGTCAACATAAACAGTACTTCTGAAGTGCTTCTGAACGACTTTTTCTTTTGACATTAGGCGTTTATCGTTGAGTTGATGATATTATGCCAGTGTCATCGTAAGACCGGCACGGTCACGAAAGAGAGAGATAAGATATCTCTCTCTCCCGTGGGTGCAGTGCACAGTATAAAGAAAATAGGCAGCCGAAAAAAGGGTGGTCTGTTTTAAATATTAAATAGTTTTCTAATGAATAAATTGCATTAAAATGTATACGAATTAAGGTTTCATACTATCATAATCACGGGTTTTGGATGTTTGTGTATTGTGACTGTGTGTATCCATGCCTTGCACGACACAGATAATTCTAGTGCGGGACTTTGAGTGTCTTTTTTTTTTAAAATGTGTGCTTAGTTAGCCTATATGCTAATCTATTTTATTTATTTTTTATTTATTTATTTATCTAGGTTACAAGGTCCTTATTTTCCGAATGGATACGGCCGGATGCGGGCCGCTTCCAAACGATCCTTTTGGAAATAGGGGAGGCATATAAAATGTCCAACAGCGGACGTCCTATGAGATGATGATATTACGAATTTCATTCAAATCAATCAAGCTGTTAAGAAGTGAACAGGTAACCAACACGCTAATGGAATTTTTATTATTAATTTGAATCATCACGAAAATGAATTCAATTCATGTTCCTAAAACTACGGGTTTATATTGTGTATGCACTTATGTTTTAACCCTGTCATCGTTTCTAGTGTAGTCATATTAAAAGCACAAAAAAACAAATTGTTTATAACTATATATTAAATGAATATGAACAGTTTAAAGACTTTATACAGCATTTTAAATAATGTTACAACGGTTGACCTTGCATTATGCTGTAGTTATCTATTCGCGGCTTGTTCAACGCCCTCTATCACAAACGGTTTGATATAAAAAAAAACGTTGCATACATAAGTTATAGAAAATGTTATTCTCAACAATATTCAAATACATGTAAATAGCATTAAAGATATAGGAACTGAGATATTAGCAAAAATTGTTTTTCCTTTTGATTTAGAATATCTTAAGACGTGAATACGAATCAGAAATCAGAAATATTTATTGAACAATTACTGTGTGATATAAAAATAAAGATGTTACAATTTAAAATAGTTTCAACAGCCTGCCCAGTTTGAGCATTCAATAGTGGTCTGTAAGTATTATATTTTATACACATAAGGTATATTATAAATGTTACAAATTGTACATACTTTACTACTACTTAATTTTACTAATTATACTACTTAATTTTACATACTTACTTACATAAAAAAATTTAATACTTAATCGCAATTACATAAATTACAGTTGCACCGAGAATAATCATTAAGGACGACTTAGACTTAAGACGAGACTTTATGAGAATTTTGAGACAAGTTTTAGAGTGCCAAAATAATGTACTGTATGATTTTTCAGCTTAATATCTCTTATTCCGAGGTTGACCTTAAATTTGGTCATATATGACTGGACTATTGCGTTATATTATTGTCAGTCACAGCTTAACCAAGATTTGGTTTAACTATCGTAACATTGACGGGAGTTGTTAACAAGGTCAAGCATTCAAGTTACGCTGAGTCTCCAAGTTTACACTAAGCGTACAAACTAGCCGTCACCAAGTTTCCTTTGAAGTTACAAGTACAGCACAGATCATGGTTTAGTTGGATAGGTATTTACTAAAAGTTCTGACATGTTGATATAAGAAGAGATTATGTCTGAAGCTCAACCTTTCGATCACCACTAAAGGAAATATTTCTAAGCATTGGTTTAAGTAAGTCGATCACCAAACTTGCGAACCACTGAGGTAACCATTTTTGAACAGTACTGGTAGTATCTAACAATATGTATGAATAAAATAAAACACTAATATCTAATACAATACTGCAACTACTACAATAACATTTGAGCAATCCACTAGCTATTGGTAGCCTATAGATAACTCACATGCTCTAACCCGCTACCGGCTGACAGCGTTCTCAGAATGCTAGCAGCATTGCTACGTTGAATTACAATTCTGATTCGTTGAGCCAAATATGTGACAGCAATTTAATTCTAACTTAACTTGCTGAATTTACACTAAGAATGTGTCCACTAACACTTTGTGCCAGCATTTTGGTCACGCGTCGCATCGATCAAACGCTCTGATAAATTTTGGAAAATCCCATGAGCTCCCGGTCCCCACGGGCCCAATGTCTTGACCCCGAACGGTTCAAATATGTAACCACTACCTAGGTTAGCATATTTTCGCCGTTTCAATTGCTTTGCCGAATAAGGCGCTTCGCCAGCCCTAACATGTGTCATAAATAAATAGATGTAAGGTCGTAAGGTGAATCTAGGCGCACGTGTCCAAAAAAATTGGAAATGTTCTGAAAAAAGCCAGCTCATGAGTACTTTCAACTAAAGGACGTGAATGAACCAAAAGAAGTGTGCTGGAATCGCAGGTGGAAATGGGCTTGAGGTTATGTATGATCCAATATGGCTTCCACTTGAACTGCATAAGTGTATTAAGATCATATCTTTTATGTTGCTTAATACATCTATCTCATTAAGATCATAATAATTATAATAATCTATAATAGGTGAAAGGAAAAAGATAGAAAGAGAATCCCCGCAGCAGATGGACAAAAGAAATAAAAGACATGGCGGGTCCGAATTGGGTGACAGTAGCAAAATCTCGAGAAGACTGGCTTACTTTCGAGGAGGCGTTTACCTTCAGATGGCTTTGAACGGAATAAACAATAAAAGTGTTTTAATAATTATAATTTGATATTGATTATAAACTACTTGATTATAAAAAAAATGAGATGATTTTGTAATTAAGTACATATAACAGAGTTAAATATAACAGAGTTTAACTTGTAATTATAGAATTCTTTCTGCATGAATAACAGGCATTTTTATTTTTATTTATTATTAGCTGACCTGACAGACTGTCTTGATCAACTGTAAATCAACTGAGAGTTGTCGCAAACGCTCTATGCTCGCATAAAAAATGCGAGCATTTTTTATGCGAGCATAGAAAATGCTCGCATAAAAGCATGCTCGCATGCAGCTCGCATAAAAAATATATTTGAGTCTGAAAACTATCGCAAGTTTCTTTCATAATTGTAATGTAACAAACCGACTAGAACTCACGTGGTAAACACCGGAAAGGTACTACTGTTTATTATTACTGTATTATTTATTATTATATATACTTTATTATTTATTACTGTCCGGCCAGTTTCGAACTTATTTGCAGTTCTTCATCTGGGAGTTATGATCGTGCGTGGCGGCGGCCGCGAGCCTCAGCATGTAACTGTACTAAAAAATACATTGAAAAAGCACTACCAAGCTTAAATTGGAAAAGTTAATAGGATAATAAGTTCTTGACTTGCTTTTTATAATAACCGTCTCCTGAAAATAGCAAACACAACAAAAAGAGAAACCAAAATTGGTCCATCCATTCACGCGTGAGCCGTTACCGAGGGGAATAAGGATAGATTTTTATATGCATTGTTTTGTTTATTATATGCTTCATGAAGAACGCTTCATGCGACTAATACGTTAATTTAAATCATAAATGAAACTAGATTTTACTAAGTTTCTGTAGAGTTCAAAGTTAGCTTGAAGATATTCTTTGCACATTGTGGCAACTAAACTCAAGAGTGTTACTTGACCCGTATCTCTGGCTTCTGCTGGTAGGGTTACTACCTTAGAGAATTTTAATTGAATGAAAAAGTTTTAGTTTAGTGTTGATACACACGGATCGATCTAGCTTTGTACTCAGGGGAGAGGGTCATAAAATCTAGGTGTAGATAGGCCATGCGTCAGTTAAATTGAGACCCACAACGTGGGCCTTGAGCCGAATTTCTTCCTTTCATATTTGATCTGAGGGGATGTTTTTTAGCGCCATTAATCTTTAATTGTTTAAAGTAATAATAGGACAGATAGGCACCATATTGATTCTAAGATTTTTATGGCTTATTGTATTAATATCATGCTAGGCAGCTTAAGTTTAGTTTTTGAGGAAAAAAATTTGGCTACTAGTGGGATTTGAACCCAGACATACACCCAAACTTTCTTATTTATAATATTCTTGTTGCTTACTGTCGACATAGGTGTGAATAAGCAAATAAAAAAAAAACTTTTATACCTTACCCAAAAATTTAGCCATTTTATTTCAGTAAATATTCATTGCTTATTTGTTGTTCCGCATCTTGGATGTTTGAGTGTATCTAAGTCACCCGCGACATAGGGTATCCTAGTGCGGGGGCTCGTCAGTCATTTAAATTTAAAAAATAACGCGAATCCATAAATCAAACAACAATTGACAGAAATCATGCAGTCTACGCCATTATACATAAAACACAAATTCCATCTACACATTATTATACTTAAAGACAATAGCTCTCTACATAATGAATTATTTCGATCGTACATGATTTAGTTATAGAATTCTCTGAGACCGCAAATAATGTTCGTTAAATTTCTAGTGCCTACTTTTCGAATATTGTCTTTATGATGGCTTAATTATGTGAGTCTATTATTAAAATATTTTTATTAATAGTACTTAAGATAAAATTTGATATTTGTAATTGTTAATTAAATCCTAAAAGTACAATACCTATAATAAAACGTGTCACAAGTTTTCCAAGCTGATACATGTATTATGTATAAAACTTTTATATTGTTTGTAGGTAATTTCATGTTTGTGAATGAACGCGTGATATTGATTGATATATGACGATACTCACTATTTTTTTCTATAATCATTTACTAGGACTATTTTGTATTGCTATGCATAGCAGCATAGCATCAGTCTATTATAGGGTCAAGCTACTGAAACTTTTGCCTTCCTTTCACGAGAGAAGTATTTGCAGTAATCCAACATGCTAGCTAATGAGGGTTGCGAAATCAGCTAGAGACAACCCCAATGTCCAGGTTTCCGGACTTTCGACATTGCCTATCAACAGTCATCACAACTAAGCTAATATTATATATCCAGAGACTACTCTGCCCCTGTTCATCTGTCGTTACGTTTTCAGGTCTTCAAGGCTGCATGTTCCCTATAGTTAGTTAGCACCTTAATTTTCACTATGTCACTGTTCATAATGTGATTAGTTAGTTTCCTTTCTAGTGGATCAAAATTCAAAGTCTGAAAGTTTTAAAAAAGTTTTTGTATTGATAATTTTATTATGGACTCGCGGAAAAAGTGGAAACAAAAAGTGTCAGCCCTATCCAGTCATTGTGACAACTCGGACGTGTGAAGGGTCGCGGTTCGTTCGCTTTGTTGTGTCAGCCTCAGAAACCTTTAAAATACAGAGCTTCCTTCTTAATAACACTGCCCTTTGAAAATTCCCTTTAAGGTTCCTTTGTTTTAAAACGCACAGCTTGATTGAAATACGGCAAACGAAAATTTCCATCGCTTTAAAAGGCAATAATGAAATGAAAACTTAGAAGGCAATTTGCACAGTACGCACTTTACTTACGTACGCTGGTTTTGTTATGGTTTCGTACACAAAGGTAATTTAATTAGTTTGTAAGAAAAGGAAGCGGGGATTTTTTGTTAACTGCTCATTAGTAGAGTAATATTTTTTTTTATTACTTTACTTTTTCAAGTTGAACATCAATGACGCACCTATGATTGTCATTGAAGCTAAAGTGTTCGGACTCTAATTATACGTACCTTAAAAATTCTATTCTTAATATGAGAATCATCATCATCATCATCATCATGTCAGCTATAGCTGTATAAGCAGTCGGCATGGGTGCGGAAGAGAGCCGGCCCACCAAGTACGAAGTAAGGAAAGGTAAACATATCGCTTAAAGCGATTTTTTCGAAGTAACCTTTAGTTTTAGAGGATATTTATTTAAAAGTCATAACGGCATGATTCAGTTGACGTTCAGCAACGTTCAGTTAACGTTATTATAATAAATCTAATATATAAATATCCCGTGTCACAGTGTCTGATTTCGTTTATATGAAACTCTTTGAATATATTTGGTAGGTCTTAAAAATAGGACAAAAATATTTTTTTATACTTCTACCCTTCATTTATTAATAATTTTGTATTGACATATTTCCAAATGATTTAACCACAGATCATTGAAGTAAAGTAATTTAAAGAAAGTGTCGTGTCAGTTTGACATTTATATACATAGCAGACAACGTTTGCCGAGTCAGCTAGTTATGTTATAATATATATTTATGTCATTAGGTATTAAGTCAAGTACTTAAAACAATTTTCTTTGTTAATTATATTTTCCCAAAAGAGATTGGACTAACTGCCAGAATTTCGCTGTCTAACTCAATTACGTCTTCGTAGATAAAGTATTCAGCTTTCAAATTGCAATGTAAATTTTTATTAATTTTGAAATTCGGCTGCGACTTTCATTAGACAGTTTAGTTTAATGAGCATAATTAGTTGTTGTTAATTAGTAGTATCATCATTAATATAGACGTTGAGAGACGTTTATCAGCATAATCAGCCCACCATGTATACGGATAATTCTCGAATATTTTGGTCAGCCAGAACAAGATGGTGACAATCTAAAGGGGTTGATTGGTCACTGCTGCTAAAATACAAGGAAAGCGTTCTCAGGGTCGCAGTCTAATGCGTTGCTCCGACCAAGGGGTCATCTGCCTAAAAATGTTGCTTTCACTATTGCTATAGTTTCCGGCTTTCTTTCCGTCCTTTTGAATCTTTTGAACGGAAAGAAAGTAAGAAACTATAGCTATAGTCAAAGCAATTAAGAAACTGACTCCCAGATACGCTCTACGCTCGAGATTCCTGTTTATGAGGCTTTACAAACCGCAGGCAACAGATGAAGATAGCGCTTATTCATCCAGAAGAAGATTATTGGTGGAGGTGGTCACGACCCTCAATCATGAGGATAACGAACAAAAGAGAGGGTTTCTACTACGGGGGCACGTGTCTCCATTTTTTAGAGGTGTTTTTTGCGATAATAAAGGCATCTCCAAATGTCTTAGGAGTTCAGCCAAGCGCTGGCAACGATCATGACGTTAAAACAGCCATACGCATCACATGTATAATTATTTAGTTTGTGATACGCGTCGGTCATTATTTCCATCACGTATCTCATTTTAAATAAATACTATAAATAAATAATATGGAAACTCTTAGCAGAAGTGCAATATTCCAAGTCATCGTTGTCTGATATATATTATATACATACATATACGGTATGGTTTCTAATTAGAATATATTTAATAACCGAACCAAATCTTTCCCTCTGTGAGGACTATTACGCTTTTTTAAAATTTTAACACAGATCCCTACGAAGGACTTGCTCGTCTTTGCTAATCTATTAAATGTAATACATATAAAATCTTATGTCCCAGTGTTTGTTATAGAACTCCTCCGAAGAGGCTTGATTAATTTTTATAAATATTTATTTTTTGTGTAAATTTGGTAGGTCTTAGAATAGGTCGTAAAGTAATTTTTACTCTCCTATCTCCATCCTTCATTTTTGTAGCTTATTTAGTATTCTTGTATTAACAAATATCCTAATAATTTAACCGTCGATTGACCTGAAGTAATTTAAATAAAGTGTCTTGTACTTTTACATTTGGATAATTCAATGGCAGATTTTTCTGCCATTGAATTATTTAAATGTCAATGTGACAATATGTTAGTTTGCCGGGTCAGCTAGTATGTATATAAATATATCATATTTTTATAATAGACTAGCTGCGACTCGCGGTTGTACACGCGTGGTGATGATTAATGTTGATGATGATGATGATGAAAAGAAGCCTATGTGTTATTCCCGGACCTGAAGTAATATATGAAACCTGCATATCGAAATATTATCCATTCTATTATCCATCCATAATATCATCCGTTAAGCCGTTTGAGCGTGAATGAGTAACAAGCAACATCAATCGAAACTTTTGCATTTATATTATTAGTGGGATAGATAGACAATACTTTATTGCACTAAAATTTAACATAAATATAAACTATGATAAAACAATATTGAAATTAATGTTCAATCCGCGGCCTTATCGATAAGCAGCGATTTCTTCCAGGCAACCATTTGCTAGATAGATACCCTAAAAGAAAACTGAGGTAGCGTGCAGTGTTTTCGTTGAACAGACCGAAATTTCATAACGATTAAGGGGGAATATTATTAATATATTTCAGTAAAGGATCAACATTTTATAAATGGAAAGAAATGGCAATAACTTCAAAGAAAAACTAACAGCTCACCAAATCTCTCATAAGTACAAAAGAACGTTCAGTGAACTTAGATTCGTTTGAAATGTTTGGTATTCTTTAGATAAATATATTAATTTTCACGTTGAAAATACACATCCATATTATTGAACTATAAAAATAAAAAACCTAACATATTTCTACTGAAATCGAATTCTACATCAGTCACTAAATAAGTCAACGACGTTATCAACTCCATCTAAATGAAGTTTGTAGGCTTTATTGAATATCGACAGGGTCCAAAATAAAGCTTAAATAATGCTGAATTTAGACGTCTAGACGAAGAATTTAGTGCTCAACTATAAGTAAAAGAGCTGAAGTGTGCGACAAAGTAATATAAAATATGAACATATTCAACTTGACATGTAGTTTTTAAATATATATACACGTTTATTTACTATATCGGTGGTCATCAGTCCGTATACATCGACGTGAGCATATGAAAATTTGAGCGTGGTGAATGCAGTCCATTTTTTCTCATGAAAGTGTATTACATATTTCATTTTTTTTGTCTATGGTATAATTTGCTGTGTTTTAAGAGTACATTGTAATGATTGCTTGATTGATTGATGGATGCTTTACATATCTACAAATTTGAACGTAAGGTGGTGGACCTTCGTTCAAATTTGTTGCACTAGCAGGATATGTTAATGCAATAAAACTCTTAGAATCAACAATTTGGTGCCTTCGCTTGATACGTTACCAACTGCAATAACCAGCAATGCAGTTAGTAATAAATAATAAATGTTTGGCCTAATTCCTAGTTCCCAGTGTTAATAGTTCATATAATTAAAGGTGCCCAGATAACGCTATGACATCCCATCAGATGTAAATAAGGAAAGAATTAATTCAGAGGTCAGTCTAGGCCGTCTAGGCTAAAGTAGCACTCCACTGGGAGTGCTACTTTAGCCTAGACGATTAGAAAATAATCGGTTCCTAATATGACTATTAAAATATATATATTATATATCCTATTTATATAATAGGATATATAAATTATATATCCTATTATTCCTATATAAACAGTTGTCAAACGCAAACTTATAATATGTAAAAAAAAATAAAAAAATAACTTGAATTCACGAGTGTAGAAAACCGTCCGGTCGCTTCACTAACTAAGCTTATAAGTCAATATGTTTTTAAATAATTCAGTTTATTTGAGTTAGATGGTTAAGCGTCACTTAGAACAGTAAGAATAGACGCATAAAATACGTTTATTCTTAACATACACAAAATACTACAGTAAAAACTAAAAGCAAGACAAAATACAAACAAACGCAGAAAAAACAGCAAACAGATCTATACTAATATTATAAAGAAGAAAGACTAGATTGTTTGTTTCTTTTCATTGAATAGGACCCGAAACTATTAAACCGACTTGAAAAATTCTTTCACTGTTGGAAAGCTACGCTATTCCCGGGTCACATAGGCTATATTGTATTTTTTTTTTAATAGGGATCCTTTATAAAACTCAAGTAATGTAACCCAAGGTGTAAAAAAATTACTTATAATAAAATTACCTAAGCGAAGTAAAGAATTACTTCGCTTAGGTAATTTTATTATAGCTAGCTCCAAAACTACTGAACAGATTTGAAAAACTCTTTCACTGTTGGGAAGCTACGAGTACACTATCCCCGCGTGACATAAGCTATACAATATTTTCAAAATGATTAGCAATCCTTATAATTTAAAATGCGAAGCCGGGGCGGACCGCTAGTAATAAATAAACTAGATACCATATATATAACTTACACCTATTGTAGTATACCTCTCTTAACTATTGTCACTACATTCTCATTCACTCCATTATACATGTTTTAATTATCGCAAAGCTTGAAACTCATATAAAATATATAAATGTAGATATTTCAATACTTGTCTACTTCATCAAAATCGAAATCACGTCTAGTAAAATATGACCCACTGCACTAAAAGTGAACGACGGCATATGAAATCAGAACCTGCGCTGTGTTACAGTAACTACTGGATTTATTTTATACCGTTTCATACTGCAGGTTTCAGTCTGGGTCGTGACGTAGACGGGAGCGAACGCTCGGCGGTGCGCAATTTGATCTCGGATTAAATTTTGTGCGGAGAGTTAAGTGGAAGTGTGTGTGACAGTTGAAAGTTTTGTGATTGGTGTCTCTAAATTTTTGTGGTAAGTTTCTCATAAATTGTTTTTTACGACTGAGAAAAAATATACTTGAAATTTAGAATCATTCTTTTTGTGTATCTTTTTTGATTACGCCGCCAAATTATTAATGGATTTAGATTATTGTAGGTACATGGATTTTTGTTTGGTAGTTCATGTCTTGCATGTGTTTCTATATAAATTGTATTGCATTATATTATCAGTCTATAATGGTTTTTAAATAAAAATAACTGAAAAAGATGCCATCCAAGTAAACGAAAAAGGCGAGTGAAGTCGGCTGTTCCCATTCAGTTTTGTCAAAAAAGTATGATAAATTATTTTATATATTATTTATTACTATTGTGCGCAATATGATTATTGTGCAAAGGTTTTCAAAACAATGAAATATAAACGATAACTTCTTATTTCCAAAATATAATTGGAAATAAAAAGAACGTGAATTCAATTCGATGATTCGTTTGAGAACACAAAGAAACATTTAGGAATTAGCTTTCCACACAAGATTTTACTTTCATCAGCGAAAAGGTTAAATCGATGATTAGGTCATATTTTCTGTCATAAACATAATAATTTTAGGAAAACTGTTATCGATCGACTCGCGTGAAAGTCTGCGAAGTAATTGATGAAATTATTTTCCGCTTTTATATTTTTTAGAAGTCTTAATAAGAGGATTTAGACACAATTGTAAATCTAGCTTTTAAAAATATCAAAAAATATTATAACTATTTATTTCAGGTCATATAACCTAATATTATTTTATTCCGCTATTTTTCTATAGCAGGCAAAGCCTCTAGCTACCGGTAAGAAAACTCTTCAGAATGAGGAAACTCTTCAAAATTGTGTGCCGTTTCTAGGAAACATTACTCCGACTGTCAACCATCCTGTCGGCCTAGAAAAGATGCATCGCTTCATAGCGATTATCTTTCTCTAACCGCTGGGTATCGGGCGGTCGCTAGCTTAGACTACCAACGAATTCACAAGCTGGCGTTATCGCTCGTCGAAATGGAATATTGTCTAAAATTTGCGTGGATTCAGCGCTCGGGAGAATATTTTTTTTTTTTCGTTTTTGATTTGCGTATTGTACATTGTCTGCCAATTTTCTATTAGCTCTCGGTGATTACGTGATATACACCTATCGCTTTGAAGTGTCAACTTCATATATTTTTTATGTTGTCTCTTAGCGTTACCGCTCGTAGAATGTTACTTTGTCTAGCCCCACTGGCTCTTCAACAAACTGTAGTGTAGTGATTAGCATAATCAGCCCACGCCCATTACGCTACCACAGCTAAGACACGGGCTTCTCTTTTTAGAAGGGGCTTGCTAGTCTACAACGCTAGGCAATGTGGTGTGCTGGTCAGGCTAGTAGAAAATGTATATATTGCCTTAAGACAGCAACTGGGACCGATGGTTTAGAGATGTTTACAGAATTGTCGACTCATATTTTTTTTATTGCTGCGACCACTGGAGAAGCTGTCGAGATCTAGAAATTGTATTAAGACTAGGTACGAATAAAACTGTACGAAAATAACTATGATACTTACGGCACGGCAAGCGATAATTTCAGCAAATAATTTTGAAATTTTTGCATCTACTATAGTTACACTTTAGATATTAACAATATTGTTTTATTTATTTTGATCCCAACTTTTCTTACTCGAGAGGGTAGACCGGATTAAATTTGCAAAGTACTAGGTGAAACTCAAGTTCAAATTTCTATTTTAAGGAGCTAATTTAGCTTTAATTGTAACTTGAGTCCACGGCTAAGGATACCGCCCTGTCGCTTCACTAACTAAGCTATAGTATTGATCAATAGGTCTTCAAATAGTTCAGTTTATATGAGGTGGATGGCTAAGCGACTCTAAGAAAAATAAAACTAGACGCTAAGAATACCATTCTCTAAGATATTGTTAATGAAGGAATTATTGATCAATACTGTTACTATAGCTTATTTGGCAAAACAACAGGACGATATTCTGCAGTCGTGGGTTAAAGTACAATTAGTACCCGATATTTTCTTCAAAATGAAAGACGTTCCTATATCTACCGTTTCAGGCTTTTAAATAAAAAACTTCCCGATGCACTCCTGTTTGGGATTCAATTAATGTGAGTGCGAGCCGGTGCTACTTGCCAAAAATACTCTGTAACGGTACTTTCTGTTAAAGATTTATAGATTATCAGCTGTATCCTGCGGTTTCATCCGCGCGGTCTACAGTTTTGCCGCTTCCTCTGTTATTCTACGGGTATCTCGGTACTATACTTATTGCTTATATGTACTATCTCTATGCAAACATTAATTAAAATTGATTCGGCGGTCAATGCGTAAAAATACAACATACGAGACAATCCTGTGTATACTTTTAAATTTATAATATTATTAATTATTTTTTTTGTATTCCAGAAGGATCTTCAATTTTTTCGAGATGTTTTCTTATCATCATCATCAGTTATTTTCTAGATAAAGTTATTTTAATCATGATTATTTGTGTTTCAAACTGTTGCTTCTGATGTAGTCCCATTAAAATTGTTTTAAGAACAAACATTTTGCACTTGTACTTACACCGGACTACTCACGATTATGACACGGTTAAAAAAATGTCAATTCGTTGTTATAAAATTTGTAGCCGTAGTACCCAATAATGTGAACAAAGGAATCGAATTTGGTCCATTTATATTTTTTTTTATCCGAGACTGTTGTAGATTGATTTTTGTGTGGTCGAGCTGCACCTGACAAGTACCTTCAGGGTTATTCAATATTTACTGGACATCCGGATACTTTCCCGTAAGGATTTTAAGATGGTTGTCACCTCATTAACAAAAATATCATGAGGTGGTGCCCTAGGATTCACCAGCAAGCTGAATAAGCATAGGGTGGATTTTAAGGGAATATAACTTTGTGGCGCGTAATTTTTATTTGTCATACAGAAATAAATAAAAAAGTATAATCCTGTACCCTTTTTCAATGAATTTCAATCAAGTAATTATATTATTAATACTTTTACATTACTTATAATAAGCGTTCTAAGAAATTAGCGGGCCGATGCCTTTATTAAAATAAAATACTAAAAACGAATTACAATACTACAGCTACTACAAAATTATATCGGCTAGCTATTAATTTCCCTAAAATTATTAATATAAAACTAAAATAAATAAATAAAACATTTGAGCAATCCACTGGCTATTGTCAGCCTTTAGATAACTCAAATGCTCTAATCCGCTACCATTTGGCAGCGTCCCCAGAATGCTTGCAGCTTTGCTACGTTGAATTGCAATGCTAATCCGATGAGCCAAATATGTGCCAGCATTTTGGTCACGCGTCGCTTCGATCAAACGCTCTGATAAGTTTTGGGAAATTCGATGAGCTCCCGGTCCCCGCGGGCCCAATGCCTCAAATTCTGTACCTAAATGTTAGTCCACGTACACAGTTAAATCAACGTGCAATATGTATGTATATATATTTGTAATATGTACATATTTGCGTAATTATGTTTGAGTTGCGGCATGGGAATGAATAACACGACCGTCTGAATTGACAGCAGGAGTGCGGTGGGAGGCAAAGTGAGATCCTGCGTAGGCATACCTTGCTTGATTTGTATTGTTCCAATCCAGGTCAATTTTGGGGTTGCCATATTTGCCAACCTTACAATGTCCGTACTTTGGAAGAAAAGTTAACAAAATTAATTATATGTGTCTCAAGAAACCGATCCTTATACTTATTTATAATTAACTTTTTACGATTATAATAATAACTCATCGTCATTGACATCAAAACTTGTTTAGAAAAAGTTCCAATCATCAGTTTTATGGCTAATAACAACGTGCTAGGCGGAACTTATACAGCCAATAGATATGAGATTAGTCCAAAAACAGCTCAATCCAGTGCCTAGTTTACATTTTCATAGGAATTAACAGCTGCATAGACCAAAATACTATTGAGGAAAGGTTTTTTAATGATAAATGAATCTCATTACTTATTTACATTAATTTAATGGCCTCCCGTCTGTTCTCTGCTAATATTAAGGCCTCAGGTATTGGCAGGCTGGTGAGGCAGTTTAATTATGAAAAGTACTATATGTATCGTGCTCTACCGTCATTAACCACCTCGAAATAGCTCACGAACATGTGGCTAACCAAAATATACTTAATTATTTTCAGGCTATGCGGTTGTTTGAACCTTTTATGATTTTATTATATGATTTCTTTGTAAATGTTACAGTAAAAACTACGTTCGGGCAAACGTTGTTCTGCCATATAAATTATTGAAATGTCAAAGTGACAAGATACTTCAATGGTTAAAGTATTCAGTTTTCTGTTTATAAAAAATACTAAAATCACGAAAAAAATATGATGTTGGGGGTGGGGGTAGGAAGATGATCAAAAGTGTAAGGTCTATTCTTAGACCTATCAAATATACACAAAAAAATAAAATCGGTCAAGCCGTTTCGGAGGAGTTTGGTCACAAATACTGTGACAAGAGAATCACACAAACATTATAAATGTGAAAGTTTGAATGGATGGATATTTGTTACTCTTTCGCACAAAAACTACTAAACGGATTTGGATGAAATTTAGTATAGAGATAGATTAAAGTCTGGAATAACACATAGGCTACTTTTAACCCTGTAAAATGTATGGTTCCCGTGGGATAGATTTTTTTAAATTTTTCATAGAGCAAAGGATCGACATGATTTTTTGCATAGGTAGTGGTAGTTACAGGTTAGAAAATGACATATGCTAATTTTTATCCCTGAAAAAGCATAGTTCCCGTGGGATCACTGAGGAAGCGGGAAAATCGTAGTTCTCGCGGGTGAAGCCGCGTGGTGCAGCTAGTTATTAATAAATACAGCTTCTTTCGATCATTTTTTGGACCGATAATATAGCCTCGGAATAGGTTAATTAGACGTTCACTGTCGCCTCAAGTTTTAGTGAAGGGTAGATCGTTATTAAATCCACAACATTTTTCTTTTTTTTATATACTGTATAAATCCATCTCACTTGATGGTCAGTGACGATGTGGTCGAAGATATTATCACGCTAGACCCAGAATGCTCACTGGCTCTCAAGAACTGCTGCCTGAACACACTATGTGCTTAGTGACAGTTTTTCAAAATTGAGGGTGGTAGCTAGCCAGGCGGGAATTCGAAAGTAACCTACCGCCATGCTGGGAATTTGATAACGGTGTTACTTTCACCGGAAGCTCAAGCTGTTGTTGGGGATCGAACCAGTGTCCGTCATAACATGGTATGAATACCTTCTAGTAGGTACTCATCTTGCTAAATACCACCATGAAGTTTGATAAAATTGTCACCAAACATACAGCATGCTTAGGTAGCTGTCCTTCAGAACTGTTTAATATTCTATGAATAGCGTGCCACTTTTACCCTATCGTCACCAACGATAGTGTTAAAAGATTATTATATATATGTGGTATCCGGCTTTAGTCACGTTTATAGTCGAAGTTTCGACCTAGGTTTCGAGCATGTCACGATGATTCGAGATGCTCATCCTCAGGTGAGTTTACGCTGCCAGATCGCGGTGACCGAAGTATGTGATACCACATATATATAACAATGTGTCAAACTCACGGGAATTTACAATCAAAAAGTGTTAAAAGATGGCAACGTTAAAAAAATACACACTCGAATCTTATGCTCTACTATATTGTTTTCATACGGAGCTCCTTAATTACCTTCCCGTTTCCATAGTGATTACAAAGCATAGAACTCATTCTTGGCTATTTTTTTCCAGTAAGTACCATCCTGTTAGTTATCCTATTAAATGATGTAGTCACTTAACGTCAGGTGAGATAGTGGCCAAATAATTAAGCTTATTATGCTTCTAGTTAGTAGATCTATTGTTTGACCACTATCTCGCTTGATAATCAGTGACGATGTGGTCAAAGGTATAATCACGTAACAAGCTAATAAGTTTATGATATTGGAAAACATATCATCATAAACCATAGACCGCATCATCACTTAACATGAGGTTAGATAGTGATCAAACGCCTGTCTATTGTAAATAAGAAAAATAATTCATTGCTTCCTCAATTCAATCAAACCATTATGTCAATTTTCCAACAATTATTCGTAAAAATATAGTAGAATTGGGACATAAGTATATAAACACATCCACGGAATACATCACATAAAGATCGTAATACAGCCAAAAAATATTTAACAGTTATATTATCATCAAACATACTCTAAAATTCCCCACCTTATCATACGAATGGGTAATCTCCGCTTCGCAAATATAGAAGGCATTGTAAACATACTTTAGTGGACTTCATTAATATTAGCTGCTAGTACCGCCCCGCGGTTTCACCCTCATGGACTACGTTTTTCTTGCTACCTCAGTTATCCCACGGAAACCATACTTTTTTCAGCACCAAAAGTAGCATATGTCCTTCTCCTAGGTTCCATCTACATTTTTACCAAATTTTATCTAAATCGTTCAAGCCGTTCATACGTGATGCCATGACGAAGGGAAATAGCGATTCATTTACATATATATATATATAGGTATATAGATTTACAATATTTACCAATTTCTTTGTACTCAGCGATACTTAAGATATACGATATTTATGTGATGCCGAGATGAAACTAGAACCATTTTAATAATATAAATAAAACGAAAATATATAAATAAATGTATTATGATACCATTATTAAACATAAACGTTTCTTAGAAAAGATAATTTCACAAGATAATTTGCAAAAGAGCAATTTTGTTATCATTGTGATTTCGGAACATTTTCATTATCTTTTATTGAGGAAAACGAAGAAAAAGTATATTTGTTGCTATTTCTGTCTCCGAAATGGAACCTTTTGTAACGTACTTATTTTTATTTTGATGTAATCGTTAGGATAAATCTTTTATGGGATAATCTTAAAAACAATTTGTTTACACTTTCTTTCCCTTTAGCTTAAGACTTCAGTCTTCAACTGAAAACAGACTGTTGTCTTCGACTATAGTCTTATTAAGTCTCATAGGTAGTGTACATTTCCCAGACAATCCAGGGACGTCACTTGGGCACTTGGCACTACAGAGCAATTAAAACCAAATTATACGATAGCTCAGTATGGAATAGAAGCAAAAATGGAAAGCAAGCTCAGCGATCCCCACCTTGACTCCTATCACACAATGCCTTCTATTTAACACAGTATATGGGCATAGTTGCATAGTCGTGCGTGAGTAAACAGCGATGATTTTATGATCAAATGATTGTGAAATAGTTTAGATAAGACATGGTATAATCTAAATTACAATATTTAAATAAAAGACATATTTCGAAAAAAAAAAAAAAAAAAACCTTCTAAATTAAATGTTTACTTTTAATTATTTAATTTATTTAAATTAAACCTCTCTAGCACTGAGTACAGATTTTAGAATTTGTATTTAGTAGTATCGGCTGTGTGTCGACTTTGTTCATGCATAAATGGCAATAATCAAGCAAAAAAGGTTCGATTATGTTAAAAAAAATAAAGTTGAACGAAATGAAATTTTCAAAATTTAATTAGCTACTGCTTTCTCCTGGAAACGGTTGCATTAAATTTTCAACAACTATACAAGCCAAATGCCGTTTTAAAAATGCACCTTACAAATAGCCAGTTGGTCGAAGAAAAATAGCTGTTCATCTACAAAATGGGTGGAAGTCTACAAGTTAGCCTCGTCAGATCGATGGGCGCATCAATCATTCAAGGCAGCGGCGCTCGCAAACCTCACTTCAATGAAGACGGATATTTTGGCCGGCTAATGTACTCAACTTGTTAACTTGTCTTTCTTGAGGTGAGAAAACAAAAACACCATTTTTCTTACGGTAAGTAACAAAGTAACATAAAATAACTTTCACTTCCCGGAGGAACTGAATTGAAATGATAAATTTAAGTAATAAATATAGGTATATTTTGTATTTGTAAGATATACTTGATATATACTACTAATATTATAAATGCGAAAAGTTTGTGTGTATGTTTGTCATTTCTTCAAGCTCAAACGGCTACACCGATTTCGATGAATTTGGTATGGAGATAGTTTAAACTGGATTAACCTATAGGTTACTTTTATCCCGGATAAAGTATAGTTTCCGTGGGATAGTTAAGGTAGTAGGAAAAGCTACCGGTGGTTAGAACTGTAATTATTATTAATATATATTTATTAGTAACTGTTATATTTAATTTAATTGTGATAATGAATTTTTAATTAATGGCTTATATTGTATTGTTCTTAATGGCAACACTAATTTCATTGAACTTGTAACTTATACAATCCTACTAATATTATAAAGGCGAAAGTTTGTGTGTATGTGTGTATGTTTGTTACTTCTTCCCGCTCAAGTGGCTGGACGTATTTGGTAGAAATTTGGTATGTAGATACTTCAGGTCCCGGAATAACACATAGGCTACTTTTCAACATCATCATCATAACTCATCACCACGCGGGTTAAACCGCGGGACGCAGCTAGTGTTATATACGCTTTAAATTTGGCAATGTCACTAATACAAGAATTAATATTGTTATCGGAATATTTATCATGTATTTTATTTGTTTTCTTTGCTCGATGTGTACATCTCTTCTATTTGTCTAAAACACATCTGCAAACATTTCTGTATGTTATGCTATTCTTCACTATATCATCATTCTATACTAAACATATAATACTCATATAACACAATATCTTTAATACTTTGTCGTCCTTCTGTATTGGGTCATACGCCTAAAGATTCTTATCTGCACAGCAATTCTAAGTATTATGGCAGAAGAGGGATTGACATTGATTCTTCTACTACTATATTTAACTCTTACTCCCATACGTCCCATTTCTCAAAGAAATGTTATATTAAATTAAATGTTTACTATTGTTGAGATAATATACATATTGGTATTATTTCAAATCATATTAATGTTATATTAATATATATTAATGAGAGATAATTGTAAATTATATCATTATTTATCAACGATTTCGTAATACTATAAGTATTACGAAAAGAGCAGAAGGGGCGTACAAATGTAATAGATAAAATAAATACAAAATGTTCTTTACAAATAGAAAGGTGTATAAGAATAAAATAGTAGAATGCTATAGTAAAAAAGACAAGACGTTAAGTTATCATGCGGTAAAAAATCTCTTACGCGTGCGAAAAAGATATTTTTATCTTTTTTTTCTCTTGCCTTGATTGAATACGCCCAGATTATATCAGTGCGGAAACATAGATTCAGGCAATGACCTCTACTTGCTACCTGTACCTACGCACTATGAATATGGAAGCTAAACGCTTCGTGCGACAAGTTAGCACATCTACTAAACATGGACGTCTACAAAATCATGTTTGTATCGTATTTAAATATCATTCAATACATTCATTCACACATGACTGGATATGATATTGGTATATGTATGCCACAACTTGCCATCAGAACAGTTAACATTATTAACGGATATAACGGCGGATAACTGATTGCGTCACACATGTGAACCGTTAAATTTAACGACTAGAAAGCTCGGTTGAATGTTCGACTATGTGGAAATAATGTAGGTGGTTATACATAATGGCTTTGAGGAGACCCTGATACCGACATTCAAAACTCTGGGTGTAAGATAGAGACATACCGAGGATGTTTATCCTCGTTGTTATATATATTTGTATCCGTATACTCGGATCTTAATGAAATTTTGTGACTTGCGATTGGAACCGAAATGCATTTTACATACATAATTTTCTATGAAATATTTTGTTCACGGTAGCGGAAAAGCTAACTATGATTTTGAAACGGCTTGCATCACTGACCTTTAAGGCCTATGCACACTGCCAATGATGTTTATCCTCGTTGTTATATATATTTGTATCCGTATACTCGGATCTTAATCTAATTTTGTGACTTGCGATTGGAACCGAAATGCATTTTACATACATAATTTTCTATGAAATATTTTGTTCACGGTAGCGGAAAAGCTAACTATGATTTTGAAACGGCTTGCATCACTGACCTTTAAGGCCTATGCACACTGCCAATGATGTTTATCCTCGTTGTTATATATATTTGTATCCGTATACTCGGATCTTAATCTAATTTTGTGACTTGCGATTGGAACCGAAATGCATTTTACATACATAATTTTCTATGAAATATTTTGTTCACGGTAGCGGAAAAGCTAACTATGATTTTGAAACGGCTTGCATCACTGACCTTTAAGGCCTATGCACACTGCCAATGATGTTTATCCTCGTTGTTATATATATTTGTATCCGTATACTCAGATCGTAATCTAATTTTGTGACTTGCGATTGGAGCCGAAATGCATTTTACATAAATGATTTTCTATGAAATATTTTTTTCACGGTAGCGGAAAAGCTAACTATAGTTTTGAAACGGCTTGCATCGCTCACCTTTAAGGCCTATGCACACTGCCAATTTTTAAAGGACCGATGACGCACAAATTACGAACACGCGCTCACGGACAGCGCTGTTGACGAACAAAAAGCGGATCGTCGCATTTTTTAAAAATCAGTAATCTATTCTGAGTATTTGTATTGACTCGATCGACTCCATTTTTTCTACTCTTGAGGTGAAAACGCAAAGATTTATGTCGATAGTAATGAGAGTTTACGGTGCCAATATACTTTTGAACTCGTGCAAAGGTTTACTTTCAGCGTATGAATTACATTTAAAGCGCGCGTCATATGTATGTCGCCGCCGAGACGCGAAGTGTCGCCGCGTCGCTAAAAATACGTAGTGTGCATAGGCCCTTAGAGATATATTTACGTTTTCTGTTCACATTATTGTTTACTGGTAGAGATGAAATAGATATTACATTATTTATTATTATCAGCAGTGAATGTCACATTATAGCCGAAAATATGAACTGTTAATGTTGGTAATATGTTCTATTCGAATTGCACAATGTATGTATATAAGTAATAAGTAAGTTCATTAACCGCTTCCCTGCTAGACACCAAAATATATGGTGAAATTATTATCTTTGTTTGTTATAAATGCCTTTCGCACATTTTAGAATACAATTTTACCATATATTATCTAAAATATGCGAAAGGCATTTATAACAAACAAACGCACTCACACCCACACATGGTTATAGTCAATATTTCTCTGGCTTTGGTCCAACTCTCGCACTCAAGCGATAGTAGGAAGGTAGGAACTTAATAGGTTATTTAGTCCGTTTTATGCGATAGCAATTGAAGGAATATTATTAATCCTAAATTTATATAACATTCCAATGCGAAAAGCAACGCTGCTTGACCATTCCTTTTCTTCCGAATACACTTCAGGTAGACGATAAATGCGAAGATTTGAAAAACAATAACGAAAGCGTAAATTATGCGAAAAAAAAAGTATTACACGATCAAACATAAAAATTTAACTACCAAACACAAAAGTAGGTATATATAATGGAAAAAATAATACTTTTAACCGACTTCAAAAAAGGGGGAGGTTTTCAATTCGACCCGTATTTTTGTTTATGTTTGTTACCGCATACCTTTCGACGGGATAAGCCGATTTTGATCATTATTTTTTTATTTGTTAGCTGGTGCTTCCTGTGTGGTTCCATTTAAATTTAATTAAAACCGGTCAAGCGGCTTTTGAGTTACGCTCCAATAACTAAAAAATGTGCTACGCATACGTCGATCATATTATAGTTGCAGGTGGAGAAATCGGTGAACATACACAATGACAATTGAACTCGTAGGTAGTGGGGGCAAAGATCACCTGAAAAGGGTGAAAAAAATGTTACCAAAAAAATAGAACCGACTTCAACACTCACGTTAAGTTGTAACAGTTCTACCGACGATAATACTAAGTATAACAGAAGAGATGCTTAGTAATTTTACAAATATTTTCCCGATAATTATTACTATTATTAGAATATTTGCCGCATTTCATAATTTTTCATGGCGTCATTACTTACGCAGAGCGTCAGGCCACTGATTAATGATGTAATATTAATAATCTTTGGATCGAGTAAGGTAGCAGAATTAATGATTACATTTTATTATGATGAAAACTTTAATACCTTGAGTAGAAAGAGACCATCTTCGAAATTCTCTTGACTAAACTAAACTAAAATAAGGGAATATAAGTTAATTCTTTAGTGGTTCCGATAAAGTCTAAATTAGTACGACAGTTATCAATAACAATACTAAAATTTGATGGTTGTTCTAAAACTGCGGGTTGTGGTAAGTAATATAAGTCGTTACTTGTTTGATTCCGACTAAAACTACCTGCATATGGCTAGCAATTGAATAATACTCGTTTTTTATTAGAGATAGCGTTGTAAGGAGTTAAACGAATTTTAGTGCAAATTTAATAAGAGCCTTTTGACCTTTTTGTTATTAAAACTGACGTAGTTTTGACACATTATGAATGTATATCTTTTGACCTCACACAATTTTAGTTTAGTTGAATAAGAGAATCACTACCTACTTCTATCTGTAGCTACTTGCTACAATAGTTATTTTGGTTTATCTACTTTCATAAAAGTTACTCTTTACCTGGCCTTACTCTAAAACGGTATCAATCTGGCCGTGATACGCTCGCCTAGGTCAGTCATGTACCGGTTAGCTCTCACCCACACCTGATAAAACCGGTTTGGTAATCTTTGATCATCTATCCTCTTTTTATGTCCAAGCTCTCTAGGAATTTCTTTTTTTATTTTTGTCACCACAACATCTTTTACCACATTGTAACATCCGTTATCACACTGTTTTTAACTGACTTCAAAAAAAGGAGGTTACTCAATTCGACCGATATATACAGTCGTGGTCAACTAATTAGGGACATTCAAGATAGTGAAGGGCTATAACCGGTTATGTACATATAAATATAAAACCCTATTGATTTCTCAGCACCTATTATTTGCATAATGTGGTCCGATTATTATGCTATAAATGGCTGTAAATAAAAGATTAAATAAATAGAAAAAGTATTTGATATCAAAGATTAAACATGTATTAAATATTAAGGTACAATTCTTTAGTGGACATTTAATTAAGGACAGTAAAGTATAATGAAAAATACAGTTAAACAAAACTTATAATCTGCAGTGTTATAATATCTTTAACAGCTCTATTTTATTACGTGTAAAATCAGTACCCAGTAGCAAAACCTTTGTTAGTAATTACCGCTTGACACCGATGTGGCATAGACATTATCAGTTTCTGACATGTTTTGACAGGAATGTTTACCCATGCCTCACAAAAAGCTTCATGAAGTTCATCCAAATTTGTATTACGATAAGTGGCAACTTTTTTCTTGATTTCGTGCCAAAGGTGCTCAATTGGGTTGAGGTCCGGGCTATTTGCTGGCCAATCTAGCACCGATACAGACTGACTGGTAAGAAACGACTTGACTGAATGGGCGGTATGTTTCGGGTCGTATCCTGCTGAAACGTCCATATAATAGGGAGATGCTCCTCAGCATAGGGAAGCATAGTTTCTTCCAATATTCTTGTATTGATGTTGGTCTAAGTTACCCTGAACTTTCCTCACAGGTCCCACTCCACGTCCAGAAAGTGAACCCCACATGTTAATGTTTCCACCGCCATGTTTCACCTGTTTTTTTGTGAATCTTGGATTCATTTCCGCTTTTACAGGACGCCGTACATATTGCCTTCCATCTGAAGAAATCAAATTAACCTTGGTCTCATCAGAGAAAAGTACATGTTGCCATTGGGCGTAGGTCCAATGTCCATATTTACGTGCACACGCCAAACGAGCATTTCTATGTTCTTTCTTCAACAACGGTACTTTGCGAGCCACTCTTCCGAACAACCCTGCTTCTACCAAACGTCGTCGAACGGTCCTCGCAGATACACCGGCTCTTTCGTTTGCCCCAAACACTTCGTGTTTCATTAAAATAGAGCCTAGAAACGGATCTTTCTTAGCTAACCTGGTTATCATTCTATCTTCTTGCGGAGTCGTTTTTCTCGATCTTTTTGTTCTGGACACATTTAAAGCTGTGTTATAGCGCTTGAAATGTTGCACTGCATTGCATACCATAGTTTTTGAACAATTTAAATGTTGTGCTATCCTTCGGTATGACCAACCACGCTCGACAAACTTCATGATAATTTTTCGTAGTGTTGGATCGCAACTTTTATTTTTGCCCATTTTTCTTCAAAATAATTATCAAAACTTAAAATAAAAAATCTGGATTGCCGCCAAAACGTCCACGAAACAATAAGAAAAGAAACAAAAAAATATTAAAATTCCAATTTTGAAATTAGAACGCAATACCTCAGTGTCCCTAATTAAATGGCCAGCCAGCATTCTTTGAACAAATAGCACTATGATAATTTATCAGCTATACTGTAAAGAGGTTTAATATTTAAGAAGTTGTTATTGTTTGTATAATCGCGCACATAAATGACTAATTACACTTACATGTAAAAGATATGGAATATTGTTAAGACTCGTTGGAAAATAAAAAAATAATTCACAATTTGGCTTAACTAGAGATTGTCCCTAATTAGTTGACCACGACTGTATATATATATATATATATATATATATATATATTTTCATCGTTTATGAACCGATTTTGATGATTCTTTTTTAGTGTGATAGAGTATACTTCCATGGAGATTCCATTTAAATTTCATCAAAATCGAACAAGCGTATTTTGAGTAACACTCTAATAACTGAGAAGTGCTACGCATACGTGGATGACATTATAGTTGCGGGTGGAAAAATCAGCCGTGAGTAGCAAAGGTCACTGAAAATAGTGAAAAAAAATATTTACCAACAAATGGAACCGACTTGAACACTCAAAAGTGTGAAATAACTTTGTTGAAGTCGGTACCAAGAGCACAATATTGTGGTGATAGTTACTTTTGTGAACTATCATGGTACCGACTTCAACAAGGTTATTTCACACTTTTGAGTGCTGAAGTCGGTTCCATTTGTTGGTAAATATTTTTTTTCATAAGATAAGAAATCTTAGATAAATAACTAAAAGAAATCTATTAATCTTCACTTTTTACTGATACGTACACGCAGCATAAGACGGCCACAGACCAGGTGGACAGAAGACCTGACTAAGATCGAAGGCAAGGCCTGGATGCGGGCCGCTTCTAACCGGTCTTTGTGACGATCAATGGGGGAGGCATATGTCCAGCAGTGGCATCTTGTGGCTGACATGATGTTGAACACTCTTTTCTGAGAATCTACATGTCTCAGCATGAAAACGTAATAATCTCGTATTCATTAGTACTAAAACACCAGTTTCATCCGCGTGGACTACAATAATCTCCTAGAATTCCACTCAATCTATGAATGAGGAAGAAAAAAGAAATACGGCAAGTATTGAAAGGCTCTGTCTTGGCAAGCTACAAATTGTTTATTTCATTTGTATATGTCAAAGGACATTTCTTTTTCTCTTTACGCATCAAAAAACACTAAAAGAAAACAAGATAAATTACTTTTACAAATGCTCATTATATAAAAGCTACGTAGTTGTATCTAATTAGTGAGCAATGCCAACAATTATATTAATTCCCTCTTCTTTTCTCCAAAAACAATAAGAATACATCCATCTCTTTCTAATGTAACCATAATTACAGGCTTTTGTTGCGATACAAAGGTATTCGGAAAATAAGTACAATCGTTAACAGAATTGACTACACTTATAAATCTGGAACTTTGTAAAGCTGGTGGCACTGTAGTGTCTAAGTCATCGTGCAGTTTATTCGGATTTATTTTCGTTAGTTGTGAGGTGTTTGTTAGTTTTATTTACTGCTTAGATAAGGAATTTTTCTATTTACATTCGAAGATTGCCTATCAACACGTGTGAAACTGCACTAAAGCTGCGTGTCATTCGCCCGTCGCGTTATCCTTAATTTTCAATGAGACCATACTTAAAGGATCCTTATGGATTTTTTTTTATTCAAACCCTAAATGACGTATCTATGTGTTAATGAACAGTTTATTTTTGGAACATGTTCGATAGGTTCTAGTTCATGATCGGCTTGGTTACAACATGATTTTGTACAAAAGGAGTTTCTTTTCCTTTAGCATAGTACACATGAAATGCATCCTATAAAGATATTATGATCAAGACTAAAAAAGCTAATAAGTAGTCTAACTTAACTTGCTAAATTTACTGTGTAAGAATGTGTCTATTTACACTTATCTTATTGTCTCTATTTAAGGGGGAGACACTTTGTTAATGTGTTCTACCGTGACTACTGTAACCACATTACACTAACACACTATCACTGAACACTACACTAATTCTGTAGTGTGTGTCTATGCCTCCCGCGACACAGAGTATTCTAGTGCAGGAGTGTGAAAAAAAAAACTTCGAACGGTTTTGTTCTTTTGAGTCTTCTCACTAGATCTATCTGGTCAAGGAGCATTACTGTCAACATTAACGTGATGATGAAGTCTTAGTTGGTGAGTTTCTGCGTAGTTTTTAATCACTTTGTCAACGAACTCTATTTTAAGGTCCCGGTGGAGGTCGTTGTTTCTTAAAAGGAGATTTGACAATCTTAAAATAACTAGAACTCACACTCATAATAATTTTATAACATTTATAAAGTGAACGACTTACGCGCAGTCATTATCAATAGAATAGAATGGAATAACATTGATAACCAGTAACTTACAATGTGAATACATATCAAACAAACACACATCTTTCTGGAAGAGTTTAGTAAGCACAAGTAAAAAACACTCGGTAGGTCTCTAAATAGTGCACACGTCATGCACCGCACTCGACAAGAACATAATGCGGCTTAAAACAATTGCCGATCGTGATATCAACTTCGCCTAAGTTTTCACGTTAAATCCATATGTGTTATATCTCGGTCGGGAAATCCGGCCAACACCATTGGTAAAGTCGGTTATTTAAAACGTAATAAACATCATACACACACACAAAACTTTTACCTGTTTTTCGCTCCAATAATTGCGTTGTTTCATGAACTGCTTTCGGTGGAAGCGACGTTAGGTTTTATTTTTAAAAAATATACATTTTACCAGCGTTCAGGTAAGTTTTTTCAATATGACGTAGTTCACTTTTAACATATTCGTCCACGCATTTATCAAAAAAAATAACACCTAATTACCAAAACGCTAGGCGGAACTTACGTTCAAATTTTTGAAGGAAACAATTCGACTACTAGTGTTACTTGAATCAACTTGAAAGAGTGCTACTATAGCAAAATGAACTTTTTTTTTGCATGGAGAAAATGCATTACGCACTTCCTCCTACCGGGAAAAGTATCCGGGATATGTCAGGCTCGCTCGAGCATCGCATCACCGCGATGCTCCCTGAAGGGCGTGAGGGGCCTCATGGCCCCCCAATCATAACTGCATCCACAGCAGACAGGATCCACTACTGGATTCAACCTACATGAATACTAAATGTTATATGTTTTATTTTATTAAGCACTGAGGCATGGCATAATGTAGGTTAATACTTCCATTTTCAAATCCCTGTTTTTGTAATGATAATGAAATCTCGGTTAAAATGATCGATATAGTTATGATGTGTTGCCAATGATGTGTTTTACTGCGGGACTGAACTTTGAATTTTGGCTCTTATTATTTTTTACTCGCATGCACAGATTGAAGAATTTGTTCCTCATAAAGTCCACTTTTCTCATTTTAAATAGAGATTGCTCATTTTCCTTCTTATACTGGAGCTCATAATCTGTCTTAATTAAAAACTTTTTTTTTTTTTTTATCACACTTAAACCCCCGCACTAGGATTCCCTGTATCGCGGGAGGCATGGACATACACAATCACAGCACACAAACATCCAAGACCCGGGACAAACATCTACACTCATCGTACAAATGTTTGCCCCTGCCGGGATTCGAACCCAGGGTCCCGAAGACAGTAGATATGTCACTGACACTAACCACTGCGCCACGGCGACCGTCAAAGATGTTATAATAATTTGCTGATGTTAGTGAGTACCTATGTTTTTATAATCTTATAAGTATTGTTTGCCTTTGTACATAATATTTTTATTTATTTATTTATTATCATACGCCAACAGTGTATATATTTTATTTACATATATGATTAATTCAAAGTTTATGATCAAAGACATAAGTTTTATATTCGAATATTCAATTTCATGTACTAGTTAAAAAAAACCCACATCATCAATTTCTTTATCCGTTCAATTTTTTTTAACCTGTAGTAAGTTTACATACCTTTGTTTTGTACACATTTTGTATTAAGCCAATTACGTTTAAGAAAGAACGTGAATCTCAGAACAAAGGTCACTCTAATATATTATATTATAATGCATAAAATATATTTCAGAATCAACACCACACATTATGTATTAATTTATAGTTATTTGATTATAATATTATGTCTTGTATGTTATGATGGATAGTCTTTAAAGTCTTTTGTAATCAAATAAACTGTGAAATTGTAAATGTGAAATATTATAAAAACAATCTGTGGAGTGTTATGAATATAGTAATTACTATTAGTTATTCTTTGACCCCAGGGTTTTCATCCTCCATTTCCTCGGAGATAGATAATCAAGCGACGCCGAAACGTTAATATTGAGATCACGTCCTCGTTCTGTGGTGAAGGAGTGATAATAGTCAAATTTCCTTTTGGACGTGCTGAGAATTAATTGTTCCGGGAGTGAAAATTGAGAAATCAAGCATGACTTTCGGATTCAAATTTAGAAATTGAAGAGAATAAGATTTGAAGAGAAAAAGAACAATATATATTTATCACTTGGTTGAAAGTTTCGTGGGTTTTTGACATTATTTAGCTTAGACTACGGTTTAACTTACGTACCTATATTAGTCGAATGGGTATCCTGACCGGTTTCGGACCTTCTGAGTCTTTTTTTTTGTCACGAATCCGGTCGGGATACCCACTTGACTAATATATTTAAGTGAAACCTTAGTCTAAGCTAAATAATACATATTTATGTTTCTTTGACGCGATGCGTTCGCGGTTCTAAGTGACAGCCGTAAATAAGAAAATAAAAAAAATAAAAAAATAGCTCTTACTTCAAAATATATCTATCTTACACGTATCCATAGAGAAGTACTGGCACGTATCAGCTAAATGAAAAAGAAGAACTGATAGTTGATTATCGAATAGCGTCTATTTATTTTATATAGACCTATATTATTTGATAAAAGTTACCATTGAAAATATCTCACCACGAAGGTTTAATGTCAATTCAAAGTAGTCATTCAATTAGGCTGGATACTCAAAGCTTAAATTCAAGTAATAAAAAAATCGATATGACCTCTTTGAATGTATTTGCATCACAAAATAATAAGGAGGCATATACACAATTGAGTTTCGTCACGTAATAGTAAGGGGGTAGTTGTTGAATGGTGACACCATACTGAGCGGCCAAGTCTTGCAGCACAATTTGTTCTTGAAAAGGCCCTTAACCTCGAGGGACCCGGATGAGCCTCCATTTTGCGAACAAATGTCTTAAAGAAGTTAAGCAAACTAAAATAAACCGTAATAAAAAGAAGATAAACACTAATAACGATCACTAACAAGTGTTAAAACAAAGCACAATTGCACAAACGTAAGGCGAAGAATATTCGAGTTATAGAAAACAAAACCAAATGGAACGGAAGTGACTGCAGCTAAAATGTTTAGAATCCATTCTGTCCTACCAGTATAATTATTATCTATTAAACATATTTTTGTTCATCGTAGCAGATAGATAGCAGCAGAGATAGTAGCATAGAGAGCAGATATTGCGTTAAAATCAATGGTACAAAACTAGGTTTATTTTATAATTGAGCAGATAACGACTAGAAACAAGTATTTGAATATAAATATTGTTTAACACGGAATACGCACAATGATTTTGATTTTGATTGAGTTCCCGATATTTCGGGGCGGTTCCACGCACCATGATCACGGAGAGACTGAAGAAGCGGTAGATATATCAAAATCTTATTATGTACGTAATAGTGCGTATCCCGTGTTAAACAATATTTATATTATGAAAAGCCATGAAAGTTTAAAACAATAGTTGAATTTTCTTTTGTGCGAGTGTTTTAAGACCAAATTATGTGCAGTTCCATACACTTCTTTATGAAATCCTATAAAATAGATTTATGTAGATGGATATTTACGTAAAGTCACAGCATATGTTTGCATTTATTTGTAAACGTTTAGCGACAAAACCAATTAACTGGTCGCGCATGCGTTTTGCGCCGCGTCCACATACTATAATTATGTAGAAAAATTGCATTGCAACCTCCTTGGTCCAGCTGAAGTTGTATCGTAATGGTAAAAAAAATACATTTCGATACAGTTGTCATAGTAGAGCTGTACCATTATCTATCTTTTTACATTTATTTCGATATATTATCAATAAAGACTGTCATTGAAGTTCTGATTTAGATTTTTTAATCTTTATATTTCAGTATGAGGTTAGAAAAAAGATATTTTTCGCACTGTTATCCCCTTTGTTTACATAAAATATCTATAAATATATGTAGTTTCTGTCTTTAAAGTACTTGTTATGGAGTGATGATTTTCCCGATCAATTGGGTGAACCAGCGTTTGTCTGGCTATTACCTTGGATGGGTGACCCATAGTAGCATTTAGCAAACGGAGCAATTATGTGCTTCGGAGGGCACATTAACCCGTCGGTCCCGCTTATTGTCCTAGGCTTAGGGTAACAGTCCTTTGGCAAAGTTGGAAGCCCTTGGGTGGTCTGACATAAGCTTAGTCACCAGCTTCTCCGCCAACATTTGCTATACACGTCACGGCTTGTTTTCTTACTGAAAATTATGTAAATTTTTGTGATTTAATGAGAACTTAATGATATTCGATTTTTTTTTCTTTACTTACTTACCTATTAGATTTTGCCTCTTCCAAGTTTCATCATTATTGGTTATTAGCTTCTAAGCTTGTTTTCAAACAAGAAATAAAGATAATACACGGTATGACATAATTCTGTATGCTCAATTGGTTCCGTCATAAACACCATGACCTGTATTACTATATACATTTATATTAACATATAAGTATTATATATTTTTACACGAACACACACACACACAAACACACCCACTCTCACATCTCCACACACACAACCCTCCACTCCACCACCAGCCACACCTGACACAAAAACATACACGGTTATTTGTTTTTAATACTTACGAGCACTGTAAACACAACGTTTGTCATATAATTTTAGTAATAATATGTGTAATCCTGTTTTGGCCATATTTAAGTTTAGATTTACTACATAGTAATACATGTTTAATATAACGCTGCTGAATTATGTAAATAAATAAATAGTCAGTTGACGAGTGTATGGGTCTGTGAAAAACAGACATGTATTGTGTGTCAACTCAAAGCGGGTTCGAATGTACAATTTGGGTTTGAATTATTTGAAGATTCCGCCTAGCATGTATTTAATGCAATAAACCATAATAAAACTTGTACAATTTATGTTGAGTATGTATTAATATTGTAAAATATCTAAACCTGTGTAATTATTATATTGAGTATTTTTTTTGAACGATAAGAAATACTCAATAGAGTGTACATATTTGGACAATGATCTTATGAGAGTTTCTTTTTTTTAAAGTAAAAAGCCCCAGAATTAAACACGTTACTTACCTAAGTTAGTAATTCAGAAAGTGCTTCCCAAAAAGGCGTCCTAGCAATTCGCTTGTTGTTTACAACTAGGTTAATGACATCAAAACAATGGAAGGCAAATCTCATCCGTCAGCTTAAAAACACGGGTCAAATTAATGCGGCAAAAAAATGCTGCCCACTGTTAAGTGTTTGTCGGAAATATCCCAAAATTTTCAAGATCCTTTATATTTTACCTAATTAAATCTCCCAACAGACAATCTACCATGGATTATTAGCCGTTGTGAGAAGTGTCCGTGAAGGTATAAGAGTGTAAGAAAGTGACACAAACTGACCTATATTAAAATACTATACCCCTTTATTTATCTCCGCATTCTCCAAGTAAAGTTTCAGTAAAGCACCCACTACTTCACTGAATCACAGAGGAAAAGGGGTATGACTTGTGGGCTAAGCTTTTATTCAACTAAACTTGAAGAATAGCTAATCTGATACTAGCTGCATACACTAGAAATGCGGAGCAGAAATGGATCATTAATAAAAAAGCAATGTAGTTTGCTCTGACGTGACAAAGGCGTGATCATGCTTAGATACACATCATCTATCGACGTGCATGTATTGTGTTATAATATGTTGCATGTTACAACATAAACCGTCACTATTGTATATTCTTATTCTTATTCTTATTCGGACTGGGGGCGATAAGTCCTGCACTGACGTCCCGCTTGGGGTGTATTGTGCATTATTGTGGTGTATTGTGCATTGTATAGTAATATCGCGTTTTAGTTTATTCTATTTAGTGGATATTTGCGTGAGTCAAGGTTTCTCTGTAACTTGTGCACTAAATTTCTCACCTCATGCATTCTAAAGTCAATAGCAAGAGTAATAGTTATATACGATACTAGTGCGTTGAGTTGGTTTTTCCAGCGAGTAGACGAATGTTAGCCCAAGGAGAGTCCGCGAGCTTACCATAGTCACGAGTTTGTAAAGATCAATTTCTGCACGTGTATTATGTAACCTTTTTCAACACATTGCGAGAAAACAGTACCATTGGTAACTTAGAGCGTGGTAAATGCTCGTAGATTGGTAAGGGTAACCTTGAATTCCTGTTTTGTTTTTATAAATATATTATCAGTGGAAAAGTCGCAACAATCTTTGACACACACACTATTTTAGAGATACTGTTTTGACGTTCTAGTATGAAAATGGCGCGCATTTGCAAATAGCACCTCGTGCGCGTGATGAAAATTAGAACCAAACCTTTCGTCTCATTTTCTCTGTAGTACTTAAGTTCGACAAACATATTGGAGCTAAAGCCTCCTAATGAGGCCCAAGGAGGATCATTCAGTTTATTGCTAGCGTAATTTTTAACTGTGGAACAATGAATATGGGATTCGAAAATTATTTTTTTTGAGCAGTGTTAAAATATAAGAAACACTAAAAATATTTTATGCGGCAGCCCTGTCTCCGAAATCTACATGAGTCGACCCTAAAATATTTAGGGTAAATCTAATTCCGTGGGAAAAATTTAGCGGTCGACCTATTTACGTCGACAACTGAGATGAACGGAGCAGATGAAATTAGACGGTGAATTGAATTTCGACCCTGGAGTATCTATGGTAAGTGATATTCTAATAAATGTGACATAGGTCAAACATGGGTAAATGTATAAATAATAATAGTTTCCGTGTGCCGCCTTATGTAGATATAAAAGATCTCAGATAAGAACATTTTTAGGAGCTTGGGATAAGTCCACAATAAAGTTTATAAAATATGAGATCTACCAGAGCTGACCACTGACACATTTGTAGCCCACGGCAACCATAGATAGATAAGTAACTTACGGCAACCTAATGATAACAGAGATATAATTGACGTCGGATTCTTTATGAATGAGCCCCTCTCTATCTACTAAAGTTTTATTTTTCCTTTTATGGTTAGAAAAATTTAAAATCACAACTAATACCTATAAGAAAAAAGAAGTATTTTCAGGAGTTGTTCCTACAAAAACGTCGACAAAGCGTCGAATTAAAAAATAACCCAAATTATAGAGATTATCCTTTTTATATATAAACACGCAAAATTACTTTATTTGTTGACAGTACCCTTCTTACTTTGTTGGAAAGGAATCATTAGCTAACACTTAATTAAGTTTTCTTGCCATTATTATCCCGACAGACCTTTTCCCAAACGTTCATCGATCCTAATAGGCAATAAAGTAAATCTTTTTTTTATATTTAGTCTTTAATATACCCTACTTTCGCGACTACAAAAGCACATTTGAGCTATCCGGCGTATATGACGTATATATAGATAGCTCAAATGTTCTTACCCGCTGCCAGTTGACAGCACACCCAGAATGCTAGCAGCATTACCCGTTCAATAGCAATACTTATTCATTGAGTTGAGCCAAATGAATGCCAGCATTTTGATCACGCCTCGCATCAACCAAACACTCTGATAAATTTTGGAACATTAGGTGACAACAAGCAACAAACCTCTGTCTAATATATATTATTTAATTTAGCCATTCCCAGCATGTCGATAGATTTAATTAATACAATTATTTAATTTTAATAAAATCGTTGCTGCGGTCGAGGGGTTGAAATCACTCGCCGTCTATTGCAGGATATCCAATCAGTATTAATTAAAAATCATATGTTTGACTCGTTGCTAAATTAATCCTACGTCATCAAGCGTGATATCAAAGCTGACGAGCCTGTTTTGAAATACATAATCTGTCCGGATATCCGTAATTGGTGTGATTGCTTATCGATGTTTTTATCAACTGGATAAAGCGAAGTTAGTTATGGGGGATTTAAAAAAAAATAGGAGGTCGTTAATTCGATCTTGTTGATTTTATTGTTACTTACCTCGGAACTACATCAATTAAAAAAATGTCTTTTTAAATGGTATCATACACATTTCATCTAAATCTTTTCTCTATTTATCTCCTTAAACAAATAAAAAATTATAATATAAAAAAATAAAAAATAATATAAATCTTCTTCTTGTCCTTATCCCACACTAGGTGAGGTCGGCTCAACATGTTTTCCTCGTCCATTCTTTTCTATCATTAGTCGTCTCAGTGCTCACACCATTCATAAGCAAATCATTCTTCACACAGTCCATCCATACCTTCTTCGGCCTTCCTGTATATCCATCCACATTCATCTTAAGTACTCTTTTGCACCGACTTCAAAAAAGGAGGAGGTTCTCAATTCGACCCGTATGTTATTTTATTTGTGTTTGTTACCGCAACTTCCGACTGGGTGAACCGATTTTGATCATTCTTTTTTTTTTAAAAAGCTGGTGCTTCCCGTGTGTTTCCATTTAAATTTAATCAAAATCGTACGAGCACTTTTTGAGTTACAAGTCAAAAACTGAAAAATGCGCGCTTATACTACACGATATTATATTAGCGGGTGAAGACATCGGTGAACATACCTACACCACAATAACAATTGATCCCATGAGTAACAAAGGTCACTAAAAAGAGTGAATAAAATTTTTTTACCAAAAAATGGAACCGACTTCAACACTCAAAAGTATGAAATAACTTGTCGAAGCCGGTACCATGAGCACAATATTTTGATATCAGTTACTTTTGAACTATCATGGTACCGACTTCAACAAGTTATTTCATACTTTTGAGTGTTGAAGTCGGTTCCATTTTTCGGTAAATATTTTTTGTTATATGTATTTCATCCCTCCTCATGACATGCCCATACCAAGCCAATCTATTCGCTTTCAACTTATCATTCACTGGTGCTACTTTCAAGCTTCCTCTGATATACTCATTTCTTATTTTATGCGAATGTTGAGATGGATGTTTGGTGTCACTAGGATGGCTAGTCACACCACACATCCATCTCAACATTCGCATCTCTGCCACATGCACTTTTCTTTCATCCACCTCTTTTGTTGCCCAACATTCAGATCCATATATTATGACAGGTCTAACTATGGTCTTATAAATTTTAAGGTCTTAAAAAAGAAAAGAAAAAATAAAGAAGACTCAATTATTCAAGGCACTCACAACACACGTTACACAAGAGATACACACAAGAACAATTAAGAATGATAATTATTGTGAGTGTCCTGAGTATGGGCCCCGACTAATAAGTAATTTTTAATTAACTTTTTTTAAATGAGATCACTGATTTTTAGTAGCTAATTTCGTATTTTTGTTTGAACACAGTTATATCCAAATGTACACGCTGCCAACTGGTAGTGGGTTAGAGCATTTGAGTTATTTTTAGGCTGACAATTGCTAGTGGATTGCTTAAATGTTTTTGTAGTAGCTGAAGTATTGTAATTAGTTATTAGTATTTTATTTTAATATAGGCATCGGCCCCTTTTTCTATGTATCCAAATATTGTAACCGCCAGACGTGAAGTCATTTAAATGAAGTATCGTCTCAATTTCACTTTTCTGTAATTTATATGGCAGAAGTGAATGAAGTAAATGAGTAAATGTAGAAGTAAATGAAGAATCATTCATCCAAGTGGCAGAACGACGTTTTTGAGGCCAGCT
This sequence comes from Apeira syringaria, assembly GCA_934044485.1. Taxonomy (NCBI): domain Eukaryota; kingdom Metazoa; phylum Arthropoda; class Insecta; order Lepidoptera; family Geometridae; genus Apeira; species Apeira syringaria. The sequence goes on along the minus strand of OW203661.1, from coordinate 12,024,350 downwards.
CTAAATTACCTAGTTTATATACTAGTTGAATATTTTATCGACTATAACCAATAACAAAGTAAACTGACCGTCACAGCAACAATCTGCTAATGTCATTCAAGGTAAAAACCCATTTATCTTCTGATGTCCTCAGCGCAAGTAAGTAGGGGATAATCCAACTTCAGGACACAGATTATATGGTAGTTACTGGTAAGCTGGGTTGGAAAATTATGTTATTACGTGGCGATCCCTTAGATCGTTACTGTTTGAGGGCAATCTGCCCTGGGCACTAATGACCTTTTGGACTAAAGCTCGTATTTGGTCCTCAATGTATACATGGGTTTTATTTATGAAGTTACATTATGTTGACATGCCTAATACTATTATGAAATTACATAAAAGTGAGTTAGTTCTGATTGTGATAGGTAAAATCGTCAGGTTCTAAGTTTTTAGTTCTTTTTGATTGGCAAATTGGCACCTTTATAGTTTCCATGGTGCACCTAAGACCCCGTCGTCACCTAACCCTGATGAGACAGTGGCTACAAGAAATCTTTAAGAAAGGTCCAAAAATCTTCCTGGTTATAGCTACTACTATCATTGGCTACCATCTTACTCGGAATTCTAGATAAAGTGTGAACACACCTTTGTTCGCACCGTTACTGATCATGATATGATATAGTGGTCAAACACTAGACCTTAAATTAAGGAAATAATCGTTTTTAATCATACACTTTATTCGCTTCCGAATTATATTATTATACTCCTGTATGGAGTTAATTCCCGCGCGTGATATAATATTTTACTACGCGATTGAACAGTAAGGCGATAGAGACGTGTGAACACAGTGGAAACGAATTAATAATGAAGAACCAATCACAGCCACGCATTTTTTGCCCATCTGCCATAAAAAATTCCCAAAAAATGCTTTCTAATTATTCAAGATCACGCTCTCACAATAGATAGGCTCAATTCACATACTACGTTATAGATACGCGACACTGCAGTGCAAAGTGCCCTAACTATTAACATATTGTGCAAAAAAAAGTCGTTCTATTTAATCAAGGTCACGCCTTCCATTTTTAAGTGCCGATTGAGACTCTATCTAAAAAATTCAGATAATACGGCATAGATACGCGATACTGCAGTGCAAAGTGCCCTAACTATTCTCAGTTATTGTGCAACAAGGTATTCGGAATTGAAAAGGTCTCGGTTTAATGGCAACTATTAGAAACGCATTACACTTATTACTTTTCAATCAAATTAAAATGTCTTGAAGAAACTGGTTCGACGAAAATGCTTCTTATTATGTCTTTCGTCTTATTTCATTTTGCAATCCTCATGTGAATAGTTGAGTGTACGCTATCATTTTATTAAAAAATCAAGAATCAATTGATCAATCAAGAAGCGAAGACGAAGAGAGTATAGTATTCTTTTGTTCATGTACATTATTAGTGATTAATCACTACCTCACTTGTTTGTCAGTGATAATGTGGTGTAATTAATTATCATAGAATATTGACTGACTGTCAAATATGGCCGCATTAGCACTCATTTTTTTACTGCGGATTCCATCGAAATAATATGTAGTAGTACATATTGTGGTGGAACCACATTTAATACTAATGTGGACAGGCACCTGCGCAGACGCATGTGAACGCGGCGCGGCGCACGCGAACTATGCAAAACGTCAAGCGGCCGCCGGCCGGCCCGGCTACATCGCTCGTTCGCCTGCCGCAGGCCGCAGTGCACAGCGACATCATATGCGGAGCGCATGTCATTCATTGCATCTTTTATGTGTGATAATTTTCGCTGTATAATTCCACAAGAAATAAAACTTTAAAATAGTCATCGTTATTTATTCATACGCGACAGACTATAATATTATTATTTCGATGGCGGATTCTCCTTCTTCGACGTTTTTGAAGTGAAAACTTCTTTATGCGCGTTAAGCACTTTTTGGGTAAATAAAAAGCGTGAAACTCGCGTCTACGTCATCGCACGCTTTCCATGAGCTATATCTATACTGTATTTACATGTGTACTTTATGGTCGAATAAAAAGCGTGAAACTCGCGTCATCGTCACCGCTCGCTTACCATGAGCTGTATGTAGGTATAGTGTATACATGTGTGTTATTCTGGTGAATAAAATGCGTGAAACTCGCGTCATCGTCACGCATGCTTTCCATGTTAGCTTAGAAACCATGTAGTTTTCACTTTTATCGGCACTCCTCAAAGACTGCCCCGCATGTTTTTTTAATTGCTGTAAGTCGTGCCCGCCCTGAAAAGTTTGATTGGAGTGATTTCCTGACTACTTTCTATTACTACTACTATTTATAGACTGATTCCTGAGGAGAGGCAGGCGTTTAACCACTATGTTTTGTAATGTTTTATAACATACCTAACGTTATATAATTATGCCGTTCACAATGAATATTTTGACTTGAAGATTATCCAGTGTTTATTCGGAAACATATATTTCACTCATTAGCTCTACGCACTATAAATATAAAGTAGTGTATGTATATGTATATGATAACACAACGCTAATACATGATGCGTATTCGTACGTTTGGTCATTTTTAGATGGAATGAATAATGATGAATCAAAATACTCCATGATAACAAATTATCAAACTTGAAAATAGAAGATTGCCAGGCTGCTACTAGTAAATACCCATCGACTTTGTAAATACATAATATCCAGACTAATAACTTTGTTAATAACGTATGAATACCTTATTTTTCGTTTAGATAAATATATACTGTCGAATTGAGTAACCTCCTAATTTTTTTGAAGACGGTTAATATAACTAAATACTTTATAAAAAGGCCTCTTGAAAGCACGCAACAATAATACGCATTGAAAGCCTATTGTTTAACAACGTTTGTTGGAAGCATTACCGCGATTACTGCCAGGCGTTGGTACACAATGAAAGCGTTTAGGATCAATTTACAGAGTGAACTTTTTATAACAAAACTCAAGACACAGTATTAATTTGTTTGCTTATTATAGTGACATCACTATAATGATGACACTGAAGATAAATCTGTCTAAATATCCGAATCGTATTTATCCGCGCTGTATTAAATAGCAGTTAAGTAATTAAAATATGGTAAATGGAAAATTTGTTTTGATGTATGCTCTGAAATTTTGTATAAAATGTCATCGAAATTTCGTAGTCCTTTTGGATTTGAAAAATTAAGGACGTAGACATAAGCTTGCATGGGAAATTCGCCACTGCTTTTGCAAACCATAATAAAGAATTTTTCAAGTTTGTTCCTTATTATCCCCAATTCACCATGTTCTATATTATTAATATTATAAAGAGGAAAGATTTGATTGTTTGTTTGTTTGTTTGTATTGAATAGGCTCCGAAACTACTGAAACAATCTGAAATTTTTTTATAAAGCCGGACCGCTGGTTAATTATAATATTTTAACAATAACAAAAGCAAGGCAAATATTTACGATCTTCATATTTTTATATTATAAGGCTTTATTGTTGCTAAAAATTATTTATATTAATGGAATTGTTTACAAGTGCAAATAGCCTCACCACCAGGATTCCCGGTCTCGGTATGACTATGGTATCATAGGTGACTTCTTTTAGACGATTCGACGTCTAAAACTCGTGCTCGTTATTCGTGGAGTCTTGTGTGAACTGGTAACATTTATAATAAAGCTGATAAAATTGAATGAAATGAGCCCTTATGTTGCTCTTCAGTGTTAAATAGTTATGATAGTGAGGATGAGAAGCAATGGAAACCGTTCAATAGTTTTAAACATAGCCATGTAGGTACATACGTACATACGTAGGTGCATGTACAATCAATGATAATTTACGAAAAAATCTTTTCCGTATGTAACAAACATATGAGTGTGGCACACACTGACAATATTTTGGAGTTACCCGATAATTCAATCTAGGCTAAATTATCACGATAAGATCCATCACGTCTTAGAGTAAAACTCGGTCATAGTACCCCGAACTCGGCTTGCATACAAACGCTCGAACAATTAGAATTGAATAGTTAATCGCTCAGAAGTGGGAGCATCGGCTGTCAAACCGGCGGACGCTGGTTTGATTCCTACCAAAAGCTTGAGCTTCCGGTGAACGTAACACCGTTATCAAATTCCTCCAGTACCCGTCTGGCTAGCTACCGACCTCAACTTTGAAAAAACCGTCAATAAACATATAGTATATTCAGGCAGCAGTCCGTGAGAGATAGTATCATTCTATGTCTAGCGTGATTACATCTTCGACCATATCGTCACTATCAAGTGGTCAAATTCTCTATACAGTATAAAAAAAGTTAAAAAGAATTTCCGGATCATAGCAATAAAAATTATGCCTTTGCCTTCCCCATTAGGAAAAAGTCGTAACTATATGTTTATATGAAGAAACATAACTTTCATACAAAGTAACTTGTCTTTTATGTCTTGCACCCTACACTAGTGTAAACGCGGTGGGGTTCGCGTCACAGCCCTTTTATTAGAGCTATTACCGACAAATGGGCCCATTTGGACCTGCCGTTTTAACTGTTCGTTTATTTATTCATTAATATTGATCCTCTTTTACAGGATGTCATGTTCATTATCATACTTAAATAAAATTTATAGCTCTGTAAAACTTAATTTAAAAAAAATATATCTAAAAATGGAACCAACTTCAACACTTAAAAGTGTGAAATAACTTGTCGAAGTTGGTACCATGATAGTTCAAAAGCAACTATTACCAAAATATTGTGCTCCTGGTACCGACTTCGACAAGTAATTTCACACTTTGAGTGTTGAAGTCGGTTCCTTTTTTTAGTAAAAATTTTTTCACCCTTTTCAGTGATTTTCGCTACTCAAAGGATCAATTGAAATTGTGTATGTTCACCGATTTCTTCACCCACTATTATAATGTCGTCCACGTAGACCTACAACTATTCAGTTATTAGAAATGTTAGCCAAAAACCACTTGACCAATTGTAATGAAATTTAAATGGGAGCACAAGGTTTCGAATAAAAAAAGAATCATCAAAATCGGGTCACCCAGTCGAATGTTGTGAGGCAACAAACATAAAGAAAAACATACGGGTCGAATGGAGAACCTCTTCCTTTTTTGAAGTTGGTTAAAAATGCGTACGTGGTATTAGATGTCGCACGCCAGATTAGAATGTATCTATTCGTTCGTGCTTTGAAGACTCCATTCAGAGTTATATTCGAGGCTTTTGCTAATTAGTTATAGATACGTGACAGGTGTGGTAGGTATCGGTAATAGAACTCAAAAAATTTTAGACCTTTTTATCTGATCTCATACTGAAATATAAAGATAAAAAAATCAACAGTACTTGAATGACAGTCTTTATAGACAATATATAGAAATAAATTTAAAAAAATACATTATGATACAGCTCTTCTATGGAAAACTGTATCATAATGTAACTTTTTTACCATTAAGAAGCCCCTTGAATTTTTCAAGCTTATTTCCGTTAATTACAATACTAATAATAGGGCAAACACTTACGTTTTTGACAGTCGTTATTTCTCGCGCGGTGTTCGGGCAGTATATGTAGATGCCCATCTTCATGAAGAGTGAGGTCTAGCAGCTCGAGCCGCCGGCGCCACTAGCCGCGCACTCAACATTTACATAAATTTGTAATTAAAAATCTCAAAGCTTCTATGGAGATCAAATGTTTCATAAGCTATGTTTGTTTCATCACAACTCAACTTTTTGGGTTCATTCTATGTCAAGTTGGGAATTGGTCATACGACCCTAAAGTTCGAGGTATACGGATGGGTCTTCCGGGACACCCTCATTTAGAGGTAAGGTTCTGGAAAATGCTTGTGGTTTTTTTATGAGAAAGTGACATATTATACAAAATACAGTTTTAAAATGGCTTAAGTTTGAAGCAAAATTATACCAGGTAGATTAAGGGAGACGTAGGCTTGAGAGACTAGAAAGACGTAGGCTTTAGACCATTGAACTAGGGTGACGCAGAGTTTCCTGTCCATTAATTTGTTCTTCAAATTAATTTCGGAATGTAAGCATCAAACCTAATTTATTTACCCCCACCAAGCCATTGTTGATCAAGCAGACGTGTGACCACGTGAATACCATCACACTACACTGTTAACATAAAAGAAACTTCAAGGGCTGGAGTCATTTTTTTTTTTATTTTTTTATTTTTTCTCAGCCATGTGCGTCCACTGCTGGACGTATGCCTCCCCCATATAGGGGGAATTTGCCAATACTCGCCACGCTTGGCAGGCGGGTTGGCGAGCGCAGTATGATTTCCGATCCTTAGAAGGCACTGCTGCCCACCTCCTGACACATAACATTTGATGTGTCAATGACTCCATCTCTGACTGTGAGTTGCGTACGGAACACCTCATGCGTCTTACCGCTTCACGAGGCTGGATTAAATAGAGTTGATCGTTCGTCTCATACTTTCCTGCTTCCTCTTATTCCATCACCGTCCAACGATATAGAAGAGAAAGATTGTACCAGTTCTTTCCATTATCCGTTTTAGTCTATGAATTCCACACTAGGGAAACCTGAAAGCTTTTAAAAAGTTGTTTATATGTTTGTTGTGAGTGCTATTCCATGTTATTTTTCCCATGAATTAATATATATCCTTTAAAGCGTACTGTAATTTGAGTTTAACATCGTAATAAGGGTTATGTGAGGACAACAGAGCCCGTAATGACCCGCAACGACGTTCCGTTTCGTTAAAGTTTTCCTCGTTTTGTTGGGATTCGTCAAGGTTGAAGTTATCATTCTTCTTATATGATCATTTTTATAGGTATATTGTAAATCTCAGATCATTTGTACAATCCTTTCAGAGGATTATGTTTCACCACAGAAAATACGTTAGACATTTTGTGCTTGTATTATCTTTGTGGCATTTAAATGGCGGAAAATTTACAAGAAACATTATTTAGGTATTTAAATTTGTAGTGGTTCCATATTTATTTAAATCGTTTGAGGTCGAGATTGGGATCGGGAGGTCATTGGATTTTCCAAAGCTTATCAGAGCGTTTGATCAATGCGACTTAAATATGATTCAACCAATCAGCATTGCAATTCAACGGGGCAATGCTCTTGCCCTCCTCAAAGCACGAAAGTACTATATTGAAAATGCTACTAGCGCTTACCCATCCATGGTATGGCCGAGCAGTACGTTGCTTAATCTGTTTGATCGGTTAAAATCGCACGGGTGAACACTGCTAAGAGCGTGTTGTCGATAGAGAAGTTAAACACGCAACCCAACGCAACCCATAATAATTAAGTACTTAAGTAGCACCCGGTACTACGCATAAGACTTTCAGGAGTTATGACAGAATGTGGTACGTTTGCGTTTGTCACCAAAAAGAATGAACAAATTTGTTTTATGATAGTGTTTTGTCTTTTGGTGCTAATTTTTGTTCTAAGTTTGAAACTCAATTTCAATTTTATGTAAAAATTAATTTGGAGCCTGACGGATAGATTTTACAATTGGGCCAGTACCTTGCTAAAAATACTTAACTAAACTACTTATTCAGTAGTACTAAACCACTAGCTACGTTTACTGTAACTAAACAAGTAATATTTTACTCGATAAAACAATATTTTTTAAAAATAATACAAAAGAAATCATGAGCTCTAAACAAATACTATGTTTGTATTAAAACAGTACAAAGTTGTGCTCCATATTTAACAGCCCCGTGGTGGGAAACTTTTAATGAACAAAGGATAATGGGGTTGGATAAAAAAAGAGGAAAGCTCCGCGCGGGAACGAAACATTTTAATCATGATTTCTGTATATATAATACTAAGTAAAACATTTTAATACAAAATACTAAGCAACATTATAAAATATTCCTGACATTATAACTTTAAAACATAGAATCGATCTTGACGAGACCACACGGGAAGCACCAGCTTTCTAATAAATAAAAAAACAATCATTAAAATCGGTTCACCGACTCGAAAGTTCTAAGGTAACAAACATAAATAAGATAAAGAAAACAGTCGAATTGAGAGCCTCTACCCTTTTCTGAAGTCGGTTAAAAAGCACTGGATGACATTCTTGCCTTATTATGAAAATATTTATTAAGAACAATAAATACGTCCTATACAACTGCCCATCCGATTGCTACTAAAACAAATTAGGCGCATGAACCTAATTTATGCGGTCCACGCCCGAACAGATAGTGCCCCATCTCCCTTATGAGATATATAATGGTTGATGAGAATGCATTTTATTATCTTACTAGCTGCCCCCCGCGGTTTTACCCGCGTGGTGGTGATTGATGATGATGATGATGAAAAGTAGACTATGTGTTATTCCGGGACCGGAAGTGTCTACAAACCAAATTTCATCCAAATCCATCCAGTAACAAAAATCCATACAAACTTTCGCGTTTATAATATTAGTAGGATAATCGTTAGCATCATATGACCTCTTCTGTATTTACATAATTATGTCAACCCCATCTATCTGTCTGTGTGTCTGTTGCGACATGATAGGTCCCGAACGGATGAACGGATGAACTATTTTAATTCAGTACAATTTTGTGTAAAAGCTGACTTGATCGAGTGCGCTAAGTATAGAAAGTCTGTGTGTTAAAGCTTATATTTTTTGAAAATAAATAAAACATTTATCCAAGTAAGGCATTTACAAAAATATGATTACAGAATTACCTGGTTCCCAAAGTAAGCTCGTGAAAGCGTGTGACATGAGTTCCAGGACTCTTACGTCAATGAAAAATAAAAAATAAATTATATGCCCTAGTTCATTACAATTTATAATTTAGAATTGGTACGTGTATATGTGGGTGTGAGTATGTATGTTAATGTGTTTGTGTTGTGTTTGTGTTGTGCATGTGTTTGTGTATGAAGGTGTGTGAGTACATAAGTGAGTGTGCAGATTTATGAGGCTGATCGGTCTAAAAGTTAAAGTTAAAGACAAACGTATAGTTTTGTAATTATTTTTATTTTTAAATATTTCTTAAATACTACACATCTAACCGTGAAGCCAAGACGGGCCGCAAGTAAAGTATATTCTTAGTACAGCTTCAGTTTTAACCAAAGCTGACAGGAAATATATATTATTATGACCTGGTAAACAGATAATAATGTATAGCACTGCATAAACCTTTATGACCATTCAAAGTCACATAAAAGCGTAAAACCGAAGACCACATCCACGACACAAAGCCGTCTGTGCCCTTTTCAACCAGTTTCCGGTGAAACTGCTTCAAAAATGCTACAAACGTGGTTACGGAAGCTTACACAGTGTAAACGCTTCTGAAAGGTATTATAAAGGCGTGAAAAGCCGGAAAGCGGATTGTGAGGGGGCGGGAAACGGAAGTGTAGAACGCAGGGCTGTATGTAAGGGCATGCACTTTAGGAGTTTTAAATTTCTACATTAATCAAGTTGTGAGAAGTATTTATTTATAAACACTGTATAAAAATAAATACTGTCTGTATTTATTTTTAAACAGTGTTTATTAATAAATAGTTATACATCCGCCCGAACCTTCCATTTTAGATTAATAAGCATTGTTCTCGGTATTCCTCCGCTGACTTCACATCGTCAGCGGTTTATGTAAAAGCTTTCTGGGAACGGCCACACGCGATGGTGTGCCTTCCTGTAGGTTAAGTTTTATATTATGAACACATTAAATCGAGCCTCCAAATCGGCTGGACGTAATTGTCGTTTTAATTAATTAATTTAGTTTTTAAAAAGCCTTCCACCCGAAAGGGAAGTTTGACTGGCGCAGCCGGTAGGATCGTTTCGATAAGGCTGTGTCGCTTTCGGTGAAGTTCGGGTGTCCAAATCCACCTGGAAATAACGCGAGTGCGGCGCGAATAGCTGTGGAACGATCCACGAACCAAACAAATTCGTCATACTCCTGATGGTGCCGAGTATGGGAGCAGCGGTCGGTTGGTGAGTAAAACTCTTTGCCTTCCTTGCCATTACCTGTCCCATATTTTTCATTGAAAGGTTTTAGTTATTAGTATTTTATTGTTATAATCGAGATCAAAATTCTCTCATTATAACGTATCTGGTTGTTTGATATAAAACTCTGTCGAGCAGCTATCTAATTCTAAGAAAGTCTGAACCATTCTGATAAGCGTATGAACAAAGATTAAAGAAAAATAGATGTGGCATTTAATTGAATTTTAATAATTGAGAAAATTGTGAAATTAGAATATTAATTTGTTTTAAGGATATTATACAGTTTTATTTTAATATATAAACATTTTATACAATTTTATATATGATTTAGGATTTTACTTTTATACTTTTATATTGATTTTATAACCGTGTTTTTTGTTGTAACTTGTGCATTTGTGTAATTGATTTAGAGTTTAATTTCGGTGATTAAATTTTTACGTAATTACAATGGAATCACGTCAAGTTCCACAACCAGCTGAAGCAGCTACAACAATTCAAATTATAGTTATCCCTAATGAAATTTTACGGCTTATCCCATTATTTGGAGGCGATAAGCGACAACTTAGTTTATTTATAAGAAAGTGTGAATATGTTATAAGCCGATATAGAGGTCATGAGGAACAAAATGTTTATGTACTGCACGCGATCACGAGCCGGTTAATTGACAATGCAGCCGCGTTATTATCTGAAAGAGAAGACGTTACTAACTGGTCTTCTTTAAAAGAATTATTACTACAACATTTCGGTGATCCGCGAAGTGAGGAGTGCATAAGCATTGAGTTGGAATCATGTAAAATTAAATCAGGTGAATCATATCTGGATTTCTGTTGTAGAGTTCAAAATATTCGGTCTCTGCTTATTTCGAAGGTAAATTTATTGGGTGATACCGAACTTAAACGCGCAAAAATAGCTATCTACAACAACACGGCTCTGAATGTATTCCTATATAATTTACCCGAGAATATGGTTCGTATAGTTAGGCTTAAGTCACCAGCCACTTTAGAAGACGCTCTAGGCGTAGTACTAGAGGAAGTCAACTTCCATGAACAGTATTCTATGCGAAATCGTATCAATAATAATAACCCAGTGCAAAAGCCAGCAATGACGTCACAACTTCAATTCGGCTTTAAGCCCCAAAATAATTTCACAACACCACAAAAATTTAATTTTGGTATTCCACAAAAATTTAATTTTGGTATTCCACAAAATTCAAATAATTTGAGACCACAATTTGGACAGCAACAAAACTTTGGACATAAGCCCCAGTTTGGTTATCGTCCCCCACAATTCGACTCTCAGCAACAATTAGGTTATAAACCTCAACAATTCGGTTATAAACCTCAACAATTCGGTTACAAACCACAACAATTCGGTTACAAGCCGCCACAATTTGGTTATAGGCCACAGTTTGGCAATAGGCCTCCGCCTAACTTTGGCATGACCCCTCAACAGTTTGGGTACAAACCCCCACAGGTACAAAGCCCTCAACATCAAACGACTGACGTGTCCATGAGGACAATTCCTTCCAAGCCTCAGCCCCAAGTACAAAATCAAGGCTTTAGGCTAAACGAGCTTACCTCGGATAGTAATGAGACGGTATTTTATGACGGTTACTATGACAATAACTATTACTATGACTATGACTATAGCGACTATTACCCTAGTGAAAACGTAGAATGGACTCCAACGCAGGACTGTGTAGATGATACGACACTGACAGAAAGACAAGATACCTCTAACACTGAAGCTGAAAATTTTCACATAGCAGCCTCACACATAGCCCAGAAGTTATAGAACTTAACTGTGACTCTAACTTAAAACTACCTTACATCTATATACCGGAAATCAATGCCAAGTTTATGATAGACACGGGAAGTACTCGTTCTTTCATAAGCCCTCGCATGGCTTATTACTATTTCTCAGCTTTTATTAAACATGAACCATTCCAAGTAGTCAGCACGCATGCAACTAGTCGACATAACGAGGTCATAGATATACCACTGCTACCAACATTTAACAGTAACGACTATCATAAGTTTTATTTGTACGACGTAGACGGACGGTATGATGGACTTATTGGTAATGACTTACTGAAACAGTTAGATGCAATTATCGACTTAAAACACCTGGTATTACGTACTAATACAACTTGTATTCCAATTGTAAATAATTTAAATTACGTCATTGAATTAAAACCACGATGTGAACAACGCGTTAAAATCCCGATAGACCAGCACTCAGGCGAAGCTATAGTTGAATTCAAAGAATTCACCTCTGGTGTACGTATGCCCAGTGCCCTGGTCAACTGCACAAATGGGTACGCATCGACTGTCATACAGAACATCACTGACCAGCCCTTAACTCTAACTGTATCCCGGCCTTTCACAGTAACACAGTTTGACGCGACTGACTGTAACATTAATTTTACTAGACATAGTACAGACATAGAGACAGACCAACTACTGGAACAAAACCTACAAAAATTAAGGCTTGAACACACTAATAGTGAGGAACATGAAAAAATATTGCGACTTTGTAGAGACTATAAAGACATATTTTATTGTGACCAAATTCCTTTGAGTTTCACAAATCAGGTTAAACATAGGATACGTACAAAGAACGAAGACCCAATTTTTGTCAGACCTTTTAGACAATCGCCTGTTCAAGTAAATGAAATAAACCAACAAGTTGAAAAGCTTTTGAAAGATAATGTCATTCAGGAATCTCATTCTCCCTGGAATGCCCCCGTCCATCTCGTTCCAAAGAAGATGGATGCATCCGGAGAACTAAAATGGCGTATGGTAGTTGATTTTAGACGACTAAATGACATCACTATTGATGACCGTTACCCCTTACCTAACATAAACGACTTATTTGACAAATTAGGGAAAAGTTCATACTTTAACACGCTTGCTTTAAATGCTCTCTCTGACACTGACGACGGAGGTCAGTCCATGAAAGTTCATGTTGACAGCAAGGAACAACAACTTAGGGAACATGTAGATAATTTAGTAAACGACATTGTACGACTGACAGCTAAAAAGAAAAATGAACGAAATGACTCCTCAACCATTACAATATCCGACGCTAGCGCCACAGCTTCAGCAAGTCCTATGTCCATTTCAAGCGCTATTGCAAGCGCAGATAGCGAAATCAGATACCCTATTAGCGAACCATCTCTTTCTAACACAGTGCATTCTGCTATGGATGTAGACGTAACAGATATACCGATATTAAAAGAGGCTATTGACACAAAACCAAACCAAATTCTTGTCTTTACATGGTTCAATAATGACATACAGGTTAAAGACATATCTCGCCTTAAACAAAAGGTGCTAGAAGTGTTTTTACCCATAGATAATTCAGAGTTAGTAAAGAAGTTTCTTAAAGAATATATCAGGCCAAAGATAAAATACTTTATATATTTCGAACATGAAGAACATCGCCGTCAGTTTAGTCGTATAGTGGTAGAGTTGTTTAGGAAAGGTACCGTACAGTTAATTGAATGTACAGAACGCGTAGTATATGTAGAGGATGAAGGAGAACAGAGAGCTATAGTGTTAAAGTACCATGAAGGAAAAACGTGCCATCGTGGCACTAAAGAGACTTTAGCTAACATACGTAGAACTTATTATTGGGTCAACATGCACGAAACAATTGCAGCAATAATTAACGCTTGTGAAATATGCCGTAGAATGAAATATGATCGTAAGCCCCTCAAACCCTTCTTACAGCTAACTCAAACGCAAGACGCTCCGTTCCAAGAGCTATTTATAGATCTATTCCAAATTGAAGGTCAATACTTTTTAACACTTGTAGACGGTTTTAGTAAGTTAGGCCAAGCTATACCAATTACCAACAGATCAACGCCCGAAGTAGTTCGCGCGCTTATGAAATATTTCTCATTCTATGGTATTCCAAAAAGAATTAGTTCAGATCCAGGCACAGAGTTCAACAATGAGCTAATTAAAGAATTTCTATCTCTACATAAAATTGAACTTCATATTGGCACACCCAATAACCCTAACTCGATGGGTCTGATAGAACGTTTACATTCTACTATCTGCGAAATCTATAGATGCGCTAAGTATGAACAAAAGTGTACAGATGTAGCATCAGTCATGATGTACTCTATGATCGCATATAACAATTCCATCCATTCAGTCACGGGCCTAACCCCATTCGAAGTAGCTTTCGGACACACCGACTCAGGTAGTCCTTTCGGTATAGAATCGGAAAGACAGTATATACAACAATTAGTGAAAGACCACGCTAAGCGAACGAAATTTTTATACAAACAATTAGCAGAGAAAATGACAGAGTGTAAGGAAAAGATCAGGGAAAAGAAAGGTGGGGAGGAGAGAATAGATTTTCAAGACGGAAAAACTATTTTCGCCAAAGACGTGAATAAAAGAAAAAGTAAAGACAAACCCAGATATACTAAAGCGAAGGTTGTAGGCAGGACAGATAGGAATGTAGTACCCATACAAATAGGCGAACGAGTTACGAAGGTACCTATTAAAAACATAAAACGCCCTCCGCAGGTGGAGCGTTCTGATCGTAGCGATGCCGGTGCTGGGCCTTCATCTGCGATCACTTGAGGGAAACCCAGGCATACTACCAGTAAAAGAAGGTCAAGCTCATATGCAAACTGATCATTGGACTATTATTAAAACTTTGGACTTGGAAAGAATCTACGATGATTTATGCTTTGTAATACATAGTTATAACGAATTTAATATTTTAATAAAACAAAACGAATCATATCCTCGTGATTTTGTGACCATGAATATGCATTTGGATTACTTACGTGATATAACTACTCAGAAATACAGACAACTTGTTCCGCAACAACGATTTAAGCGAGGTTTACTTAACCCTTTGGGTTCACTCATTAAAATCATAACAGGTAATCTCGACCACGGTGATGCAACAAAGTATGATCAACTTACGTCTAAACTTGGAAAGAACCAAATTATTATTTCAAAGAAATTAACTTTAGTTTCACAAGTAATTGATAGCTTTATTAACACAACAGATACCATGTATAAGAACTCAGTTTTATTAGAGGCACGCATGAAAATTTTAGAATCAATGTTAAAAGAACTGGCGTCTCAAAAGAAACGCTGGGACTATTCCACGTATATTGTTAGCTTCTATAATCTATTCATAAGTAACTTTAGGACAATATTTGTAAAATTAGGTGAAATTGAAACTGCCCTGGCCTTCAGCAAATTATCAGTATTGCACCAGTCTATAGTGAACTCCACTGAACTGTTACATCATTTAACGCTTATAAGTAACACCGAAAACTTGGTATATCCTGTAACTGAAAGAAATTTGGTAAAGCTCGAAGAAACATTTAGCATTAAGTCTTATATCAAACATAACCAGATTACGTTTATAATAGAGGTGCCCCTTACCGACAATACTACTTACAATTATTTTAAACTATATTCGTTACCAATGTTCCGTGAGTTTGAAAATAAAACCTTTTCCATTTTTCCCCAATATCCTTACCTTTTGGCAAAGGGAATGAAATACCTTCCGATTGAAAATCCATGCCGACCTCTTGCCGCTGGAGACCACTACCTGTGTGCTGATAAGAACAAGGCTCCTTACCCAGAGCCTACCTGCATCGAACAACTCATGAGGTTTGATAATAACCTCACTCGCTGCGTGCAACGACAAATCCAACTTGAAGACGTACGTGTTCAACAAATTGCTGCTACTAGTTGGATTTTATATTCACGACTTAAAACTGTAGTAACAACATATTGCGATGCCGAGGTTACTAAGCATCCAGTCTTCGGAACATATATTGCAACTCTGGACAAGCCCTGTGATTTTGAAATCCACGGCATTCAGATCCGACATCATCGTGCCTACACCGAGAGCATATTTGATGACCAGATTCCTGTCATCGATCTGCCTCGCCTCCACAACAGTGCGAGTATTGGCACATCGCTATCCAGTACAAGTGCACTAAACATGCAAAGAATCAGTTTAGATGAAGTGAAATATATGTCATATGCGCTAAAGCACAGTGAAATGGTGAACAGTGTTTTTGAAGAATCGGACTTTAACTTCAGTGTAGTTGTATACTCTTCTTTAGTTTGAGTTATTATATGTTTCTTTGTAATTATGTCATATGTGTTTCGAAATAAGATAATTTTAATTTGTTCACGAAATTATCGGCACGTTATTAAAAACGAACGCACCGATAATTTCCCTCTTGGGGAGGGAGGAGTTATACATCCGCCCGAACCTTCCATTTTAGATTAATAAGCATTGTTCTCGGTATTCCTCCGCTGACTTCACATCGTCAGCGGTTTATGTAAAAGCTTTCTGGGAACGGCCACACGCGATGGTGTGCCTTCCTGTAGGTTAAGTTTTATATTATGAACACATTAAATCGAGCCTCCAAATCGGCTGGACGTAATTGTCGTTTTAATTAATTAATTTAGTTTTTAAAAAGCCTTCCACCCGAAAGGGAAGTTTGACTAAATACTGTCTGTATATATTTTTAAATAGTGTTTATTAGTTATTTAAATATATTTTTGAGGGTGTCAATATTAAGTAAATAGTGTCATACTAGACGTAGAATCAATATAGATGCTAGATAGACATACAGTTGTTTGGTGCTTTCTTTAATTTAAAGGCAATGTATGTATATATGTATTTTCCCCATGAATGGTAAATATAATACAGTAATAACCGGTTATTTCGGTTATATATAATTCCGGTTATTTTGTATATTCGTTCTTTGTAATTTCAAGCTTAAGTTTCCCGTATATTTTTGTTTCGGAATCATTTTCCTTAAGATATTCATTGATTTCTTTTTAATAGATTTTTCGAGTTTCTTTTGCTGCAACAGCAGCCACATATCTAATATATATAAATCTCGTGTCACAATGTTTGTCCTCAATGGACTCCTAAACCACTTAACCGATTATAATAAAATTCGCACACCATGTGCAGTTCGATCCAACTTGAGAGATAGGATAATTTAAATCTCAAATTATAGTCGCAATTTTAATTTATTGCTAATTATTTGTCTGTTATTATTTGACAGTCACAATTATCTGTTAACTCCAAATGATTCTAACAGATGTCGATACCTTTCGACTGGGTTGAGTAAGTAATCAATAGATGGCGCTGCTATGCTAAGTTGTCTGTTATTATTTGACAGTCACAATTATCTGTTAACTCCAAATGATTATAACAGATGTCGATACCTTTCGACTGGGTTGAGTAAGTAATCAATAGATGGCGCCACATGGCCACAGCAACGCGTGGCCGGGTTAGCTAGTAATCTATATAAAACGATTTGCTCCTAAAGCTAAAAGAGAGCCCCTAGCTGGTGTTACTTAGTGTGTCCCTGGCTCTGATGCGATGAAATCCACGACAGTGAAGCCAATCTGCAGTCTGCGTACATTTATGTGTAGCTTAAATCACAGAGGAGATTAAATATCAGGTTGGAAATAACAAATAATACTTAAGTATATAGATATCTAACAAATACTCGAAAATGGCATTTATATGCGTTTTTCAATTGATTTTGTGGGCCATATTCAGTCTACTATAGAGTATTTGTTAGTGACTATTCGTAATAACTGGCAAAGTCTTTTTTTAATATTATAAGCTCGAGCTTGGCTACTGTTTCACCTGATGTTAAGTGACGACGCAGTCTAAGATGAAGCACTCAAGCCTACGAGTAGAAGGTATACCTCGTCACTCGTGACTCGAACCTTTATCGACATAAGAAATGATGTCATTCCACATTCATAAATACACATATTTTCTAAATTTTATAGAGCCAAGAACCACGAAACAATTTTTTTAACGTAAGTGTGTTTTACAATCACGTTAAAAAGAATTGCTTACGCTGCTTACTTCTAACCATAGTTTCAACTATATCTTTTTCAGCTGTCTGTATCACATTTATTTCCAAAACTGAATAACAAACGATTCACTTGTAGTCATACGAACCTTAAAATTAGGTTGGAACTACGTTTACGCTTTGTTTAATTAATATTGGATGTCAGTGCAAAACCTTATAACCATTTGAATCCATTTTCACACGGAAGAAGTCGCAGGTAGTCACGAGTGTAATTTACTTTGAATACACCTAAATATTAAATTCACATTTTCTCCGACACTAAGCCGAACTCGATCACGCCATTTCGAAACGGATTTCATCTATAAAGCCCCTCAAAACGCCTCTTTGAGAACCTTTCGTCCCATGACAAAAGAAATCCTAAAATATACCTCTCTTTTCAGGTACAATGGAGGTCACCCGAAAGATTTCCAGCCACAGCTATATACGAGTTTTAAAAGGATCCAAAACTTGAGACCACAGTATAACAAAATGTGAAACATGCAAGTGGATATTCTGCTTAACGTCGACAATTACACGTTTGATTTTCGCAATCTGTCCACATCAATGTATCTCACCGACGGATACGCAAACAAAACTCTGAGTGTGAACGAGACAACAGAAGAAGTTTTTTTCTCGAATCAGTTCGAAGACGAACCTTTTATAGTGTTTTTGGTTATAGTAAAATGTTTAATAATGCTGTTTATAATAATTGCAGCGATATTCGGGAACTTACTAGTGATTGTGTCGGTGATGCGACATCGAAAGTTACGAGTAATTACGAACTATTTCGTTGTATCTCTAGCGCTGGCTGATATGCTAGTCGCGATATGGGCCATGTGCTTTAACTTTAGCGTGGAAATAACCAACGGAGAATGGCTATTCGGATACTTTATGTGTGACGTTTGGAACTCTCTAGATGTATATTTCTCATCAGCGTCAATTCTGCATCTGTGCTGCATTAGCGTGGACAGATATTACGCCATAGTCCAGCCTTTGGACTACCCTTTGATTATGACAACGGCCAAGCTGGGTATCATGTTGGCTGTAGTGTGGTGCAGTCCAGCGTTAGTGTCCTTCTTGCCGATATTCATGGGCTGGTACACGACGGAGGACCATTTGGAGTTCAGGAGAAGGTTTCCGAAAGTGTGCAGTTTCACTGTGAACAGAGTGTATGCAGTGATATCGAGCAGTGTTAGTTTTTGGATTCCTGGAGTGATCATGCTGTATATGTACTACAGGATATACATGGAAGCAGATCGGCAGGAGCGGATGCTATACAGGTAATGGCCAAAATTTACTGCATGTGTTCAATTAAATTCATTTTTTTTTTGTATTTATGTCTGTGTTTGTGTGTATATAAAGAAGAAAACGAATGAATGACTTCTTGCGTTTTTTATGTGAATTATTAGTTTACCACCGGGGTAACCACCTATAAATATAAACGTTAATTATACACAAATCTTTTCTTTTTCGATTTTGCCGATTTCGCGGATAAATTATTATGGAAGAATACTAGTTGAATTGCATAAAATAACCCGTGATAATCAATCGACATATTTTATATTATGCCCGTAATGTTTTATATGAGGGGATTCTATGCAATCAATTGTTCATGACAGGTTAGGAAATATATTATATTACCATTCGTAAAAGGAGGAAGGTTTCTTTAGTATTTTTTTATACATAATACCTGAGAACTACGCCATTTATGCACCGATTTGATTTTCATGTCAACGGGTATACTTTCAAACAATAGAAAATGTCTCATTAAAATCAGTCCAGCAATTTAGGATCACTGCTAAGACATATGCTTTCACGCTGGTCAATGAAAGTTGGCGGATAGACTAGTCTATCTGGCCAACCCAATATCGGGTATTTCAAACCACCCGATATGGTCTTAAGACTTATTTCTTACACATACTTGACACTACTTAACAATGTACGGCTCAGCGCATTATGAAGCACAGAAGCGCTCAGTTGAAAATGGCAATAATGTTCCATCCGTGTACAATGCTCCATCCAAGGTAATACCAAAGACTGCGTCGATTTATTAATTAATTAATTATAAATAATTAATTGATTAATTTCTAATGAATAATTCCGTTACTTGACTCAATCGATTTGTCAAGATCACTTTTAAGCCTCTTGTGTGCTTCAAGTGAGTATCATACATAAAAAGTTAAATAAAAATAAAAACTTCTTATCTGCCTTGCTTGTTAAAGTAAACCCTTAATTTAAAACCATTTTCATGATTATTCAATTCCAATCACAAATAAAGCACCAATAATTCAACAGCCAATAGATTAGCCGTCGAAATGTAAATTAGTTCACAACCCCGAATGGGTAACTCACTTCTAGCTCTGCATAATGGGTAAAGTGTCGGGTAAACTACTGACTATACAGTATTGGAAATAGTCGATGGTTTCAGTTAGTAGTTTCTAATGCTAAGTTAGTTTGAGTAGTGGCCAATTTCACTATTCTTCGGTTCGTCGGTATCTACGTGCCGGCGTCGTAGAGTTTTTCTGTCGGATACCAACCGGAAAATGTGCATTGAAACTACATAAGTCCAATTCTATTCTCGGTTGTAAAGACATACGACGTTACGCCATCGATATATTAGATTATTAGAGGTACCACCTTTATGTACATACCTATAAGTTTTCATCCAGAACGTTAAAGCGGTTTAGGAGATAGCTGGAAGAGAATAGAACATAATTTATTGTGTACAATATGTTCTTAAAATCTAGGAGTATCATAAGCCCTTACGAATGTACAATAATGGTTTACTTACAACAAATGCAAAGTTATGTAATAAAATTAATAAATAAAATTATGTAACTAAGCTAAAACTATAGAAATAAGAATGGTCTTTACATAATTATGCACACATAAGTACATATATTTAAATAAACTCTAAGGCGCTTACAGGACTCGATAACCTTGGAAGAGCAAAACCGCTCACGACCCGCTAATTTTTAGTACAGGGAGCAATAGAAATATATTAAAGATCGCCTGGAAAATAGTTGCTTTAAAAAATGACATGTTTAGTTTGTAAACTACATTTTTACGAAATTTTTGTTTTAAGTTTATAGCATAAAATCATTATAGTTTCAGAGTTGCATCGAACTTTATGTCGTAAAACGATTTAAATAAAGTTTTTTCACTTTTATATTTAAAAAAAAGGAAATATTTTATTTTAATAATATAAAGAGAAAATATTTATATTTGTATCTGATAAACTAAAAAACTACTGGACCGATTTTAATAACTCTTTCACTATTAGAATACTACATTATCCCTGAGTAACATACGTTATATTTTAGGCAAGAAAAAAATAGGAGACCTCAATAAAACTTCAATCATGTAACCGTGCGAAGCCGGGACGGACCGCCGGAAGATTAATAAATAACATATAGTTTTCTATAGTTCTTCAGCAAAGTGTTGTCTTTTTCCTCAAAGAACAACACCACTACAATTCTGTTCCATCCTTCCGGTGTTGACCTTTTGAGGACAACGGAATTAAAGTAAACGAAATCAAATAATATTTGTGTCTAAATAACTTTAAATTTCCCTTTTCTTAGACCTGAAGTATTACGGGATCCAATTAACAAAGACTCGAAAATTTCCGAAGTCTCGAGAAAATTTAAAAGGCAAATTTTTAATCAAATATTGAATTGTCTTAATTATAGAGCGGTCTTAAACTTATTAAGCGAACATTTATGAATTTTAAATTGATTCCGCCTGCTAGTCAGCTTTTCTAATTGAGGTATTCATTTTATAGAAAACTAGATGCACCCCGCGGTTTCACCCGCTCTATGATGTATAGGAAAACAAAATTGTTGTTACTATTGCCTCGCAATTTTTACTCTCCTGAAAAACCTTTTTTTTTTCTTAATAAAAACCTGAAGAAAAAAACTAACGAATCGGTCGAACCTATCTCAAGATTTCCGGTCAGAAATAAATTTGGCGATTCATTTCTATTGTTATAGATATACCCATTTTCTATAACAAATAGAATGTGTAATATTAGATTTCATATTTAAATTTTATCATAGTAAAATAATTAGTTATTTACCTATAGTTGTAGTATGAGCATAGTTTTTTTAAATTTAACTACAACCACTATCTCACTGTATGGTCAGTGACGATAATAATAAGACAATAATAATAATAAAATGTTTTTATTGCGATCACAAAAAATACATTGCATTCACATGGATGAAATCTCCTTTTAAGTAAAAAATACCTGTCATAGAAGATTTCGCTCTTGCCCAGATCTATTTCTTTATTTTACGAAATGGTTAATAAATAAAAACAAAGTGTGAGTGTGCGCGTGATGAGTGTGTGTCTCTCTCTCTCTCTCTCTCTCTCTCTGTGTGTGTGTGTGTATGTGAGTGGGTACGCGTGTGAATTTGTGAAGATGTAATGTAAAGAGTGTGAATTTAACGTGAAAATACATAGTGAGACTGAGCGTTCCACGGAGAACACCAGGCTCTTAAGAGTCTAGGCAACAGATGGAACCTATTTGAACGGAAAATGATATGACGATGTGATCAAAGATGTTTTCACGCTAGTCCTGGAATACTTACTTGCTCCTAAGGAGTGCTCCCTGAACACACAATGTGTTTGTTGACTTTTTTCAAACTTGATAGTAGTAGCTAGTGGGGCGGGTACTTGAAAGTTCCCTACCACCATGCTGGGAATTTGATAAAGGTGTTACATTTTCTGGAAGGAGTCAAATCAGTATACGTCAGCTTGACAGCCGACGCTCCCACCGCTGAGCTATCACCACTTCAAAACGTCATTAATGAAGGCGTCCTCAAATAACGATAACTCAATAGAACAACTATGGTGTGGACTAGATAACGATGGTATCATCACGGAAAGCTAAAACATAAAGTGGTTTTAATCTGGAGACCGTCTGATAACTCAGTCTCGGTCTCTCGGTCACTGTTATAAGTACTTTGTTTTAATTAAACTTGTCTTTGAATTATTCAAATACAAATTTAATTAAAACAAAATACTAATATTAAACAAGCATTTAACCTAGCGCCCAATCTATTAAACATCAATGACTTGAATTGTTTGTGATCTTGGGAATAGTTTATACAAAACACTCTTGACCTTAATTTAAGGCATCGTAGCAGCTCAAATTACACGAACAAACATTTTATTAGAAAAATGGATCGAGGTTGTAGACCGAGAGTCAAGCATATACAATTTCACTGTGATGCTATGCGCAACAACCACAAAGATATATGAATACCTACAATTGTTTGCTGTACACATTCCTGGAAAATTACGAACTCCTCAGATCATCACTGCGATTTCCAAGACTTTTCCTAGTGTGTCAATTGTCATGAGTTATCCAAATTCAATGCTGACTCAAGCTGAGAAGTGAACAGCTTCATTATTCATTTTATTTGTTAGGATCATGTTAATCTCAACCCGGAAACCTTTATCAGTCGAAACAGTGATGATTTTAAATTTTAAAACTATTCTTCACTAGTTTTTGGAATAGCAATCTGTATTTTGGCAATACAACTATCCTTTCGTTTAAACATTACATTTTCAATGTAATTTAATTCTGTAAATGTCCTCACGATTATTTCATTATACCGCTCGAGAAAACTTTTCGATGATGGTTTCAACAGACATTCGTAATTAGATCAATTAATTAGTAATATGACATTAATTAATGTATTTTGACATACCTAGTACAACGACGTTTGATATAAGGTAAACAAAGTCTCAATTCTGATTTCAGTGTAACGTTTTAGGAAAATGAGTTCAGCGATTGGATCATTATATCTATATATTTATATGTACAAGTTATCGCCGAGTACAATGAAAGTTGGTGCAAAATATCTCATCACTGGCTCTCCGTCTACAAGGTGAAGAATTTACATAAAGTATTAAGAAGATCCCTTTTGTTCCACCTCGTTTCCATTACGAGGCTTTCAGGAGAGACCATAAATTAAACGTTGAATATTTATATGTTAGATGAGGCAGATGGGTTCGCATGAAATGGCCCGCTCTTGAAGCCTAAGTAAATTGTAAAACTTAAGTGGACAAAACACAAAGTTTGTAAACTGACATAGTATATAACTCAGAAAGTGAATGAAAATTCTTTTGAGATATTAATATTCTGAAACCGTCATATAAGAATTCACGTTATTATCGGATTATTTACCATGACGTATTTTATTTCTTTTCGTTGCACAACATTTCGGCACAGTTGCATGCGTTGCAGTTCACGAGTAAGTTAAAATTTCTGCACAATTACAAATAAAATATCCCAAATGTCAAATTTGACGATCGCCTAAATCGTGATAAGCTTCGTACTTGCACTGCAGGCCTTCCTCTCGGGTACTCTCCAAGACAAAGTTTAAATTAAGTTAAATTATAATTTTACAAATCCTGCTAGATTTAGATTACATAATATTATAATCACAAATTTTACAACAGACATACTATGATTTTAGGCATGCCAAGTGTTATTTATTTTCATGGAGCACGAAACATACTGATATAAATAAGCTGTCTATAAATGTCTGAAGTACTGTCTGAAATAATGTCGCACGAAATACACAATGTATGTGTATTTCGTGCGACATATTCCTTAATCTGAGCCCATACTCAATTGGGTTGCGTTTACAATGGTAACGAAGAAGTCGGTTAATGGTGACACCCAATTGGGCGGCGCACTCCTACACTGCTATTTGTTGGTAACAAGACCCTTGGGCTCGAGGGACCCGGATGAGGATGCATTATTAGAATAAATTTCCTAAAGAAATTAAACAAAAATAAAAACTTAAAATTAAAAATGTATGTTTTTCGCTTTTCACAATTTTTCCTTTCTCAGTGCTATAAGGCATCGCTTCGTACCAAATTTCAAGATTCTGAGCTCACGGGAAGTAGCCTGTAGGTTTTGATTCTTTGGCGAGTGTCGAAAATTTGCAGTATATAAACGGCTGTACCTTTTGATTGCGTTGGGATAAAAGTTTGATTTTTTTCAACAAACACATATACACACAAGCACACAAACTTTTGTATTAACAATATTAGTGCGGTTATTAAGTGTAAAAGTATTTCCCGGTTATCTAATATAAAAATATCTGTAAAATTCATTAGTTTTCATAACAAAAGATAATTTATTCCTAGAACTTTTTACAATAACAATATCTTATTTGGGAACAATGCTATTCACTGGCCATACTACCATCAGATGTCAAGAGAAACAACACACACGTGATTAAAGCAATCGTTTTTCCTCATTCTGATTTTATTCACGAGTTTGAATCCCTAGCGGGTAAAGAAGGCTAAATATGCATGCTACGGGCAATTCGTTTCCTGTCAATTTAAAAGAATATATTTTTTATGTAACAAAAATGTATATATTTATGCAACACAAGCTGTTGCCCTGCAGTTTCACTCGTATGGACTATGGCTTTCCCGCTACCTCAGTTATCCTACGGGAACCATACTGGGATAAAAAGTACCATATTATGTCCTTTTCTAAGCACACATGCATCTCTATACCAAAATTCATCAAAGTTGCTTCAGTGGTTTTGGCGTGAAAACGTAACAAAGTTACTTCCACATTTACAATATTAAATTAGGTTTTGTTGTTTCCCAACGGAAACATTAATTACTATTTTTTTTTGGCATAAAAAGTAGCTTGTTTGTTAATCCTACTAATATTATAAATGCGAAAGTTTGTATGTGTGTATGTTTGTTACTTCTTCACGCTCAAACGGCTACACCAATTTCGATAAAATTTAGTATGGAGATTGTTCTTTTTTTAATTACACTCAGACCCCCGCACTAGGATTCCCTGTGTCGCGGGAGGCATGGACAAACACAATCACAGCACACAAACATGCAAGACCCGGGACAAACATCTACACTCATCGCACAAATGTTTGCCCCTTTTTTTTATACTGTATAGATCTAGCGTTTGACCACTATCTCACTTGATGGTCAGTGACGATGTGGTCGAAGATGTTATCACGCTAAACCTAGAATGCTCACTGGCCCAGGGTCCCGAGACACAGAAGTCATGTCAATGACACTAACCACTGCGCCACGGCGACCGTCCGAAGTTTAAACCCTGGATTAACACATAAGCTTCTTTTATCCCGGAATTTTTATCGACTATGCTGCTGCAATCCCTATTGTGATGCAACAGCATAGTCCAGGGGCAGCACAGGGTTGGTTTATCCATTAACAGACCCCGAACGATAGATGTTTGTTATGTTTTATTTATTCGATTCTACTTGTGAAGATATAACGCATTTAAATCATGAATTTAATAGATTCTCTGTATCTAAAATTTGCCATCGACATTATTGCTTGTCACAATAAAAGAAAAGAAGATAAAAAATTACGATAAAACTCAGATAATTGAATCAGAATTCGTAATTGTTATATCGTTTTGAGTATCCAGCCTATACCCAAAGCGATATATAACAATTACGAATACAACCGTAGAAAATGGTTTTGACGCTTTATCAACTAACGCGTCACTTCAAAAATGTATTGTGTTTTACCTCTTACACAAAAAATATTTTCTGTTTCCATTTATTTGTAAATAAAACAATTGAATAATGGAAAATTTCAGTAAAAACGTTTACGTTACTAAAATCTCCTTACTTTGAGAACCTGTCACTGTCAACCGCAATTGTTGTAAAAGATACAGAAAATAAAATAATACTCGTATGTTTACGAGATCCAAGTGAAAATACCTAACATTTGTTACCTACAGCGTGTTCCAATATAATATTTATTGGGTTTTCTCAATTCAGTTGTATTTTTAGTCGTTACAGAACTTTGTCTTTTGCAACTGATTTAATAATAAGGGATGCGTGTGGATATAAAATATAGAAAGAAAGATAATTTAAATTATCTTCTTTACAGATGACTTACGGGCGGAAAAAGCAAAAATTTATTTTATTTATGATTTTTTAAAATTATCTTTCTTACACAGCTCACGCGCATTTTTCGTTACTGCGAGAATTTGTGATAAAGGAAAAATATGTCCGCTCGAAAATATTTTTCCACGAATAAACTGGCACATGAAATCAATTTGTTTCAATCAATATCTACATGAATTTTTCTCATAAGTGTTTTTTAAGTTTTTTAGACAACATGAGTTTCAATAAAATATACAGAATATAATAAAATTGTCAATTCAAGTCTTCATTTGAAACTACACATTGGCACCATAATGCGTTCGGTTATTGGTCCTTGAGAGGCAATTCTAGCGTCTAGCGTAATTATACATTTGAGCGCATCGTCACTTACCGTCAAGTGAGATAATGGTCAAATGCTGGAATTATAAAGCATGTTGAAATATTGAACACCGTTTTATCACTTAACTTCAAGAAAATGTTGAAAATGTTTCAACCTTAAGCGCTAGGCGGATTAATACAGATTTTTAGCTTTGTGATTATATTGTGACACACCCTGTACGTCATGAAATATCCTATTTCTGAGTATTCAAACGCTGAACACAAATTATTTACGTATATAAAAGGTTATGCGATAACATTATGACTACCTATATTTCGCATTGAAATATGAGAACAAAGAATTATTTCTCAAGAATTTAATAAAGCCTGCTCACCTTCATCGCATTGTTTTCTTCATCAAATTAATTTTGGTAATGAATATCTGTGTGATTTCGGAAACTGAGTACATAGGCTATTCTATTTTATTTTTTAGGTTAATTGTTTTTTGAGATTTTGATTATTAATGCAGTGAATAACATATAATGCCATATAACAAAAAATGCCAATGTTTTTTTTCCAAAAATTTCAATTATTCCGTTCACGAAACAGGTTAAGTAAAGAGAACTTTGGATATAGAACAAATATATAATATACAAATATTATATATATATATATAATATATATATATATATATATATATATATATATAACAAATATGGTAGGTAAATATTCCTTCATTAATTAGCAAATAAAATAAATATATTGCTTGATAAAAATAAACCTTTATTAACAGATCTCATAAAAGGATTAATTTTGGGCCATGTACTACTTTAGACAAAATAAGCGTTTTAATTAACACTAAATAACTTAAAATTGTATAATTTTTTTTTCAAATGAAATATCGATTCCCCACAGACTCAGAAATTGTATATTTAGCAAATGCTCAAGCCTTACAACGCTTTTTCCAATCTGCGCCTGACACGACACTGTGGACTAGATCCACAACCAGCTTGACGGAGCTACCGCCTTTTTTGACGAAAAATACTGTATCCTTTCAATAATTGTTTTATTATTCTATTTTAGAGAATAAATATAAACCACACTACTAGGGGTGATCCAAAAGTAATGATAATTGGTTACTTCAGGTCCACATAAAAATCCAGGATTTCCGGGAGATACATTCATTTGAATACGAACTGTCGAAGAAATAACATCAACATGGAGAAAAACGAAATTAGAGCTGTGATCAAGTACCTCTGTTTGAAAAAAATGTCTACAAAAGACATACACTGTGACTTGGTGGAAACATTGGGGGACTCTGCTCCTCCATATTCTACAGTTGCACGCTGGGCCAAGGAGTTTAAGCTGGGCAGAACATCCACTGAAGATGAACATCGCGAAGGACGCCCATCCACGTCCCTCACAGAAGACAACGTGAAAAAAGTCGAAGATGTTGTGTTGGCAGATCGAAGAGTGACCATCAGGCATGTAGCTGAGGTCAGGGGGATCTCATATGGAAGCGTTCAAAGAATCATTTCGAACGAGTTGCATATGAAAAAGGTCTCTGCGCGTTGGGTTCCCAGAATGTTAACCGACGAGCAAAAGAAAAAACGAGTTGACATTTCGAGGGTCAATCTCGAAAAGTTCCAAGCAGATAAAGAAAATTTTTTGTTGCGTTTTGTGACTATGGACGAGACCTGGATCCACCATTTTGATCCTGAAATAAAAAAACAATCGATGATTTGGAAGCGAGCCTCCTCACCGACGCCAAAGAAATTCAAAGTCTCAAGTTCGGCGGGAAAGGTTATGGCGTCTGTTTTTTGGGACGCTAAAGGAATAATTTTGGTGGAATATTGGAAAAGGGAGCCACTATTACGGGCTCTTACTACGCAGACCAAATAAGAAGATTACGGAAGGCCATTAAGGAAAAAAGACGCGGCAAACTGCGAGCTGGAGTGCTGTTTCACCAAGACAACGCACCGGCTCACAAAGCCGCAGTTGCGATGGCTGCCATTCAAGAAACGGGATTCGAACTGGTCGAACACCCTCCCTATTCGCCAGATCTGGCTCCTAGTGACTTTTACCTCTTTCCTCGGCTCAAGGAACACCTCCGAGGCAAGAAATTTGAAGACAATAGCGAAGTTATGGCCGCTGTTGAGGCGGTTTGGGAGGGTCAACAAAAGGAATTTTTTTCAAAGGGAATCCTGGGTTTAGAAAAAAGATGGAATAAATGTATTGATTTGTTACGAGACTATGTAGAAAAATAAATTATTATTTTTTGTGTGTTTTATTTTCATTATCATTACTTTTGGATCTCGTATATTGAATGATCAATTCGTTTGTCCCTTGTGGTGTTCATGTCCTTGATATTAAAATGTAGAGTCCTTACGGGTTCCCTGTCGTTGTGAAGCAACAACCCGTGGAGTTCTGTGTTCAGTCGCTTTCAGCTAACAGCAGTTAATACTTCTGTAATGCATTTCGTAGTCAAAAGGCATTATTGCTAATTTTCTCACGTACAGGGTCCTTACTATCAGCTTTGTAAAAACCATGCAAGTTCCAAGCAGTTCTCTAACCTGTCTAAAACATGCCAAAGACAACAATACCCATTCACCTTTGACGATATCAATGTTCAAACCGTTCATCTAAAGAAGCGTGAGGCCGTGTGATGGTATGATTTCACACTAAGCGGTTTAAGCCAGGTTTTAGAATTGCTCGGAACTTGCCTAGTTTTTACACAGCTGATATTAAGGCCCCAGGTATTGAGACTGAATGCTCTGTCATAGAAGAAAAATTAGCAAATGTTAGCCATTTTCAGATTGTTGCGACTTTCCGACTATTATTTAAAAAACAAAATAGTGATGCAAATATTCTATGTCTAAAGGAAATATACATTTTTTTAAATTACTTTCATTGACTGGCCGGTTGGCGCAGTTGGTTGCACTCTGCCTTCTGAGCCGCTGGTCCCGGGTTCGATTCCCGGACAGGTCAAACATTTGTGTGCATGAACATGTCTGTTTGACCTGTGTCTGGGTGTGTATATGTATATAAGTATATATATCAGTCATCAGGTTACCATAGCACAGGCTCTGCCTAGTTTGGGACCTGAAGATCTTGTGTGAATGTTAAACAAATAAAAAATAAAAAATTCCAATTCGATATTCAGATACACAAAAATTTCATTCATTTTGTACGTTACGTTCCATGTCAGTTTTATAGTTTCTGGACTATGTGTGCAAAATTACTATGTACTATGAAAATAATTGCTAATAGAACGCACCCGGAGTATCCAAATATGTTTCGTTACTCTTTTATTTTACATTCATTATTTTCATACTCTTTGATTTCATAGGTTCTTTTGCAGTTTCATTTGGTGGTTCGAATGCGTGTCTATACTTACTTTTTACTATTGCAATAAGTTTTTTGTTTCTATCTATGACACTTCATATTAAATTTAATCAGTTTTATTCGCAGGTTAGTCATATTAATAAAGTTGTTAAAAAAATCAATCTGCAAAGCAGAACCATAAAACCGATGTTTGTCCATAGGGGTAAAGTAGCAGCGCTACTTCTGGACAAGCATCTACAGATCAATGGCATCACCATGGGAGAGGTGATGCGAGAGCGGCATAGTATCCAGATGCAGCCGATGGCCAGCAACAAAATGAAGAGGGAGAGGAAAGCTGCGAGAACCCTGGGTATCATCATGTCAGCATTTCTGGCTTGTTGGCTGCCTTTCTTTTTATGGTAAGACAAAAATGTTTTTCTTTATTTCAGTTCCAATTCTGTTTATATACGACAATTTTGTGATATATTCTGTAATTTACTCAGCCTATCTAGAGTTATTTAGAACACATTGACGGTCACCGTGGCGCAGTGGTTAGTGTCAGTGACATGACTCCTGTGTCTCCGGGACCCTGGGTTCGAATCCCGGCAGAGGCAAACATTTGTGCGATAAGTGTAGATGTTTGTCCCGGGTCTTGGGTTTTTTTGGTTTGTGTGTGCCGGGGTCTGAGTGTGATTAAAAAAAAATATTCTGGTAATCAATGAAATTTACGTAATTTATGTATAAATATCTATATATTTTAAATATTTCACATAATAAAGAAATACTATTATGATAGTAGTATAGTCACAATCACGAAGCGTTTTGCTTCGACTTTTATAATGCGTACTACCAGGGAGTGAACTCACTGCCTGAGTCGTATTTCCCGATAAGTACAACCCCGGAGTCTTTAAGTCGCTAGTTAATATGTACCCTCTAAGTTTGCGTGCTACACCTTAGACCGCGCCGTCACTTAACATCAGGTGATCCAGCGGTCAAAATAAGTTTATTTACTTTTTTTTAAATAACACGCAATATCAGCAATTTGAGGGTCAAAGATTTGTCCAAATTAGAAGCTGTTTCGGAGATAAACCGTCACAAACATACAGGCAGACAAACACAATAATAAACAAATTTCAATTTCAATATAACAGGCCCTTCAATTTTATTCATTTGTATAGTAAAAGGCCACTATCAGCTACTTTTGTCTGCAGGTATATAATAACGGCTCTCTGTGGAGACACACTCTGCCCGTCTCCTCCACCAGTGGTAGCAGCGGTGTTCTGGGTGGGGTACTTCAACTCAGCCTTGAACCCCCTCATCTACGCTTACTTTAATCGGGACTTTCGAGCTGCTTTTAGGAAGACTCTGGACAGCTGTTGCAGGTTAGTTTAAATTTGTATCGTTGTGACCTAAGACGTCATGAACGACATAATTCTAAAATTACAAGAAATAGAAGCGATCTGCATCTTGCCTTTGTACAATATTCATAAAAAAATATGTCCATCTTATCTCGAGATGTTACAGCTTTATAAGGTCGTATATCTATATCGCAAGTGTCAGTGTTTCTATTTGCGGCAGGTGACCTATTAACCTATATTGCAAGTTTTACAACCTATTTCGGGCATTTCATAATGGTAAATTTATACATGCCGATGTTCATGTCTGGCTGTTATTATATAAAGTTTAACATAAATAAAAGGTTAAAATTACATAAAACGAAAACTCAAGGTTGAGTTTTCGGTTTAGGTACGTATATAATTATAAGGTAGTACCTACATTCAACAAAGGAGACTTTAGTGCCTTCAGCCTAGCTTTATGTTAGAATCAGCCACCAAATCATTACGTTCAGTTAGCAATCCTAAAGCACTAGACGATGTTTTAACAAAATATTTGCTCTTATTATATTAATATGTTAATACAGTATCCATGTTTATTTGTTACATCACGTTGTGCATATTCTG
This sequence comes from Apeira syringaria, assembly GCA_934044485.1. Lineage (NCBI taxonomy): Eukaryota > Metazoa > Arthropoda > Insecta > Lepidoptera > Geometridae > Apeira > Apeira syringaria. Next base: position 11,992,039 of record OW203661.1, on the reverse strand, counting down.
AAAATTATTGGTCCCGATAGTCGTTTCGTGCCGTGGTGGTACCGGCCTAGAATAGTACTCCCCCATCTCTTCCCGTGGGTGCTGTAAGAGTCTGCTAAGGGATCATGTACCAGAAGGTGGACAGCAATGCCTTCTGAGGATTGTAAATCATACTGCGCTCGCCAACCCACATGCCAAGCGTGGCGAGTATTGGCAAATCCCCCCTATATGGGGGAGGCATATGTCCAACAGTGGACGCACATGGCTGAGAGAAGAAGTCGTTTCGGCGAACGCGTTTATAGCGAAGTGCCTCGACCAACATCTTAAGAGCTTCTTTCTAGAAAGTTGGATCAAGGGTCGGGTGCAGAAGGCGGTATTCCTTGAGACGGCGCGCATTGTCCGAAAGGCCTTCACTTTGTAGACCTAATCCTGGTAGCTGATGTTTTGCCCCGCTAGCGGCGATAATCTATGTTTGGATTATTTTAATGTCTTTATTTAATATTGTTCTTTGTATTTTGTAATACAAACTAAAGTGTAGTTTTTATTACAAAATACCAAGAACAATATTAAATAAAAAGAATGAATATAAAGAGACCTAATAAAAGATCACTGATTTGTAAAAATACAACTATAGTTAATTAAAGTATGGTATATAACATTGAAAAAAAATCTTCAAAAACTCAGCATAAATACGGTCGTGGCCCCATTCGATGGTTGGCGACAATTGTCGGGGCTCAATATGCTGGTCATCGATTTGACGTCTCATCGGGGCAAATATAGGCCAATATTTTATTCTCGGTTCTTGGATGCTTGTGTACTTATGTGTGATTGTGTGTATCCATGCCTTCGGCGATACAATGATCGTACTGCAGGGGTGTGAGTGTGACAGCGTTTGTGTGCTTGTATTAATTTTTGTAGCGTAAGTACTTAGTGTTATATAAATAACTAGCTGCGCCCAGCGTTTTCACCCGCGTGGATTACGGCTTTTCCCGCTACCTCAATTATCCCACGGGAATCTTGTTTTATATATAAAAAGTATGGTTATGGATAAAAGTAGCCTATGTTTTATTCCAGGGTCTAACCTAACTTCATACCACATTTAGTTGAAATCGGAGTAGCCGTTTGAGCGTGAAAAAGTAACAAGTAAACACACACTTAAACACAAACTTTCGCCTTTATAATATTAGTGTGATTAACTTCATAAGTGCATTTCAAATGCCTGAATTTAAATGTATAAGAATAATTTTGACCATCACTATTACTAACAAATTTAATTAATAAAACGCAAGAGTTTTTTCAAAAACATTTTAATTACGAGAGACATTCCAAATAACTCATTACATTAATGATTAAACTTTACAAAGTAATTTTCGATTAAAACTTGTAAAAGCTTCTGGGGGTCTCAATTTAACAAACAATAATTGAAGAATTTATTTAGCTTACAAACTCCTCAAAGGAAGTCAATCATGGAAACTTATCAAGATATTGGTACAAAGTTAAATTAGGGAATCTTGTGACTGTCAATTTAATCTTGTTTTCTGAACGTCTATTAAGGAATCGCACTTTTTGCAGACTTGGGGAAATATTAGATTTTAAAATGGGTTCTAAAATTTGGTTGTATTTTTTAAAATGTTTGAGCTTCAGAATTTTTTGAAATTAAGTACCGATTTGAAAAAAAAAACTTTACTTTAATAAGATTATTATGAAAACGCGAGGGGAAAAAAAATGTCGAATACCATATCCAAAAGTCAAAGAGGCCAATAAAAGTCTATGACCCTGATTTGACCAAGATTCAAGATAATTCAGACAGGAATAACTACACGATTTTTCCAACAGTACGCGATTATGTATATCGGTAACAGATCCGTTTCTGATTACCTCGACTTCTTTTGGTCTTGTCACAGCCCTAGAGTGTTTTTGTTATGCCGAAGGCGCGGATGGAGATGCAGCTCCAGCCCGCTGTGACAAAACCCAGCACCAACACGAGCAGAAGTCTTAAGTAGTGGACAGAATCTTAATCCTGAATTATTCTTTTAAGTGTAGGTTTGACCACTATCTCCCTTGATTGTCAGTGACGGAGCGGTCGAAGGTGCAATCACGCTAGATCTCGTTTGTTGACTGACTCTCAAGGGAAAAAAACACTTATGTTCGATGACAGCTGTTCTAACTTGAGGGTGGTAGTTAGCAAGGTAGGCACTGTAAAAGTACCTACCCTATCACCATACTGTGTTATTACGACGCTACCACAACAAAAGCTGGAGTCGGGTCTATGATTCAAACCACCGACCATCAAATTGACAGCTGACACAACCCCAAAGCTTCATCATGTTATTAGAGTTTGTGATTTATATTCAACCTTAAGTCTATAAAGACTATCCGTGTGTAAAGTTTAAAATTAGGACATGTACGCATGCCTATTTATGTAGAACATTCCGTGCATTAGAATCTTTTGCTAGCGGTAATTATAGCTTGATAAGAAATCTGAGTAATATAAATCTTCTTTACTTATTTCTAAGAATCAACAATTCAAAGTGTCTATACTGGCACGTCGCCAAGTTGTACCATGTTGTACCTACTTTTTTGCAAGCTTGGCCTACCAAGCTTGCAAAATGTAGGTAAGGTTTTCGCCGACTTTTTCTTGATATTTGTATAACAACTTTATAGCAGCAAATTTATTCTGCTTAAGCCCTTCTGCTGCCAGTAGCAAAAAGTTTCCCTAAATCCATTACTTTAAATGTACAATACCTATATATACTAAATCACCAAATCAAACTTAAAGATAATAAATAATAATCTACATATTTGTATTGTTTAAACATATGGAATTGGTCTAAAGAAGCGAATATCTCACTTACGCGTAGTCGATATCACTATTGACAATTGTTTTGGCCTCTTCCTGAGCTTAAATACATTTCACCACCAGCGAATTAAAACCATATGACTTAAATCGATTTACAAGTATATTAATAAAAAAAACACTTTTAAGTATTTAGAATGTTACTGCTACTTTACATAATATGTAAAGTAGCAGTAAGCGCAAGTAAGTAGAAGTAAAAAGCGACAGCTGTCATGGTAGGGATCGAACCAGTTTCCGTCAGTTTAACAGCTGTCACTCCAACCGCTAAACTATCATCGCTACAAATTTTAGTAATAAGTAACCTATCAACCAGTATATTTCCATTATGTACTTTTATTTACGTGTTAACAAAATACATGTATCACAATCGTGATACGTGCATTTCTGTTCTGCAAACTGTTTCCAATATATTTTTTTAATTTTTTTTTTAATATTCACACAATGTCTTCAGGTCCCAAACTTGGCAGAGCCTGTACTATGGTAACCTGATGACTGATATATATACTTATATACATATACATACCCAGACACAGGTCAAACAGACATGTTCATACACACAAATGTTTGACCTGTCCGGGAATCGAACCCGGGACCAGCGGCTCAGAAGGCAGAGTGCTACCAACTGCGCCAACCCGCCAGTCAATTTGCTTCTTCCTCACATATATTTCTTTTACAGGTCTCTGTTTGGTGATATTGGTAGAAGATATTGCTGGCAGAGAACTAGACGAGATCAGCATCACTCCAATGCATCATCAGACATCCACATGAATAACTGCGTGAAGTCTACTTCAGCTGACCTCTTGCGAGCTCATCAGCCATCCTGCTCCAGGCCAGAAGAAATCGTTTTTCAGACGTGAAGTTTGCAGAAGAGATCATGAGTTATACGCTTATTTAAGATTAAATGTTGTAAGAGGTGTAGACCGAATCTAAATCAAAGAAACCGAGGTGAAACTTACTTAAGCTATGTTACTTCCCCCCCTAGACAAAGTAACATCCTACAAGCGTTAACGCGAGCAAAAACCGTTGAATGTCCGTTCTTGTTGCGAAGCGAGTAATAAAATAGGGTGACGGAACGAGATAGAGCGATATAAAACTACTAGGATGGGACGAAAGACATCAAAGCGCTCGATTTGTGCCACTCATTTTTGCCCGAGGGGAAGGTTTACCGTAAGTCAATAGATTTCATAATCATTGGATAGAATCACAAATGACCAACGAGAACGAACATTGAACGGCTAGAGAATGAGAATCGCTTATGAAGCGATGCCTTTTGTCTAGGCCCACTTGGCACGAATCGAAATCGTTAGGAGTAGTGATTGTCTAATCGTCAATTACCTTCGTGCTTACTGTTATTTATCTAGTACAATTTGGTGACAGAGAATTGAAAGTTCGAAATACTTGCGTTGTTCAATTGATTATGTGTAAAGTTAGTTTGTTGACCTTTTTTACCTTTTGAAGCCTCATGAAGATAATTATTTGTGATAGGGGCACTTTTCAGTATATATTTTGAGTCTTAAAAGCGTTTCAGTACTGTGGGGCAACAAAAGCTAAATGTTTTAAACAAATAACTTGCGAGAACATGTGCTTATCACTATGGTAAATCATATTTTATAACAACGCAACTATTGCGTGAACAAAATTTTAATTTTCCTCGTTTTAGTTGTAATAAATATATGAAAGAATAGATAAAAACGACAGTAATTCGAACCCAGGAAAAAGATTAAAAACACAGTGTCCAATTCTTAAATTGTAAACTTCGCAACCTCATTAAACCAGAATTGCTTATAGATTGCAACGTATTACAATTGAACCCAATATTATCGTGATATCAAGTTTAACTCTGACGCATACATTTTATAGTCACTACGAGTGATACGAAGGTAATTTAAATGTGTATAGTATATACACAGTTAAATAAAGCACTAAAAGAGTTAAATTCGTATAATATAAAATGTGTATAATTTTATAAATAATGACGTTAATAGTTCGTGCTACAAACACAGGCGCGAAAATAATGTAAATACCTACCAAAAACGTATTGACTCTAGTATTATCAATTTTACATAAGTTTCAGTCTACAACAATTCGGACACAGATAATTGTGGAGTTATGCGTGCCACATGCGCGTTATTCAGTTGTTTTCACGATACAAAGTGTGGCACTTATATTTTTTATTTTTTTTTATTTATATTTATTAACATTCACACAAGGTCTTCAGGTCCCAAACTAGGCAGAGCCTGTGCTATGGTAACCTGATGACTGATATATATACATATACACACCCAGATACAGGTCAAACAGACATGTTCATGCACACAAATGTTTGACCTGTCCGGGAATCGAACCCGGGACCAGCGGCTCAGAAGGCAGAGTGCTACCAACGGCGCCAACCGGCCAGTCATATTATATATGTATAACAAGCCAATGATATTATATGTTACCATTGGTAACAAGCATTATCTCTACACATCTCGGCTATGACAGTTCTAGATGAGCCTATGTCCCAAACTATTATTTATAATTATATATATTTATCATTTAAATGTTCAATACAGATCGTATGTTCTCTGCACAAATTTAATGAAGAGGTATGATATTACATTGCTTATTTCTTTGATGAGAAAGGAACCTTTACAAGATATTGTCATTTTATTTAAATGCCAATATCAAGGGGAAAAGTTGTACAATTATAATAATAAAAATAATTTAAAATGGAAGTATTACGTAGTGTAGGTTGTGATTATTGACATTATATGTATATATTAATAAGGTTCTTAAACCAAGTATTAGTAAATAATATTTTAGATATAAGTTGATTATTTTAAACTCTCCGATGCACTAATTGAAATATTTCACGAAAAATGCACTAATCGCTATGTCAAGAAACTACAATTAGTAATTGATTACATTAGCTACATGGTCTCGTTGGATAGCAAACTTTTGAGCAAAAAGCTTTGCCTGTTCCCCCCCCCTATAGGTTTATAAATATCAAATCAGTAGATACACTTCTATAGTACCAGCTCTTAGTGTTCAGTATTAAGAGAATAGTACTTGTAGTAATGAAGACCTTTATATTTTAAAAAAAAACAATTTGTATATGCTATACATCACATCATTGCATACTGTTTGACGACATAGCTGATGAACTTGAAGACTCGGTGTAAAGACAGATATTAAGAAAATGTTTTTTTTTAATCTACCATAAGCTTTCACCAACAGTACAATTCTGTCAAATGTTTTATCTATCGATCAAAACGTAAATCACTGTTATACAAATTAAATAAATATATACCCAAAATCACCCTTCTTTAAATCTCTTCACATAGTTGAACAATAAGGTATTGTATGCTAAAGCAATTCCCAAAACAACCTTCAGATTTCACACGAAAGGGATAAAGGAAACTAGTCCTTTTGTCATCAAAAAGAATTTCAACTCTGCATATATAGAATATTCTGGGTTAAGCGCTCGTCGTTCTATTTTTTCCGGAACACTTTTTCAGACAATGAAGCTAGTACAAGTTCATCGAAAGTTTGAAAGAAAAAAACGATAGATTTTTCCGCATGAAGCAGAAATGGGGCTTAGTGATATAAGTCGAGTTTATGATATTATGTGGACTCAAAGCTTGATATTCAATGGTTATTGTACAAAATACTTTCTTAGACGTTAGTACATTAAATTAATGGAGTACATGCAAATATATTTTTAGGTAAAAGAAATATAATTATTCTTATTTATATATAGGATTACTGAGGGTTGGTAATTTTTATGAATATCTCAATTCTTGACGTTTTAACGTGTATGTAATATTATACCTTTAGAATTATTTATTATACGTGAGATACTCAAAAAATTTGCGAAACTAAAAACTAATCTAAACATATTTTTTTACCAAATATTCAAATACTGTCTACCAGCTATACAAAGTTGCATGAGTCTGAACCAGTTTTCAAAACATATATTTCCAGTCCGCCGCAGACACCTCGCTTAAAGCCTGCTCAAACGCTGACAGCGCATCTTCCGGCGACAAAAATTGTATCCCTTTGAACTGGTTTTTTTAATTTTCGGGAACAAAATGATATCACACGGTGTGCTCGGTCAGGTTTGTAAGGAGTGGACCCGGGAATTTGACTGGCGTGCTGTCCTGGGGATCATTTGCCTTAAAATATTGCTTGGACTATTGCTATAGCTTTCGACATTTTTACCTTCTTTGCGATACTAAGAAAGCTTCAACAGTTAATTATTGAATAATAAACTAATTATAAAATTGATTTATAAACAATTTATCATTTGTTGAGGCTTTCTTTGGTTCGAAAAGACGGAATGAAAGTCAAAAGCTATGTAATAAGAAAATCAATATTTTTAGGCGGATGACCCCCAGGAAGTCCCTCGTTTAGAGCGCGGTGTTCGCGAGTGCGTTGTTGCAGTGGAGCAGTAGCCTGTTTGTTAGCATGTTGCTCATAATCGAGACAACGATAATGACAACATGACACCAAGAAGCCATGCAAATTTAAAAAGCTTGCGAGCACAATCTTCCCATCGTTTCTAGATCGCTTCACTTTGGTTGGCGTTGATTTGTTTTAAAACACCCAAGCCGTCGACTGGCGCTTATTACCCGACTGCGAAAAAAGGAGGGTTATTACCCGACTGCGAAAAAAGGAGGGTTATGTTTTTCGTTCATTAAGGTTGAATAAATAAATTGAAATTTAATCGATTTATAATTGATTTTAATTTAATTGATTTTAAGGGTACTTGAAAACTAAAAAGAATGAAATAAAATTATAATTTAAAAAAACAAAAAACCCGACTGCCTCAATATCTGCCATCTTTATGAAATGAATTGAGCAACTGAAAAGATAAAAACAAGATTGTAATTTCCATATTTTATTTTGGTTTTGAATGATCTTAGTTGACAGTGTTCACAAACTGTCGGAGGCTTTATCTGCTCATTCCTAGATTTTGTTGCTCAACCTATATCACCTACAAAATGATGAGCCGTGAGAGTGTAATGCCTCCGACTGCATTTGTGAACACTGTCAACTAAGATCATTTAAAACCAAAATAAAATATGGAAATTACAATCTTGTTTTTATCTTTTCAGTTGCTCAATTCATTTCATAAAGATGGCAGATATTGCGCAGTCGGGTTTTTTGTTTTTTTAGATTATAATTTTTTTTCAGGATAGTATTTATATATCCACGATTCATCATCTGTAATGATGTCGTCAACCTGCCGAGACGAGTCTTCAAATTTGCTAATCTTATCACGGCATCATTCATTGGTGAGGCTTTGCAGTACCCGGCGTGAACTCTCCTATCCTCCTCACGCGAAGATGCGCGTTTAGAATCTCGTGGAGGTTTCCCGAACCAATCTTCAGTGTGTGCTAAATCTCCTGATATGTATTTCGCCTATTGTCACGGATTAATTTTTCACTGTTAGCACGTTTTCTTCCGCAAAAGCCGTCAAAGGACGACCACTTCTTGCTCCATCCCCAAAGTTAGTCGACTGCGATTGAATTCGTTATACCAGAGGTACACGGTTGCCTTGGAAGGCCCTTCATCCATAAATACCATTTGAAGTCATTCGGATCATTCATCCGGTTTCAACGACATTTGAAATCGTAACAAATCACTGCGCCAAAATGTTTCCGGTGCAGATCCATTTTTCAACGATTCACGATAATTTAAATTAGCTCGCAAAAAATGTTGTGGAAAATTTTAGAATTGGAACGTACCTATTTTTCTTATAAATAATTATATTTTAAAAATAAATAATAAATTATATTTTTAATACATAAATATTTGATTTCTTAATACTTTGAGTAGGTCACTCAGGCATACAGAGGTTTGTAAGTTTTTTTGATGATACATTTGATTATGATCAAGAATATTTTATTATAATTCCAAGAAAAACGAACTGATGCATTGCTTTGACGACGGATATAATATTCAACAAAGATATTTTTCAATACCTAGTAGTCCTATACAAAAGTCTGCAGCATACATATATCTTAAATCAATAATGTTTAACGCCTAGCAAAGTAGGCATAGGTCAGCTAGCACCGTTATATTATTGGTTTTGTTTAACACGCCCAAGCCAATGGCGAAGCGTATATTTTATTGTTTTTAGTTTTACTTATATACTTAGCTAATATAAAATCTACCACTATTATCTTAGACCCGTGTTTTTATATATTATATACATTTCACCATAATTCAAAAAGTGCTAAAACTAAGCACCACGTGTCTTTGAAAAATGTGTGGCATTTAAGACATTGTACATTGTACAACACAATATTGGGATAAAATTACCAAAACGAAAATCGGCCAAAATCACGAGATATCAATATATATGTTATACAAATCGCATGACTCCGACAACACTTTGGAAACACATTCCGGTCATATTTGTTCCTATTTGATATAGGAATCGAATGGTGTACTTAGATTAATGATATTGCGACTTTGATTTTTTACTTTGATTTTTTTACTACCCTTTGTCCAATCTCTTGTATAGAGACAAACCACTGTGCGACCTCGCGCTTGGCTCCTTTGTTTTGACTTAAGACCGAACGCCGTTAACTCTAAATGATATGATAATCCTAAAAGGTCTTAATAATAAAGTTTACCAAAGAGCCAGAGAACATTATCAAAGTTTAGTTAATGCAGACTACGAAATAAGTACCTACTTTTGAATTAGCATATTCCTATTATCATATACATTTCATCATGAAATATACTTAGGTTTGCTGTTGTTTTCACAAAAATTTGGACAAAGGCCTCGCTACTGCATCTTCGCCTCCCCTTAACTTAGTACTTGGTTCATTTTTGGGTCGGGCGAACTTAAGAGAACGACAGTACGTAAAAGAGGCTAATACTTTAGTACGCGACTGTACCCATGCGCGAACGGATTTTCCGTTGAGAATACTATATTATTTATTTAATAGTGTTATGGATAACAATAAAATAGACAAATGAATATTCTACCACGTCAAATCAAAAGTCAAATCACTGCATACACAACACTCGCACTGCGTTCGAGCATGGATCGTCGACTCGATAAAATTTGACAGTAAATGCTTGTCAGACACGGTCATATCCGTGCGGCTTGGAGATCTTCATGGTAATAGAACCACGTGGGAGCAGCACGATTCGCGTGTACGCCATGTCTGAACAAGCACTCACTGTCGAATCTTATCGAGTTGACGATCCATACTCGCACTGCAGAATCAATGAATAAAAGCGTTTGACAGCTGGTGTGGTAACAAAAATTGCAAATGGAACGGACCCTTCATAGTTGATGTTGATGCGGACCACGGTGAGCATCGAATCAGTGACCGCTGTACACTTGCCAACACTCAAAATTTACGAACTTACATCGCTTCAATATTATGATTTAGATAAAAATAAAAACACACTTTGATTGAATTAGAATAACATCCTGCAATTACACCACCAGATTCAAAATATTTCAGCTCCACCTGTTACAGAATGACTAATAGTTTTCCCGTTAAAAGGGTTAGTAAAGGTATCCAGGGACCGACACTTTACAAGTTTGCGCACATAGTTATGACCACAGAAAACCGTATTACTAAAGTTAACGGTTAGAATGGGTAAGTGCCTTTTTAAAAATAGTTTTACGATTAATATTAAGTTTAATATTATTTCTTGTTCAATTTTTATTACATGCAACTTAACTACTGACTTTTTTTGGAAGATTTCTATGCTGGCCATTTTAATCTCGCTATTATTCGAACGAATAATAATAACGAATTATTCAAATTCAAATATAGAACACCACACATTTCTCTCAAGTAACTGGGTACTTGTCTAACTCGGTCGGCGTGCGTTTTCACACTAATTGCACGTAGTTTGAAATTGTCATTTTCGTTGCGTGTCAAGGGCGGGGGAAGGGATATATGCGTGTGAGAAAAGGACAGGATATCGCCTATAGCCTTTAGATCCCGAGCAAATACGATTACCGTGTTAACAGATAGTCTACTACTGCAGGTTTGAGTAGAACTCCCGCGAGGCACAAAAAATACTCATTATGTCTTTTTAAATATTGTTTATCGTACTAGTTACCTATATTTAGCTACGCTTCATATATACATACGTATGAATACGTTTTCATCATAATTTTATGATACGTATGACATGTAAAAGTCTCATGCTTACGATTAAGTTAATAGGTACTTATGCAAAAGTAGTCTAAAATTAATTATTTCTGACTTCATATTATATGTGATATAAAATCCAGATTATAGCATGAGTAGAGCCTTGGATCAATATAAAAAAAATATAAATATTGTGATGTTTAAAAAACCGTTCCATAATTATCTAATGTTCTGTGGTAAACTTAGTCGTTCGGAACTCATCACTTTGCAACCGGATCGGAATGTTTACTCAAGTCAGCAACACTGGTAATTTTCAGCAATTTACTGTGTTATGAGGCCGTGAAAAGTTTTGTACCTTTTTACGCTGGTGAGTTTTATATATATTTAAGTGCTAAGGTACCTTCCAGTATCTGCCTGGCTATATAACTGTCATTGACTTATGGCTAGGCAGATACTGGCAGTGAGAGTGACAATGAGATAGTTATCAAACGATAGATCTATACAATATACAAAAGTGGCTTTTAAAGTAGGTACAGAAACGGCTTAAACGGAAGATCAACGCTGATTGTAAGATCAGCACAACGCTGGGTTGAGGCCGATTTGCTACTGTCTTATATTAGTGTTTTCTATGTAATGTGATACAAAATTGACACGCTTTGTATAGTTTTATCTTACAGTTAAGATTATTACCATGTAACTCTACCATATTTATAGCAAATAAACTTTTATTCATTCAGTCATTCAAATCTCGATGCCAAATTAATAGTATATTTCTAACGAAGCTTACCATCTACTTTTTAATATCCTGATAGATCTAGAGTTGGATCACTTGACGGTCAGTGACGATGTGGTCGAAGATGAAATTTCGCTAGACCTACAATGTGTACTGGATCTTATGGACTGCTTCTTGAACTACTCTATGCTTTTGGTGACAATTCTTCAAACTTGAGGGTGGTAGCTAGCCAGGCAGTACCCTATCCGTACCACCACGTTTAGCCTTTCTTCCCGTATTATAATGTATAGGTTTTGCTTTTGACCACTATCTTAATATATGATGATATGGACAATGATATTGTTATAATGATATTGAAGGTAGAATCAGAGTGGACGATGGACGATGGATGGAAGAAACACACAGCAATGTCAACTAAAAAATTATGCCACTTTTTAAAGGTGTGTGCAAGAAAAAGTTTCTATATGAAACGACAAATCCCACAGTTTGAGTGATTTGTTAATTTGGCGCTTTGTAATAGTATATAGAATACATATCTCTCTGACAACTGTATTGGTCCCAAGGGCTAAAACATTAACGGTAATCTACCTATCTAGGAATTCAAAACAAAATCCTTTAAAAATGTATTTTATAAACGAACGTGGACGAGAAATATTTAAAACGTAAAAGAAATACTGTACGACTATGTACATAATTGTCACGGTCGTTTACGTAAATTTGGAATCATATTCTAGTAGCACTCGTACTTTACCGCATGAGCGTGTAACTACTAGCTGGACACGGTTTTTACGATTTCGCTAGATTGTTCGTAATGATTCGTCATTCTCTTTTTTGACGTGATAACGTTTTATAAATTGATGAACGCCAGCAACACAAATGAAAAATAGTAACGTTCCGCGTAACGTTCCACCTGAGTTTTGTATTACATAAAATAATCAAAGTCAAAGTCAAAGTCAAGGTCTAAGTCAAGGTCAAAGTCAAAGTCAAAGCCAAAGTCAAAGCCAAAGTCAAAGTCATAAATGATTATGACGTTATCACGTAAATCTATCGTCCGTAAACCGACTATACAGACAACCAATTTTTTTTTTTTTGTCTAAGCAAAAATATACTATACTATACCTATACTTACAATTTTGAATGGCTCTCATGGACTGCTTGAAAACAACGTACCGTTTAGTATTAGTTTTTTCAAGTTTAAGGGTGCAAGCCATGCAAGTACTGGAAAGTACCACACCAACTATGTTCTGTTGTTAAACCGATCAATATGACTGGGCTTACTTTTTCCTTATATCGATTTTACTCACGATGATAATTCTTTATTGACATTCGAAATTTTTGAGGTACATTTCGGAGATGTCTAATATCATCAGAGATACGCTAACGGCAAAGTAATATTATAATATTAAAGGATACATAATATCAAAACAATACACTTATGTAAAATTTTATTGAATGGATCCTTTACTTATCGCGTTAGAAATAGTTAATTAAAAAAAAATGCCTAAATTCTTCTTCTTCTTCTCTTAGCCATGTGCGTCCACTGCTGAACATATGCCTCCCCCATATAGGGGGATTTTCCAATACTCGCCACGCTTGGCATGCGGGTTGGTGAGCGCAGTATGATTTACAGTCCTGAGAAGGCGCTGCTGCCCACCTTCTGGTACGTGATCCCGTAACCGACTCTTACGACACCCACGAGAAGAGATGGGGGAGTACTATTCTAGGCCGGTACCACCACGACATTGCGTAGATAGAAACCTCAAAAGTATAGTTTACGGTACATTTTGCCATTTGTACTATTTCGTTGATCTGTATATATCATAGTTGCCATTTGTACGGAAACGAACATCTACCTTAAATAATAAAACAATAATTACTATCTATGATTATGTATAAACATAAAACGCACATATAACTGTATAATTTAATATCGCGCTTATGAAAATTACCTGTCCAAATGCCTAAGAGTGGAATTTAATTGTTCATCGTCGTCTTTAAGATAATCCATTTCTAATTGATTCCAGAGAAAGGGAATTTAGCAGTGGCACAGAATATTATTATCGCGTTGAATTAAACTCCGCAATTATATTATATGTTAAAGTAATCTGTGGTTCAAAAGTAGATAGTATGTCCGCAGCTGTGCACACCCAAGACCTCTTTAGGTAATAACGTTTATTTTTATAATTTGTACATTATTCTTTCGCATTATCTCCTCTTTTTTAAAGTTTAACTATTTACTTTTAAATTCAATTTAACGGAATATGCAGTATCACTGACAAAGAAACATGTATTATATATGTAGATTGTTACACAATAAACGTTTATAAACATATCCCTGTAAATTATATATATATGATGTAGCATAATTAGTATAAAAGCTGCAAATATAAGTGCCAAAGAAGATAAAATAATTATACCTAATATTATTTAAGATGGAAACTAATGTTTACGTATGTACATTGCCATAACTGGCAATTGAATCAATATTATTGTTAATGACTACATATGTAAATAGCATTAATTAATTATAATACATATTATTTATTTATTACAACGTCATAATTATTGAAGTGCAAAACTAGGTAATAAAAAAGATTATATGATATAAATTCCTAAATAAATAAAAATAAATAAAACTAAAAATGCTTATTGATTAGTTGTAGATGTTCATGTAAAATAGAAATTTTATATAAAAATAGGAACCCACCACCCTCATTCCGATTTTAGTAATATTAATAAGAGAAATAAGGATAAATATCAAAATATATGTACTGTAATATAATATTATTATTACAATACGTAGAAAGTAAAAATAAGTAAGTATATAACCATTATATTCAAATTTTGATATTGTTGAATATAAAGAGTATTATTTGTATGTTACATGTATGTCTAACTGGTTTTGTAAAAACAATAAATAAATTGTCAAATATCACGTTTATGACATTATTATATCATTGTTCTGTCGCAAAAATACGTTAATATAACAAAGAAATTTGGCTGAAATTTCGTTACAAAGAAGGGAAATATTCGACACAAATCTTTTTCTATTTCTCAAAATTTTTGCAACTTTTATGGATAATGTTTTAATGCAATGTTAGTAATGTGTTATTTTTCAGCTTCCTGGTAATATGGCATAAGCGTTTCTAGTCCGTGATTTTTTATGTGAATGATAAAGCTCGCTCGGCCGAGCATCAGAGCGAGCCCTCTGTAACGGATAAAGACCATTCTTTTTTTTTTCAAAAGTAGATCATGATCGGCATATTGATAGTTCATATATTATATATTATTATATATTTTGAAATTTTTCTGAATTCTGAAAAAAACCAGCGCCGAATATGCACCTGAAAAGTAAGAAGAAAGCAGATTTTTTTTGGAGCCGAACTTCCTAGGACGAATCTGGCATTGTCATAGCTTCCCAACGTACTCCGATGGATAAATTAAATTACATTTATAATAGGCATGCGTCACGTAGAAATTGAAAACTGTGATCTTCATCGGGGATGTAAAGGTTTTCAGATGTAAACCATGAGCTCGTAATTGTCTCTTGGCGTTCAAGGTTGGGAAGGAGTTTGGAAAGAGAAAAGTTAACGGGTGGAGACTAAGATCAACAACCCGAAGCTGAAGGCAAAGTATGCAAATTGTGAAGAATGACGAGGATGATTTTAGTCTGATTTTAGAGTCGTACAGCTAAAATGACCATGATTTGATGCGTGTTGATTTTTTCCTTTTATGTAACAAAAATGCGATCAAATTTTATTACATTTATTCATTTTGGTAACAGAACAATAATAGAATAAAAGTGTGTTTATTTTTATTTTAAAGTGCCATATATTTAATAACCAAAATAAAACCAGCCAGATAGATACGGTACAGTATTAATTTAGAACAAAAACCTTTAAGCTGCGTTGGAGGCATTCGGATAGCTGCAACCTCCAACATTGGGCTTATCTAACCGTTAGCCCGCATTTGGCCAACGAGGTTGAATTAATAGCAAAACTTATCTCACTGAAAAGAAGGCCCGTGTAAAAACAGTAAGAGGCATAAAATATATTATGCTATAGGCATATTAGAATGACGTTTTTATGTTTGTAAATATACCAGTATAGCGTCCAGGGTAAAAAAAATATTACTGAATCTTCATCTGCATTGTTTCTCGCTTTTATTTCGTTATGGTCCATGATCTAGATCTGTGGTGGACCCCTCATTCTTTATCAAGGAGTAATATATTTTTTAAGCAATAAAACATATTGGCATATACAACCTAAGGGAGCTGTATTGATTGCAGATTGTTTAAATATTTTAAAATAATGTTGAAGTAATCTTTAATTTATTAGGGCTTGTATAAAAATATGTCATCATAACATTCGTGGCCTTTTTCGCGTTCACATTACCTGAAATCCAATTGTAAACAGGAACACTGAATTAGTCAATTGCTCGTATCGTTTTCCCAAGCCAATCAAGTATCAAAATTTAGGTAATTTTATTAATAATTCAATGGGTTGTTACACCAAAACATGTCCAATGTAAAATTTTTCAAAATTTGATTTTAAATTAGTTAAAAAGAGCCTGGGCCAATTATCTAGTTACAACACTCTATGGTTGTAATAATAATATGTAAAACGTGATATGGTGTGGTATATTTATTGTTTAAAATTATAATGAGGGGTCCACCATATGAATAAGGATCTACTTTGAGTATACAGCCTTCGCCTCCTCTATCTACTACCATTAGACAAGTTGAAATTGAAACTATACTTTTATAACGGTAATGGAGAGTGAATGCTGGAATCTATTATGACGGGGATTTCTGGCTAGATTCCAAGTTCATCCCACACGTGTGTAAAAAAAAACAATAAATATACGCTAGTAATTTTGTTGTGTGCGTCGATTTTATGTTTAAACAAATCTTTAACGTTTTAAAAAGGGTTTTTTTCAATTTGTGACGGAAATTATAATTCCAACATATTTAAAAAAATATATTGTATATGTTTTATCATAGAAGCTGTTATAAGTGTATTAAGTGTATAATAGAATAAAATTATGTTATAGTTATGAACATGGCTGTAAATAATAATTTATATAGTAAACAGATTGATTTAATGTAAACTAGATTAGGTGATTACAAAATGTAATATTTTATTTTATTTTGTAATATTGTAAAAAAGTCCTTGAATAAATAAAATTTATTGGATTTTGTTTGTTTTATTAACCAATATACCAGAATATTGCAAGCATTTAAAAACGAATATTTATTTTTATGCCAACACCCAGAGTGGTTCCAATCTAAGTAGAATACGATAATAAGATATTATATAAAGTTTTTACGTTGTGTGTTACCAGGGCCAGAGGTCTTTTATTGAGGGAGTGTTAGCCTAGTGTTAGATATTTGTCGGAGTTTCTTAGCACCGCCTACTCCACGGTTACGCTGATCACTATCTGAGCCAGCAATAGCAGAGCTGCCTGGGACTGGGGGTCTGGTCATATTTTCTACTATCATAGGAGAGGGATGGTGACCTAGGGAAGTACCTACTGTTAAATTTCGAATGCCACTAGCAATCACCAATTCAAAAACCATAAACCTCTGAAGTTGATTTAATTTTAATATACATTAATTGGGTCAGAAATCATTTCTTATTGTTCTATAATGCTGTTATTTTAGATTCGGCGTTTTGAAAACTGCTTTGCAAGTTGTAATGACTAGCACCATGACTTTTACTTCACTCTAACTATCACTCGCTAGTTCGCTTTAATTATATGTGCGTAAATTCAAATAATATTTTCCTAATATAAAAATCTCGTATCACAAATGTTTATCATCGAACCCCTTCGAAACGGCTTGCTTGATTTTAATATTTTTTTGTGTATTTTGGTGGGTCTGACAATAGATCGAAAATGTTCACCCTCGTAGCTCAGCTCTCCATTTTTTATCTGAATTTTAGTATTTTTATAAGAACAAATATCTAAATAATTTAACCGTTCATCATTGATGTGAAGTAATTTAATGAAGTACCGTGTCGCTTTATTATGATAATTTATATGGCAGAACATATATATGTAACTATAAATAAGTAGGCATAAATAAATAATACAAAACTATAAACAGCTATAATACAATTATAAATATATATACAATAGTAATATAATACAATATTTGGTTCCATTTTCTTCACAATTCGTTTCTTTTCACAGTATAAACTTGCCAGTAACTATAAAATTGAATTTTGACCAAATTTAAAGTATGTAAGTTCAACTACTTGAGACAATGCGAAGTCAAACAGAGATAAGCCTGAGCGATCAGCTGTTCTCTCAGGGGAAATCATAGAGATGATTCTGTGACAATTGTACAGATAGCTCTAAAATTATTTAGTTTACCAAACCTAAAATATGCGAAATAATAAGCTATTTTTTTCTTCTTCTTGTCCGTTCCCCGCGAGGCGAAGTCCATTTTTTTTAAAGTTAATGAGCTTAAGTTTGTTCCCTGTTTCACCTTATGTTGAATGATGACGGGGTCTAAGGTGTAGCACGCAAACCCAGAAGGCACCTATTCACTCATGACTTGAACATTCCTGGGTTGTACCTATCGCAAAACACAGACTCAGGCAGTGAGTTCCACTCCCTGGCAGTATGCATTATAAAAGTGGAAGCAAAAAGCTTCGTGCCTGATATAGCCTAACCAACTGCCTCGGCGTGAAGTACTGTCTCATCTTAGCCAATATGCCCAACTTCTTGGCAGCCAATTGCGCTTTCGACTCGATATGGCTCCCAAAGTTAAGCATAAACGTCAGCGTTACTCCAAGGTATATAATTCGAAGCGATGATAGCTCAGCGGGGGGACCGTCGCCTATCGAACTGATGGACACTGGTTCGATCCCCAACAACAGCTTGAGCTTCCG
Organism: Apeira syringaria; assembly: GCA_934044485.1. Taxonomy (NCBI): domain Eukaryota; kingdom Metazoa; phylum Arthropoda; class Insecta; order Lepidoptera; family Geometridae; genus Apeira; species Apeira syringaria. Next base: position 11,973,460 of record OW203661.1, on the reverse strand, counting down.
GTGAAAGTAACACCATTATCAAATTCCCAGCATGGTGGTAGGGTACTTTCGAATACCCAACTGGGTAGCAACCACCCACAAGTTTGAAAAACTGTCACCAAGCACATAGTGTGTTCAGGCAGCAGTCCTTGAGAGCCAGTGAGCATTCTAGGTCTCGCGTGATAACGTCTTCGACCACATCTTCACTGACCATCAAGTGAGATAGTGGTCAAAAAGTGGTCAAACGTTAGATCTATACAGTATAAAAAAACCTCCAGTTGGTAGTTATCCGATCGGGTACATCTCGGAAACTAGGAGTAAGTTGAATTTTACTCCGTTGTTTCGTGATGAAATACGCCTGAGTCTTAGTGCTGTTGAACTTGGCAAGATTGGCTTCGCCCCGGAGACATCCTCCTTCCGTTATATTAGAAAAAAAAGAAGAAAGAGATTTAACCGCTTGGCTAGGTGTAGCCTATGTAGAATCTAGGCTATGCCTAGCCTACGGTTAAATCGCGTAGGATTTAACCGTTAGAGGGAAGTAGAATAAATGGTTTCCTATTGTCAATAATTGATTTGTCAGAATCACATACTGTGAGACTTACCCAAACGTGACTGTAAGTTTTTTTCAGTATTCCAGAGTATTCAGGTTGATTCTAGAATTATTAAGTTAACAGAGTATTAAAAAAGAAAATGTCAAACGTATCGTAATGCACCCAGTCAATGTTATTGATATTGCAATAAAATGTTATGGATCCCAAATCTTTTAATATTGCAATATTGCAATTATCATCAGAAATGTTATATTATTGGAAATTAAAGCTAGGGACGAAGTAGGAATGAGTCGCACGCCTCATATAAACATATAATATCATTGGTCGCACGGGAAAATATGGACAGTAGTAATTTGAATTAGAATTAGAAAACTATATAGATTGTCGGTGTTATCATCGTATCAGTTCAATTTCTCTCCAACCAGTTTCAAATTTATTTGCAGTTCTTCATCTGGGAGTTATGACCGACGATTGAAAATATGATAAGTGCTAAGTAAGACCAAAATCTAACAAAAATCTTTTGAAAAGCATCGTCATCTGTAATGAAAACAACACGTACTATGTTAAACTATCGTTTGCCCTTACAGCAAGTCGGCAGCAAAATATTGTTTTTAAACCTGGTCATGTTTTTGTTTCATCCATGCAAAAACATCGAGGGGCTTTTTAGATTCGAAAAGTATGTTAAACTCCTTTTTTTACTTTTATTATGCAATCCGGCTTTGTAATTTTTTTAGTTTTTTATACTATCTTTAGATCTAGTTTCACTACTACTATATAGTACTTGACAGTCAGTGATGATCTTAAATATATATTTTTTTATACTTGGTAGATATACTTTTAGACTAGATTTTGACAGGCTGGTTGGCGCAGTTGGTAGCACTCTGCCTTCTGAGCCGCTGGTCCCGGGTTCGATTCCCGGACAGGTCAAACATTTGTGTGTATGAACATGTCTGTTTGACCTGTGCCTGGGTGTGTATATCTATATAAGTATGTATTTAAGTATATATATCAGTCATAATGTTACCATAGTACAGGCTCTGCCTAGTTCGGAACTGAAGACCTTGTGTGAATGTTGTTCCATATTATATTATTATTATTATACATTTTAACTACTATATTTCATGCAAGTCAGTGATGGTGTGGTCGAAGACGAAGTCACGCTAGACCTCGATTGTTCACTGACTCTCATGGATGTCATAAAATGTTAATTTCACCTGACGCTTACACTGACCGTAGGTGGGAATCGAACCAGCGACCATGATGTTGATAGTCGATATGAATACTGCTTAGCTATCATTGCCTCAACATGTGTTATTTAGAGCTAAGCACGGATTTTTTTCACGAGAACGAATAAAAAATAAGGGAATCCGTGAAAGAACGATTATTAGTATTATTATCCCAGCGGATTAACGGACAAGGCGCCGCGGGCTGTGGAGCGGGTGATTCGGTGACTGATACGTCATCACATCAGTTTTTGGGGATCCGTCTTCATCGCTGCTGCTTTCTTGGGACAGGATCTTGGCCGTGTGACACGACACGCACATCGTGATATCGACTATGCGTAAGTGCCACGTTATACCCGTAGAAACTGTGTAAGTAGTTATTAGCTTTTTTGGCTAGATCTTTTTTTATTTATCAACATTCACACAAGGTCTTCAGGTCCCAACCTAGGCAGAGCCTGTACTATGGTAACCTGATGACTGATATACATACTTATATACATATACACACCCAGACACAGGTCAAACAGACATGTTCATACACACACAAATGTTTGACGTGTCCGGGAATCGAACCCGGGACCAGCGGCTCAGAAGGCAGAGTGCTACCAACTGCGCCAACCGGCCAGTCAAAATCTTTATAGAATGCATTTGTATGTATTATGTTAACGAAAATAAAAGTGTATGTTCACCGATTTCTTCACACTCAATTAGGGAGTCGTCCAAGTAGACGTAACACACAGTGTAACTAAAAAACCGCCAGTCGAAAGTTCTGAGATATAATATATATACATATACGGGTCAAATTGATGACCTTCTCCATATTTTGAAATTGGTTGAAAATACAACAAGTTGCTTAACTCGGTTGGTCGGTTAAGATCAAATGGGTAAATTCCGCTACGAGCACTTCATATTCAGTATATTCTTATATTTTATAAAAGTCTCGTGCCTCGTGTCTTTAATATATACACCTCTCCGAAACGGCTTCCCTGATTTTATCGATTTTTTTGTGAATATTTGCTATGCCTGCGAATAGGTCGTCATGTATTTCTCAATCTCTTACCCATACACTTGTTTTTTACCTAAGTATTTTTTTATCAACAAATTGGGCCCTGAAGACCTTGTGTGAATGTTAAGAAATAAAAAATATATCCAAATAAATTAACCGTCGTTCATTTATGTCAAGTAATCGAAATGAAGTGTCGTATCTCTTTGACATTTCGATAATTTATATGACAGAACGTTTGCCAGTTCATCTTGTTATTATATACCTATGTGTGTATAAACAATTATTTGTATAAAACATTAATTCTTCAACTCCTAGAAACGCCCACTAGACAAAGTAACATTTGAATGATATTTAATTAAATACTGGCTTTGTTAGAGTAATAACGGTATAATAACGCCTACAACATATGTGACCTTTCTCTTTATACAAATACCGCCTACGTATTCTAATAAGTACTTATTTTTACTTTCCTTTTTCAAACAAAATATATTCATGTAAAAATAATGGCAGTTATAGAATAAAAATTTTATACAATAACAAAGCATCACAACATGAGAAAATAAAATACCAGAATATAGAATACATAGTTCATAGTTCTTTATGGGTATAAGAAATACAGGTCAAATACAGCATGAAATAAAAAATAATAATAAGAAATTACAGTTGAAAATTAACAATATTACAAACAGTCAACTGTACATAGTACTAGTTACTACGAGTATTACTTATAAAATAAATATCATCCTATTATCACAAAATAATAATGAAATATATAAAACAATATTTTATCGAATTTCAAAATATGTCATTATAGTATTCATTATTACAATCTTGTAAATTCCTCGAAACTATAAAAACTATGGTTAGTAAGCCAATGCTTCAATCTTACTTCAAATAATGCAATATTGAGAGCTTCTGCGACTTCGGTTGGTAGTAGGTTATAGACAGTCGATCCCATGACATGAGTCAACTTGCTCGACTTAGCTTAGGAAGGGACATACTAGACAAAGGATAGCTACAGAATACCACAAAAAGAAATACAGAATTAAATTTGTTTTGACGTTTATCGCTATTGTGACAACACAGAAAGCTTTAGAACTGTAAAACAAATTTCCTCCTACCTTTCTTTGTACGTAGTGTAGTAATCCAATTCAGGTCAGATAGCCACAGTCCACAATTAAGTAAGGTAAGGGCTTCACATATTGTTTTGTTTGTCTTCTCAATGAAACTCTGGGGATCAAATATGTGTGATACCGTCCCCTGACTGATTGAGGTACAAGTTAAACATACAAGCCTATGTGTAACTAGGGCCTAATTAATCAAATGGCACGCATCGCTTGAGATATGGATAGTGTGCCCTTATTACAAATTACCTACTGCCTGTGTCTGCGTAATTTGAAAAGTAAATTGAAAACTTGATCAAGAGGCGTCTACACTCACTTGACAATTTAGGACCACATTTCATAAATAGTAATATAATTTCCGTGGTATTGGCCGTGGTGGTACCGACCTAGAATAGTACTCCCCCATCTCTTCTCGCGGGTGCCGTAAGAGTCGGCTAAGGGACCACGTACCAGAAGGTGGGCAGCAGCGCCTTTTGAGGATTGGAAATCATCTTGCGCTCGCCAACCCGCCTGCCAAGCGTGGCGAGTATTGGCAAATCCCCCCTATATGGAGGAGGTATATGTCCAGCAGTGGACGCACATGACTGAGAGAATGAATGAAATATAATTTCACTACCGATAAGAAGCGGTAAGATTCTAGACTTAAGGCTTGGACATTTGCTAAATAGAACATTTTGAGTCTGTTTAGCTTATTTTGTTGAAAGTCTTATATGTCTAATAAAATTTTAAAAATACTACTTTCCAGAACAGTTTATGAAGGTTAATTCTCACTTGAAAAAGTTCAAGTATTCAAGTCAACCTATCTTGAATAAAAATCAAAAGTTTCATCAAAAAAAAACTCTCGCCGGACTGGTGGAAACTAGGGCCTGAGGTTTGTTATGTATGTAATGTATGCTAAGGAGGCCGCCGGGCTTAATTGGGTTCTGCCCTAAATAAAATATACGCTTTAGTACTCTTTTATATACATATAAAAAATATATAGGGTATGACTATGTCCAGCAGTGGGCGTTTTACTGCGGTCGTTAAGCTTAAAAGTTTCCACTAGCAGGCCAAAGGTGGAAAATTGGATCCTATGCGAGATTATTTCTACCAAATAAATTCGGAGAGATTATCACCAGAAAAGAATGCCATGAGCGGTCAGTAAATTGAAAATTGACCCCAATAGCGTATTATTAAATCAAATCAAATCTAATTGATATCCTCTTTGCAGAATTTGATTTCATCTGCTAATTTATTAGTGAAAAATGTTTCCTAGTGATCATATTTTCCCTCTAGCTACACCAGAATAAAAGAATATAAAGAGTCTATAAATGTGTTTATAAATATTTTTTTGAGTCCGTAGGTCGTTTTTAAAGTATATATTTGTAAAATTTCAAATCAACATTTATCAGAATTTGTCCCGCCCTCTCTGCCTGTAAACACCCGCTAGCTTATGTAATGTCACCAGCGTCTGTAGTATCAAAGTTAACGACAAGTTTAAGGTTACGTTTCAAAAATGTCACTACCGATAAGAAACGGCACGAAACTCGAGTTTTGTTATTTATACAAAGAAAACAAAAGAAACCTTCAAAAGACTAACAATACAGCCATTCATCTCAATTCTGAAAACTTTTACAAAAGTACTTGCCTCTCTAATGATAAGGTTCGGAAGTTTTAATAGAAAGGTCAGACGTAAGGACTCCTCTCACTTGTTGATCCGGCTAAGATGAAATCCTTATTAAGGGCCGATTTCCTTACATGAACACAGTATATTAATTTACGTAACATTTTTTAGAGAACAGATTTCGGTGATTTCTCTAATTCCAATAGAGGCAGGTGTTTTACCAATTTACCATACTTACAGCAATTGCAATGCCAACCGAAGCCTTAATGGAATTTTTGTGTAATAAGCAAAGTTTATCGTGCTTACAAAGGTTTCTGAGCCTTAGTATATAGTTACTTATCTATGCTTCTAATATATTAACTATTTACAAGCGTTCGATTAAAATATGTACGAATACGCACAAGTTATTATAATTTTTAGCATACATATATACATATGATTATTGAAATACTCGATTGTGGTGATATTAATATTTGTTTATTGCATTGTTATATGATTCATTTGACTTAGCCAGTAGTTGCTCTTATTAAAAAAACTGTCAAGAAACACACCGGGAACCTATCTTTCAGAGCTCTTCCACACACAAAGTTTATCATTTCAATGACTTCAGTTTAACCACATCATTTGGCTGGCCGATTGGCGCAGTTGGTAGCACTCTGCCTTCTGAGCCGCTGGTCCCAGGTTCGATTCCCGGACAGGTCAAACATTTGTGTGTATGAACATGTCTGTTTGACCTGTGTCTGGGTGTGTATATGTATATAAGTATATATTTCAGTGTTCAGGTTACCATAGTACAGGCTCTGCCTAGTTTGGGACCTGAAGACCTTGTGTAAATGTTAAAAAAAATAAAAATAAAAAATCACTGACTATCAAATAAGATGATGGTCACACTGACCATCTGGTAAGATAGATATAAAATGTTATTGTTTCCCGTGGAGGCAAAATCAGCTCACAAAGAGCCCTTTCGCAACATTAAACATTAGGTATAATATTATACAAAAACTAAGGTTTTTTTCAGTCATGGACAACTTACTAATTAACATTAATTACTTGAAACAGTTTGTTGAAAGTGTTTCGAGGTTTGTGTTACAGCATTCGCAGGAATTGGACTGGACGTTAAGTCGGCAAATGTTTTATTAACCAAGGAACATATTTCGGCCACCTGCCTTGAACGAAATTAAGAAATCTTATTTGATTTCTTCTTACCTGTTTCTTTTAACCAGTATCTAAATAAAAAATTGCCATAACAAAAAACTTTGCTGAATTTTACTTAAACTTTTAAATTAAAATATTATCTCTGGGAGTTTTGTTCTCTGTTATATCCAGCTTTTGTTTATAAAGTTTCATTATCGTTTTAAAAAAATGTACAATGTGTATTACAAATGTGTAGTAATATTAGCCCTGGGAAGTACTGCCACAATATTTCTACCGCCAGGCAGTAGTGTTCAAATTACTGTGCTCCGGTTTGCAGGGTATGCTTCTCGTAAAATTACAGGCACATGAGACTTACGAACTTTATGTCTCAGGATAGCGTGCGTAGGATTACCATTTAACATCCTGTGGGCTTTTTACTTGCTCCGTCACACTATCCCATTTAAAAAAAAAATGTTTTTATGTGTATTCAGACACCCAAACTCCCATTACAGCAGAGTCCTTGCCAAGTTGTTATTAGATATATAAATGTCAATTTAAAATATATTCATACAACCTTAAAATTAATACATTTAAGACTAAATAGATATCATAAAGTTTCATTCGAAAATCTCAAACCATGAAGGTTTTATGTAAATTAAAAGTAGTTATAACCCGAACAATAAAAGCTTGGTTGCAGAAAATAGCCCAAGTAGAATTTGAACTCTATCATTTCTAGTACCATTTTTTTATCATAAGAAGACCACTTTATCTGAGTAGGTACTACGTGACCGTATTAATAAGGTGGCCGGTAAATACCAAATTCCACCCGTTATTATGACGTTATTGCCTCATAAATTCATTCTTTGTAATCAGTTGTCACTTAAACAGCTTATTTATAGCATGGAAGCTTATTATTTTATTCGATACTGTAGCAAACGAGAAGCCACGTCGTTTGTGTATTGTGTACTCAGATAAAGAAAAACATAAAAACTAGACTATCACGAACAATCTAGTGAAGCCTTAAAAAACATACTCAACTAATAAGCATATACGCTCACCCACAGAAGTGGAAGTATATTTTTTTTAGAAGTACAAAAACCAAGTCCATTATGCATGTCATAAAGTACGAGTGCTGCTTGAGGATGATTTCAAATTGCCCTACACATTAAAAACTTATATGAAAACATCATAGGGTCGTATCAAGTTGCTTAATTTTTTAGTCTTTAATAGTCGCACTCCCACCAAACCAGAATTTCCTTTATCGCGGGAGGCATGGACATCCATAATGACATTTAATAAGTATCTAAGCTCCGGGAAAAAAATCCATACTCATCATATTTGTAAATGTTTACCTCTGCCGGGATTTCGGCCCAGGGCCCCGAAAACCAGAAGACACGTCACTGATCACTTAACCAGTAAACGCTTAAGCCATCAGATAGAGCATTTGCCTGTTTAGCGTTTGTCCGAGTTTATTGTGTATGTTAAATGTTAACTAACATTTAATTTGAATATTTAACTGTGGTATTGAGTTCATAAGATTTGTCTATTACATTTATCTAACACAGAGTTATACTAGTACGCTGCTAAATACTGCTAAATTATTTTATTTACTTAAGTAGTAATAGTAGGTAATATGTTTTTAAATCTTTTACTTTCTACAGGTTCATTATCTATCATTCTATGTATAATTATCTGGTAATCTGTATACTTTAATGAATGAAGAAATAATATGCTTTCTTACCGACTTAAGAAAAAGAAGGAGGTTCTCAATTCAACCCGTATGTTTTTTATGTTTGTTACTTCAGAACTTTCGTGTAAATTGATATCGTCTTGCTCACACTGATGCAATTACCGCAGTCCCAAGGGATGGTAAAGCTTTTTTCTACTTCAGCTATTAAATATAAACTCGCACGTAATACAAAAACGTTAGTGATGACTGTTACTAAGGAAAGAGATCATTGTACAGAATTAATTTTGCTCTACGTCCGCATTTTGGTCACTTTTATGAAACGGCTATCAAATCACCTTGAATACAACTTCAGCTTCAAATGGGAACTATATGCTTGCACTTTGAACTCTTTATACTTATATGTAGAGTCCAAAACTCAATAACTTTTCGGCATTCAAGTTAATACTTGACTAGGTTTTGTGTGGCCTAGACGTTTTTCTAGCACGCACTTGACCGATTTAATTAGAGGCTGCTTTCAGAGTATTCAAGTGACTCTAAAGTTTGTTTAAGGCTATGCAATCAAATAAGAGTGTTGATTCATGGGCTGGACCAGTTTTAACCCTTAACTGTCAACTATAAACTACTCGAAAAAAATAGATTCAATGTTTTATTAGAAAAGAGCTACCAATTTTAACAAATATCTCACTCTTATTCTCTTTATCTCACCTTATTCTAAGGCATATTACCACTCTCACACTAATATTATTATTGCAAAATGTTTGTGTGCGTGTGCATGTGTGTGTGTTTGTGTGTGTATGTGTGCGTGTGTTTGTCACCTCATTACGCCTTAAGGGCTTGATAGAATTAAATGAAATTCGGAATATAAGTTCCTTATAACAACACTTTTGAGTGTTGAATTCAGTTCCATTTTTGGGTCAACATTTTTTTTCACCCTTTTCAGTGACCTCTGCTACTCACGGGATCAATTGTCATTGTGTATGTTCACCGATTTCTCCACCCGCAACTATAATGTCATCCACGTATGCGTAGCACTTTTCATTACATTTAACCAGGTACCCCGGAAGTATACTCTATCAAACAAAAAATAATCATCAAAATCATTAACTACAATCGCAATAAAAAAATGGGGGGTTGGAGGGTTAAAATACTTTACGACCAATTCTCAGACCTACCAAATATACACGACTTGTTTTATACTTTATAGGTTTAGCGTTTGACCACTTGATGGTCAGTGACGATGTGGTCGAAGATGTTATCACGCTAGATCTAGAATGCTCACTGGCTGTCAAGGACTGTTGCCTGAACGAACAATGTGTTTAGTATAAGAAACTAAAACACTTTAAAAATCAAGCAAGCTCTTTTGGAGGAGTTCGGTAACATATACTGTGAACACACACGATATTTTTATATATTAGGTAAATATTATAATACCTACCGCTATATTTCGATAACGAAAAATCTGTGTAGCGTTAGCTACAAAGGTCTACGAAAATGCTACGGATATGTTTTAGAGAGCTACCCTTTCTCACTTGCATTCACTCACAGGGTTGAACAAAATGTACCGTCGCTACAGTCAGAAAAAAAATACAGGTAAAATTGTTTTTAGTAAAAAAATCTGTGTAGGCTTGTAAATGGCTCTTTTCTAATTATTTCATTGTTGTTTTGTAACTATAGAAATAAACTCCCGATTAAAATAAAATAATTATTTTCCATCAAAGCTTAGCTAGACTTGGTATCCTAGTTTCTTTAATGATTTATATACTTCAATAATGCTATTTTATTATAGTTCATCTTACAAACAAAATATGGCGCACAGTTGCACGAGAATATCACGCTAATATTAAACCGCGGGGCACCATTATTCCTACTAATATTATAAATGCGAAAGTTTGTGTGTATGTGTGTATATTCGTTATTTCTCACGCTCAAACGGCTACACCAATTTTGGTGCAGTTTCGTATGGGGATAGCTTATACCCTGGATTAACACATAGGTTTATTTTAATCATCACCATCATCACCGTTTTCCATCACTATGCGGGTAAAACCGCGTAGTTTGTTACTCGCTCTCGCTGAACCAGCTAAACGGATTTGGAGAAAATTTGAAACGAAGATAACTTACATCGTGGGATATCACATACGCTACTTTTTATCCCAAAAATATTGGCTGTTCCCGTGGGATGATATGAAGATAAATAAATCGAGAGTTTCACGTACCATATCATCGTGGTTATCACCGGGGGACGCAGCTAGTACATAATATGAAACAATCTACTATTAAATTGTATTATTAAATATATTAGATTGTTGGTTTATAGTTACGTAGCACCCCTAACTCTTCACCGATATTGCGAAATTCTTTGTCACTGTGTTCAACATTTGAATACAATGTTGCAAAAGGAAATTGACGCAACTTACGTAGAATACGTGGTTCTTGTTGACATAACAATCGCCAAACTGAAACATGATATCGTCTTGTTGACGTGAAGACTTTTGCTATATGAGTACTAGGTACAATATATTGTATTTGTTTATATAGATTAAATAATATGCTTTGTGATAGTAGACTAGCTGTTCCCGCGGTTCCACCTGCATGGACTGCGGTTTTCCCGCTACATCAGTTACTCTACGAGAACCAAATTTTTTCGGAATGAAAAGTAGCTTTTATTAGTTTCCAAGGTCCAATATATCTCTATACCGACCATAATCAAAAATGGTTCATTCGTTCAAAAGCTTTGCGGCTAAAGATAGACAGTACACATACCTCTCAATCGCATCAAACCCTGGGAGCGTCCCGTAAATGTAGTCCCGTAAGGGTAAGGGTCCAAAAATGTTTATTTAGCCTATAAAGGAGTTCAACTAAGGCACACACAAATGTGTAACCATAGACCGGGTAAGCATAGACGGATTAGCTATAGTTGTTATTAGAATGTAATAGAACATACTCAATGACTCACATCCATAATCTAACAATCCATCATCACCTACGCAAAATAATAAGCATTTGCTGATCCATCTCATATAACTTTCAATATTACAGTAATATTCTAACATCAAATCTTGCCGTTTTTTCCCCGCGAGGCCACCTGGGAAGATTAGGCGTGTAGTTCCCTTGGGCGAATCGCCCGTGCTAACGCGATTACTACTATGAGCATAGGAATGAGTCATAAGAGCTCAAAGAGTTCTGAAAATAAAAAAGTTTTTTTTGCCACTTGGAAAGATCGCACGTGTACGCTGCAACATTTATTATTAAGGCTTTGCATTTGTTAAATAGATAATATTGAGTTTTGTTATTAAAACTGACGTGGTTATGACATACATATTATGAATGTATAAAACACGGGAATCACTCATATAATAAGTCAGAGGGTTCCGACTATAGTTTCAACCACATTCGGTGGTCTTTTTCAAGTAGAATACGGGGTGCTCGCGGACGCGGTCACGATTCGACTAGAACTGCGTTGTATTGAGTCTTTTCAGCTTATTATCTTGATGGTTCTATATGTACCCCAATATTAAAGAGAAAAGATTTGTATTCATAGTGCGACTAGCCATACAGCTCCCTTGCACAAGTTTTCTATGCTAACGTAGCGACTATAAGCGCTGAAGATCAAATATTAAGTGTTAAACGAAATTCAACATTGAACCTTCCTTGCGTGGTACCTGGCCAGATTAAGCTTGCAGGTTACATCACTAATAGACACTGAAGTATGATAGTCATGGTCTTTTGCGAAAAATATTTTTTCTTGCTAAGATCTGGGTCTTTTCAAATCGTATATCGTCGTAATCATATTACGTGGTGCCAAAAGTCAAGGCATGCTCTGAGAAATTGTTTTATTCTGCAAATTATTTTTCTATAGATCGTGTGTTCATAGAACCCAAATAAATATCTTTACAATAATTCTTTTGGCTTCGTCAATATACAATTTTCTACATTCACATGACTTTATATATACCTCTGGGCTCTCTAGTAATTCCTTACCCTTCGTCAAACGCAGCATTTGTCTAACTTGTGAAATGGGACGTGATGTCGTCTTGATTTCTAAATTTAGGAATATTCAATTTTATATGCCACCCTTTGATAAACAGTGCTTTGGAGCGTGAGTTGTAATACAATTATTAGCCTTTAGATGAGTAAAATTCTCCAACCTTCTATCAAATGACTGCTAACTAAACTGACAGAATACTAAAGGAAATGCCGGAATCAATCCTACTATCCCACTAATTTTATAAATGTGAATGTTTGGATGGATGGATGTTTGTTACTTTTTCACGCTCAAACGGCTGGACGGATTTGGATGATATTTTGTATATAGATACTTCAGGCCCTGGAGCTATAGGTCTCTATTCATCGTCATTATAAATCATCACCACGAGAGTAAAACCGCGGGGCGCTGATAGTTGGTAATAAAATGCATTCAGTTTCAAACTCATTCCGCTCTCTGCTTATCTCATAGACCTATCAATAATGTGATCCTCGGCCGCGTTACAGCCGTAGGTAATTCAATATACGTCAAGTTTATGTATATTTGTAAACCCTATACCTATTTCGTTTTTATTAAACTAAGGGAATACGAAATGGGAGTTCAAGTATGATAATTTGAGTACAGAGATGAAAAATTGCAAGTACAATGACATCTTTACAAGTCGACCCTGTACGATTATACGAGTTATTTAAAGAATGCGGTAAAAGCCTTAATTTCAAAAGCTATAACTCCCATTAATCATTAATAAACGAAAGTAATAAAGACTCTGATAAAGTAAGTGTTGTATCTATTTTATGTAAGTACCAATAGTAATGAGTATTGTCTCTAATATCTTCTTCTCTCAGCCATGTGCGTCCACTGCTGGACAGAAGCCTCCCCCATATAGGAGGGTTTTGCCAATACACGCCACGCTTTGCAGGCGGGTTGGCGAGCGCAGTATGATTTCCTATCCTCAGAAGGCGCTGCTGCCCACCTTCTGGTACGTGGTCCCTTAGCCGACTCTTACGGCACCCACGGGAAGAGATGAGGGAGTACTATTCTAGGCCGGTACCACCACGGACTGTCTCTAATATAACAAGGACAAATCTGTATCACTTTGTACAGATTAATATACGTATCTTATTATTAATGGGTACTATCGAAATCACAATCAGTTTCTCAAAGTTGGTTATAATCCAATTACTTGATAGCCTGAAACCAGATCTATCGTAATTAGTTCGAAATTCACGTAACTAATATCAATTGAATAGATGATCTCTGAGCTGTCAGAATCATCAAGATTGTCAGATCAGCAAGTGTGACGAAAAATATATTATATATATCCACGACGTATACAAAACCAATTTCAAAATATATTTATGCATTAACGATATACATATTATAAATAGAACGTGGTAATCACAGTTCAGACGGAGTTATGAAGTAACAAACATACATACATACAAATACAAATACAAATACAAGTGTTTCTTTATTGCAAAACTTATAGGTTACAAGCATTGTTGTACCCTGTCTTTTGTTTTAATTAGAAATGATTGTGTTAGAAAAGGCAGTGTCTTCCCAAAATAATTCAATTTCACAATAAAGTATTAATAGTATTCGTATCTTAATAAACATACATACAATATAGTGTTAATTATTTACCTTGGCTTTGGTACGACGATACATAGGTGGGTTAGCTAATAGCCATATCCGGTACATAGCGATAGCGATGAATCATCTACTTTTGATTTATAATATATAAATTAGGTGAGGGCTGAATAGTAGCCGCTTACAACCGGTCCCCGTGGAGATCAATGGGGGAATATGTCCAGCAGTGGACGTCTCATGGCTGACATGATGATGATGATGATGATGATGATGATTAATCTAAAATTATATCCTATCGAATACGTATAGTGTACCTATTTTATTAAAAAAAATATTTTGTGCTAGCTTGGAAATATATAAAAGAGGTGCTCGTTTTCATGTAATAAAATAAAATAAATAAAATATTAAATATTAACGCATTGTGGAGCGTAGAAATCGTGGAAATACTGTATCAAAATGTATCTATACCTGTATCATATATATATGCGTCCTTTATACCCCACATTGAATAAATAATTTAGATTTTTGATAGCGAGTCGACCAAATAAAGGATGAGTACCATCAAGCCGACCCTTTTGTCCACAAACTTCGTAAAAGCCATGTTGTGCCTCTGGGTCCCTTCGCCTCTAGAGACACGTCAATCAATCTACAATTTCGTAAAATTATTTGCAAAAAGCGCCCTCATCAGAGATTCTGGACATGTTTAGAGAATAAATTTGTCTATTTAATCCATCGATGACAGAATCACATCGGACAAGACATTTTGAAGTGAAGTCTGGGTCGTAAGTGCAGGCGGTAAATCTGTAGAACAGGGGTCGATCCCCCATGCTCCACTGGAGCTTTCAGGTTTCACTCTGTAGGTAGCAGCAACAAAGAAGAGGGGTCTTCACCGACTTATTCTATGACCAAGCCCATCACTGAGACCCGTGACGTCACAGTCGTCCTCACATGCACAGCTGTAGCCCGCAGTGCGAGACGGGACGTTACAAATACAAATATGTTTCAATAAAATAAAAAAAAGTTATTAAATTATTAATATTATTAAGTTATTAAACAAATAAAAGTTCAATAAAATTAATTATACCAACTATAAAACTAAAGATTAACTTAAATAATATATGTTTGGTAGAATATTCACTTTGGCAGCAGCAATTTCCAAGAGACTGGTTGACGTCTCAGGAGACCGAAGAGCTGGCAGCTTCCTCGCTCAACGTATTAGCCTAGCAATACAAAGAGGAAACGCTGCCAGCATCTTGGGTACAATGCCGCAGGGGCCCGTTTTAGATTTAATTTAGTTTTTATTAAATTTTTAAGGTTTTTATTTTAAGTTAGATTATTTTTAAATTATGTTAATGTTACCTTGTTAATGTTGTGAATCTTTGGCAGCTGTGCTAGGTCAATCCTGTGTTACAGCTGCCAACTTCTTCCTTCCTTAAGGTAACAAGAATTTATATTCTATTCTATAAATCTATAAATGATTATTATCTTGATCAAACAAGGTTTTTAAAATCAAGAACCTGCACACGTAAAACACTGACCTAAACTTTTACTTAGTATAAATTTACACAGTTAATGAGATACAAAAGTAGCAAACAATAATAATATATAGGTTACACCTGATGCACTGCTCTCAAAACTCTCATGAAGACTTCCGGACGAGGCCGAAGCAGTTGTCAATCGAGATGTCGTGTAAGTTTTCACGTTAAGATCTTATGCATGTTATAAAGTATAAAGGGCGGGCCGCTTCCATCCGATCCTCGTGGAAATCAATGTCATATAGATATATCATAATATATATATATATATATCACCTATCATATGTCCAGTAGTGGTAGTCCTCTTACGGCTGAGATGGTGACGATAAAGGGCATGAGTTTTAACAAAAATATCGTTTCCAAGGTGTCAGTGTATAAATGTATAAGAATACAAACAATAGCTTTAGCTTCTGGTGAAGGTAAAACCGCTATCAAATTACCAGCATGGTGGTAGGGTATTTTCGAATACCCGCCTGGCTAGCTACTACCCTCTAGTTTGAATATCTGTCACCAAACACAAAGTGTGTTCAGGCAGCTGTCTTTGAGAGCCAGTGAGCATTCTAGCGTGATAACATCTTCGATCGTTACTGACCATCAAGTGAGATAGTGGTCAAACGCTAGATCTATGCAGTATAAACCAAAAAAAAAACTAGTCATTTACAATATTATAAGATTCAATTTAAAAAAAATTCGACTGGCTAATATACGCAACCATCTATGTATATAATGAAAACGCATAACTTTTATAACAATCAGAGAACGTTCCTTTGTAGTGAGATGAGAAATTACGTCTTCTGCTATAGAGGAGATTATTTCCTGTCCAGGGAAGCTAATTAGTCTACGATTCTATCCACCGGTCTATTTCCGGTTGTAGGGAAGTGCGTTCTGACGTTGAAATATGAATAGAACTTCCGTTCTATGACCGTCGAGTTTGAGGAATTGTAGAACGTATTATTTCTTAAGTACGCTTATATTGCAGGCGCTGAAAGAGTATGGTAAACGAATTGACGGTCGTCGTGGCTCAGTAATCAACGACACTGACTTAAATAAAAAAATACAGCTTTATTTCAGACCATAGCTTAGTCAGATATAAATATATCTTAAGAACCGCAACGTCGGGTTGGGATCTCAGGTGGAACAAACGTTTCTGTAATGTACGATGAATTGTGATTCTACTGTGATCTTGTATCCGCTCCTCCCGCGACACACGCTCCTAAGTCGGGGGTATAAATGTGAATGCGTTTGTTGTTTTGTTTGAGGAAAAGTTAGATAAATTAATTGTTCTTCCCGTTCAACGTAAAAAAAGAGCTTGATCTCATAATACTATATCAATCGGGCATTTAAATGCATTACATATTTGTATTATATTTACATAATTTAAAAGCCAATGACAATATAAACTTGTATTGGTAAACGCTTTCAGTCGGCGGTCTGTGCAATCACAATATTTCAGGGGGCAGCCCGTAGATCCTTTCTATTTCTAAGGAGCAGTTCCAATCCTTTAAGTTTCTGTAAGTAGTGGGAAGGCATGAAACGTATGAGTTGTCTGTGGTGTGGTGGACAAATAAAAAACTTAAATTGAAACTAGGAATATTCATTAATTATTCCTAACACCAACGCTGGATACAACAATACTATTCGTCAATAGCACGCATCGTGAGTCTTTGATATCTATAAGAAGCTTATTTTAAAGTAAATAAAGTATATATATGCTATTAAATCTGTTGAAAGTTTCCAAAGCAATTTTTTTTGGAAATCAGTCGGTAATCAAAACTTAAACTTGCGGCTCCGATATACTATCCTGTCGCTTTGTCGACTAAACTATAACTAAGTCTATATTTTCTTTACAGATCTAACTATTGACCAATAAATATCATTAACTCCTTGCCTTGAATGTGCGCTATGTACCTGCGCTAGTGGGCCGAGACAAAATGCGTCGCTTCATAGCGATTCTCGTTCTCTCACCATTAAATGTTCGTTTTCGTTGTTCATGTGATATATCCAATTACTATGAAACCTGTTGACTAATGGCACACCTTCCCCTACGGTGAAAATGATTGGCGCAAATCGAGCGCGTTGATGTCTTTCGTCCCATCCTGTACTGGTATCGGTAGTTTTGTATCGCTCTATCTCATTTCCACACCCTATTTTATCGCTCGCTTCGCAACGAGAACGAACATTCAACACTTGCAGAATGTTACTTTGTCTACATTCTGTATCGCTACTGTCGCTCGTCAGTCGCGATGCAGTCGCGCGTCTGTCCGATGCAAACGTACGAGTCTCATTCCCAGCACCCCTCCCTCCGTTCTCCACCCTTCGTTCGTCCGATGTCGTCGGAACGGTCGCGCGTTTGCGTCGCTTTATAAAATGCGCGACAGCATCGCTACAAAATCGTCGTGGGTGAGGGTCCTAAGGTGCATAAATAAATAAATATATAAGTGCTCAGTAGAACATGTTGTCGCGTTTCCCTCGAGACAAGATCGGGGTTGCGAGCAAGATACCTAAGTGGCGGTGAAATAAAAGATGGAGAATCATGAAAGAAAATGTAATAATAGGATTGCTACAGAGCAGGTAGATCATCCAATTATACCCATATCGCTTTAAATGGTGTCCCAGTCTGATCATATTTTAGGTACCTCGGTTCAATGCTCCAAAATGACGGCAATATTGACCGAGACGTAAGGAACAGGATAAATGCAGGTTGGATGAAATGGAGACAGGTCTCTGGGACCATATGTAATCTGCGAATGCCCTTGAAACTCAAGAGCAAAATTTAAAAGACCATAAGTGTGGATCTGAACGTTGGACAGCAAATGATGTGGATGAAAGGAAAGTGCATGTGGCGGAGATGCGAATGTTGAGATGGATGTGTGGTGTGACTAGAATGGATAAAGTAAGAAATGAGTACATCAGAGGAAGCTTGAAAGTAGCACCAGAGAATCATAAGTTGATAGGTAGGGAAGAAAAATATATAACAAAAAGAGTTCTTAACATGAATGTGGATGGATATAGAGGTAGAGGAAGGCCGAAGAATGTATGGATGGACTGTGCGAGAGGGAAAGATGTTGTGCCAACCCCACCTATTGTGGAATAAGGACAAGAAGAAGAGGAAGAAGTATTTCGTGTTCTGGGATCAAGAGTCTCACTAGCGGTCATGTTTTGAACTTGTGAGCATAGTATGTTGCATAGCCCTGTAGATCGTTGATAATTTCATAGGTAAAAGCCATAGTTAAAGCTTATATTAAAGATTTTTGAAGCGTATACCCGATAGTTATGAATGTAAGCAGTGCATCTGATGGACGCGTTTAATTCCCATACTCGTATTGAATTTTGTATGTCGGTAATATTGTTGCCTAATCAAAAACATAAGGTTCAAAATCAAATCAAAAATTTGTTGGCAAAACAACTCAATTGTTAGTAAACTTATATATAACTAGCTGCGCCCCGCGGTTTTGCCCGCATGGTGATGACAAACGGTGATGATGATGATTATGAAAGTAAGCCTATGTGTTAATCCAGTGCATAAGCTATCTCCATACCAAATTTCATCGGAATCGATGTAGCCATTTGAGCATGAAGAAGTAAAAAACATACACACATACAAACAAACTCTTGCCCTTATAATATTATTAGGATTAGTATGATAGGATATGATAGTGGCGCCCCGCGCGTTTTACCCTCGTAGATTACAGTTTTCCCCTACCTCAATTAGCCCACGGGATTACTTTTCTGGGATAAAAATAGCCTATGCGTTATTCCAGGGTCCAACCTATTTCCATACTAAATTTCATTGAAATTGGTACAGCCGTTTGAGCGTGAAGACGTAACAAACATACACACATACATACAAACTTTAACTGCGACTAACATCATCTTTTAAAAAAAAAAATTGATCTCTATTGGTCGGCCCCGGATTCACACGGGAGACAATGTCAAAATTAAAAATAATAAGGTTCCATAATAAAAAAGAATATAGCCGAGAATAGTGTAGCATTACAAGAACATTACAAGAATTTTTGAAATCAGCTCAGTAGTTTCCAGTATATAGTTACTTATCTATGGTAGTTTCGGAGCCTATTTAATGCAAACATCTACGTAGACAAAGAAGTATTTATCCTCAATTAAACATTGACATTATGTCCACAATACTTCATTTACTTCTGTCACAAAATCTATCAAAGAAAATTTGTCAAAATAAAAATCTTAAGTATTTATATACAAAAATGCAAAATAAATGATATAAACAACAGCAATCAAATAATTTAATTATTTTTTAAGAAAACGTTTGAAAATTACGCAATTAAAGATGGGTTGGATGGATAATCTACCGACAGTGATCAGCTGTTGTTTCTGCTGCTTCTTAAGAGCTGGAACTGTAATGATTGGAGTATTTTCATTTGTAAGTCTTTAATGTAAAATTTAAGGCTTTTTTACCATTTGCTAAATTGACGATTTTGAATCTATTGAGCTCCTTTTGTTGAAAGTGCCACATGTCTAATAAACTTTAAAAAATACCACCTATGAGAACACTTCATGATCGTCAATTCTGATTGAACAAAACTTGATTGCATTTGGTAATTTATTAGTGAAAAGATATTTTCGAGTGACCGTATTATTAATATTTTACATTATCGTAGTGGATCACAGACTGGCAAGCGCAGAGTAGGGCGTCCACATACAAGGTGAAGAGGTGACCTGACCAAGATCGCAGGAAGAGGCTGGATGCTGACCGCTTTCAACCAGTTCTTGTAGAGGCCTATGTCCAGAAGTGGGTCCTATGGTTGACATGATGATAATTTGAAAATCAAATATATCGATCAACGGCTTTGTAAAACGCTTAATCTATAAACAAACATTAATTATGTTTTACATAATATATTTTAGAATAACGTTTTTCAGTCGCGTTGTGTATGTTATAGCTTCTGGTCATCATCTCAACCATAGGACGTCTACTGCTGGACATAGTCCTCCCCCATTGATTTCCACAAGGACCGGTTGGAAGCGGCCCGCATCCAACCTTTGCCTGCGATTTTAGTCAGATCGTCTGTCCAGCTAGTCGGTAGCCGTACTATGCTGCACTTGCCAGTCCGTGGTCGCCATTAGAGAACCTTTCGACTCCAAATGCCATCGATTCTTCGAGCTATGTACCTTGCCCACTGCCACATCAACTAGCTAATCCGCTGGGCTATGTTACTGTTAGATATGTGATAATAGGGAAACGTAACGGGCGCGACCATTCAAAATGCTAGTTGATTGCACACTGACTTTATTACGGAACGAAAGGGGCGCGGGCGCAGCCGCTTGACAGTGCATCGCTATATGTACCTAACTAGATATATAACAATTCCTCCCGTTTTATTAATAGAACTGTTTGTAATTAACAATCCTTCTTTTACGCTTTGAATGACTGCCTTTCTGATTTGGATCCATAACAGATGTAGGTGTAGATGATATAGTGGGTCCATATGGAACGTTTGATTCCGTTGAGCCTCGTTCTTCGATGGGCGAAGCGCGATCCATGGTGGTTTGATCAGGGGACGACGGCTGGGTCTCGATTTCATTCCTTACTTCATCCTCTGAGGGCAGACGGCAGGAAACGGCGGGCTCGACCGCGCTATTATCGCTGGCACCTGTTTGGGCCGTCGATGACAGTGACGTTACGTCATCAATTGATTCTGGGCTCCAACCATTATTGCGATTCATACCTTCTTCACTTCTAGCCCACAGTTGGTTCTTGTGTTTTTTGATCGTCGTATTAAATTCTGGAATGTGCACTAGGTACACAGCCCTTCCTAACGATTTTTTTATTATGCCTTTAATCCAGTAATAATTTTTATTTAGTAGAAACTTCTTGACCCACACTGCATCGTTGTGTTGAAAATCGGGTCGCACAGTTCCCTTGTAGTATTTAGCCTGTAAGGACTGTTTGCGCATAACTTCGTGAGTCAGGTCAGTGGACGACAAATTGGAATTGGTGACGTCGGCGGGGCATAAAAGATCTAGCCTACATCTTAGCGGACGGCCAAATAACAGCTCGGCGGGAGATTTCTCGGTGGTATTATTTTTGGAGTTTCTGTAGTCGAATAAAAATTTTAAAAGCTTGTCATTCGAGACATTTTTACAGTTGTCGGTAATCATTATGGATTTAATTCCCCTCTTGACAATTGATACCATTATTTCGGCCTGACCATTGCTCGCAGGGTTATATGGGGGGGATAATATGTGATTTATACCGTTTGACTTGCAAAAATCTTGGAACTCTTTTGACGTGAACGAAGTTCCGTTATCGCTTACTATTGTATGAGGTAAGCCAACGTGTGATATGAGGTCGTTTAATTTGTCAATTACAGCTCTTGAACCGTAATTCATATTTAAACAATAACATTCTACCCATTTAGAGAAAGCGTCCACAACTATCAAATACATTTTATTATTTATCGGGCCCAAAAAATCTAAGTGGAGACGATAAAAAGCGTGTGGGGGAAAGGGCCACGGCGTCAAGGGAGCACGCGGTGGTGTTGGTCGCAGCTGGGCACATACCTCGCATTGTTTCACTAGCTGTTCCAGGTATTCGTCTATACCAGGGAACCAAAATCGAGCGCGAGCCGCGGCTTTTATCTTTACAATACCAAAGTGAGAACTGTGTAATTCCTTGCATAATACATCGCGCAGGTTACCTGGGATAACGACTTTATGGCCCCGCATCAAACAACCGTTTTCGTAAGACAACTGAGAACGGCAATTAAAAAATGGTTTCATTTCTACATCTGTCGTATTCCTAGGCCAGCCGTTAAGGACATGTAGAATGACTTTTTTTAAAATTGTGTCATTTTCAGTTTCGGCGCGCAACTCGCGTAGTGTGACGGGAAGCGTCCCGTCTACAATAAAATTAATGTAAGCCGCGCTCTCTTCCCAACAAGGGCTCTCATCTCGAGCCGCCGCATATGCCGACTGCTCGCCGCACGGCAAGGTCGCGCGAGATAAGAAATCTGAACTGTTATCAGCGCTACGGATATATTCTATTATGTAATTGTAAGCTGATAAAAAAATCGCGTACCTTTGGAGACGATTGGCAGATACTTCCGGTATGCCTTTGTAGGGTCCGAAAATTGTAATTAATGGCTTGTGATCGGTTCGAAGGATGAACGGGTCTGAACGCCCATATAAGTATTGATGGTACCGCCTAACCCCAAAGATAATAGCTGTGGCCTCTTTCTGTATTTGCGAATATCTATGTTCCGCTGATGTCAAAGCGCGGGAAGCGAATGAAATGGGTCTTTCTAACCCATCACCACATATTTGTGATAATATCGCGCCGAGGCCATTAGCAGAAGCATCCACAGTAAGGATTAACCGACACTTAGGATCGAAGTGAGTCAACACCTGGTCAGACGCAAGTATTTTTTTTACTCGATTGAATGCGTTTGTATGCACGGATGTCCAGTTCCATTTAGTATTTTTATGTAGCAAATTGTATAATGGACTCAAAATGCTGGACGCGTCCGGAATAAAATTTCGATAATAATTAACGAGCCCTAAGAAAGATTGTAATTGCGTTACGTTACTAGGTGCTGGTGCGTTTACAATAGCTTCGACTTTCTCGTTAGACTTACGTACTCCGTGCTCGTCAATTACGTGGAGTCTGGTTTTAGGTGCAATTTGATTTCATATTTGTTAAAGCAACCCAAGGTACCAGAGAAAAGCTTAGGAAACTTATTTATAATATTAGCGATTAACATGTCGTCGGTACTTTGACAAAAGTTTACTTTTGAGGTTGAGGGCGCTATCTCTAATCCGAATGCAGCCATAAAACTTCGTCCTAACAGCGGGGGGCCGCCGCTGGCGCGTATTACATAGATATCAAGGACATGAGTACTGCCTTGATACGTTACTGGAGCTTTAATGTAACCGGTTATAGGCATTCTGTCACCGGTATAACTGTTAAATTTTTTTGGTGTCCGAGATAATGGCAAATGGCTAAAAAAATTATCGTGTATTTTTTGTGAAATTAAATTTATTGGGGATCCACTATCTATTTCGAACTCAAAAATAACACCACCAACATTTACGCTCTCGAGCATGGGCTTTTCGCGATAACATCTAATGTTGCAAATTGACTCACCATCATCGCAGTCATCCACTGTACCTTCCTCGACGTGTTTTATTTTGTCGTTACGGCACATTTTGCGTAGATGGCCTTTTTGACCACACTTTTTGCACTTATAGTTTTTGAATCTACACTGTGCACTTTTGTGATTAGAATAACCACACACATTACAACTGTCACCGGTTTTCCTCGAAATGTTGAACACGCCGATGTCCCGCGCTGCACAACCGCCCGCAGCTGAGCCGCTGGGCGCTGCAGCTGCTGCGTCGCGTGCACACCGCACGCTTTCAGCCAGCTCCACGGCTCTGTTGAGAGTGAGCTCCCCGGAATCCTGTGCGAATAGTTTATCGCGCTCGTGTCCTGCTACCATGCCCATGACGAAACGGTCTAGCAAGGCCTCTTCGAGATTTTTAAAACCGCAGTGAGCGGCCAGCCCCCTGATTCGAGCTGCCCACTGTGAGTGTCCTTCACCCTGGTGTTGCATCGCCGTGTAGAAGCGATGCCGCTCGGCGAATCCGCATCGCTTGGGTGTAAAATGGTCATCGAAGATTTTGAGGATTGCCTCAAAATTCAGTTCGGCGACCTCCTTTGGTAAGGCTAGATCACTAGCCAACTTGAATGAAGTCTCGGTGAGTGCGCTGAGCAAAATGGCCTTCCTTTTGACACCCGCCTTGTCCGTGTCTTCGTTGATATCATTGGCAATGAAAAACTGTAATATTCTATTTTTGTACGTTTGCCAGTCCTGTGATAAGTGGTCGAAACTTGTTAATACTCCGAAGGACGTCATTGCACTGTAAGTCCGCTCGTCGCCAAGTGTTAGATATGTGATAATAGGGAAACGTAACGGGCGCGACCATTCAAAATGCTAGTTGATTGCACACTGACTTTATTACGGAACGAAAGGGGCGCGGGCGCAGCCGCTTGACAGTACATCGCTATATGTACCTAACTAGATATATAACAGTTACTTTTGTTCTTCTACGGATTTCCTCATTTCTGATTCGATCGTGTAGAGAAACCCCGAGTATAGCCTTATCTATAGCTCGCTGTGTGACTTTGAGCCTGCTCACGAGGCAAATACTCAGAGACCACGTTTACATTCTTTAAGTCATCACTGGTAACACACACTGATCGAACACCTTCGTTCGGCTTCTTGTAATATTTACAAAATATTGATGACGAGACAGCAATATTTCCATTGTTACGATGGTGGTAAATCGGTGATCCTCACAAATTAGCTTAAATTTTTAAATACCCAAAACTCGTATTATTTTTATCCTAAAACACTAATGAGCACAAACAAACACTATTACTAACTAGTTATTAAATTACAACAGTGATATCTGATTGCGGGTAGTTGTAGTGAGCAACAAAGTAGCCCACGTATTATTTGACATGAAAATAATAAGTCTCTTAATAATAAAAAAAACATTTTTTTTTCAAACACTTACACCCCCGCACTAGGATACCCTGTATCGCGGGAGGCATACACACACACAATGACAATACACAAACATCCAAGATCCGAGAACAAACATCTTTGCTCATCACAGAAATGTTTGCCCCGGCCGGGATTCGAACCCGGGGTCGCGGTTCCAAAGTCAGTGTCGTTGATCACTGAGCCACGACGACCGTCAATTTTAAGATGTTCATTCATAAGTGACACACAATTAGGACACAAAAGAAAGAAAAATTGTTATCAAAACTGACGTGGCTTTGACACATGAATGTGTCAAACACGGAAATTACTCACGTAATAATATAGAGGATTTCGACTATAGTTTCAACCACATTCGATGGTCTTGTTCGAGGAGAATACGAGCCGCTCGCGTACGCGGCTGCTACCGCGCCGTAACTATAGTCGGTACCCTCTGACTTATTACGTGAGTAATTCCCGTATGTTACATTCATAAAGAAAGAAATGTTAACTTCACACAATTTTAGTTTCTTGTATTTAACAGCAGAATAACTAGCCTATGTTAAATCACGTTATGCTTTGTTACAGTTTGTAGGTCTCATGTTTGCACCAAACATCAGTCATGCCAAAGGATTCTGGGAAATGGAGGCAATCCTATCAAATTATAGTTCTGCCACTGAAAGCGCTATACAGATGACATTAGGACTTGTGTCTATCGCGCTCTGCATATGCAGTATGGTGTTAGTAGTTGGAGCTATTTGTGTAAGTACATTGTATAATTTGAGTCTGAAAACTATCGTGAGTTTCTTCCATAATTGTAATGTAACAAACCGACTAGGACTCACGTGGTAAACACTGGAAAATTACTCTCCGACCAGTTTCGAACTTATTTGCAGTTCTTCATCTGGGAGTTATGATCGTGCCAGGCGGCGAGCGCGAGCCTCAGCACGTAACTAACCTAGTCGGTTTGTTACATTACATTGTATAAGTCATTGGCGCTACTATAGAAATCTTTCTTTTCTTTTTTTCTTTTCTCAGGCATGTGCGTCCACTGCTGGACGTATGCCTCCCCCATATAGGGGGGATTTGCCAATACTCACCACGCTTGGCGGTGAGTATTGGCAAAGTATTGGCGAGCTTGGTGGGTTGGCGAGCGTAGTATGATTTCCGATCCTCAGAAGGCACTGCTGCCCACCTCATGGTACGTTATCCCTTAGCCGACTCTTACGGCACCCACGGGAAGAGATGGGGGAGTACTATTCTACGCCGGTACCACCACGGCCGCTATATAGAAATAAACAGAAGAAAATAGTAAAGAATTGTAGAATAGCCTTTGCCGATTTCTTGGCGGAACTGTGTACCGCATTTGGTCGTTACACTGTTTGATTGGAAAGAAGCTGAACATAAAATTTATTGATGCCGGCGTATCGTATGTACGTACGCCCGTTTGCCAATTGTTAATACCCAGAACGGATGACATATAAAGAGGCACAATAATATTGTATAATGTTTTTATATGTAAAGCACATGTACTATATGTGTCTGTGTCTATGTGCGAATATTTTTTTATGGTCTTATGTGACGAAATGCTAGTAGCATTTCGTCACATAAGCAGATTTATGAAAAATATTTTAGTAAAATCGATCGGGGTATCAATTCTAAACACGAACATTGCTTATAGATTGTTAATGAGTTGTCGTTTTAGCTATTCTACTTGGAGTATACCTAATTTGTAACGGCTACACAGATCTTAGTTCTGCCGCAATGCAATTTACATACAATTCAATAGACATGTAATTGTTGTCTTAGCGAAGTACAAAGTTTATTTATGATTACACAAGTAGCGCCCCGCGGTTTTACCCGCGTGGATATCGGTTTCCCGCTACTTCAATTATCCCGCGGGAAATATGTTTGCTGGGATAAAAGTAGTATATGTTATATTCCATGGTCAAACCTATCTCCATACCAAATTTCATCGAAATAAGTCCAACCGCTTGAGTGTGAAGGAGTAACAGTGGTTTTTTAACTAATAGCGTATGCCGCGGGATCAACTACTATTTTCGGGATGGAAAGAGGCCTATGTGCTATTCCAGACTACAATATATCTCTGTTCCAAATTTCATCAGCTTAGTAGTTTTTGCGTAAAAGAGTGACGAACATCCATCCATCCAAACTTTCACATGTATAATATTAGTGTGATGTGATTTGAATCACCATCTCATTGTTTATGAATTGCTTGTCTTAATAATTTACCTAATAGAATTGGCACCCGGGACTTGATAACTCGAAAAACCATACTTTTTTATTTAATTCAGTCTTTTCGTGAATATTGCAATTTTCGAACACATTGTTATGAAATTAATTATTAAATAATTGCAATTTTGTTAAGACATTGAAGTAAATAAAAAAAAAAGCTTTTCACCAGTGCCGAAACGAAAACCATGTCTTCGAATGGCGAACAACAAAAGATTACTAAATTATCTTAGAGGGATTGCAGTGTATACTGTACCTAGAAAATAATATTCAGTATCTTGATATCGAGTATGCGTAAGTGTCACGTTATACCCGTAGAAACAGTGTAAAGTAATTATAAACGTGAGTTTTAATAAACTTTATTCTTTTCAGAGTATTCCAGCGATGATTCTAGTATACCAGTACGGCGCTTTGGTGTACAGTGGTACCGTGTTTGTCCTGTTTTTCATACTGGCAACGTTTTGTTTCTTCGTCCATTCAAATAGCGCTATAGCGGGCGGTCTATTGTGTGTGTTCATTCTGTTTGACGTTTTAAGTAAGTTTTAAAAATTGTATATGCTATATTTTCTTTTAAAATATATTAAAACGATATAAAGTTGTTAAAAACAAGGCCTACGACGAACACCTCCAATTGGATCACATTGTAAAGTATTGCATTGTAATTGTGATTTATAAAAATAATGCCAATAATGGTAATAAATTAAATTGATGATTAATTAAAAATCAAGCACTTCAAGCTTATAGCAGTGTTGTCATATGTGTTGTATATGCGTGGCGTCATTTACTGATAGACAGTATATACATAACTAGCTGCCCCTCGCGGTTTTACCCCCGTGGTGATGATTGATGATTTTGATGAAAAGTAGCCTATGTGTTATTCCGGGACCTGAAGTATATACATACTTTCTTTAAAGGTAGAATATTCTAGACCTACAATATTCACTGGTTCCCAGGAAAAGGGTGCTTGGTGACTGATTTCCAATCTTTCGGCTAGTTTATCAAAACCACTGCTTTGGTGATTTTGTTTGAATTATTCTCTTAGAGCCGTGGTGGTACTTGCTTAGAATAGTATTCCCCCATTTCTTCCCACGGGTGCCGAAAGAGTTGGCTAAGAGATCGCGTACCAGAAGGTGGGCAACAGTGCCTTCTGAGGATCGGTAATCATACTGCGCTCGCCTACCCTCCTGCCAAGCGTGACGAGTATTGGCAATTCCCCCCTATACGGGGGAGGCATATGTCCAGCAGTGGATATGCTATGACTGAGAGATGATTCTCTTAAAGCCTAGGTAGGATAAAAGACTACAATATTATACTGGGAAGGATATTTCTAGAGATGACCGCCTCGTCACTCAGCATCAGGTGAGACCGTGGTCAATCGTAACCTAACGTAAGTTGCCCTATAAAAAAAATAAAAATATGTGGCATAAGAAAATGTGTACCTAGGCCAAATTTATTTTTATTTTTTCAGGTTGTCCTGATCAGCAGCGAACTCTAATAACAAACAGACAATTACTTTTCATCCCGATCTCATAGCAAAATATGTACATAATGTAGACATTTGTACACAAAACATATTTTTTATTCTTTCTTTGTTCTTAAAACTTTTATAGCACGTGTTTTGATATATGTTCTGCCATCCATTTATTTGGGGTTTATTCAGGTTCCCTAAGAAAATGTATTGTCTATCAAATATTATGTATGGTGTATGTGTATTGGTTTTGAAATAGTTACAATCGTTTATTTGTATTCTTTTATATTACAGTTACTGCGTATTTCATCCTGGTGGCGAACAGTCTTCGAGTTTCAATTATATTTTTGAGATCGGAACCCTACAGAAGTGTTGCTTAAAAGTTTTTAAAGTATGTTATGATATACGTATTATAAGTATTTTCCGAAAATATAAGATTGCTGTACTGATACATTTGTGTTATTGAAACTGACGTGATTACACATTATGAATGTATAAAATACGGGAATTACTCACGTGGTAAGTCAGAGTGTTCCGACTATAGTTTCAACCACGGTCGGTGGTCTTTTTCAAGGAGAATACGGGGCGCTCACGGACGCGGTCGCGGTCTTCAGTGTTACACTGTCAGTACAGTAATTCGTATTAATAATATAAGCAAAAGACATTTGCCGGCTGGCCTCAGTGTAATTCTCATGACGCGCGGCTTTTGTTTGCGTGTGCCATCTTCCTGACAATCGTCGTGCGTCGTCATCTGCCTGTGGTATAGCACCAAGCGTGTCTCACATTCGACCTACGCACTAGGATTCCCTGTGTCGCTGGAGGCATGGACAAACACAATTACAGCACATAAACATCCAAGAACCGGGACAAACAGCTAAACTCATCGCATAAATATATACTGCCTGCCCTGCCGGGATTCGAACCCAGGATCCCGGAGATCCAAAAGTCATGTCACTGGCAACGATGACCGTCGATAGTATAGCAACAATTCGTAATAAACGCATTCGGATGTTTTGAAAATTCAAACATTGAACGCTACACCTTCTACGTACGTCTACCCACATAGATCATCAAAGTTGATTACTGTCACTATTAGGTAACTCAGTCTAAATTCAGGAGACGCGTACAAGATGTGGCAACGCAATGGGCAGATTATGAGTTGTCGATTTTGGACAGTAACACAATAAATTAATTATACAGGTTGGTTTTTTGAGAAGGGCGGTGATGGCCAAGTCCGAAACCACTAGATTTCGAGAAAAGTCGTAAAAGGAGTCATACCCTCAATTTATATGAAAACAATAACTGCATATATATTTATTTCATAAATCTTTTACTTTTGACGGAAAAGGACCCGAACGATTTGTCCAAAAAAAAGTACATCTTGTTATTGAACCAATGGCATTTGTTACTGATAAGGTCACATAGCTTTAAAAAAAAAGTAAATTGGAGTTAATGGAAACCATTTCGAGCAACTTATTAGTTAGATATAGATAGATAGATAGATAGATAGATAGATAGATAGATAACACTTTATTGTACAAGTACATCAACTTAAAATAACATTTATAAAATAACACATTAACAAATACAAAATACGTACGCCAATTGTGGGCGGTCTTATCGCTAAGAAGCGATCTCTCCCAGACAACCATTATATAATTGAGATGTTAAAAGTAAATCGTAAAAATCGTAATGCTATTTCATTTCAATTTTAGTAAAACTATTTTTTTTAAAGCTTGTGATCCTTATCAGTAACAGAATCCATTGGTTCAATAACAAGGAATATTTTTTTTGACAAATCTTTCGCGTCCTTTTCAGTCAAAAGTAAAATATTTGTGAAAAAATAAATATGTTATTGTTTTCATATAAATCGAAGGCATGACTCCTTTCATGACTTTTCTCTAACTCTCGTGGTTTCGGACTTGGCCATCACCGCCCTTCTCAAAAAACCAACCTGTATATTATTATAAAACAGGTGTATTTATATAACTGTTCACATAATTGAGATATTTCAAAATAAATCATCCCCTTAAATCCACCATGGTTGGATATTTTAATTCTTATGACAATGGTTCAAAACACAAAATGGTTTGTGACGTTTGTAATGCAAATACATTTTAGAAACCGTCTGAATAAATCTGCGAATACAGATATGGTTAGAGTACGGGTGAAATCTGTTGTAGCCGGATGCCGGATATTGTCGTAGCTATACAAATATATGTGATATATATGACACTGGACGAGTAACTCGCCCAGCGAGTAGCATGATTTTGCGAAGATTCATATCATTATCATTAAAAAAATGGTGCATTACTACAACTTATCATACTTGCACAAATATGTTTTTTCTATGTCTATGAATCGCTAAATTAAATTTCAGGAAAAATCTTTTAACTGACACGAACTCTATCCATTGACAAAATCCGAAACGCAAATACTAATTTTGAATATTGCGTATTAAATTAGCACGTGGTATGTTATTCAATTGTTTTCTTTTATTCGTGCTAGACTGTGTTTATTAATATAATGGATATTCATTGTAATATGTAAAAAAAAATACAGAAAATGGAAACGACTTCAACACTAAAAGTGTGAAATAACTTCTTGAAGTCGGTACCATGATAGTTCACAAAAGTAAGTCTTCTTCTTGTTCCTATCCCATACTAGGTGGGGTCGGCACAACATGTTTTCTTCTTCCATTCTCTTCTATCATTGGTCATCTCAGTGCTCACACCTTTCATAAACATATCATTCTTTACACAGTCCATCCATACCTTCTTCGGCCTTCCCCTACCTCTATATCCATCCACATTAATGTTCAGTACTCTTTTTGTTATATGTGTTTCATCCCTCCTCCCGACATGTTCATGAAGTAAATAAAATATGGTCTCTTTTATTTAAAGAAATTTAGATACTTTTAGCTAGTTTCAGTGATTAGCAGAATTACGGCTTAAATCTAGATTTATGTTCGGAAAATTATGTGTCGGGCCGGTTCTATACCTCATCCCTAGTTGTGTGTCGGGCCGGTTCTATACCTCATCCCTAGTTGTGTGTCGGGCCGGTTCTATACCTCATCCCTAGTTGTGTGTCGAGTTGGAAACATAATTTTCAAAGATAAATAAACAGTTATTTGTGTTTCATTCATTGTGGTTAAGCTTCCTTTCATAAGTTATTTTCGTCCAGTTCCATTATAAAAAAAAACGCCTACGCCTCCGCAAATCTGTCTTTATATTTGTTTAAAGATACATTCTATAAATTGGGCAAATCGCTGTGTATCAGTTGATACATTTGGATAAATCTTCATGATCATTATCATCATCTCAATCGTAGAGCATCCACTGCTTGATATAGGCCTCCCCATGTCTTTTAGGGGTATGCCAATACTCGCCACGCTGGCACGCCACAGAAGGCACTGCTGCTTACCTTCTAGTACGTGATCCCTTAGCCACTCTTACGGTACCCACGGGTAGAGATAGGAGGTTCTATTCTAGGCCCCACGGCAAACAGATAAATCCTATTCAAGAATAATTTTATTTGCAGAAGCTGGAAGAAGTAAGTGTACCTAATAAGTAACAAGCGCTCGTTACAAATCGAGCGGGTATCAATTCTACTAACACATTGTTCATGGATTGTTGATGAATTGTCGTTGTTGCTTGTTTTGCGGTATAATGTAATAATAAACAGATTTAATTTCTATCTCAACGCGTATTCCGCTAATCTCGATTGAATTGTGGGTAATTATGTACAATCGAAATTAGCGGAATACCAAGTTTGTTTATGATTACTACTTACATTTACATTACTGTTTCATTGTTCATTAATTTCTTGTCTTGATAAATAAGTGAATTGGCACCAATGGTAGTCTTGAATGAGTGAATTTTTCTAGTAGTTGTGTAGCATTCTAATGAAAAAAGAGTTTTGCCGATCGGTCCTGTGGTTTCTTGAGTTTATTCATTATAAAACATACAAAAAATACAAGTGTTTCCTCTTCATCGTATTCGTATAGATTGTACTTTAGGACGCGACTGTACCCGTGAGCAAACACATCTCATTAATTATCGCCTTTGAGTAAACAGCTTACTTTGTACGTGATGACAACTATAGCATTTGCAACAGCTAATTGCTGATTATGCTATGCTAATTATTGGTTTATTGCTGATTTGCTTCTAGCAATGTCACTAACATACAAATTCCTAACACAAAGTCACACACCACAAACAGTACAAACCATTGGTAAACGTGGTCCCTTTGATCTTTCATTAACTCAACCCCGCTTCTCCCTCCCCCGTTCTTCCCTACTTATTGACGCAGGTAATGATGTTAGATTCAGATGTATCAAAGTTTTAGGATAAAGCAAATTTATAATGCCATCGATATACTTAAGTTAAAGGGTGGATCAAGATTTTTTTAAGGAAATGGATTTAAATGGCTATAAATACATATGTTTGATTCAATAAATTCAGATATTTAACCA
Organism: Apeira syringaria; assembly: GCA_934044485.1. NCBI lineage: Eukaryota > Metazoa > Arthropoda > Insecta > Lepidoptera > Geometridae > Apeira > Apeira syringaria. Next base: position 11,940,321 of record OW203661.1, on the reverse strand, counting down.
ATAAACACTGGTTTAAGTAATTAAAACTTATCAATGTATTTATTTATATACGCATAAAGATGTTATCCGAGACCGAATTTTAATGTCTGTAGGTACCTATATAGGAAATGTTGTTACAAAAACTTTCAGAGGGGCTAAGGATAACAAACCGATCAAGAATTTTGCGCTTATTCTATGTCTGTCTGACTGGCTATCTGTTATTACCATAAACGTAAGGAAATGCTGAAATAATTAGATATTTTGTTATTTTTACAGCTATATTGGTTATTATGAAAAATATAAAATCTATGGCAAGGTAGGACATTTAAACACAAAGTCCTATACTACAAAAATAATTGAACGGTTAAAGCGGGTCTGATTTAATAATTACATCGCGTCATTTGAAAAATTCATTCGTGATAACCCTAAACCTTTCTTGGTTTGTGAAATCGAACTGAGAGTGGGTACTCTAGTACCTAGTAGTTTATATCCAAAGTTTATATTACAAAGTAGATACATATACATATAAACATACGCATGCGTTGAATCATTAAAATGTAACATGACTAGCGGTCCAGCGAATTTTTCAAATCAGTTCAGTAGTTTTGGAGCCTTTCCAATGCAAACAAACAATCAAATCTCTCCTCTTTATAATATTAGTGTACATATCCATTTACTATACCATAAAAGCTGCAGTTTGCCTAAAAGAATAAAAATAAAAACATTATATAGGTTCAGGTAAGATATTTTTTCGGGTCTCTGTAGTTCTAATAAATTGAAATTTATCAGAACTACAGGGAGCCAAAAATATTTTTTATATGACAAGAAAGACAAAATATAACTAAATTAAGGTTTCACAGTCAAGTTGTATACAATTACTAAGAATATAAAGTTTAATTTGGTTTAAACGTTAAGCAGCTGAGTAATGCAGTATGTTAGTTTTAATTATGACAACCTAGGACTAGAGTATATGCGAAATTTTAGATGTAAATCATCCTAAATTTTGTTGTTAACTCAACTACATCAGAATGGATCGGAATGAAAATTGACACAAATATAATTACACTCGTACTATAGCTAACCGGACTGGCAAGCGCAGCATAGGGCGGCCACCGACTAGGTGGACAGACGACCTGACTAAGATCGCAGGCAAGGGCTGGATGCGGGCCGCTTCCAACCGGTCCTAGTGGAAATCAATGGGGGAGGCCTTTGTCCAGCAGTGGACGTCCTATGGCTGAGATGATGATGATGATGATGATAGCTAACCGAGGCCACAGGAAAACTAATAGTCTTATATCTAAGCTGTATCTCCAACAGACGGATTAGTAAAGCAGGCATTTGAAATGATTTCGAATTGCACCGTTTTAATCCGTTTGCCAGACGTTACAGAGTTTTATTTCTATTTGTCAAGTTTAAAACCGCAGACACTTTAAATAAAAGTCGTATTCTTTCAATTTCATGTCACAAAGTAATTTCGCAAAGCTGTCTGTCCCACCACGGCCACAGCATCGACTTTGTTGGACGTAGTGAAGTGTTTGACAGGAGGCAAACTTTATATTTTTTCCAAACAGGATAATATTTTTGGTTGCCAATAAAGTAATAATAATAATAATATGGGACAACATTCACACAAGGTCTTCAGGTCCCAAGCTAGGCAGAGCCTGTACTATGGTAACCTGATGACTGATGTATATACTTAAATACATACATATATATATACTTATTTACATATACACACCCAGACACAGGTCAAACAGACATGTTCATACACACAAATGTTTGACCTGTCCGGGAATCGAACCCGGGACCAGCGGCTCAGAAGGCAGAGTGCTACCAAGTGCGCCAACCGGCCAGTCTGTCTATTAATAGTACTTAGTATCTGGTCATTTCACAATAGCGTACACTAAGTGAGACACTCTTCGCCTAAAAATTTAAGTTATTTTGCTGTGATGGAAAGGAACAGGACCCAAACGAAATAAAACCTTGTGCTATGGCCCTCTTCTCGGATTATGATAGTCATATTATAACAGTATATAGATTAGTACACCCCTCTCTCGAACAGAGATCTTTGTCGAGTCTCAATGCAGGTTTTGTAAAAACCTGTTATAGACATCTTGCTTTTGGTCTATATTTAACACAGATTACAATCAATACGGTTGACCGAGCGTACCCACGCGGGTTACGACCAGGGTTTTTGTTTATTTTAGTCGAGTTACTTTAAAGCTATTACCACACATTAAATAGATAAAATGTTCCAACGTAACTGCAAGCCGTTGATCACTAATACTTGATGGTCGCCGTGGCGCAGTAATCAGTGTCAGTAACATGACTTCTGTGTCTCCAGGACCCTGGGTTCGATTCCCGGCAGGGGCAAACATTTGTGCAATGATGAGTGTAGATGTTTGTCCCGGGTCTTGGATGTTTGTGTGGTGTGATTGTGTATGTCCATTCCTCCCGCGATACAGGGAATCATAGTGCGGGGGTCTAAGTGTGGGAAGAAGAAAAAAACCGCTTTGTTTACACGGAGATACCCCGCTGGGCGTCTACATAAGCGAGTGTTAAGTAATTAATAATTGCTGTGTGCTGGCAGCACTGCAGATTGTAACCATGAGATATTTCCTGCTTGCAACACCGGTGCGTAATTAGAACAAGGCCATGCGGTTTATATTCTATGAAAGTTTGTGCTTTACATTAATGTTTTTATTACGAGAAGCTTACCCCGAACTCATTAAATTGCATATGGGTTTGATTACGGTTTCAAATGTAAAACACGCCCGTACGACTGAATTTGTTTTTTGTCGATGAAATTTGGTGTGGAGATAGTTTAAACTCTGGATTAACACATAGGATACTTTTATCCCGGAAAAAGTATAGTTCCCGTGGGATAGTTGAGTTAGCAAGAAAACCGTAATCCACGCGGGTGAAATCGCGGGGCGCTACTAGTTTTTTATAAATCTAACACTGTTTATAAATTTATCCATGCACTGTTTATGTATTTATCTAGTCCCGATAATAATTAATAAAATAGGTAATGTGATTCCTAGACAGTGTTACATATTTTACGACTTCAAGAAGCATCTTTTACGAGTTTACAAACCATCAATAGATAAAAGGTAAGTCACACATTTCTGGTAAAAAGATTCTGAAGTGATTTAAGTTCTGAAGCGATACTAGCCTGGCGGTGAGAACGTGGCTGTCAACCTGACGAACTCTGGTTCGTTTCCCACCAACAGCTTGAGCTTCCAATGAAAGTAACATCTTTATATCAAACTCATAGCATTGTGGTAAGATACATTACAGTATATGTCTAGCTCTTAGAATTTTTATGATCAAAGTCCAAATAAATCGTTATTCAGCGTATGTTACCTTCTTTGCATAACTGAAATAGGCTGAGTTATAATGAGATCTTTTCAAAGTTGCTCGGCCAAAGGTGGTTAAAAACCGTAGGTATTATAAACTTTTAAAGCCTCCTAATAAACCAAAGTTGTTTATTTCCTCCGCTAAAAGTCGAACTACGTGACTGTAATATAAACGGAGATAAACTCGGCGGACCACCTTGAAAAATGTTCTTTCAGCCGAAAGCGTTTTCCATTACAAAACATTTATTTGTAAAGAATAATTTATACAAACCTTACATTCCAGATTGTGTAAGCAGGTCGGTTTTAAGAGGATTACAAAAGTGAAGACGTTAAAAAACACCTGTAAAAAGTTCATAGACTATTCAATTACAGCTCTGTCTAGACTATAGGCTTTTAATATAACAAAAATTTTAAAAAATATATAATGGACGCATTAAGTTTATCAGTAATAGGTTTGACCAATAACATTTCCCAACGACAAGTGACGTGATGTTTGGAAATTAAATAGCAAAAAAAACTGAGCTTGTGACGAATAGGTATATAAAACCTGAGTATCACTCACGTAATAAGTCAGAGGGTTCCAACTATAGTTTGAACCACATTCGGACGTCTTTTCTAATGAGAATATACGGGACGCTCGCGGACAAGGCCGCAGTACGCCTACTTCATTTATAATGTGTCAAAACTACGTCAGTTTTAATAACATTTTTTTTAATAACAGTCTGTGATGTTAAGTTACTCTCAGTCAACATCACAAGCACAAGTACCACTGCCTCATCACAATACGTCAACGCCTAATGAACCTTTTTGTTTTTGTGACAGATTTTCAAATTTTGAATTTCGAAACTACAACTATATTTAATTCGGGCAATTGAAACATACTCAAACGCCAAGCATACTCAAAATTAGTCAATACCCTTGAAATGAGGTTTTATTTATAATCTCACTAGCTGCGCCCCGCGGTTTCAAACGCGTGGTGATGATTGATGATGAATAGTAAGTAGCCTATGAGTTATTCCGGGACCCGAAGTAGCTACATACCTAATTTCATCCAAATCCGTTTTACCCACGCGGTGATGAAAAAAAGGTAATGATGGTGATAACGAAAATAAGCATATGTGTTAATCCATGATATAAGCTATCTGTGTTCTAAATTTCATACAAATCCGTTTAGTAGTTTTTGCGTCACAGACATTACAGAATTGTTAGTCACAGCCGGAATTTGACCGGGGTCGCGGTTCCAAAGTCAGTGCCACTGATCAATAAACCGCGACGATTGATTATGACCATACGATTATACGTCCTACAGAGGCGAAAATAAACCAGGCAAATAATTACTGCGCCCACAATCGCCGCGAGCAGATTAGTCTGATGTGACATGCTAATCACTGCAATTAAAAGTTACCCGCTTCTAATGAAACAGCCGCAAATAGAATTCATGTTCAATCATTATCACCGTGAGCGCGCTACTCGCTGTTAACATTGCACTCGTATTCGTTTCAAATTAAACATCGCGACAAGTTCAGCTTACAATAGCAGTGATTCTCTTGTTCAACTCAACTAAATTAATATTTTGTAAGATGTGATATGTAAGATAACTACTTATATGATTATGATGAAGTCAATCAGTATGACACTTATCTATAAGAGCATTAAAACTAGATGTTCATCGCAGCCATAGGATGTCCACTGCTGGACATATGCCTCCCCATATAGGGGGGATTTACCAATATTCGCCACGCTTGGCAGGCGGGTTGGCAAGCGCAGTATGGTTTCCTATCCTCAGAAGGCGCTGCTGCTCACCTCCTGGTACGTGATCCCTTAGCCGACTCTTACGGCACCCACGGGAAGAGATGGGGGAGTACTATTCTAGGCCGGTACTACCACGGCACAAATTAGATGTATTTATTAAAATTGCGCGTAGTTTTACGTAAAATAAGTCACCACTTATTTGATGCCCACTAAAAATTACCACGTATATGTTCAAAAAGTGTTTTTTGTCAAAAATAGTCTGCTAAGTTCTTAGAAGCCTGTGTTGATTTTATGCTCGGCTAACAGAATATGAAAAAATGCGTGTTTTTAATTGAATCTAGGATTTAATGACGATTGAATCACGGATGGACTAATTAAAAATAACAGACTACCAAATCTGTCCAAAACAGCCATTGTGAACTGGGCATGTTGCGATCTTGAATAGTAGACTACTATGCAATACTAGACTTAGGCCTCAGTGAATTAATACATTACATACTAGCGGCCTGACCCGGATTCACAAGGGTAAACATTTTTAAAATTTAAAATTATAAGGTCACTAAATTTTTTGAAAACATAATATAGCCTATGTCACCCGGGGATAGTGTAACATTCTAACAGTGCAAGAGTTTTTCAAATTGGTCTTTAGGTTTCAGGTTTGGTTTTAGGACTTAGGTTCAATTCGAGTAGTTTCGGAGCCCATTTAATACAAACAAACAATCAAGTCTTCCCCTTTATAATATTAGTATAGATTACGAAGAGAAAATATATAATTATAAAATACTAGCTGCGCCCTAGTTTTACCCGCTCTGTATGGGAACAGAAAAGTTTATTTTTTACTATTTAGGGCAATACGTTTTCCTCTCCTCGCCTTCCTTGTGACTTAACGAGAATATGAAAAAAAAGCCGAATTGGATTTCATTTATCCATACTTCATCTTTATTCCAAAAGCATGGGATGTGAGCGTCTTCAAACCAAACATAAAATCAACACAAAAATCAAATTCATTCCCGAAATTAGTATACACAGCTCGTATTCTAAAATGACTTTGTAGCAAACTGCAGTAGTAAAAAAAACGCGTGTCCAATCACACTCCCGCACTAGGATACGCTGAGTCGCGGGAGGTATGGACACCCACAATCACAATATATAAATATCAACCCCAAATGTTGGTATCATCAAATTAAATCTTCTAAATGTAATTTAGAAACATCAAAGGTCATTTCAGCTAAACGTTTGCCCGGGATTCCAACCAGGGGTCACAGTTCCAAAGTCAGCGTCACTGACCACTGAGCTACAAAAACCTTCAATTATTTACTTTATAACTTTGTGTTTTAATATACTGTATTGGCCTAGATACAGTTTTAATTCTGTCCCACTTAATGGTCAGGCGAATTACGTTGGATCTAGAAAATTAACTGGCTCTCGTTTTGTTTGTATATGCAAATTTGATTTATAATAAAACTTGCTGGGTCCGGCGGGTTCACCGTCATAGATTACGGTTTTCCCGCGGTTTTAGCCATTCTACGGGAACCATACTTTTTACTCTAGTAGCCTCCGTTCTTTCCCAAGGTCCCAAATCTGTGAATTTTGAAATCAAAATTCATCAAAATTGGTTCAGCGGTTTAGGCATCAAATGTAATCACAGACTGTTGGTTTATTTGTCTGAGTCACAGACAATGAATTACTCACACATGTACATTGTTATTAGGTTATTTGTACCCCGGAGGAACCATCCAATATTTCAGATAAAAGGATATGTGTTAATCCATATTAACACATATCATTAACCATGTTATATTGAATATAACACACATGCAACAAACACAAACTTTCGGATTTATTATACATAATCAAATAAAACTGCGAAATGTTCTTTCTTTATTTTTTATCAATATTTCAGATTACAAGCAACATTTTCTTAAATACCTCTATTATAATTTATACGGTCGTTTACAACATCATTGATGCCTCAGTCGTTCCACTAAAATTCTTCAGTATACCACTCGGTCTTGGCTTCATTCAATTTGTAGAACAGATCCCAGAAGGCCATCCTGTCGTGGAAGGGTCTGAACTCCAATGAAAGATCCTTGTCAATGTTTAGGTAAGGTATAGAATCCTGTGACACAGCCTCCCATTTCACTGGCAAAAGGTCTGACGTTTCAGGCGTGGGGTCTCTAAAAATAACAAAATAGGTGAAATAAAGAGATTTAAATATATATATATATATATATATTTATACTGTATAGATCTAGCATTTGACCACTATCTCACTTGATGGTCAGTGACGATATGGTTGAAGATGTTATTACGCCACCTACCTAGAATGCTCACTGGCTCTCAAAGACTGCTGCTTGAACACAATATGTGTTTGGTGACAGTTTTTCAAACTTGAAGGTGGTAGTTATACAGGCGGGTACTCGAAAATATCTTACCACCATGCTGGAAATTTGGTAACGGTGTTAGGTACCTTATTTTATATTTTGTCTTTGGTATGAAATTCTAATGGAGGTGTACATTAACTATGACTTGTTCATTTTTCACGTAGATCGATTATAGATAGTGAAACGTTACAAAATTTGTAATAATATTAATTTATTGCATTACATTTTCAAGATACGACAGTAAATAAAAATATCTCATTTATATATGCAAACTTCACGTCTGTTTCTTATCAAAGTCAGACATTTATTGAAATATTTCTGAACGTTCTAATTTGAAATAGCGATATTTTTCAAATGTAACCTATTTAACAGATAGTACTAAACAAATTATAAATTTCGAAAGGTTAGCAAGATGATCAACAAAAGAAGGAGAAGAAATTAGATTACGAGTTTTCGTCACCTAGCGATATGTCCCAAACTGTTAAAAATATTGTGTAGATGATAAGGTTAAAACTTACTTGCATGTCTACAAGATAGAATCTAAAAGCAAGCAATGCACTCGATCCCTCGAGCCAAAATAAAACGTTTATAATAATATATTTATATAAATTAAGTCTTTTTATTAAGAACCGAATTGGTAGACTCAGTACACAATATAATATTCTATAAAGTAACTTACCCATACTTGGCAAAGTTAGTCCACAACGTCGTCATCTTTTCAATCATCAGTTTATCGTCATCGCTTATTTCATTCGGTTCAAAAATAAGGTTGAATAGATATTTGATTTCTGCAGCGTGTGAAGCTCCAGTGAGAGAAGAATTTTGGATTTCTAATTCCATCTTTCCATCTTGATATGAAAATACATAGTGATAAACAGCTTGTGCATCACTTTTGAGGAGCAATGCAACAGCTCGTTCAGTTGGATGATTGTAAATGAAATCTGAAGCTAAAGATGTAATTTTATTCTGCAGCGTCTCTGAAGGTGCTTCATCTCCAATGTAAAAATGTCTCACAAGATCCACCATGTTATCAAAATCGGTAACATCAAAGCCGAAGCTAAGCAAATTTTCAATAGAGTAGTCATTATAAAATTGTCCATTCCGTCCCGCGTGCTTGAAAACCATTTCTTGGCTAGCAAAACCAATAATTATGGGAACAGTTTTAGCTTTCTCAGATTTAGCCACATTGGGATTAACTGTGACAAATCTTTCGATACCGTCAAACTCTTTCTCAATACAAGGTTTTGTTAAAGGAACATCATTATACTGTGATGTGCTTCTTATTTGGTTACTAGCAGCTACAGCTAGTTTCACATCGGCACTAGCTATAAAATCTAAAGCTGCATCAACATCTTCAGTGACAAAACCTAATACTTCAGCAAGTCTTAAGGGAACGCTGTTGTTTATATCTACTAACCCCCAAGGAGAAGTGGCAGGACCGCTCTCAATAATTGCGTTATTGAAAAGTGGTTCAAAATGAGACAGTAAGTGTAAATGAACCGAGATGCCTCCAGCGCTTTCTCCCATGATTGTGATTTTACCGTTATTGCCTCCAAACGATGCAATATGTTGATTTATCCACCTTAAAGCAAGGAGCTGGTCTTTTAAGCCAATATTTCCTGGTGCTCTGGGGCTATCAGTGCACAAGAAACCGTAGATTCCGAGTCTGTAATTGATAGTTACAACTATGACATCTTTTTCGATCAAGTAGGTGGGAGTTCCGATACCGCTGGTGCCACTCCCTTTGGTAAAAGCGCCTCCATGAATATAGACCATCACAGGAAGTCGGTTTTGAGATGTGGCGCTACTAGGGACGTAAATGTTTAGGTTCAAGCATTGAATCTGACCATGAGCATCTTCTTGTTCGTCTACCTGAGGACATATATTTGAGCCGTCGTAGGCATTGAAGGCATTTTCAAAACCCGGATGAGCAACGGATGGCTGAAACAAATTACAACATTTTACTAATGTTGAATTTAGTTGTGCTAGTACATTGCTTCCGGCTTTGACTACGCTATTGGATAGGCATGATGACGTCGTTTTTGACGGTCGTCGTGGCTCATTCGTCAGGGGCATGACTTCTGGTCACCGGGGACCATGGGTTTTAACGTAAGTTCCGCCTAGTATGTTGTTAATGCAATAAACGATAAAACTCTTGTAATCTATGGCATATTTTACTGGCCTGTTTTTTCATATAATATTTTTCCTCTTTGAAGCTTTGCTTGATAACTAAGAAAAAAATTAAACATTTGCGTTTTCTTCCAGCTTACTTTTGTATAAAATATAATATTAAGTTGGTAATGCCAAACAGTATTACCATTATTTACAAATAATTACATGTATTGTAATAAGCCTAAGTGCAAGAATAATAATAAGATGATAAGAAGAAATAGATAAGAGATAGAGAAGATAAGAGAAATAAGAATAATACTTTAAAAGAAAAGTTACCGCCTGTGACAAGAATGGGAGAGACATCGAGCATCTTTTTCTAATTTTGTGACATCATTTATCATCATCATTTCAGCCATAGTACGTCCACTGCTGGACATAAACCTCCCCACTACCTACTCCCAGATTAAGTGAAATTTTATGAATGCCTTCTTGTAATAAAGGTGAGGAAAAGAGATGTTTCTTGTTTCATATTTGTATATTGTGTAAGAAGCAACATTAGCGTTAGCAGAAAACTGACCAAGTCCAATTGATATTAGTAACATGATTTTGACTTGTAAGCCAGTTTTATCAAATAAATGAACTATGAAATATTTTAGTAAAAGTGAATTTCATTTAATAATGAAATTCATTATTATTCGCAGCGCTGCGTTGAGAAATCAATGAAACAACGTGGATTCATATTTTCTTACAAATCAGGTCCAAGCAAATCTCTTTTTTATCTATGCACTTGACAATGATATTTTGCAACAACATGACTACTTACGCTGAGAATGTTATCTTTGAGATCCGAATATTTCTTATCTCGTGATAAAAGACTTGTAAGACATGCATCATTGGCCGGAGCAGAAATAACAATCGCATTGTAAAACAATTGATCTCAGATTCATTTATAAATTTATTGTGAATTAATATTATTTTTACATTTTGGAGAACTAATAACGTTAGGTCCAGTTGAATTTATCAAATAGTACATTGTTGTATAAAATACAAATTATACCTAAATTAAATAAATGAAGTAAAAGATAATAATCTTTAGACACTCCTGTTTTAGAAAATCTAGATTATTGTTGTAAAAAATGCATATCAAATGGATTAATATTTCTGTTCATTTTTAAGAACTTGTTGAAACTTAAGGGCAGTGGAAGTCGTTTTTTAAAAATTTTAATTAAACGGCATACTCAATTATAAAACAACAAACTCACCGCAAAAGGGTTCTCCTCATCAACAAGTGCGTACGGAATCCCCAGGAATGAGGAATACTGTCCGTTCTCCGACCTCACGCCCCTAATTAGTCCAAGGGTAGTCTCCACCAAGGGGTCAATGCGGGTTTCTAGCTTCGGTACCCCAAAGGCACAGTGAATCAGAAGTAAAATTGATGCTACCCGCCACATGATTGAGATAGTTCTGCGGTTAACACGGTTGATAGTGTCAGTATATCGATATGGCGCGCAGATAAACGACCATTTTATCTCACTCGTATGAATCGTCAGAGTAAAAAACAATTTGGAAATATAATTTTTGTCGTGTATTCAATAAGGAATAGGTGGCAAATAATCAGCCAGCCGATGTAAGTCCATTACCGTCGCATATAAATATCTGTAGCACTGTGAGGCGATACGATAGAGTAGCAACCCGTTAAAAACTGTGGTAAGTAGTAATTATTTACTATTGCTTATGCAAATTAAGTAAATAATTATTGGCACAAAATTTACAATTAGTAAAGAGAGTAGACTGAAAATATAATACAACTTCTACCATAATAAATAGTGAACATCAGCTAAATACGGTAGGCACTATATTATAGTTCTTTCTCTTAAATAAGGATGAAAAAGTCCTCTTTCATTTCATTAAATAAGTATATTAAATAAAAACATTAGCACAAGTATAAAAATTAATAACACATCTACAAATTTAAAAAAATATATAAACTAGTCGACAAAACCGCAACCAATGGACAAAGTTCAGTAGAAATTACATCAACATGTTGCAATTGTATATTATTATGAAATTGCTGCGCTCCGACGTTTTACCCGCGTGGTTATGATAGATGATGATGATGAAAAGTAGCTTATGTATTATTCCGGGACCTGAAGTGTCTACATACCAAATTTCATCCAAACCCAGCCTTTTGAGCGTGAAAGAGTAATAAACATACATCCATACTCACAAACTTTCGCATTTATAATACTAGTAGCGCCCCGCGGTTTCACCCGCGTAGATTATGGTTTTCCCGCTACCTCAATTATCCCATGGGAACACTATACTATTTTCGGGATAAAAATAGCCTTATGTCATTCAAGGCCCTATTTATATATATACCTACCTCCATACCAAATTTCATCCAAATCTGTTCAATAGTTTTTGCCTAAGAGAAGTAAAAAACAGCTATCCATCCATCCATCCAAATCTTTTAATATTAGTAATACTAGATTTATATTATTAGTGGGATTAACATTAAAATGGTACCTTGATTAAAAGATATAGATTTGTGTATGTGAATATATAATGAGTTCGTGTGTGTAAATGAATATTTAAGGGTCATTGAAAACGTTGTGTGGTAATGGGGATGTAAGTGTGTGTGCGTGTGTGTGTTTGTGAGGTAAACTCTTATACGGAAGAATCCCATATTGTAAAAAAAAAATTGTTGGTCACTGTGGGAGCCCTATGCTCTGCTCTGTACATCCTACGACTGAGAGGCTATGGATAACAAACCAACACTTTCCAATGACACTTGTGTACTTGATGACCTTTTGCGAATTGTTTAACAGAAGTCGACGCCTTAAGTGAAGTTGTTGACTTGATGTCTAGATAAATAGAAAAAGAATTTGTGATAGAAATTGAATCAGAAATTAGATTTGAATGGAATTAAGTGTGAATCTGTGAGAGTAGGCACACGCCACGGGACAATAAGTAGAAGTGATTAGTTTGCGCAGCCAAGCAATGAATATTAAAAAGTAATCTCAAAAATGAAATTTCGAATACTGAATAATTGAGTTAGTTTAAAAACGACGTAAACAGTATATTATTGAGTAATTTTTTTACAGATGTATAATGAACTTACACTATGTATAATGAAATTACCATAACACCAATTTGAACGTACTTACATTACACATGATAGTTTTCAAATCTTTTTATAACTAATAAATTTAGGAGGTCAAAACTACTTCCACACAAAATTAGAAATACGTTCCTTTATTTAAGAAAATTACTAACAAATGTAGCTATAAGACGCCCAGATCAGTAGGTTTGTTTGTATAGAAATGGCGAGATCATGTTTGATCAAAATCTATTTAAAAAATAAAGATTTAAAATAAGCTTTCTATAAGCCATTGCTTAAGTTGTAAAATTTTAGAGATACTCGTTCAAGTGCCAAAATACACGTGTTTTGAGTTAAGCTTATAATAAAGCTTGCAAACAGTCAAAACACTCGTGTCTCAACTTTATAATTCCTTGAGTGCTTCAGTGACTATACAAAAAATACAGACATGTCGGTATACACAAAAAATAAGACATTAAACGTCACAATTGGGACGTCTCTGCGGACTGCTGTACATCTTGAGCAATGTACTCGATATTATATCTACGTGAAACAATAGTTAATATATTCAGTTATATACATACAGCCTTTATGATTATTCAACAATAACTATCTAAAATATGTATTAAACTATGTTTAACTATAGTGTCCACTATACGCTGCCAGGCCATAGATAGCTAAAAATATCGAACACGCAATTTGCCAGAGTACGCAGATTATTAGCAGTGTTATCCCTTTGAATTACAACGCTGATTCGCTGAGCCAAATATGTGCTATCATTTCAGAATTAAACGGCTCAAATATGAGATTACGACCGCTACATACTAATACGCCCGTGATACACACGTTGTTGGCTTCATGACTGTGGGAAGTTATCGAATAGATCTCAATAACATTTCGACACTTACAGTGATTCTGTTATACGCGCAATATGCCAAATACAATGCCTTAAAAGCCATAATATCTAAAAATACGCTAAAGCTTAAATACCTATACTATTCACAAGACTATTCCTGATATTAGAACAGTTTTTTTTTTGTTTGCGGGTAGTTCAAATAAACACAATAATATAAATTAATTTTGCATGTTGTCTACATCTTTAACTGCTGTGGCATTTGCCTCTTATTGTGTTAAGCGCAATCCTTGCAAACGCATTAGTGTACAGAGTGTTAGTGTTCTAATGAATAAATAAATAAACACTAAATTACAGGATAACGTTTTATATAAAAGTAATTGTTTGAAAACATACAATTTTAGAAATGACGTTTATCTATATACATACGTCAAATTTCTGTACAATGAAAAAAATGCTAAAAACGAGCCGGGAGGATGTAAGAAGTGAAAGAGAACTAATTCAGATATTTTTTGACGCTACCAACTATCGAATTGAATTCTTTGATACTCTGAGTGCTCCTGGACTTTCATAACACAAAATCAATTTAAAAAATGGTGTCCCTATTATTCGGTTACGAAATTTAATACCCCAAAATTATGCAACGGAACTAAGCCGAAAGTAACTTCTCTGCAACGTAACATAATAGAAACGGAGATTTTGACAGGGTGTGGTATCGGTGAGAGAATTTTTATATCCCGAATTCCACTGATTGCAAACAATTACCCTCTCCCTCTAAACGTGTACAGTTCCAGTGCCTGTTAAGGTACAGAATAAATGATAGTGTTATTTAAGGTTCATATACACCTGAATTATTATGAAAATGTTTTTTAGAAGAGGATAATTTACGCAACTTGAGCCGTTTAATATAATAATTTATACTTTGGAATGACTTTCTGACTAAATATAAGGATTGTTATGCCATCAAATAATAAAAAGGGCAATAACGATATATCATAATAAAGTTTACGTAACAAAATGGAATCGCTCCTAAATTTCAACGTATTGGTCAGCGTACTAATGGTCAAATAGTTACGCTGATCAATGCGTTGAAATTCAGGATCATTCTTGTGAATCGAGCATTTTGACCCCACTTTGCTTTATATTTGTAACTGGGCTCCCTAAAGTATCATAGAAATGAAGTGTAGGATACACTTGGTACACTTAGTAGAAAAATATTTAATTGAAATAACTGTTACAGTTCTATTGGATTATATTCGTTATTTGTCAAGCCATAAAGTACAACTCAGTTCCCTGACATTCAACATAGATGTAACAAGTTTAAAACAGAACTGTTTAAACAGCAAATTCGAAAGCTGTGTATATTATATATGAATTGCGTCTATATTCAACTCAATCCAAACCTATTTGAAACCATCTCAAGGTCACGTAACCGAACAGTTCTCAGAAACCTTAGTCTATCAACCACAAAACCAGTTTATATGGAAATAGGATATTCATTATAGCACCTAACATTTTTGATAAGAATCCAAAACCCATTACCGAGACAATAGAGTTGTCACATTCCAAACGTAAATTATTTTTAATTAACAATGAATTTAATGCTATTACAATATTCAAACAGTACTATAGTATTGATGGAATTTATTTGACTGCTTTTCGCAATAATTTTAATTTTATTGGTTTATTCTGCTCCAAGTGACATTATTTTTAGCATGACAAATTCTATCTCATTGTATTATTTTATTTGATAACCATCATTCATTGTATACCAATATACCTGGTCACAGCTTGCACTAAGTGTATTATTTTGCCATATGTGCTATAAACCAGTGTATGACAAATCAAATATTCTTAATTCGAATTTATTTAAAATCCAAATACAATATCAAGCCATTTATGAGTTTTAGGGTAACAACAAAGAAACAGACAGATAGACAGGAATTAAATAAATACTTGATTTTTGTTCCGTTGGTAATCATCCCCTGACAGGTTTTTGGGTAAACATTCTCTATGTAAATCATATTTTGTGGCCAATCAATTCAAGTGACACTTTAGAAATCGACCTTTCTGACTACATAATATTGACGTCATAAAATTATTTTATATAAAAACAGAAAATAACGAAAAATTTTCAATTAAGTATAATATTTGACTCTGAAAACTATCGCGAGTTTCTTCCATAATTGTAATGTAATGTAAGTAAACCGAGTAGGAATCACGTGGTAAACACTGGAAAATTACTCTCCGACAAGTTTCGAACTTATTTTCAGTTCTTCATCTGGGAGTTATGATCGCGCCAGGCGGCGGGCGCGAGCCTCAGCACGTAACTGGCGTTGAGACGGCTGTGCTGCATCAGTGAAATTGTTTTCCAGTGTTTACCACATGAGTACTAGTCGGTTTGTTACATTACAATTAAGTATAATATGTTTATTTTCTTATTTACTAATAAAATATAATAGTACATTATTTACTATTTTATTTTATTTTATTAAATCTAGTATATCTTGACTGTTCTTTATTCTAAAATTTGTATACCTGACAGGATCTCTAATAAACTATATTATATTGTAATACCACCTACACTTGTACTATTATAAATTGCAAAGATTTGAATTGAATTGAATTTGAATAGCATGTCCTACTGTGTGTTAGCGAAATGGAGTAGAAATTGTTGAATTTGCTCGTGCTCCGACATAATTTTCACATTTGAATAAACTTTAGCAAATATTCGCGTTCAATAATAGGAGTTTTATTGCATTGTTCCGTTTGCCGTTCCACTTCATGTGTTGCCTTATATATGAATAAGATTTAATATAAGATTTAATATATTTCCTCTTCAGTTGTAAAGCCTTTAACTTATAAGAGCGATTAGTCGATGCATGACCAAAATGTTGACCACATACTACAAATTTGTCACAAAATAATCACCAGTACAATTCAGTATGGCTAAGCTGCAACGAGCATTCTGGGTGCGCTGCCCACTGGTAGCACGTTAAAACATTAATTGAGCTGTCCGTGCCAACATGCTATAGAAGGTATAGCAACTACTCGCAGAGGGCTGAAATCTTTTTGTTCAAGATATATTGTGCAGATATGATATCGATATAATTATACATTCGATATGAATTGACGATATAAATTTGACAGTTACCGAGCGTGCAGTATCATGACTCGTTTCTGCAGTACTGCAGTGCATCTGCAATGTTCGCCGAAGCTCGCGTGCCGGCTCTCGGTGCACTCTCAGACATCCCATTGCCGAATTTCGAGGCTCGCTCTTTGGATCAGATAATGCGATCATTCAGTTCTTATAGTGTCCCAATGACAAGTATTTACGTTTGTGTCCTATGTATGTGTAAATTTTAATTTGACTATTGTATGATTTAGTATTTTATTACATCTTTAGAATTGAATGTACTCGTCTTGACATGTGTTTTACTTAATTTGATAATTTGAGCGTAATAATTATTATTTGTGATGAACTTTATACTCCTCGTGCGAGAAGATGGAATGTTAACTAAGTATGCAGACACCCATTCTATATAGATAGAAATAATAAAATATTATAGAAGTAGGTATCTATCTATACGATTTATCTATCTATCTATAAGACTATACAGTCTACATTGTGACATTGCCGTCTAGGCTGGTCGTTTTCATATTGAATGGGAATGGAGGAATCAAATTATTTAACTTCCGAATTCCCATAAAGAAACCGGTGCAAAACCTATAAACAAGTTATCCGCAAAGTATGCACTGCAATATTACGTATCTCTTACTGCGTCTGACCTGGCCTCGAAAAGAGTCGTAACAATTCGTCCAATGCTTCATTATTAAATGAAACATGAATATTCAGACAACAAAAGTTCGATAATTAAATCAAATTGTTCTCCGGCTATATAAATTGGTATTATTCACCAATCCCATTCTCTAATGACGCGCTGTTGACTTGGCATTGTTAATTGAAAGAATAAATTATTGTATACTGGTACACCATGCTTATTTTCCCGCGGATCCACTTGCGGGCACAGTTTTAGGAGCACATCAATGGAGGATGCCTATAAATTTGTCCAGCAGTGAACGTCCTGTGGCTGAAATAAGGAGCTTGCTAACTTTGAGCTTGAATCCAATAGGAAGAATCCAATCCTGTAGGCAGAAATATTATTTAGTCAGCGAGATAAGCCCGGTAACTCTTAAATTAATTTTGCATGTTATGTCCCCAGTCGCTAAAAATAGCTGTTTCTTACAAAAAATAGCTTTGGCATTTGCGTAGGATAATAAAAGAACATTTTTAATATGTAATATTAGATTAACTCGTGGAAAACTTATTAAATGTGTGGGTGATATCATATGGGTGGGTAATATCTACACATATTACATGTCTCAATATATCATTTTAGGCATGATACTCCCCGATAAAGTAGAAATTGGTAACCTATGTAAATATATCCTATAATTACATGGAATTCTTAAGTTTATTTTTACATTGAATAAGTTCTCACGTAGTTCAGTAGGTGCTGACTAAAACTACCCGTAATGCGTACTGTCAATAAATGTTGCCATCATCTATTCCCCTACACACCCCCTACCCCTCCACATTTGTAAAGTCTTCAAATCATGAGTGAATAGGTACTGATAAGGTCTCCGATCTAGCTCTTTGACATTGTCACTTAACATCGAGACAGTGATCATAAGCAAGCTAAGAATTTAGCGTAAAAAACAACCCATTGACAGTAGGGGTGTTTCCTAGTGATATGCTTTTAGGAACGTGAATAAGCTAACATTTTAGTTACTCGAATGCCTTATCAATACAAAGAATAGGTAGGTACAATGTTCCAAAAGTAGACAACCTCTTTCTACTCCTTATAAAGGTAACTGAGTTTTATATAATCTTCTTAATATATATAAATCTCGTGTCACAATGTTTGTCCTCAATGGACTTCTAAACCACTTAACCGATTATAATAAAAATCGCATACCTTGTGCAGTTCGATCCAACTTGAGAGATAGGATAGTTTAAATCTCAAATTATAGTCGCAATTTTAATTTAAAGCTAATTATTAGCACACTTACTACAGTCACAATTATCTGTTAACTCCAAATGATTCTAACAGATGTCAATACCTTTCGACTGGGTTGAGTAAGTAATCAATAGATGGCGCCACATGGCCACAGCAACGCGTGGCCGGGTCAGCTAGTGGTATTATATAACAGTCGCATTGGGTCTCTAAAAAACACTGAGGGCTACCTTCGTCTCCAAAGTAATTTACGCACCATACGTAATTCCTTACTATTAACCACTGAACACTGATTTACGCAAAAGCAGTTAGAAATGCTAAATGTTTTATTAGCAAGCGCGGCTCTATTGTATATATATATGGCGTAAGTGTATTCACCTTATTATATATTAAGATTGTTAGCTTCTATACTACATAAGATAAGAGACAAATGGGTGAAAACTATCTTAATTTATTGTATGAATTAAATAAAACACGTCATCGTTTATAATTTAATTAGCAATGAAGCTGTTAAGACCATCTCCAAAGAAAATGGTTCTCCTACTTTAACGGGTTTTTTTAGTTAGTATATTTGTTAAAATTAATGAATACTACTTTTTCGGTTTGAAATTCAATCATGCCGATATATTACGCCTTAAACACGGACATATATATATATTTTTTTTTATCACACAAGGTCTTCAGGTCCCAAACTAGGCAGAGCCTTTACTATGGTAACCTGATGACTGATATATACTTATATACATACTTATATATATTTATATACATATACACACCCAGACACAGGTCAAACAGACATGTTCATACACACAAATGTTTGACCTGTCCGGGAATCGAACCCGGGACCACCGGCTCAGAAGGCAGAGTGCTACCAACTGCGCCAGCCGACCAGCGTAATATATATAAGCAGCATAATATATATAATTTATTCAATTCTATGTTTGCGCAGCAACTAGGCGATATTGTAAAACTCCATATTTACAACAAGAGTTGCTAAGTAATGATATTAAAAATAAGAAATTAATAGAAGCTAAACATATACTTTATTTATGGCTGTCTTCATTAACATACAATGAAACGGAAGAAATTCTAAATATTTAACATTAAACTAAAAACTTTAATGTCAAAAATTACAAAGTAATAACTATACCACTTTAGGTACTGGGCGAACTAGGTACCAATTTTCTTATTAATTAAGACAAGCAATTCATACAATGATTATTCAAATGTAATCATAAACAAACTAGGTATTCCACCAAAATACTCCCCATATGTAGGTAATTCCATTGCAGAAGAAATTAGATCTATTTAACAATCAATGTGCAATGTGGTAAGAAAATCAACACCCTGATGGCCGTTGAGGCCGAAAGGTTCTGGAGTGGAGACCAGACGGACTGGCAAGCGCAGCATAAGACGTCCACCAACAAGGTGGTCGGATGACCTGACTAAGATCGCAGGAAGAGGCTGGATACGGGCCTTATGGAGATCAATGGGGGAGCCATATGTCCAGCTGTGGACGTACTCTGGCTGAGATGATGATGATGAATGGTGTAAAGAATAAAAATAAAAGAAATAATATACTCATGTAAAAAGCGGTTCCCATTTTTTTATTATATTCCGTGCGCTTGACAAATAGTTATGGAATGAGACCAAATATTTTCCGCTGTCATAGGTGTCAGAATCAGGCATTGTGACATCTGCTGGGGTGGGACAATCACGAAATGTTATTTTTGTTGCGGCAAAAGTGTTATTTGTCACATTGTGTTGGTATTGTATACAAGGTGATGTATGTGTGGTATGATGACAATGTGGACAGGCGACCTGACCAAGAACAAAAAGCTTGAATGCCGTCTCAAGCCAAATCAACCCAAATCAAACTGTATTTATTGTTTCTACATAAATAAGTACACAACACTTAAAGAAAATACCAAAAAATGGAACCGTCTTCAACACTCAAAAGTGTGAAATAACGTGAAGTCGGTACCATGATAGTTCAGAAGTAACTATTAATCAAAATATTGACCTCTTCACCATGATCACTGATTTCTTCACACTCAATTAGGGAGTCGTCCAAGTAGACGTAACACTTTTCAGTTCTTGGAGTGTAACTCAAAAACCGCATGACCGATTTTAATAAAATAAGACCACACGGAAAGCACCAGCTTTCAAACAAAAATAGAACGATCAAAATCGGTTCACCCAGTCGAAAGTTCTGAGGTAACAAACATCAACAGGTTATTTCACACTTTTTTGAGTGTTGATTTCGGTTCCACATTTGGTAAACAATTTTTTTGAAGTCGGTTGAAAAGGAGTTAAATGTCGCGCTCGTGTCAAGTATGCTTGACGCTGGTTTACAGTGTTCACCTATCTCTTTAGAAGCCCGCCTTCCAGTAAATCATATAAAAATAGGCAAAATTGCCTGTAGCTCATATAAATACTGTCAAAATGGTAGACACTAGACCACAGTACAGTGCCTAAAAGCTATTGATTTTAAGCTTGTGGTAGCACTACAGCAGTTTTTCTTTGCAATATAAAGTTAAGCGGGCTTTGGGGTTTCTCTACGCGATCGAAACAGAAATGAGATCCGTAGAAAAACGAAACCGATATAGCTCGGCGGATTAGCAAGTTGAAGTGGGCAGGGTACATAGCTCGAAGAACTGATACCCATTGGGGTCGAAAGGTTCTTGAATGGAGACCACGGACTGGCAAGCGCAGCATAGGACGGCCACCGACTAAATGGACAGACGACCTTACTAAGATCGCATGCAAGGGCTGGATAACAGGCCGCTTCCAACCGGTCCTTGTGGAAGTCAATGGGGGAGCCATATATCCAGGAGTGGATGTTCTACGTCTGAACTGATAATGATAATGATGATGATGTTGGTAAGGTTGCTCCAACAGGCAACTAGTTATACTTGTAATACAAAGCAAAATAAAATCCGTTAAGTGCCGTGCCTGCGGTGCGTACGATTTCTGTACTACACAGAGCAACTCCGGTCGGTTGGTCTGAGCTGTACTTACTATTACTATATATCTGCGTTTTATTAATTATATCTAAATAGTAAAGTATTAATAATCATTTAAGCCCAAGCCGATAAGTAACAAAAGTAGCTGTTTTATTAAAGTTAAACTCCTGCTAGCTCTCTAGACGATAAACGAACACTTCTTATTCATCACTTTACATCTAGGTTATTGAAAAATACACTCTACCAACAAATACATTGGATATAGAATTTCGAAAACAATACCTAAAGTCACAAACATGTTCTTTTGATCCTTAAAGCTTAGGCGATAGAGTATAAAATTGCAGTATGATGAAGTGAACTGGTTTATGTCACCTCCAGGAGGACCATTAGTTTTGTTTAGGTTATGTTTCAAATCAACTGAGACGAATGGGTGCACTTTATGGCGACAATTCAGTAAAGCAACGAAATACGATACGTTTACAATGGTCTGTTACAAAACCGTTTCTGTCATATTAAAATAAGTTAAACATTAAAACTTTATTAAAATGAATAGCTTATACATTTTTTAATATGAAATAGTATATAATAATAGTAAGAGTATAATTAACTTAGTATTAAAACGTAAAAACAAAATGTAAAAAAATTAAAAATAAAGACGACCCACATAGTTTGTAGTTTATTTAGTATTTTAGACTAATCTCAACATTTTTCTTTAACATCTTTCAAACAGTTAACTGTTGTTACGTACGCTTGTCTTGATGTTTGATTATTTTTCGTTTCGTTTTCGTTTTTTCAAAAGTGTAAGCGCTTCTTATTAACAGATAGATTTCGCTACTCTAGAGAGGAGTCCTGCGATCTCGTCTACACTATTGTTTAAATGATAAAAGACATTAAGACAAGATTACGAAAACCGTTTTAGTACCAGCGATATTAATTATTCATGAAGTAACGAATCAGCAACAGATCGCCGCCGATTGTGCCTTCATTTAGCTAAGCGTGGGACGTACCTACTAACGTCCTTGATGCGTACGATAAAGCTTGTCTTGTAACAACAGCAGAGATATACAAATAATAGGGATATTAACACATGTTACAAACTCATGTAAAGTTATGTTTTACAGATAAACAATTTCAAAAACCTTTAAATAACACTTTAACAAACTAATTATTCTACTCAAATTAAATAAAGATAAATTGAGCTATGTATCACCTGGTACCACATGACAGCGAAAAACAATCCGAGCTTATTGACGCCATTGACCGGGACACAAGCTGATTATCATTAGTCTGTGACGTAGTTATGGTCACCTGACAGTGTGTAGCGTTTTAAAATCTATTTTTACTTCCGTATTTTTGTGTTGAAATTGTTGAAGTTATGCAATTAAAAGTTATGCATAACAAACACGTCTACTACTCCACCATTCAATTGTACAATTTAAGTGAAATAATGACTGTGGGACAGCTCTTTTTAATACAAATCACATTACGACAACAATTCTATTTTAACATATGATATGACCACTTGAGCCGTCAACTTAAAGGTCGTAAGGACAGCGTGTGTAAAACTCTTTCTTTTCGGGCCCGCGTCGGTTTAATTACATGAACAGATGTCACGAAATACATATTATACCTTCACAAAAAGAGAGTGCAGACGCGTCGCCACTACGATACAAAAGAGTGCTATTTAGATACTGAAAACTTACTGAAGGTTAGTTTATAATTAATTTTACATAAAAATTACGATTATTTGTTATTGTTATCATAGACATATCCTTTCTGGATGGTTTTAGCTTGATATAAGATCTGAATGTCGCAAATCATTTAGTTAGCCCTAGTTGTTAGTTAGTTAGAGAGCGCGGCTCTCTGATTGTTAACACTCGCGAGTCTCTGAAAACGTCATCGGCACCTGTTAAGCCCTTAAATTCTGACCCTAAAGTGAATTTATTAAATTGACCTGAAATCATTTTTTTCTTACAGACTGAATATTCAGTAGAGCTGGTGAGCCCTGAAGTGTGTTGAGTTAAAATATTACAAACGTGTACTTTACAGACAAATTTTCAGACTTTAGTTAAATTACAGAATAAAAATTTTTAAAAACTGTTACTACGTCGCATTGGAAAAAAAAGTTTTCATTGAAAAATTAACAGCAAGGTTAACACCATTAAAGTTTCTAAAAAATCAATTGAGTGTTTCCCTTTCTTTTTAAGAAAATTTTGCTATTGTTGTATAGATAAGTAGTGGAAGTTGGTTAGTGTAGTTTATAAACATCGAAATTATTTGTTTTCAAATAAAATTTAAAAAAAACTAACAAAAAATGTTTAGCTACCTCCGACACATATGTTTGAAAGGAAAGCAAATAGCCACTATGCGTATAATATCTCTACCGCAGCTAACAAAAAGTATGGATGACATGGGAACGCCTGAACAGATCTTCATAAATTGTAACTAAGAACCATTTCGATCATGTCATCGTTCAAACGTAGAAACCCGCATTACAATGGGTCCACTTGTTTAGGAGCAACGTTGCCACAGACACACAATCACGTCCTACATAAAACACTCATCTTTTTGCATCGGCGGTTTAAAAAAATGCGCAAAGCATCTGTGCCCTCGCTTCACTGGAACATCGTCCTTATCGGGTATCCTTGATTGTGGCTTGGACGTGCTCTAACAATAATAAATGAAGTTAAGCCTCCTTCACCACAGAGAGCTGTGGTTTATTACCTTTAATTGATTTATGTATATTTGAGACAAGAAACAGCATATTTGTGTGTATTAAAACATTTTGTTAATGTTAATTAGTTATTTATGCTGGATGCGGGCCACTTCCAACCGGTCCTTATGGAAATCAATGCGGGAGGCGTGGACTGGTATGTCCGATAGTGGACATCCTATGGCAGCACTCTGTAAGCAAACGCCCACAAAAATAGCCCACGTTTTGGGTGAACAAAAAGCGTGAAACTTGAGTCATTGTCACGTAAGTACGCTTTTCATGTTTTTTTTTTATTTACACAAGGTCTTCAGGTCCCAAACTAGGCAGAGCCTGTGCTATGGTAACCTGATGACTGATATATATACTTATATACAATATACACACCCAGACACAGGTCAAACAGACATGTTCATACACACAAGTGTTCGACCAGTCCGGAAATCGAACCCGGGAACAGCGGCTTAGAAGGCAGAGTGCTACCAACTGCGCCAACCGGCCAGTCTATGTTAGCTAAACCATGTAATTTTCACTTCTATCGGCAGTCCCCAAAAACTGCCCCTTTGCGTTTTCTATGTCTTCTACATTATCTATCGTTTCTTTTCAAGTTTAACTACACTAGTTCTTTAACAAATGTTACATAAGTAAGCAATGATGTCTTACTAAAGATGACGTATATTTATACTGCGCTGTGCTCAGATTTTGTTCCTTTACCAATGATGTTTTACTACAGATGATGTATATTCATACTGCGCGGTGATCAGATTTTGTTCCTTTACGACATAAACATGCTTACTGTGACAAATAATACGGTACAAATAATATAGAAAAGGATAGCTATATATGTTTAGACTTACGCTTGAAATACGCGTCGTAATCAAAATTACTACAATTGACTTCATTTTGCCGCCTCAGTTTCCGCGCGCTTGTGCGACATCTACCTCATATAAATATATAATTAAATTGTAGGTAAGTATATTTTTTTAAATGACATATGTAGCACTTTTAATTCTATTAATTAAAACCTAACCTCGTATCGGGTTTTAGGTTTTTGATTTTAAATATATAATATATAGTTTATAAAGAATGCTTATGTTATAATAAATGTATTACGTATTCGACATTCATACCCCATCCATTCAGTGGGTGCAGCAGTTGATAGTAGATAGATAGTAGATAGTAGTGCTGTGGTGGTACCGGCCAAGAATAGTACTCCCCCATCTTTTCCCGTGGGTGCCGTAAGAGTCGGCTAAGGGATCACGTATCATAAGGTGGGCAGCAGCGCCTTCTGAGGATCGGAAATCATACTGCGCTCGCCAACGCGCCTGCCAAGAGTGGCGAGAATTGGCAAATCCCTCCTATATGGGGGAGACATATTATGTCCAGCAGTGGATGTCTAATTGCTGAGAAGAAGAAGAAGAAGCAGTTGAGAGTTCAGTCATGTTATGTTTTTTTATAATTATGCGTTACCAGAAGATTGGCTAAAAACCCAGCGCTACTTTGCCCATGTGAGCAAGGCATCAGCGAAGCAAATTATTAAAGCAAGGCTCCTGTAATGTTAAACATACAGTTTTTATTACACGAAAGTTAATAAAACCAACCGGCAACTTTTGTAACATTATAATGTAAAATTAATTTACCGGGACGGCAAAAAACCAGGTCTAATTTAATTAAGCCTAAAGGTCACACGTGAAAATGTTTTAATTAACTAACTTTTGTTTTATTTTAGAAGAATGGGTATAACTAGATTTATAATGGCTATGGTAAAATTAGTGATCATGTGTTAAATAACATTTATACGTTCAAGCCGACTTTAGTTACGATTCAAAGTTAGGAAACGCGATGGCGGCGCTCCACTGGAGATATGAATCTTCATCTTGAAACGAAATCAAATGAAAATTATTTACTTACAACACTCTGTAAAGGGCCATCCATTAATTAAGTCGAGTACGAGAGGGCCAGAAAAGTATGGCTTAGTGTGAACGGGACGAGGGTGGGGGTCTTAATCTCTGTGACGTCACATGTCAAAAGTTTGATTTTACCTACCACCCGTCAGAAGAAGACCATTTCTAGGGCGAATAAAAATGTATTTTGTTTTATCATGTTTATATAACATTCCGTAAAATTACTGTAACAATGATAGCAAATGTTTTGACGCATCTGACAATGCACAACTGTTTTTAAGGGATGTGAGAATCGAAATCGACTTTTATGGTTTTTGGCTCTCCTCCACAATTAGGATTTTGTTAAAACCGCTTTATTCGGATAGACAGTCGTTGTGTCAGACTGTAGGTAGTTGTCTCATAGTGTATTATATGCGAAAGACGATTCTAGTTCCTTCTCCTTCTATGGTAAGATCCGTCTAAATAAAGGCAGATTGTAGCCGAAAATTACAGACTTGATTCGATTGATCTTGATTACTTTCCACAATCTCCAAGCAAAATTCCAATAAAGTTCTCACTTCTTTACTGTACTTCTAAGAAGAAGAAAGAGAAAGGACTAGAATCTAAAGAGAAACAGAGTGATTACATGCTCAGTGCTAAAGATAATAATAGAGATGTATAATCTTTATCATCTGTCTCAATCTTATTAAAACGGAGTGATTACATACTCATTGAATTTTATAAGTACTCTATTTAGTTTGTGCTTTTAACAAAGATAATGTCATCCAAGCGTATTTTATAGTTTTATTTTTATATTAAATTTACCTATGTATTTAGTTTTTTGTACAATTTATGCCTCACATTTTATAGAATTTTTATTATAGACCAACAAAAGTAATTTAATAGTATACATCATGTGTGATATATTTCCAGAAGTTGACAATTGTTGTTTTTCGGTATCCCTACGGATCGCTATGCTAATTATTTCAATATTAGCAATCGTAAGTACCTAAACTTTAATATATTGCGTTTTCTTTTGAAGAAAGTCTGTAAAAAACCCGAAAAATACAATGTCATCAAATGACTTCTTAGAGTAGGGTGGTATCAGCGGGGTGGAGAGCGTTCAAGAGCGCGATCATCATCCAGTGTTGCTAACTCTACGTCTTTTTACGTAGATCTACGTATTTTAGGCATTTCCTGCATACTTATGAACTTCAATCCCAAAATCTATATAATAGGTGGATATACCTTCATTGTGTTTCTGAGGGCATCGTGTACGAGGTATGAGGGAGAACAGACAGACGTAGCGCTCTAATGTTAGTCAAAATGTTAAAGCTTTAGAAAATACACGGCTAGAAGATCTCGA
This sequence comes from Apeira syringaria, assembly GCA_934044485.1. Taxonomy (NCBI): domain Eukaryota; kingdom Metazoa; phylum Arthropoda; class Insecta; order Lepidoptera; family Geometridae; genus Apeira; species Apeira syringaria. The sequence continues at coordinate 11,912,839 of OW203661.1, read as the reverse complement.
TCCCAAGCGCTCTATAAATAAAACTCGACCAAAGCCTTCCTATAACTATACCTATAACAGCGCCGGTCAGCTCTACTGCAACTTATGCGACTGTATATTTAAGACAAAGTTTGGCCTGGCAAGTCATATTAGGGCGCACGCCAGGAAGTAGAAGTAGGTCGCCGTTGTCGAAAACGACGAGGAGGACATCATCATCATCATGAGGGAGGATGACAGCTCACTCCCCGAGGTGGGCCCACCGCGAGGCGGACAGCGGCATTGACGGGGGCTGCGGAGAATACGCGAGCGGTAGTGCTGCCAAATATACTGATTTATCTGTATGTATACAGATTTTTGGCTAGTATTACAGATGAAAGATTTTACAAGATTTTATACTATATATTTTATGCACACGCGCGACTGCAGCGCTACAAAAAGTCGCCGTAGGCGAGGGGCCTAAATGTCAAGCAAAAGTGTGAATAGTTAATTTTGGTCACAGTAATTGCGTCTGACACGGAATATATTTAACGAAATATTTGAAGGTATTGCGAATGAAAAAGCTGTATGTCAGTTATTGGCGAGCCATATGCTTGCCATGGGAAACTTACCAAAGATTCATGAACTGTGTATCAGCTGGTTTACTCAAGAATTCAGTTTCAATATCTTCTTCTTCTTCTCTCAGCCATGTGCGTCCACTGCTGGACAGAAGCCTCCCCCATATAGGGGGAATTTGCCAATACTCGCCACGCTTGGCAGGCGGGTTGGCGAGCGCAGTATGATTTTCAATCCTCAGAAGGTGCTGCTGCCCACCTCCTGGTACGTGATCCCTTAGCCGACTCTTACGGCACCCGCGGGAAGAGATGGGGGAGTACTATTCTAGGCCGGTACTACCACGGCCTAGTAGTTTCAATATCAATCCAATTCAAATCAGTTACAATTTCATTCAACATCATTTTGTATTAATGTCAACTTCCATTGAACTCGATACGATACGAGTTTACTTTTTTTACTTTTTGTTTACTGCGCTCCATGCGAATCGTGCGCCAGTGCGCACGATTGCAATATAAGAAAGAGTTTATGTACTATCATGCACAGGTTACATTAAATGTTTCTGTATCATGTATCGTATAATAAAAATCATTAAGCACTGGTCATGTTTTCAAACTCAAAGGTTAAATATCATAATATTTCATAAACAAATAACGTAACATTTTCTAGAGCTTTTTAATATTTAAAAAATTATTCATGCATACATACTATTTATATTAGCAAATGGAGGCAGGGATATTAATTGTAAAACAGCTAATCATTTGAAGCACCTGGTTGAGACTATGATATTTTGTCTTCGTGCAGCACGTATAGATGCATGCAGAAGCACAACCGCTACTGCATCTGCTGCAGCAACCTCCACAGCAATAATAATATATATTTTTTTAAGTCTAAGGATCATGTACTCTAAGCCAGGTGGTTATGTGTTGGCTGAAGGTGGAATCACTTTAGACCCACAAATTTTCGTGGCTCTCAAAGACAGCTTCCTGACTATATTTTATTAAACTTGAAGGTGGTAGCTAGTCAAGCGGGAACTAGAAAGTACTCTACCACCATGCTGTAAATTTGATAACGACGTTACATTTACAAAATAATTAATAAATCTTCTTTCTGTATAATATAGCTACATGCGAGCAAAGCCGTGTGCACCCGAGGTTAGCTCGCGGGGTCTATATTGGATTATGTACGCTTCCTGCGAGTTTTAAGTGAGTTTTATTTTAATGCGCACACTGAAGGCAAGAAGTATTATTACCAAGTCAAAGTCATGCTATGTCACTTAATAATAATATCGCTTTCTACTGTTGAAAGAATTTTCAAAATCTATTTAAATTTTACAAGCATTATTTCGTATAAACAAACGCACAAACTTCTTAACTTTGTAAATTCTTATGATCTATGTAATTAGCGAAATATAATTCACACATCAACAAGATTTATCCAATGTAATGAAAATTATGATGAGAGCAATAAGTGCCTATAGCAGAAATAATTTGGGTCATAGTTTTCGTAGCGTCTTCGCAAAAACAATTTAAAAAACGCACTTATTGGACATACAATCAATTAGTTATCTCTGAAATGTATTAAATAGATTAAAGTGACCACTGGAATTTAATTTAACTCTAGGAATTCGGTGATACAATAACTTGGACAGTGGTTACCTCGTTCGGGATACTGATTCGGAAATTACGATTTTAATGTAATAACTAATACATGAATTGTAAAATGCTAATTATGTATGTTATGCTTAAAGTAATGAAACCACTGAAAAACGTTATATCCATTGGGAAGTGTCGCCATAAACGATACACCCTTTCTCTTGTTTTTGCTTCTTCCAAAATATCATAAATACTTCTACGTATCATAAGGTCTGCAAAAAAAAAATGCAAATAATTTAATACAGGGCATTCGAATTGTGTAAAAGCCACAAGTGTGCTAAAATTCATATTCAAATGGATAATGTTAGCTTCGTGAGTCGGAAACATGTAATATGACAAATGACACTAGTGACAGTTTTATGGTTTATTGCTTTAACAACATGCTAGGCGGAACTTACTATTAAAAAGAAGGTATAAATTCGGACCGCCGTGAAGTGCTTCCATAGCTTAGTTGGACAATGCGACAGGGTGGTATTCTGTAGTCGTGGGTTCAAGTCCCACTGGTTGTCGAATTATTTCTTTCAGATAATTTGAACGACACTAGTGACAGTGGCAACATCGTCGTTTTTAAAAACATTAAAGAAAAAGGGTAGACCGATGTGTCTGTTCTTCATAATAAGTAACTGTTTTTTCCCCCGCAAAAGTTTGCTCGTGATCGCATCGCATTTGCTCGCATCTGTGCCAAAATGTCAAGAGCCTAAACATCGGCAAATATCTCGTTTCTAAAGTCAAACCTTTCAGTAAAAGCAAGCCTAAATGGCGTCACCGTCGCTTCTGCTGAAAACTATTTTTAAAAATAATATACCATAATTACTAAAAATGTTAATTTTTTATTATTATTATTTTTTTATGTTGTAACGGCAGAGGGTGAGAAACGCTTTCTTAAACGGGGAATAAATAAGTTTTATAACAAGTTTTTTTTAAACTTATGTTTATGTATACCAAGTGCCAAAATTATATCATGTTTTGTTTACGTTCGTTAAATTTAAAAGTACTACAGAAATACATAATATTTTGTAGCGACAATAAATTAAGGCACGATATTTTTTATTATATTTTATTTATATATATAACTTTGCCTACTTTGGAACCAGAAGACCTTGTGTGAATGTTACTAAATCAATAAATAAATCATGTGTATTTGCTGGCTGTATCGCAAGAAAACATGTAAATTATAACAGTCAAATACCACTGGTAATGATGCAAGAGCCAGCAAATCAGTGTGCCTTCCTATTATGATGCTTCATATAGTCTAGCAGCCACCGCCTATTTTTTAGTGATTAATAATAGGCTGAATCTTCGAGAGCTCGTTCTTCGGAAGCTCCAGCCATACCATCCATTTTGTACGACAATTGTTCTTCCAAGTTTATTATCCTATTATCTCAACATTTCAATAAAAAAAATCTGTAGACAATTTCGATAACCTACCAAATCGACGTGGTTTACACCTGCGCACTTCATTAGCTACCTCTTAGAGAATTTCTAAAGACGAAACACTTGGGCGTCTCGTCGAACCGAACAAGCTCACAAAGATTCAGCCTGTTATTAATCACTAAAAAGTGGCTGCTGGACTAATAGTACTTTATGTTTTCAAAGATACGGCAAGAAATATTAATTATAATTATGATATACGAATGATGAGCACTTCTGAAATCACTCATGAAAGTAGAAGAAGCAACAATACCGTAGGAGTATAGCGGATGGAAAGATTTAGTCTTTATCACAACAGAAAAGAGGCGTCGTTGTTATCACGTAGCATGATAACCTAATATATAAAAATCTCATTTCAATATGTTTGTTATCGAACTTCTCCGCTGCCTCGATTTTTATTGCTTTTTATATTTTTGGTAGTTCTGATTATAGGTTGTAAAGTATTTTTCACCTTCCTACCCCCGCCCGTTATTTAGGAATCGCAGTTTCAGTATTGTTTTAATAAACAAACATCCAAATATTTTTACCATCGATCATTGACGTGAAGTAATTTAAATGAAGTTTCGTGTCACTTTGACATTATCAATGTGGAAGAAAAACGTTTGCTAGGTCAGCTAGTGTTTATATATGTATGCATCGAACTTATACTCTATAGAAAGTGTTTACCTACAGCGCCATCTTACAGATTTAAGCTACAAATTGTGTGACAGTTTACTTGACTCACCACGCTATGATAATGTACCGAACGAAGCTATAAATAGCTTCCTTAATATTGCGTATATATCACGCGTTTACTAGGCTTCTATAGAGGAGTATATAAGCTCGATGTATGTATGTATATTATTATGATACTTACTTGAATTGGTTAGAAGCTTTTCAACCAAAATTTCTTGTATGTTGTCGTGATTGTTTTTCATCAGTTCAATCAGTATGGCAGGCACGCAAAGCAATATGGCGCAGTTACCCGTCCACATAAACCATTGCCAATAACTGAAGATTAACTGTAAAACACGGTGAATTCAGATTTGCATGCGTGTTGCATAGATTTATATAGATACTCGGACGGATAAAAAAGGTAGGACGGCACATTGCTAACTACAAAACTGAAGCATAAAAATTATGCCGATTCGATTGCACCGATAAGCTCCACGCACACAAAAAAATCGAATTACGCTGATCGGCCGACATATCGCGGCAACGCTATGTGTATTGTAATTAAAACACTCAAGTAATTTCTAATATTTATATTGCTACTAGTAGCGCCCCACGGTTTCACCTGCGTGGATTACGGTTTTTCCGTTACGTCAATTATCCCACGGGAACTATACTTTTTCCGGGATAAAAGTAGCCTATGTGTTAAGCCAGGCTTTAAACTATCTCCATAGCAAATTTCATCGAAATCGGTGTAGCCGTTTGAGCGTGAAGAAGTAACAAACATACACACAAACTTTCGCATTATTAATATTATGAGTGTCGTCACTTTATCTGTATTATCGAGGAGTTTTATAGATTCTTATAAGTTCATAAACTTATAATTATGGATATGTAAATACATAAAACTTACCGAATTATTACTAAGGTGAATCCATATAAATACAAGTGACATAAGTTTCAAAAATGTAATAAATGTATTGAATTGCTGAAATGTAATCGTAAATACATTTTACAACTGAATACTAATGAAATAAATTGTTCACTGTTTTAAATAACGCCATCAACATACAATTATATAATTCCCAGTCATCCAATGGTTAAAACTGTGAAATATATTATCTAAATCCTTTTTCATGTTCGAAATTACTTCCATGGTTTCATCATCTGTTAAACTTGTCTTTAGTTTATTATTGAGTATGTTCCTTAATAGGCGCAAGTGACTTTGAAATTTATCACACACGAGAATACAGTCGAAATTCCTCAAGTAGTCGGTAAACAGGAAACTCATAATTTCAATATAGGATGCTAGGTCACTATACGGAGTTGTACATATATATACTAAATTCAATAGTAATGCTGGTTGAATTAGTAAGAAAGCAGTCAAACTGGTTTCATTCATATGTTTATTTATACCATTAAACGCACTCATTTGTTTAAAAAAAAAACGGAATCGTTCATCTATATGTACCATAGATAATATCTGAACAAAGATTTGTACATAAAATAGCAGATCGTAAGTCAAAAGTCCTATTTTAAAATCGAAATCTATTATTGTGCATAAAATTATGTTCGCCAACGAAATTATGACGCAATATATTTTAACTAGTATACTTATATGTCTTGCCAAGTTAAAGTCATGATAATATCCGAAAATTAAACGAAAAATAAGTATTGCTTTAACGGAGCTAAGAGATTTTATTTCAAGTGATATTTTCATGGTAAAATATTGTTGTAAAAAATAATAAACTGCGAGCGTTATCAACCGAACAGTTCACTTTGTTTAATAACAAAAATGAAATTAGACAAAGTAGACTAAATCATCAAAGTATAATTAAATTAAAAGTTCTATTATTCATTTACTCGTTAGCATTAATTATGATCTGTCAAGTTGTCAAGTGCGAGTCGGACAGCTGGGCAAATTAGTGCTCAGTATAGTCTTATATACCTTTATATGAGCATTTCTTACACATTTATAAATGTCTCCAAATTCAAGGATAAGGTGCACCGGACCGGTGCATGGTCAGGTAGATAACTACCTAAGATAAAATAATAAAAAAAACAACTCTTTTTTTTCAATGTTACATTATTTTTTTAAATGTTTGTAATTTGATACCCTAAACCATATGATTAGACACTGTGGCTACAAATATGAACATACCCCTGCAATTTTTTTTGTATTAGCTACATAGCTATTCAATGCAGTTCCAAAATGGGTCAAAACGTTCGTGCTTTTTTTAAATTATATACTTATACCTACTGTATAAATTATAAAGGATAACATTTCCTTCTAATTTGTTTTTATACATAATTATCAAAAAATAATTCGGAATATCAGCGCTTTGACATGTGAAATTTTTTTTAATGGGTTTTAGTGCACGTTTTTGGCTCAACTTCTTACACTAGTTCCTGCTTATTTAAGGTTATTTTTTGTTAAATTATTGAACTTTCCCTAAATTCATCGTTTTCACTCGTATAAACAATGAAATAACGCCCAAAACTTTCGTACAAATTATCACTTCTCTGTGCCACAGTTGTACTAGATAAATGACAGCTAGTGCTAAGTTGTAAAAGTTGTATTTATTTATTATTTATTTTTATTCTACAGTTGTCAAATGCAAACTTATAATATGTAAAAAAAAAAGTTCTATTATTGTTTCACGCGATACGACTGCGATATTAATTCGACCACAGAATAAAGACGTTAGATTTCATCATTACGAAAATTAGTTGTTAGAACCCTAAAATATGTAGTACCACCATAGTCTATTGCTGTGACCTTTACAATGGACTAACATTATGTAATGTTGTAATGATGCGGGCCGCTTCCAACAGGTCCTTGTGGAAATCAATGGGGGAGGCCTATGTCCAGCAGTGGACGTCCTATGGCTGAGATGATGATGATGATGATGATGATTAATTTAATGTCGAACAACATATTTGTATAATGGAATTATTTTAATGTTAAGATAGACACGCGTCCGAATTGCAGACTTATTTTTTTTTATCAAAATGACCTATTTACACACGCGCTAGAAATATATTATTATTTTGTAATAGATTAATAAAAATAAAGAGTAAAATAAAGAAAGACTTGCTTTTTAATTATAGCTTTTCCATATGACTTTCCATTTTGAATACATAGGATCAAAAAAAAATGTATCGACCAGGATAATATCTAAGTGTCTCATGTCTGTTCGTATCTGGGCGTCCATGTCACACTAAATAATGTCCTTGGCTTTTCAGATGATAAACTTTCTTTCCTAAGCCCTTCATGTGCTGGAACTAAAACAAAAGATTAGTTCATGCATTACATCAATCGTATATTGTTACTCTTTTCAATTAATACCTAATTAAAGTTTGCTCTTTGTTTGTGTGTAGTTGTGCCGTGGTGGTACCGGCCTAGAATAGTACTCCCCCATCTCTTCTCGTGGGTGCCGTAAGAGTCGGCTGAGGGATCACGTACCAGAAGGTGGGCAGCAGCGCCTTCTGAGCATTGGAAATCATACTGCGCTCGCCAACCCGCCTGCCAAGCGTGGCAAGTATTGGCAAGTCCCTCCTATATGGGGGAGGCATATGTCCAGCAGTGGACGCACATGGCTGAGAGAAGAGAAGAAGAAAGTTTGCTCTTGCTAATATTATATACTATCTGCGCCCCGCGGTAATACCCGCGGTGAAATGGTTCTGACGATGTTTGTGTCTTCTCGCCATCCCACGAGAAGTCATATTTCTCATATTTTTGGGCAAAAAGTACCCTATATATTATTCCAGAGCTTAAACTATCTTCGTTCCAAGTTCCATGCAATTCTGTTCAACCGTTTCAGCGTGGAGGAGTAACAAATATACAATAAAACACTAAATTGCGCCTTATACTATTCGTGTGTATTGCCTTTTTCAGATTACAGGCGCCATAACCTTAAGTCTTGTTGAAGAAACATCAAATACCAATTTTGATACCATTAAGAACATTAGCACAATTCGAGGTATGTTAAACGACAAAAACTTCTATATTTAAATTATTTATTTATTTTTGATTTATATTTAGTTCTGTATCGGTTCTGTTACACAAAAATGACATTTTATTTTTGAAAATCTAATAAGACAAGTTATATAAAGTATGATAAGTTTTATTGAAAAAGAGAAATATAAATTATCATATACTGGTGTTAAATAACTTTGATTTAACTACAGATATAATTTAATAAAAAAATTAAAAATATTTATGTTAATTTTTATTTCCTAACTGCCTCCTTTGCAGCCCAGTATGTCTCCGATAGGGTCTTTCTCACTAAAAGATACTCATTTAACAACACAGTTTGCCTGAAGAACAATAATTACTAATTATCAAAGATTCTGGTACAAAATATTACATACATAATTATTATTTATAAAATATGTATCATGCAATGAATTATTTCATTAATTCGGTACATCGTATATAATAAACGAATGCCACTTGAATTATATCGCTGAATTTGTTTTCGAGCAATAAATACAGTTATAGTGTTATTACAGTAATATTGTAATAAAACCTAGACCTGTAATAATTATTGGCTCTCAAGGACTGCTCCATGAAATTAAAAAATATATTTTATTTATTTTATTTTAATATGGAATATGGAATCTTAACCTAACTAATTTTGGCTAGATTGTAATAATCATAAATATACTTCTTGTGAGAAAATTAAATATGGTACAGATTATTTATTATATTCTCATTTTCCAGCGACTGGGAACAGGGGTGGGTCAGCGGCTAAAACAGTATAAAACCTCAAAAGGCGAAAAATATAGAGTACTATTAGATAGCGGGTTTTTGTTTCAGCGTTTTAGGGTTGACACGGTTGAACCGTAGGGACCAGGGGCACACCGAATTTACTAAGACCTATCGGGGCTATTGAATGGAGCAACACGTGACCAAAATACTGGCGTTTGTCTTGCTCAAAGATTAAGCATAGCTATTCAACATGACGATGCTGCTATCATTTTGGGGACTTTGCCTACTGATAGCGGCTTATTAATATTATTTTAGTAGTAGGTATTTTGAAAAATATAATATTTTTCATATTAATAAATGTTACAGATGTAGACCAAGCGATGTCAAAACTCGGCAGTATCATTCCGAGTGGTCTCACTGCGATGGCTGTTATCTTCATGTTTACTGGTGTTGTTCTTTTGTTCGCTACGTTGACGGTAATATATAACTGCTTTTTTTTTTCTATTTCTATCTTCTTCTTTTTTTCCGAATTTGTTTATTAACTTTAGCGTTTGACAAATGTATCAATCTGATGTTAAGTTATGACGGGAATAATTAATAATATATAATTAGTTATAATATTATAAATAACGTATCTCGGTCTAGGTCTCGGCAGAATTCCAGCGCTTACCTACATTATTTTGATGTGTTTAGGCAATACGCTGAGCCGAGATCCTTTTTGTTGCTGTGGCACACAAATATATACATATCATTTTTTATTCATATTATGTAATACTTCACATGATGAACTGTATTATTTTTATTTTTATGTCCCTTGTATCTTCTTTTTATTGTAATTGTATTGTAACTGTATGTGTGCCAATGCAACAAATAAATGTGTGTCTTTGTCTCTTCTTTTCTCTTTGTATTTCATCGAAATCGGTTTAGTGTTTCTCTTTATTTTCATGAAAATATGCCACCCATGAGTAGTTGATGCCAATCGTACAAATAATTTTTTAAAAATAGTGTATCGCCGTAAGATTTATACCTCGGAATCCAGGGCCAGTCAGTGAATTCTTTATATAAACTTGGCAAATGTGTTTTTTGTTATAAAAATGAATCGCTGAATGAAATGCTAAGCGCAAATCTCACGAGCAGCTGAACCGATTTTGCTAATTCTTTTTTTATAATATTCCTTGAAGTACGAGGATGGTTCTTACGGAGAGGAAACTTTGAAAAATTGCCTGAAAAAGTCTAAGAACAACACTTTTGTTTATTCCCATACAAAAGATTCGTAATAATACTTAAAAGTCAATTTGAACTTTAATACCATAGCATAAAGTGTTAGTGCAGGGGTTCCGGGAAGACAAAACAATTGAGTGACGTCTTATTTTTTGACATAATGTAATTGTTGACTTATTTATTTTCTTATTTCTTTTATTATCTTAGTAGCTGACCCGCCGTCCTGAATAGCACGATACATATTTAAAATAATTAAAATTAAAGAATCGACTGTTAAGCAGTACGAAGTTCGCCGGGTAAGCTAGTGTTAAATAAAATTATAATTTGGTTGTATACAATTATACTACAATTTTTAAAAAAAGATGGAGTAAATGTGTATATTAACACATACAAATTTTTTTATCTTCTAAATGTCAGATTCTGGAAGAAAGTACGATTCATACAAGTTCTCGTATGGTATTGGGTTTATAAGTCTCTATTTTCTTAAATTTTATTCAGGACCAAGAAGGTTTCGTACAAGTTTTCGTATGGGTGACCTTCGCAAACGTGCTGTTTGGTTTTGTATGTGCGTTCGCCATTATGGGCGAGTGCATATTCAAGGATGTCTGCCTACTAAGTGATCTGGACTGGCTCACAGGCGCTGTCGTGCTAGTCGCCATGGTCGCATATATGATCGGTAAGCATATCACTTTTAAATTCGAATAGTGTATGTATTTCCCCGTATGTATATAATATTATACCCGGTGTAACAGTTTTACCGCTGGTACTCACACACTCATTTTCTGAAAGCTCAATCTCATTAGCGTACCATTATAATAAAAATATATTTTTTTAAGCGATGATAACTCAGCGGATGGCGCGTCAACACCGTTATCAAATTCCCAGCATAGTGGTAGGGTACTTTCTAGTACCCGTCTGGCAAGCTACCAGCCTCAAGTGTGAAAAACTGTCACCAAACACATAGCGTGATAACATCTTCGACCACATCGTCACTGACCGTCAAGTGAGATAGTAGTCAAACGCTAGATATATACAGTATATATATATAATGGGGTACCATTATGCAACTTAAAAACCAAATATTCGCTGAAACATTAAGTCGATCGTGTACCAATAAAAAGATGAAGATAAAGTGTTTAAAACGAATTGTAATAAGGTCAAGGACGCTTTCATTTTAGCCTAAATTGTATTTGTTATAACTGAAATTAAAGTAACATATCTTATAATAAAAAAATAACGTAATTGCTCAAGGGTTGACAGAAGATGTTGAGCTGCACACTAACGATTACTCAGAACATATATGTCTTATTATAGTGGCCACTTGAGTAACGAATATCAATGTGAAAAATATAGTCAAAACTTAAAAGTTCCTTGGAACCATCGAACTTATATACTCCTCTATGGAAGCCTAGTAAACCTAGTAGCCTAGTAAAGCTATTTATAGCTTTGTTCGGTACATTATCATTGCGTGGTGAGTCAAGTAAACTGTCACACAATTTGTAGCTTAAGCAGACTTAAGCTTAAGATAACTTAAGATAGCGCTGTAGGTAAAAAACACTTTCTAAAGAGTTTATGGTCGATGCTTGAAACATACAAATTCTAAATTAAATATTACACAACGAATTAACTTTATTAAATTCAATCTAATTTAATCAAGCTACCTAAAATTGTGTAAAACAATTAAATGCACGCAAGCCTGGAACAATTTATCTCGCGGAATGAGCACTAAATTTTGAAAGTTGTCAATTCTTGATATGGATTTCCATAAAGTGACGCCTGTGTCTATATAATTTTTAGTTTAAATTAATAATAAAACTACCACCATCACTTGCTTGATTGCTCAGGAGTCTTTTCAAACTACAACTACTGATTGTAATTTTCTTATGTCTACGATACGAAATGAACGAGTATGTATATAGTTGACATTATTCATCGCAAGTAATTGAGAATCCAATTAAGTAAGTACTAGGCAATGATAAGATAATAAGCCATTGATATGTTTATTTCAGACACGCCCTTAGACACATTATAGTTGACCACTGTCTCACTTGATGGTCAGTTACGATGTGGCCGAAAGTGTAATCACGTTAGAACTACACGCTATTTGAATCTGATAAACTGAACTGATTTGATGCTTCTGTAATGATAGTAAAGGTCATGGTTAGGCATGTCTTAGAAAGCTGACATTATGTTATTTCAATGAAATTTTGATTGAATAGAGAATGAAATGATTTATTTAGTTATGCTCTCGAGTGTATAATGTTTGCTCTCAAGAACTGCTGCCATAACACAGTGTGTGTTTGATGATAGATTTACAAACTTGAGTACGACAGCTAGCCAGGCAGGCACTTAAAAGTACCCTACCACCATGCTGTGATTTGATAACGGTTTTGCCTTCACTGGAAGCCCAAACCGTTCTGTATGTATGTCATACGCATCTGTCAGGTTGTTAGCCGACACAACGTTCCCACAACTAGGCTAATTGTTTAGCCTGATGAGCTATTTTAGTGTGCATCACCATTTTTAATAGTTTCATACCATGTCCTTACACAACTGCTTATTGCATTTACCGAGTACAAAACTAAGTTAGCGTGTATTAGCAAACATTGACTAATTAAAATCAACTTGTGAAGTCTTTGACACGAGACGTATGAGCGAAGTCTGAAACATTGTTACAGAGGCTTTCTCGGAAGTTTAGAATAATGTTATTTAGCATACACTTCAAACAAGTGCTTTTGAATGTTTTGACAACGTTAGTAGGCACACATGTATATGCAATCTATTATACCAAGTGTACAATAGCAATGTGAGTGAAATAAGTGGAAGGGCAGTCCACGAAACAAACAATATAATACAAAATACGATATTGCACCAACACAAAAAAAAATTACAGATTAGGTAACTTAAATTATGATATATACAACGGGTGGTCTTATCGCTAACAAGCGATCTCTTTCACCAGCCTTTGGATAGAAATGCAATTGAATAGAGTAAGGGGATGGTGAAAATACATAGAATTAATAACTACTTCAAATATAAATAATTAAGGGACTCTTTTAGTGCGTGGGCTATTCAAAAAATAGTTTAATGAAAATACTTTGAGTATGAAAAAAGTTTAAATTGTGTTTGTGTTACAATAAACAATTATATAACTTTAACGGCCATCACCTCTACACCGCTAGATTCTTATTACTTCATAATATTGAAGAAGATGATGAGAAGAGGCAGTTAAATTATAGTCAAAGTAAAAGATTTAATTTATCTACATTTTTATAAATAAATATGTCTCTTTATTGCAGTGTGGTTGTATTTCATCGTGGTAGCAAACAGCTATGTCTTACAAGTGTTACCGCATTGAGGAAGAAAGAAAACCAAGCGTGAAATCACTTCATATGTTGTTGGAGTGCAACAAGACTTATTCATTATAAATATTTTGAATATGCTGAACGCTATTATTGACTATCTCGCCACGCTACAGTACCCTGTCTTGCAATAGTTGAAAGCATAGATACAAACAGTTCAATGCCCAATTCCAGGCTTCTACTATTCAATATCACAATATGCTCGGCTCACAAACGCCGATGTGGGCAGATTTGCTACTATCTAGGTATAGATTCAATACATATAATCAAACGTAATTTTCCATAGCTTATTAGCACCTAAAAATGCCCTATTAATCGACATAGGCCGAGCATAGATTCAACATTGATTCAGGCCGCATTTACTTAGCAGAGTACTGATTTTTGACGTTGTTTTATTGGCATCGGCTCGGCCCTGCACCGGGCTGAATGTGTATATTAAGACTTTGGCATTTGATTAACAGACAAGTTTAAGTATGAGTTTTTATCTTATTTTGTTGAAAGTCTAGAGAGAATACTAGTCTAATAAACTTTTCAAAATACCAATTATGAGAAAAATTCGTGAAGGTTAATTCTAAATGAAAAATTTTTGATATCATTTGCTAATTTATGAGTGAAAAATATATTTTTTTTTTTTTTTACATATAAGTTTGCGTTTGACAACTGTCTCACCCGATGTTAAGTGATGACGTTGTCTAAACGGTAACGACAAATACGCTTGAAGTGTGTCTAACAAGCTAGTGATGAACAGGACAGTTCATTAGGACTGACAGTAAATATGGTCAGCCATCTAAGATAAGATAGATTTCAATAATGTATTACTAGTACCCACTCGGCGCCTCCTTCACATGGCCCAAAGGCACAAACTTTAATATCTGGCTGAGAACTTAGTAAAACCCTTTTTTTTGGGAATAGGCAAGCGTTTGACCACTATCTCACCTGATGTTAAGTGATGATGCGATCTACGATGGAGCACGTCTACCTAGAAGATAAGAACTGTAATCTCGATCGTTGTGACCCTTCTTCCTGTTTTAATGGCATCGGTTTTTAATAACAACATGCACTTGCCAAATGATTTTTGCTTGGCCAAAAGTTGAACTTACACAGAAGAACTTTTCCTTCCATATACATTTTTCTTTTCTCTTAGATCTATTTCACTTTACTGTACTCATTTAAGGCATACTTACTGCATTGCCCAGCTACTTGACGTTAATTGGAATTAAAACTACCTGCTCTATATCAGTTTTATATCTGAAAGATGTAAAACTCAATTGTGATAATGACATCGAGCGTTACGAGATAGTACTCGGCTTCCTGGTATCCTATTGTCACACTAAGATTTACAGGTGCGAATTAAATTTGGATGGATAGGTGTTTGGAACACTATTCCTCGTAAGCCGCAGTTTTTAGCACAACTTTTTAAACAGAACTTAATCTGTACACGTACGTGTAATACAGACTAGCTGTACACCACAGTTTCTTTCATCAGCGTTCAACATATGTGTTACCAGGGTGTTAATCAGTCAGTGACAGTTTACATAATATACAGATGATTATTAAGGTATATAATAGTTATATACAGATTTATTTACAGCTCCTTTTATTTAACTCAAACTCATTGTTAAGTTTCGGACTTGAACAGAAGCGACTTACCGGAGTGCACGAGCGTAGAAACCAAGTTTAAAGCAATCAGAACTTAGTCTAGGACAAGTAGGTACTGTCACTTCACTTACCAGAACCTACTCTGTATGCTAATTTGGAACTTACTATGCAGTTAATATACAACTTGGGAGCTATTAATGTAAATGCCAGTTCCTTCCCATATCTGAATATGCTACAGCTAAGCTATAAAATAAGAGTGATTGAGTAAAACCTGACCGTGTTAACGAAAGTTTTCCTACATAACTAAATTCGTTTTAAATTGTTAAGTATAAAGCCACACACAAACTATTATGTTGTTATTTTGTTTTTAAACCATGTTTTTAAAACGTGATAGTTGATCAAAATATTTAGTGAACATTTTATCTTAGGCCAGACATCAAGAGCAACTAGATGTTTCAGCGGAGTTATTAAAAAATACTATTATTCCTGTAGTAATAGTAGTAAATAGTATTATTCCATTAACCATATCAAATAACGTTTTAAGCTTTTTTAAACTTGTTTTATTTGATGTTTCCAAGCATAGTTACTTACAAGGTAAAAAAAATTTGTATACCTGTTTATAATAAACCTCAATTTATATTTTTATCATTAACACCTATTTTATTTATCTTTTTAATTTTTGACCCTGATCGCATTATCTGCGTTAATGCGACATATATATTAGTGAACAATAGACGTTTATCTAAACATCTACCCTGCTATTTTTATGTAGGCAGTGGGTATAGGTTCTATACTAATTGACCTTCATAATTGGATATGGATAGATAGATTATATACGACTAGTAGCAAGTTTAGGTGCCGTCTCGTAGTAATAACCAAGGAACAGTGTCTCAAGCTTGATTTGAGAGCCAAGAGTGACACGAAGGGGTTATGCAGGCGGTTCCGATGACGTTGCATGTGGCTTCGTGCATGGCACGTTGTGCTGCGTCCTAAATTATGATTTTGAAATTGATCACAAGTCTGACTGTTTTTTTAATGAAGAAGCTATGTCATTATTTCGTTAATGTTGTGGCCTTGAGTGAAATCGTTAGTGAACTTTGAGCCTTCCGTCACTGTTGCTACCTTTGGACAATAGTTAATTCATTTTGTGAGAAACTTTGATCTAAAAACTCCTGTATAGGGCTTACTACAGCCTATTCGGTCAACAGCATTGACTAGCGTGATGCATTGATGGCCTACACTCTTATCTTTGATTAGAAACCTTGTGACTCGGTACGTAATAAGTTGAGGAATTGTGATTATTTTTATTTATATCATAATACATTTACTAAACATGGAGGCATGAGTTAATGATACATTTGTGAGATTGTGACCTAAATGAAAGAAATCAATACTGTACAACCAACCACATCAATGCCATCTATTTATAATCCGATCGATTGTAGGCGTTGCAATTTCCTGGTAAAACCATATAATATTTCAAAGCCGATTAAAAATTAAAATATTCTGAACATATTCGGGCGTTAAGTCACAATAACAATATGGTAACAGTACCTAAGCTTAAACGGTTTTCAATTCAGATGTATTTTGCTTTTTTTTATGTTTTTTACTTCAACATTCCGTAATTAATGAACTGATTTTAAAGACCATAGCTTTTATACATATATGGATAGTTAATGAGGTACAATATTGAAATATACGGCACTTTTGACAGATGAGAAAGATTTGGCCTATTGTAGAGATAGAGAGATTATGGTCTCGTCAAGCATAGTTACGTCAAACTAAATGGCGTTAATGGTTATGATTACTTATTAATTTATCATTTAGTGTGTGAAGCAAATAATGGTCAAATAGAATGCGTGCATGCCACATATCCGCTGTCAGGGCAAAATATATCTTGACCGACAGAGTTGGCGAAAACAACCCAAAAGGTACACGTTATGAGTTTTGAGCTAACAATGCAGGTACTCGAAAGTAACCTACCATCTACCAACCTGAGAATTTGGAAACGTTGTTACCTTCACCGGAAGGTCAAGCCATTGGTAGGAGATGGAACCAGCATCCGTTAGTTTGACAGCCGACGCTCCCACCGCTGAGATATAATCGCTTCAAAATAATAAAATTATTGGTATTATATGGTATATTAAAACAACTAATTCAAACGTAAATCGAAATTCTACACAAAATAATGCAATTATTAAAATAAATCTGGTGTCGTTTAGCTATTATTATTATTATTTATTATTGAGCCTTTTATTTGATTCCAACAACATAACAATGCACAAAATTTACTTAGTCCGAGTTTTCTGTTGCTGGAACCCCATTCCGGGTATAGGCCTCCTCCAGTTTACTCCAAATCTCTCTGTCCGTTTAGCTATTAATCAACATTATTTAGAAATAAAAGAGATTATTTGTTAAGTATATGGCTGAAAGGTTGTGTGTATAAAGGTTTCAAATGGATACATGTAAGTACAAGGTTAGTCACTGCAAAATACTTTTGCGATTTGTGAAACCCTAAATCTCTCGCAACGGGATAGAAAAGTTCATTTTTGTTCGAGAGAAAATTGAATCGAGAACTTGTGGGAATTCTGTTGTACGTGTAAAAAGTTTTGCAAATAGATTATGAAAAGATTAGGGAAATGGCGTAGGCTATACGCTCATTTGATCAATTCTTTTATTAAAATTTTTGGGCCGTTGTTTTTATTATTTCGATGAAAATAGCCTTTATATTCTTAATAATTGGTAAAAACTCTTTGAGTGTATACGATACACGTATTAGCATTATTGTCGTTGTTTTTACTTTATATAAACCTTTTTTTCCTTTTACCTTTCTCTTTGTGAAACATCAGCCCTCTCGTTTATCAGAATTAGTTCCGGTTCCGAAACGCCGTGTGTGATATAAGATACCTCAACATATTTTTTTTACATATACCCCATTATTCAACAAATTTATTGTATATATGTATACAAGTGATACCAGATGCTAAATCACGTGTATGTTTTTACGCCATGAAATTCATGTAAGGATACCGGCCCGTGGAGCCAAGTGGGAGTACCTGCCGCAGAAGCAGCATACCCACTATAAACCTGAGGTGTTTCACCGTCGTCGAATTGTGCGGGGGGCACTGGATTGCTCACGTGTTCTCCCCCGTCAGGTCTACGACGCTGTCCGCTACGGGGCGGGTACGCCCTGCCATCGTCTTCCCTGACCCCTTCATGCGATGCCCTCAGAACACGATAAGGGCATCGATAACTCGGAGGCATATATGCCTTCATTACATGCACGTGCTAACATGTAACCTCCAAGCTACTCGTAGATGGAGTTGGCCTGTATATCTCTTTCAAGTGGTTCGCAACGCTATGTGACATTTTATATTTCTCTCCTCACCATTTAGATTTTTTTTTTTTTTATTGGGAATTGGCAGGCGTTTGACCACTATCTCGCCTGATGTTAAGTGATGATGCGGTCTACGATGGAGCACGCCTGCCTAGAAGATACCTATTCACTCGTGACTTGAAGATACCCAGGTCGTATTTTTTCGGAAATACAGAGTTAGGCAATGAGTTCCATTCGTTAGCTGTACGCACTAAGAATGTGGAAGCAAAACGCTTCGTGCGACAAGTTGGAACGTCCACCATGTATGGATGTCGCATTGCCGTCCGTCTGGTCGTCCTAAGATGGAATGGGGATGGCGGAATTAAAGTATGCAACTCCAGAGCGCACTCCCCGAAATGTATCCGATAAAAAACCGATAAACTAGCGACATTACGTCGATGTTGCAGGCTTTGGAGTCTCCTCTAGAACAGAAAGTCGTTGTTGATGAGCCTTTTAGCTCGTCTCTATCGACTCAAGAGCCTCAAATTGGTACTTAGCCGAACCATCCCACAAATGAGAACAGTACTCCATACACGATCGAACCTGTGCTTGATACAAGTTGAGCAGCTGTTCCGGTGTAAAGTACTGTTTCACCTTTGCAAGGACTCCCAGTTTTTTGGCTGCCAACTGAATTATTATCATTCACCATATTACATCACTGAACAGAATTATCATTACCATCATGATTTTAGGCATTAGACGTCCACCGCTGGACGTATGTTTCTCCCATTGATCTCTACTTTGTGAAAGTCCTAACGCTCTACCTACCAGTCCATGCTCTCAACTTAGGATTATTTCAGCCAGACAGGCCAGTACTGTTTAAGGCATGCAATGTCCACTGCCGTTTTAAATTGCTAAATAGATTCTGGGCTTTATTGGTATTTACCGCCATACTGAGGATTTCCTAATTTATTAATAATAATACAACATTTTTAGACTAGCCCCGAGCGCGCTGTGTCACTTTAAGCAACGCTTTTGAGGCTCAACACGCGGTTGCATTATGGAATAAACTACAAAAGTATATAGTGGCGGAATATCTGTGTGTTTATCACAGGGCAATTTTAAAAGAGACCAAATATACCTGCCGGTTAATATTTTGTAACGTATAAATTTTAATTTACAATTGTATGTCCAACGTAAATCAACCCACAATGTAACAGGAAACACCAATTTGAATACATTCAAGCTGTGAAACGAAATGAATTTCACGTTTATACCCAAATGAAGTCCACTTGAAATTCCGGCCAAGTACCCGCGTTCCGTTATCAGCGACATCTTCCATAGTAAAGACAAAATATAAATGTCACAAATAAAAAGTTAGACAACGACTGCTGTTGGCATGAAACCTCCTTTGTTACGAGCGATATAAGAGCAGTAAGGACAGCAAAATAATATTCTTCTGGCATGTGCAAAATAATATGGACAATTTTGAGATATTTTCTATTTTTGTTGAAAGTTCTAATTAATATAGATAATTTTGAGTTTTTTCTATTTTGTTGAACTTCAGTTCAAATATTTGAAGGGAAAAATTCGGCTGCTAGTGGGACTTGAACCCACGACTACAGAATACCGTCCTGTCGCTTTGTCCAACTAAGCTATGGCAGCCCATACCACTAGGGCCGAATTACTTCCTTCCTTATTAACATCTTGCAGGGATGTTATTAGCGCATACACAATAAAATCTCTTATTTTGTTGAAATTCTAATCCTAATATATATAATTAACGTAAAAAAATATCACATTTGGGAACAGCTCATGAATGTAATTTCTAATTCAACAAAAATCGATTTACTTTGTTAGTGAAAATATTTTCGAGCGAGCATATTTTTGCTTTATCAACAATTCTTGCATTTCGCTGGGCTATATCGGTGACTTTGGTTCTTCTACGGATCTTCTCATTTCTGAACCGATTACGTAGAGAAAACCCAAGCATAGCCCTCTCCATAGCTAATTATTTCCGTGTACATTTCCGATTTTTTATTACAAATTTCAATTTTTCATATTTAATTATTTGCGGAAGCGGGGGATGGTCAGATACGTATTTACAGATTGGCCTCCTTTCGAGTGCCAGCAATTTGAGTATGGTTTTATTCTTATTATTTTAGTTATATTTTATTTATAATATTAAAATTAGTCACTCGCTTGATTTACAGCTATAAAAACTAGATAATCAATAAAAACAAACCTCCACAGTTAATACAATTATATTAAAATTTTAAATTCTAAAAAAGCTTTTTATTTACATAAAAACGATGAAGTCTTGGTCGTAATGTTTTAAACTTCATGCTTTTTCTTAACATTATATTTTATTTAACACGGGATACACACCATTATTTGGATTTTTATTGATTTCCGATATTTAGGCGCAGCTGCACGCAACATGATCGCGGAGAGACTATTGGGAACTGAATAAAAATCAAAATCATCGTATCCCGTGTTTAATAATATATATCTTGGTGGTAATGTTTATTACTTGCAAAGTAAGTCAATTTATGGATTAAGTTTTACAGCTTTTTTCATTTTTTAAATCGTATTGCATTTCTCCACCAGCCGTTCTAGCCATCCTACCTCCTTGAGCACGGTCGTATGAAAAACTATGTTAAGTTTTAGTTACGCTCGATGCATATCTGAAGTCACGGCTTACAACTTTTACATTAAGTTCAGTGAGGCGCAATGGCGATTCACGTTTCCTATCCTATATATTATATCTTCTTCGGGTGCCTACTATGGTAAGAGTTCCTATCTGTTTTGGCGGTGATCGTTTTAAATTGAAAAACTGTTAATAAATTTAAAGCGATAATATCGTTTTTTTTATAAGCTTGCGTTTGACAACTGTCAAACAACTC
The DNA here is from genome assembly GCA_934044485.1 of Apeira syringaria. Lineage (NCBI taxonomy): Eukaryota > Metazoa > Arthropoda > Insecta > Lepidoptera > Geometridae > Apeira > Apeira syringaria. The sequence goes on along the minus strand of OW203661.1, from coordinate 11,891,456 downwards.
ACCTGATGTTAAGATACCTCAGACGGATGCTTGTTTGATACCCACCGACAGCTTGACCTCTCGGTGAAGGTAACACCGTTATCAAATATTTTTGATAAAATTTGAGTGTTATTGTTACTGTCTCAAATAAATCTTGTTCTCAAATAAATTTTCTTCTTCTTCTTCAAATTCGCAGTAACTTTCGAGTACCCGCCTGCCATGCTACCACCGCCGTCAAGCTTGAAAAACTGTCACCAAACACATAGTATGTTTAGGCAGCAGTTCTTGAGAGGCAGTAAGCATTCTAGGTCTAGCGTGATAACATCCTCAACTACATCGTCACTGACTTTCAAGTTAGATAGTGGTCAAACGCTAGATCTATAGAAATATAAAGACGGCGGGGTGTAGTATCGCGGACTCATTCAATATCGTATAAGTGAGCGTCAAATTCCGCCTCTTTTCTTACCTCTCCTTACTTTTATTTATTCATTTTAATTATAATAAAAACTATATATTATATAGACACGGATGACTTAATGCTAAGTAACATTTTACATTTTATATATTATATTTTATATTATTATATTATTTTCTAATTGCTATTTTGATTATAAAATAGTTACTGGGAAACAGTAAAAAAACTCCGGCCAAGTGCGAGTCGGACTTGCGTACCGAGGCTTCCGTACTAACCTGTAGGTATAAGTTGTAGGCTTTTCGCATTTTTTCCTTTATCTGTGCTATAAGACGTTGCTTCGCGCTAAATTTCAAAGTTCTGAATTCGCGAAAAGTACTCTGTAGGTTTTAACTCCCTTGCGAGTCTTGAAAATTTGCAGCATAAAAAGCTGTATGTTTTGATTGCGTTATCTTAGAAGTTTGATTTTTTCACAGCTCCAAAGGACAATAGACTTGAGTATTTGATATTAATTTAAGTTTGATATCTCTACGCGCTCCTGAGAAAAAGGGTCTTGAAAGACCGATAGACAGACGGACAAAAAAGTGATCCCATAAGGGTTCCATTTTTTCTTTTGAGGTACAGAACCCTAAAACACGCCCGGAGCTGGCAGTATGAGTAGGGCCGAAAAGAGGGCTGTTGTGTCCATTGATGAAGGTTTATGTCCCGCAGTAAACCGAAACCAGATATTGATAAATTGTTAACTTACTTCGACGCAAGAACGTATCATATTAGCTCTACGTCGTAGCACGTAACAATAATCGTAGCCACAGCAAACATCGCTGTAGCAATGACACAAACGCTACGTCTCGTAGCGGTAACAAATCGTTACCTCCATAAAATACCGTCGCTACGGAAACTCTCGTCACAGGAAATGAACGCCCGAAGGCATCCGGCGACGTCGCCAAACTCTGCAACAGCGTATTAATGGCTTCTTTTACTCTGTATTAACATTTATTTATATTTTACAGGAAATGCGATAGCGATATTGATCGCGCTACAGATCTAATTTCCTTCGCTTTAATGAGGAAAATTTTAGCTGAGTAAGTGATATTTCTTAATAAATCTAACGCAAAAACTTCAAGCTACTTTTATACTCTTTTTAATAAAGCTTGATGACGGTCGCCATGTCTCAGTCGTCAGTGACATGACTTCTTGTGATGTCATCGTTTGTGTCCATGCCTCTCGCGACACAGGGAATCCTGGTGCGGGAGTGTGAGTGTGATAAAAAAACAATTATAAATGTAATCAGTGTTACTGGTAAAGAGCGGACGAAATCGATTTGAATAAATAATATTCTTCTTCTTCTTCTTGTCTTCTTCTCCTCATCTCACACAAGGTGGGGTCGGTACAACGTGTTTTTCTCTTCCATTTTCTTCTATCATTAGTCATCTCAGTGCTCAAACCTTTCATAAACATATCATTCTTCACACAGTTCATCCATGCATTCTTTATGCATGGATGAACTGTGACGAATCTGCAATATAATAATCGATAAATATTTATTTATATACTAGCTGCACTCCGCGGTTTTACCCGCGTGGTGATGATTGATGACGATGATGATGATGAAAAGTAGCCTGTTATGTGTTATTCCGGGACCTAAAGTATCTACATACCAAATTTTATTCAAATCCATTTATTAGTTTTTGCGTGAGGAAGTAATAAACATACACACAAACTTTTGCTTTTATAATATTAGTAGGAATAGAGGACCGCCACGATTTCACACGGAAAAAAAAACGAAATTAAAAATTATAGGGATCCTTATTTACAAATAAAAAAAAAATTATATAGCCTAGGTCACCCTGGGATAGTGTAGCTTCTCAACAGTGAAAGAATTTTTGAAATCGGTTCTGTAGTTTTGGAGCCTATTCAATGCAAACAAACAATCAAATCTTTCCTCTTTTTAATATTAGTATAGATGATTTAGACATCTATATGACACATATTCCTCTTCCTTACCGTGAACAAGATGGCACCATGCGAGTCATCAAATTTAGGCTACAGTCGTGTCTTCGTAAAGGTATTGTAATTGACTGACTATGCCAAAAATGACTCTGTAATAAACTTAAAATCCACAATTGACTTCCTTAATCGATTTTCCTTGGCCTTGACTTGAAGATAAGTAGTAATTCTCCGGAAACGCTACAATATTCATTAGGCCTTACGAACTGTTTACACGTACACCGAAGACTTGTGACATTATTTATGATCCGACTTTAAAAAAGGAGGCTACTCAATTCGACCGTATTTTTTTTTCTCATATGTGCACGCGGGTAATTTCGACGTTTATGAACCGATTTTGATGGTTTTTTGTTTGTTTGATAAAGTATACTTTCTTAGTGGTCATCATTTATCAAAATCAATCAAGGGGTTTTAGAGTTGCACTCCAATAACTGAAAAGTGCTACACATCGGAAAACATACTCAATGACAATTGATACCGTGAGTAACAAGGTCAGTTAAAAAAAAAATTAGCAAATAATGGAACCGACTCCAACACTCAAAACTGTGAAATAACTTGTCAAGTTCGATTCCATTTTTTGCTAAAAAAATTTTTGTGTATTCAGTGAAGAAAAAAAATATTTGTTTAACTTTAGAAATAATTTGGTGACAAAAATATGTTATATAGATATTATCTGTATTACATTTCGCCTGGTAATAAATATAAACTGGTCGTAATATGCTTACGTGATCTTAACCGATCTTGAATTGGCTTAAGTAACGTACTTGTCGGTCATACTTTGGACGGGCGACCACTACTCTGGTATTTTAACCGACTTCAAAAAAAGGAGGAGGCTCTCAATTTGACCCGTAAGTTTTTTTTTATGTTTGTTACCTTAGATCTTTCGACTGGGTGAACCTATTTTGATGACTCTTTTTGTATTTGAAAGCTGGTGCTTCCCATGTCATCCCATTCATCCATCATCAAAATCGGTCAATCGGTTTTTGAGTTACACTCCAATAACTGAAAAGTACTATGCATACGTGGATGACATTATAGTTGCGGGTGAAGAAACCGTTGATCATAAACAATGACAATTGATCCCGTGAGGAGCAGAGGTCACTGAAAAGGGTGTAAAAATTTTTTACCAAAAAAATGGAACCGACTGCAACACTTAAAAGTGTGAAATAACTTGTTGAAGTTCACCAAGTATCACAATGCTGTCAATACGATAACAATATTACCTACACTGAAAACTTAAGCTGGGCCTAGGAGCCGAACCAGTAACTCCGATTACATAGCTTCCATGTCGATAAAAAGTATATTCAAAACACTAACCTAACATGATAGATTGAAGCAAAAATTTAGTGTTTACATTTTTCTTCAATAACGTATGTATATAATAATCCTAAAGCTATATAACTTAGGCCGCGTTGTATTAAAATTTATTTAACCAATTTACTAAGTCATAAATTATTACGACTTCATTACTGTATCGTGGACCCGTGAGACTAATCCAGCCAAAACTCGGTTTGGGTAAAACATATACAGATTAGTGGTGTTAGAATCTGTCTTCGTTCTCAAGAGTATCTTCAATCACAAACATAATATGTGGGTTTTTTTTGTGGCATAAACTTTCGTTGTCAAGAGTATCTTGTGGGTTAAATCACTGTTATATCAACATTTTTATCGCAGTGTCGGAAAGCTAATAGAGAGATGCGACGTATGTCTGGCGGGCATTGGATACCGCGTCTTGCGACAGGTGTGGTCACTAGGGGAGGGTGGGTGCTATTTCTCCTGGAAGGGAAATAAAAATGGTTTAAAGCTATTTTTGAACAACGTACCTATCATTCTTTTCTGCCATCAAATTGCATGGATATTTGTAAAAAATATTTAAACAGATGTGCTAGTAGACCTAACACTGTGTAATTTTAAACGATACAGGAAGTACTATAATAATTTTAAATCTACTTGTCTATCCTTATCAATTCTCTAAATATTTTAAAATTATTTTTGTCTATATACAACTCATAAACTCATAAACAAATCATAATAACTTCCACCACAAGTACTATCTAAATTCATGTTAAACATAAAAACGTCAGTAAGCATATCTTATATTATTTTCAAGAAAAAAATGTACATGGAGAATGTCTATTTTTGTCAAAGAAGTTGGGATTTTTACGACGTTTCATTACGATGGTTTTAGCTGCCGCAAACTTATGATTTTGTGGTACCTTTAACTAAAACGTGACATAAGCACTTATGCACATTCTAAAATAACACATAAGTGACTATTAAGCGCGAACTCTTGAGGGTAATTTTAAACAGACACCAGTGTTTCCACAGCTGCAGTAATGAGCTTTCGTCTTTGTAATGGGCATAAGCTTTTAGCGCTTTACGGGCAGAGTAACTCACTGGTCACTGACAGACAGTTTTATGGGCACGAAACATGAAGCTTGTTTTATTACGTGGAGATACGAGTTAGGAGCTGTATTTAGCATTTACAAGAGCTACAACTTAAACCTTTGAGTGAAAAGTCACATGTGTTGCTCTACACGCAAGTATCTACTTATATATTTATATATCCCCACCCATACACACTATAATAATACTTTATTTATATCTAAAACTCAGAATTGAGTCGAGCCCTTTTTGCTGCTGTAGCACATAACAAATTTTACATTTGTGTCTAGTATGTGTGTTTGTATGCATGAGCGTCAGGGTGCATGTGTGCGTGTATATATGTATAGGTAGGTATTCTTATCTGCTTACTAATTAATAATAATTATGTTTATATTACGGTTAAGAATCCGGTTAAGAATCGCATCTTTTTGACATCGATTGAGACATTCCCAGAATAACATACTGAGGGAAGTCGCGGACAATTTTAGAAGTCTCATATTTCGGCACTGGATTTTTGGTCACCTGGACGGTGATAAAAAATGACATATTGTTTTTAAGCATAGACGTAAGCTGACCGAAGTAGGTACCTTATGCATACCTGCTTCATGTATTTTTTTAGTTATATTTTAGTTTAGTTTTTGTGTGATTTAAGTGTACTACTACTGCTATGGGAATTTATTACCCGAAATAAAACACTTATTATTATTATATTATTACTGTAATTATTGTTGTGTGGTAAAGCTGTAAATAAACAATGTCTATGTCTATATCTATGTTTATTTCCGAGTAAGTCAGCATTAATGGTGGCGTATTTGCAGTCAAATGACACACTTGCTTCTTTATTACAACCGCTAATAGTGATACTGTAATCATAAAAACAAAGTTTCAACGTGACTTAGAACGTTCAGTTTGACGGGTTCTAAAGATACACAGTAGTGCGTACCATATTCAGTTTAAAAGTTGGTGGCTTTCTATTGGTAAAAGAATTTTCAAAATCAGTTCAGTAGAACCAGAGATAACTACACTCTACTCACAAACTTTACCTCTTTATAATATTATTAGTATTATTATTAAAACTCACGTTCATAATTACTTTACACTGTTTCAACGGGTATAACGTGACACTTACGCGTAGTCGATATCACAATCACAAGCACTCAAGATCCTGATGAAGGCTTCCGGAAGAAGCCGAAACAATTGTTGTATTGATGATCATTTTCGAATAGTATTACAAAAACATGCCTAAATTAATAGTTGTATTTCTAAAGTCAGGAGGAGAATTGTCTCAGCTATGGGAACATTATACAACGTCTCATTATAAATGGAACGATTTTTGTTTTTGTTGGAATTATTGCCTCAGGGTCGTTTGTGATGCCATTAATTAGATGGCACCAGATCAACAACTTGATCTTTTTCACAGAAAAACAAATATGAAAACTAGCCAACTCAGACTTTGGGTTTCATTATAAGAATTATTTATTCATCTTATTTTGTTACTCTAACATGTTATCTTGTTTTGAATCGGGGAAAAGTATTCATCAAACCAAGTGTCGAAATTAATCTCTCTGAGTTAGCGGCCGCACTAAAACGACATAACATAGCAACACAATTACTTTAGTGAGGATCACAATATTATGAGAATATTTGATAGCTCCATGCTATAATGATGTGGGCGAGTGTGTGTAGCGAATAACTCAGGAAATACCTTAACGATCTGCAAAGGTAAGAGGTCAAGTTATTATAGATGGAGAGTCAGTAGCCATTGATATAACCTCACTTTTTTAGCCACCATTTGTTGGACCACCGTTGAACTTAATAGTTGACTTTAAGCCTTCTTGGTTTAAGATCAACTATTGTATATACTTGTAACTATTTAATGTGTGTGCCGTGGTGGTACCGGCCTAGAATAGCACTACCCTCATCTCTTCCCGCGGGTGACGTATGAGTCGGCTAAGGGACCACGTACCAGAAGGAGGGCAGCAGCGCCTTCTGAGGATCGGAAATCATACAGCGGTTGCAAACCCGCCTGTCAAGCGTGGCGAGTATTGGCATTGGCAAACCCTCTCTATATCGGGGAGCCATATGTCCAGCTGTGGACGTCCTATGGCTGAGATGATGATGATGATGATGATTGTACATGTTTAACGTGAAGATTGTTACAGGGATGCAGGTTCTTCTCAGTCATGAAATTCAAATTCAAAGATTGATGATAATAGAAGGACATGACGAAATAAGCCTTGTTTTTAGTACGACATTAAGAGTACATGTTACGTAATGACAACGAAGAAGTTTCCCTCGAGTATAGTGGCGGGACATTTTGACATAATATAAGATTTACGTTATTTCACTGCTTCACTGAATTATAGGGAAAACGAGGAGGGAATTTCGAGCAAGGCTTAGCCCATGCCCATAAAACGGAGCCAAAACGAAGAACGAAAAAGATTCCGTCTTACGTGGTTTTGACACATTATGAATATATAGAATACATAGACGGGGCGCTCGCGACCGCGTCCGCGAGCGCCCAGTATTCTCCTTGAAAAAGACTACCGCATGTGGTTGAAACTATAGTCGGAACCCTCTGACTTATTACGTGAGTAAATCCCGTGTTTTATACATTCATAATTCTGTCTTACTTTTTTATGTAGTATGCTACATTGTAGCTAACTCTCAGTCTATCAAATATTTGCCTCGAGGTTAGATATTATTTTCGCATTGAGGTCGAAGAGTGTGCTTCTGAAAACTGTCCTCCATTTGGTGTGGTTTGATGGATCTGTTCGGGTTACGAATTGTGTTAGATATATTTGATATTTTAGGAATACGTTACGACTGACTGCAAACCATTCATATTGATGATATTTATTAAAAAAATCTTTATAACTTTCGACGCTTTCATATTTTACTCGACATATAAGCATGAGATAGGATTATTGTAACTTTGAAACCAACTTCAAGTTCAAAATGGCGGCTCGGTTGCGGGCACAAGTGTACATTGCAATATTAAGTACGTGACGTACTTAATAATATTACATTATACACTTGACAAATTCGCCGAAAAAGTCGCAGTAGCTCAGTGGTCAGGAACATGACTTCTGCGTTACCGAACCCTGGGTTTGAACCCCGGCAGGGGAAAATAATTGTGCAATGAGTGCCGATGTTTGTCCCGGGTCATGGGTGTTTTTGTGCTGTGTTTGTTTACGCGAGTTTGAGCGTGATGAAAGAAAAATATTTGGTGAATTTTAAGAATTATAATACAATTTCCAGTGGCTTGTTTATTAAAAAAGGATGAAGCTCAGCCCAAAAGGTCGAATATTTTTCATTTCATAAATCAAGGGGCCGAGTAGCACCTTAGTATATAGTATGTATATCTTAATAAGTAGTAAGCTTAACACATTTTTACTCACTAGCTTTGTGAATCTTAAAGTCGCAGTACATTATTAATAAACGTGTAGATGTTTTTATTTAAATAAAAATTTAGTCTTGTATTATAGGAATTTTCGCAAGTTATATAATTGTGATAATTTCAGGTCCAGTAGGATTTAAATTTATTAATTTTAAAAAAAAAAATCAAATCTTTACGGTTTATAATTTTATTGTAGACGAAGCTAAATTAAATTACACAACATCTGTTTTAATTCATTTTGGTATTAACATGTGAGCAGAATGATAGTTGCTCAACGACCTAAAATATAAGTAACAGCATACAATAAGGTATGATATTATTTATTTGAAGCGTTTAATTCTAGTATTAGGGAGTTTTCTTTTCCAGCAAAGTTTGCTAGGCTATGTTTATTTTTCTTAATTATTATTTTTTCCTTTTATGTATGCTATATTATCAAGAATCATAATCAAAATAATCTAGATGATATAAATTATTATATATTAACCTTGAATCAAAAAGAATATCCTATTTTAGCGGAAATATTTATTACTAGCTGTGCCCCGCGGTTTTACCCGTGTGGTTATGATGGTTGATGATAAGCAAAAGTCGCCTATGTGTTATTCCGGGACCTAAAGTATCTACATACCAAACATGCAAATCCGTCTACCCGTTAAAGAGTAAAATAATAACAAACATCCATACAACATTTCGCTTTTAATATATTAAGTAGGTAGTAGTAGTACTTTAATAAACCTAAATACGAGTAGGTAGTGCACAATTTTATTATACTTTAATATTTCATCCTTCAGCAATAATAAAAAATATTATGCATTTTTAAGAGGTATTATATGGAAATCTTCTTAAATAAGCGATAGCGACATCGTTGGTACTTTTATTATACTAAATAAGTGGCGACTTAATTTCGCTAACACTACCCGCAAAATTAATCTTAGTGATGTTATTGATGAGTCTCATAATTTATATATATAAAAACTGATTTTGTTTTCCAAAATTTTAGTTTTGTTCAGTTGAATAAGCTAATCACTACCAATGCTATCTGAGGCACACGCATTCATGCAGTGTGAATTTTAATTTCAATTCACATAGAATGTTGAATGCCTCTCCAGAACCTCTGCCTAAGCACACTTGAAGGCGGCAAATAGGTGCGAATTGGAAAGTGCTCTACGACTCCGCTGTAGATTTGATAAAGATATTACCTTCATCGAAAATGTAGGTCGGGGTGAGGATCGAACCTGCGACTGTCTGCTTTTATAAGGAACAGATATAATGCATGCTGTACGAAAAATTTTCGCCAAAGTCCTTACAATCTGTACACATCGCATATAGTATTCAAAAATATTATCTTCGTTTTTTTAAGAATATTCATGTATTTAATAAATATTATGCAATCTGTGCTCATTACAGAGAGGCAAACATATCTGCGATAATCATAGATGTTTTCTCTAGTCTTGGTGTTTGTGTGTGTCCATACCTCCCGCGACCCAGGGTACCGTAGAGCGGGAGTTTGCTGACAGTGTGAGGACAGTGCTGCATAATCAGCCCAATTCACCCTTCTCTAAGTGAGAAGTGTTGGCCATGATTCCCCACGCTGGATAGTACGGGTTGGCAGGTAGACTTGTGGCTAGCCCAATGTCCGAGCTGTCAGACCACTAAAAGGCCTCCGTCATGGCTGTCTTAAAACAACGAGCAGTACAGACGGCTTAACGTGGCCTTTAAAACACGGAAGCACTTATTTGAAAATACAACTAGTGGTCACCCATTCAAGGTATGACCGAGGTGTATGTTTCTTAACCCATTTTATGTCGTATTGGTAAACTCGACCACGAACGCTTCAGTCAGAGAGCTCACTTGTTTCAAATGTTTGAGACATGTTTGGGATACGTACGATTACATAACGATTTCAATCACGATTCGTTGTCGGTCTGCTATTCAAAAATTATTTGTATACATATGTATGGAGCCAGGTTATATATAATTAGCTATATGTAATACTTGACAATGTATAAACGCCGTGAGCTCTTTACGGTGAGCTAACTTTGAACGCTATTTCCATTAGCTAATGGAGACTGAGCAGAAAAAAACATTTTCACAATTTTCAGGGAATTTATTTCATAAATTGAATTTACCTGCAAGCTGCTGAAGGCGCGTGTAATAATAATAACAGTTAAATTAAATTTTACGTCGTCGTAAGGATTACACATTGTTTACGTTGCTATGTTTTTATGAAAGTATTTTTTTGCGAGATGTGTCTTACATGTAAAGTAGACGATGTGTTTAACAAAATTTAATGAAACTTTATTATATAATACTAGCGGTCCGCTCCGGCTTCGCAGTAAAAAATATAAAAATAAAAATTATAAGGATCCCAAATTTTTTTGAAAATATAATACAGTATATGTTACTCAGGGTGAATGTAGCTTTCTAATGGTGAAATAATTTTGAAATCGGCACAGTAGTTTTTGAGTTTATGCATTACAAACATACTTACATACAAACCTTTCCTCTTTATGATATTAGTATAGAAAACATAAAAGTAATTGTAATTTCTTAGACATTGTCTGGGTACTACCATTATTTATTACTACCATTACACCCATACTTATATTAGTAACTTATAACCTATACTCATTACATCACAACCAGATAAGAAAATACATATTTTTTTAAATTATCTTAAAGGGCTGGCCTTCTTGAAAGATGCTTTGGTAATAATGTCTAATAATCACACTATTGTTATAAAGGCAAAGGTTTGTCTGTCGTTTGTAGTTTGTGTGTTTGTTACTTCTTCATGTTTGAACTGTATATGTGTCTCGATTAATGATTGTGATTTCTTTTCTTCTTTTACCAGTTAGAATGATTATCCATAAAATTAAAACAAATAAACTTGATGGAAATTGTGTTGCAATGAGCGAAACTTACTCTTTACCTATTAAATTAAATAATTACCTTTCCAATGAATACAAAAGACCGTACGTAGATAAATAAAGGTAAGTTCTCGTCGGTGCGCCTATACCTACCGTTATTAATTAAGTTAGAGATCCTCTCAAGAGACAAAGTTTCCTAACTGAATAAACTACTTTCTTGCGCTGTTTGATTCTACTACCGACGATAGATAAATAGAGAAGAAATACACTAAATAAATAAGTAGGAGTAATATTTTGTATAAATAGTGCTTTACATTTATTGGTACAAAACAGCGTATAAGATACATCTGCTTAATACGAGTATATAAAACTCTCGAGACACAGTATTTGTTATCGAACTCTTCCGAAACGGCTTGCCTGATTTTAATGAAATTTTGTGTGTATATTTGGTAGGTCTGAGAAAATATGTTTTCTCACCCTCCTACCCCCACCCCCATTTTTTATCGCGATTAAATATTTTTGTATGAATAAATATCGAAATAATTTAACCGTCGATCATTGACGTGAAGTAATTTAAATGAAGTGTCGTGTCACTTTGATATTTCTATAATTTATATGGCATAAAAACAGAAAATCGGTTTCCATGTCAGCTCGCATTCCTATAGATAGATAGCTCCGTTGACAAGATGTATCCTATTCTAATGCTCACGCTTGGCGTTCGTTTTGGCATATCTAGGGGGCATTTTGAACTGTTTTCTCTTACCGTTCGAGGTGCATGAAAACTGTTAAAAACACCATCGTGAACTGACACTTTTGACCAACCTCCGTGGCAGGTTCTTTCCTTTTGTGATCGTTTTTTTACAACTCAGGGATTGACAGTATACAGCAAATGTGACTATGTAAACAAACATTGAAAATATACGCTAGTGTAATATTTTCTAACTAATTTCAATACGAAAATCTAATTCTTCTTAAGATTTGCGATAAGATGTTATTATTACTGGTATTTAAACATTTATTGGTAATTAATATTCACATTAATCGTCGTTATTTGACAGCTCGTATAAATGACCTTTTCTTTTGTTCAATTGGGGAAAAATCGTTTTTTCCATGAGTGCCACATTCCGAAATTGATGGCTTGTTTAGTTGGAAACTACTACAGACACCAATTGTCCATCTCGAACAGTATTAATTTCTCGAATCATTATCTCGAATATTCTAAGTCTGGCATTTATGCACTTTCGACCGACAAATTATAAAATAAACCATATTCTACGAATTTCTATTGACTCTTTATATAGTGCTAAGTTTATGTTTAAAACATCACTTAAATAATCACTTATGCATTCGTGATGTGAGAAATGAGTTTTGACTGAAAATCAGTCCTGGGAGTCATTCATTCATCCTCCTCATATAGGGGGGATTTAACAATATTTGCCACGCTTGGCAGGTGGGCTGGCGAGCGCAGTATGCTTTCCAATCATCAGAAGGCGTTGCTGCCCACCTCTTACTACGTAATCCCTTAGCCGACTCTTACGGCACCCACGGGAAGAGATGGGGGAGTACTATTCTAGGCCGGTACCACCACGGCTTATCAAACAAGCGCTGGGAGCAATCCTAGTATATACTGCGTCGAAACTCATTCCTGACATTAGGCAACAATACCTTTGTTAATTTCAGTTGTTATATTGGTTAATTTCGCCCTCATACATCTTTTGTAACGTTCGTGACAAAAAATGTATGTCCTTTCTTTTCTTTCTAGTGCTTACGGGCTCAATAATGGCAGTGTTCCATTTTCAAAATTTATATTAATTTTTTGATTACATTGTTTCCAAGTGGCCAGTTCTGAGAACTTTCAGTTTGACTCTCGTATTAGTGATATTTCACATATGAGTCGTAGCGATAGAACGTGTCAGTCCGAAACTTGCATGAGGAAAGCACTCGACGTCCATAGGATTCAACAAACAAAAACAGGTCTCTTTGGTACAGATCTTAAGGCGGCAAACAAGACTGATGTGTTTGTCTTTAGGAGGAGTTGTCCACAATTGGACCTTTCTTTAGTTGAGTTCGTTAATTGAGATTAAGGAAAAATGTTCAAAGAATGAGGAACGTCTTGTACATGTTTTAACTAGTTATCCAGTCTATTGCGCACAATTAGATTTCAAAATCCACTTCAATCCGGTCCTTGTGGAAATCAATGCTACAAGTATTTACAGTTCTGTTCAATACTGCTAATGTGTAAATATTAATTTGACATATTTTGTATAATTATATTAAAACTCACGTTCATAATTACTTTGCACTGTTCTTACGGGTATAACGTGGTACTTATGCGTAGTCGATATCACGATCGACAATTGTTTCGGCTTCTTCCGGAAGTCTTCATCAGGATCTTGAGTGCGGTGCGTTAGTCGTAACGTCCCGTCTCGCACTGAACAATTGTCGACCATGATATCGACTACGCGTAAGTACCACGTTATACCCGTAAAAAACAGTGTAAAGTTCGTATAATTAATTAATTATTATAAGACATCTTTAGAATTTTATTTACTTGACATGTGTTTTATTTCAGGTAATATTTTTTATGTAATAATTTGTAATAGACCAACTGTCTGACAATTAATGAATTTGAATTTGAATAGCCCAGCGGATTAGAAAGTTGAAGAGGCAGTGGGAAGTGCTGTTAGTTCGAAGAACTGATAGCCGTTGGGGTCGAATTGTTCTCCAATGAAGACCTCGGACTGGCAAGCATGGCCACCGACAAGTTGGACAGACGACCTCACTAAGATTGCAGGTAAGAGCTGGATGTGGGCCGCTTCAAAGCGCAACCGGTCCTTGTGGAAATCTTATGTCCAGCAATGTATGTCCTATGGCTGATATGATAATGATAAGGTATTAAAATGTAATTTCCCCTAACTGCAACGTTTCGATCAAGTTGATCATGGTCACGAGAAGACTGAAGTGGCTGGCCTGCCGGTCTGCATCTTGATAGTGGTTGTTTTTTTGGTTGAACCAAATACTTTTTTTTTCAAATCATATTTTAAAAAGATCCGTTAACCTAATTCAAAAAGTAATTTTCTTCGCGAAAGTTTAGTTTAGAGCAACTTGTAATTTAATGGAAACTAATAAAAAAATGTCTTTTTATCTAAATTACAATTTTGACCCCATTGCCTTGAACAAAACATTGCATTGAACAAAAGCCATTGTGCTTTCATATAGCGTACAATTTAATCGTTCGGATTTTGAAAGAGTATTACTTAGTACGTATTATTTTTTTATAAACTACAGGTATAAAAATAATCAAAACATAATTTAAAATACAATTTATAGCATTCGTTAGTTGATGACGAGATTTGCCAGAACCTTTCCTTACTTTTCACACCTACTCTCAGTTTCCTGTCTCTACCGCGCCGTTAAAGCTCTCCAATTTTCCTTTGTTCTAAATTAAAACGGCCGCCGGCCGGTTGACGGTGTTCGCGTGAACTCCAAGCTATATCCGGTGTAAGCCTACCTGGAACTTATACAAAAGGCTCATTCAAAAATAAAATACTTTATTGAACTACCTACAACATACTCATAATAAAAACTTCTATTCAAAGCATGTTCGTATTGGATAATTGCTGAATTTCTAAATGCACTATTATTTTTGAAGTGAAAACTTTCTTAGCGGCGTTGTGCACTTTTGTATCGGGAAAAAATGTTAAACTCGCGTCAGATCGTAAGATCGTCAGATCGCCAGCACTGCCGTTGAAATTTGAACTTAAATGTGCTAAGAACAAGGAACATTTTTGTTTGTTTGTAGTTTTATTTGATAAAGTCGTTTTGTTAAAAGTATGATTGAGTTCGGTTATCAAAACGCCGATATTAAAAAGAGGAAAGATTTTATTGTTTAAAAAAAAGCGTCATCATGTTAATTCTATGTGACCCACTAATATTATAAATCTGAAGGTTTGGATGGATGAATGTTACTCAATCACGCCAGAATGGCTAAACGGATTTGAATGAAATTTGGTACTCGGCACTCCCGGAGTGCAACCGGTTTTTTTCAGGTTACGTCTGACCGTTGTCTCATCTGATGTTAAGTGCCGACGCGGTCTCAGGTGTAGCACGCAAACTTAGAAGGTATGAACCAGAAGAAAATAAATAAAAAAATCCAAAAACGTGATTATGCATTTTTTTTAACCCTTATGCCATCTGAAAATTACATATTACTTGCCATATTTTAAATTAACACGCATCAGAATTACTCTTGCCCTCTCTGCCTGTAAACACCCGCGAGCCTTTGTAATTTCATCGGCACCTGTTAAGCCCCTAAAATATCGAAGTACTAAATTACAAAACCAAACACCAATACCGAAGAGAGGAGAGTTGGCTATAATCCAGCGCACTGGCCTATACAGGTTGGCGCATCGGATCACATGAGTCTCTCTCGCTACTAACTTATTACCAGTGTAGCTTACAATTTGAAGATATCGTAAAATCCGTCTAATACTCTGTGAAACTGTGAAATACATTAATAAACACCTCCGAGAAATCGTTCTACCTCAACAGTCTAACTCCTTTATTAATTGCCTATTAGCTGCCATAAAACTGCAGCAACAGGCAGAGACGTATTCAGGATTAACTTGGGCGCATATAGACACAACATGATTTAGTATATGTTGACGTGCTGCCTTTAAATCTTCCTTACACAATATTTATGTATGCATACTCATAGAATTAATCATAATACAATTAGTATATATACTTTAAATTTGACTATATTGTTACATATATACATATATATTTTGCGATTTTTCATCGCTGAATTGGAATATTGTTGCAATTTGTACGAGTGTCACGAAATAGGTATACCTAAACCAATCTTTTACCATCTATAATGCTCTATCTGACAAGAAGGTCCGTGATTCGTGCCCGTAGGGACTTGTTAGACTGATTATGAAACAAAAAATAATATTTGTCTAAATTAATCACAAATACAATGATTAAATGATTTCTAATTAAGTTTTAAACGATTAACTATGTTATGTAAGTTGCGAAAATTAGTCAAGGTTTTCACGTTACGTCGTTATGACTGTAATTTTAGGTGCGTACCGAATTATACGTCTTGGTTGATATCCATATAACCCACAAACACGTTAACTTAAATATGCTATGAATGGTGAAAAAAATATATTTAACATCATTATTACAACTTAGATAGTCTTTGGTCCAAAATTAATGGAGAAAATAACAGTTATAAACCCATACCCCACTCCCCATCTTACCTTAATATATTCCCGTACAAAAGCAGTGCAAAATGGCAAGTATGTAGTCTATGTGTTGTAAAAGTATCGTAGCATCTCCTGCGTGTGCCGCTCGTAAATCTACTTTAATTGCTGGCAACGTGTCTGCCATGCAGTTAAGCTGTGCTCACAATAGAGTGAGACTTGTTATTACTTTTCTTTTTTTCTTTGAAACGTCATAGAATAAGCAGAATTTCTATTTTCATACATTACCTTCGCAAAATTCGTATCTCAGAGGTCGGGAAACCACTATAGGGACGTATGACGCGGGCGTTTCGTAGGAAATAAAAATTGAAGTCAGTTTAAGTGATCCTCCCTGAAGGGTTTTAACTGACATTTATCTATAGCACAACTATGACTTTTTTATTTACTTTGAGTTAGTTAGTTACTTTAAATAGTTTTTTCCTACAATAATAACTAGTACTTAAATTATAAATAACACGAGTCACCATACAGGGGTACCTGTATGGTGACTCGTGTCATTTATAATTTACAAAGATACTTACTTGATTTGGTTTGGAACGAGAATTCCTGCACAGAGTCCTTCATTAACTCGGACATACTATATAGCCTTTTAGCTATACTAAAAAGGTCAGGAACTCATGATTATAATGATGAGTTGACCTAACGTTTTTACATTATTTTATTATCTATACATGTCGGTCGAGGTATTGCATTAAAAATCCGTTGTCCGACGCATCCGTTGCTTTTCAGAATAAATCCTCATTTTTACCTGAGATTTGTTTGTGAAGCTGATGAAATAAAGGAACACAAAAAAGTAATCGGAAGGATAGTTTAAGGTTATCTCGTTCGTGGAAATAAGACATTTACCTACTTAGGGGTTCGTCTTTGCGCGTTTGTACTAGTACTGTCAATATTGTGTCGGGCCAATGAAAATGTGGATATTAAAAATTTAAATACCTAATGTCGGTATATTGAGAAGAAATTAACAACCATTTTTCCAGAAGCAGAAACCAGTCGCTGTTGCAGTTGTCTCGTGAAAAAAATATGTTAATTCGATTATATTATTAAAATCACGTTAAATATGACTTCATAATATTTAATGGTCAAACGCAAGCTATATATTGAAAAAAACGGGTTTGATGTGGAAGCTTAATAGAATAGTAAAATATTCCTTATACTTTTTAACTAATTTTATTTTAAGACTGGTATTAAAAGCAATAAATGTACTCCTTCTTTTTGGAAATATTACCTATAAAAGGATTTTCTACTATTGTTTTAAGCACGCCTCAATTCAACCCTTATAAGAATTTGAATTTGAGTTTCTTGAAGCCTGTTCTTTAATTATTCGACTTTAATCTTCAAGATTTTTGAAGATGAGAAGAGTTACGTTATGTATTTTCTAAAATTGAATAGATATTGATTCCATTCGACATAGACTATCATTTGATATTATGAAACTGGGGGCCTCTTTGTCTTTGCGCATTATTTCCGAAACTTGATAATCTCTAGGGAAATCCTTCATTCCCGTTTATTAAATTAGTAACTTGAATAGAGACATGGTATAAAGGTCAGTTGAATAGCAATGTATTGAAGGACACTCTGAAATATTAAGGCACCTAATTTGAATAAAGCATTGCTTTGCATCTAAATGTAATTCCCGCGAGAGTTAGCGGTCAGAAATCAAATATTATAATAAAAGTCTTCTCGTGCCCGCGACCAATGAAACTTGGTCAAAACGTCGAGGTTTTAATTACTAAATATTTTTCACGCAATTGAGACATGCTCGATAATATTTTTAAATAAAATATTTGAAGTGAAAACTCTAAGTTAGTACTGAGTACTTAATACGCACTTACTATACCGACTTCTGAAATACAGTTTTATATAGTTACAGGTTTTTATTTATTTATTTAGTTCTGGCACCGTATGGATTGCGCTTTACTATTTGACTTGAAGGGTGCGGTGTCAAGTCACTAATAATAATTTTCAAGTATATCACATAAATCGTTAATTTCAGATTTAGATTTTTATATTATGTATTCGCGAACTATAATGGAAAAATCATTGTACACATGGGTGACACTTCAGAGCGGCAGCTATAAAATAAATTATCTACTAGTGTCCAACCGAAACAGGTTTTTCAGCCAAAACTGAACCCAAATCGAACTTTCAGTCAGGCTCTCAGTTTCGGCCAAAACCGAAACCGAAACGGATACTTACAAACACATATATTTTCTTTTCATTTTTTTGCTGAAATCTAGTGTATTTTTTACACATGTATTTGCATACACACGTAAATAATTATGTGCTCGCGTACGCGCGGCGCAACGGGCAAGCACGTGTTAGCCGGGAAGTTAGCCGAAAAACCACTATAATTCTCGAACATTTGAGTTACGGCGCGGCCGAAACTGGCCAAAACCTGAACCGAAACCGAACTTTCGTCGGTCACATATTTTTAATATCTATCGGTTTGTTTCTTATCCGATCATATCCAATATAAATATAACAAATTAAAAACATTGTAGAAATTTCTCTAAATGAACTATTCTCTTGCGTTTTTATATGTTTCGGTGACGTGGAACAGTAATCAGCACATTTACACGCTAATGAATGAATAATTACGTTGAGTAAACCACTGCGGAAATAGCGACTACACACTAGGGAACTAGCGTAAAATCTAAGCGTTTGTGCTAAGAGCGTTTTGCAAGCTTTTGATCATGATACATTCATGATCAAAAGCTTGCAAAACGCTCTTAAAGAAGAAAGAAAAGCTTATAAAATTGTATCTGGCAATTTCAAAATCTGCGCCTCTAATTATAGATCTTGTAAGCTCTCGGTGGTGCAACGAGCAATCGAAAGGACTATGCCCAATGTTTCTCTACTAAACGGAACCAGATATGAGGAAATCTTTTGTCGACGAATGAAAATCACTGATATAGCCCAGCTCGGGTTTCTGTCTTCACGTTCTCGAGTAGACCACGTAATAGCAAACGCAGCGTAGGAAGCCAAGTAAGATGACCACCAAGCTAAAATAATGATGAACTTTGTAAGAGTTCATCAAAATAGAGGCATCATCAAGCTGTGATGTTCTAGCGGTGAGAGTTTCGGCTGTAAAACTGACAGACGCTGGTTCGATCCTTACTAACGGCTTGAGCTTGAAGAGAAGTTAGCATCGTTATCAAATACCCAGAATTATGGTACGGTGCCACTTTTGAGAACGTACCTCTCTGTCTTACCACGAGCAAGCAATTGAGCAATCCACTGACAAGAGCTAGTGGATTGCTCAAATATTTTTGTAGAAGCTGTAGTATGGGGTAATTTAAAATTTAATTTAGAGTAAAGTAACTAGTTATTTAGGCTTCGACTTATAGTCTACATTTGTATAATTATAACATGTAAACAAATATTAAGAAATAATGAACTATGAACTATCTAAGTTTTGCGTGATTATATCTATGACCACATCGTCACAAACAAAAGTCACGACACTTAAATATACACGAAAAGCTAATTATAAATGTGTCCGGACTCTACAATAATATGTATAGATAAATTCTGAGCTTGCTAACATAAAAGTTTAAATAGCTGAATTGTATTTCTACAAGTTTCTCGGCTGAGTTATCCAATATTTCAAACAGTAGTATGCAAGTTCTGCAAACAGCATATTTTTCCGCTGCTGAATGCATAATTACCCTCTTTGAATGAAACACCGAGGAAACAGTACCGTGGAAACTAGGTTTTTGTGTTAAGAGCGTTTCGTAGACTTATCGGTCACAACTGCTGCAAAAGCAGTATATAACTAAATTGTTTACTAACCTTAACAGTTAGGTAAATAAAACTTTATTTTTTTACCCGACTGCGAAAGAAGGAAGGTAAAAAAAATCATTATTTCCTGATGTAGTTTATATTAAAATTGCTTACTAAACAAACAAACTCGACTTACTGAGGTGAGAGTATGAATGCGTTTTAACATATTGTTTATCATTTTTTACTGCCAAAAAGCAAAAAGCGAATCATCATCTCAGCCATAGGACGTCCAAAAAAGCGAATAAACTAGTTGAAATGGTAGTGCATGGGCAGAAAAATCACACAGAAGGACATGCATTGTCTAGGAGAGCAAACGACATCAAAGATCGCAAGAGAGCGCTGTATGCATGATTCGTCTACTACCTACAAGCTGCTGTTAAGATTTAATAAAATCATCAATTATATTGATAAAGGGATAGATAGGGTCCTAACTCATCGGCCTCGGAACAACAAAACATGGTTCATGCAAATGATTTGCTATACCTAGTACGCGAATTGAACTAAATAAACAGTATGTCTTTCTCTACGTTCATAAATAGCACAAAAGGCTCTTGTAAAACTAACAACTGGGTGTCCGTTTACCTGAACTTATATCTAGTCCAGCTAAGTAGAGCGTACTGTATACCTTCATTTTTATTTTCATTGAAAAATATTATAAAAGTGTGTGCAGTTTCTTGTTCTAGCTATATTTAATTTCACAGCCGTCATACTTATAGCATGTACATTGCAGTACATATATTGCTTATAACGAGCAATCTAAAAACTTTACTTAGTATTTGCCAAATAGATAGTTTTGAATATTCTAAATTTGAATCTGAATATTTATTTTTCTTTCAAGTCATCTTTGAAGTACTTACGTATTTGTAATATTTTTAATCAACATCTGTTGTCTGTTGTCTGGGATCTGTTTAGTTCCGCCCACACCGCTTGTTAACACCCGGACATAACAGGGACGAGCCCCTGTTGTTTTCGGGACCTGTTATAATTATAGTCCATGTGTGTATGAGAATATAGATTACTAATGTTTCAAAAATATATATTTTTCGTTACAACTCTGCGTTATATTATAGCAAAAAACCCACGCTTGTCAAATTCCATCAAGAGTAACTTTTCAGAGCATTTGTATGCGCTGCAAAAGTTTATTCAGCCCGTTAAATGAATTTGTTTGTTGTCACTAATGAGGCTCTTTTTTTTAGTTCTCTGAAGGCTGAGGAATACTACACTACTACACAGGAATACTACTGCATTTTACATCATTCTGACATCTCTTGTTTTGTTAAAAATAAAATCAAAACAGCAGAATCAGATTTTACTGTAAGTATAGTTAGGTATACATAGAATAGAGCTCAAGTTGCTGTTTGCATTCGAAGCGAGTTTAAGATCAACTATTGAACAAGCTCCTTGTAGGCAGGTAGTTTGCTTTAGGATCAGTGATGTGATAAGCTATGCAAGGATATGACCATGGGATTACTTGATTCTATGCTTCCATACACGTATGAAATATACCTTTGTTATGTAAGAGCTGGTAACTGTTGCTGGTATTGCGAAGGGGGAATACATACATAATCGTGTTTTTCATGCAAACATTTTACGACCAATAACGCTAAAACCAGGGAATCGGTACTTGTGATGAAAAATAGATCCAGCATGACAATCTGAAATGCTCATCACAATGATTGAATTGAACGCAGGAGAACCAGCCAAATCCTGCTGCAAGCGAAAGTCAGAAAGGTAGTCGAGTTGCTTATTTTTATTTATATTAGGTATTATACTTTATGAATTTCTGCACTATCGCATTAGGTAATACACCGAAGTATAATGATAGTTCTAAGTTTGAAAATAAATATCGTTTACAGCGCTTATTCTTGGCCATTTTTGAAGATTTGGGCATATCCCTACCAAATAATATATTTAACCTAACTAGATTCTTGTTATGTATGCAGGTGGATTGCCCAGGGTTATAGTTTGTCGCATTGTGTAGGGAGATTGGAACCCTTCAGTTCCTTTCAGACTAGGGTCCACGATTATCGGATTACCTGCCGGCCTATGCCGCGCCTCCTGGGTAATGCGATAAGCAGAGGTTAGCAACCTTAAGTATGACACAGTTTTTATGTGTTAAGATTATTTAACAATGACTTTAATTTCATAAATTTATTTCAACAAAAGTTATATCGCTCACAAAAAAGTATTAATGATTCATTATACATTATTTAGTAAAATAATCTGTCCCTTCAAAATTAATGTTTCTATAAACAAATAAATTGTCAACGATAAAAGACTTCAATATTACCTTATGTTCAATAAATCTATTAACAAATTGCTTATTAGTGCGCTAATAACTGAACTGCCTATTATAATCATTAGGTAATTATCATTATTTCTCCCACAAAGATACCTATCTACATCGGAACATTTGAGTCCCTCATCTGATTCTTTATACACCGATCGGAATCTTCCTGTATCCAGCTTTCTCCTGTGATGTTTATCAGGGCTACAATCAAAAAAGTCGAGAAGTCTATTGTCTCATCATTTGTAACATAGCCCTCTCCGTAGGTCATCATCTCTCCATAGTTGTTAGACTATAACAGAGGTTTTTGGCCAGCCTGAAAACTCAACCTTTGGGCTGACCACCAGCCTATCTGCCAATTCGCCAACTTGGTGGATTATTGTCAACACTTTTGTCTCTGAAATAAGCTCGTGTCTCAGCAGTGGGTACGTATTGGCCAGATTATACGTCTCCATAGCTCCATAGCTTGAGCTCCCTTATGATGAGTAGTTAGAGACCTGGTTGTATTCCCAAATGTCATCAGCATTGATAAAATTGCTCGAAGACGCTCGTAAAACATGGCCAGCATCGCTTCACGCTGGCGAATAGGATGCTCAATGGCTATACTACTTATCCAGGATGAACAGGAAATGTCTAGATAAAACATAAATAATCATAGAAAATAAAGTAAAAACATATAATTAAAATGTCATTGCAAAAATGTTACCGGCCTCGGTCTCTCATTTCTGAAACGGACTACCCGTAAATCCGAGAGCACAAAGTGCGCATTACGGTTCAAGTCACGCGGGCGATCCTTCAGTCTGCGCCAACTCTTACTGAAATATTTACCGGTTAGGTCCGGCTGTTTTCACTAAGGCCGGTTTCATTCGATAACATTTTAACATTTAGGTAGACCTTTTTAGAATGTTTCCTTTCTATTCTCTAAAGATTTTTTCGTACTTTCTACTTAGTATTTTTTCTTAGATTCTTAGAGAGCTGGTTTTTATTCTAAATGAAAGCACAAATAGGCAATTAATTGTTACGTTTCTTATAAATACGATTTTTGATCCCTACTCAACCAGTGATCAAAATATGCAACCGGTCAAACAGTTTTTATCATACACTTAACCGATGGTTAATTGATAATCGGTCGTATAAATTTTGGTGAATAGCCTTTGTTGTTAACCACGCCTAAACAAATAAAAATATGACAATAATAAATACAACGTTCGTTATATAACTTTAATAACATGTGTAATCCTATTTTGTCCTTACTTAAGTTAATATTTACTACATGCGCCTCGCGGTTTCACCCGCATGGTGATGATCATGATAAAAAGTAGGTACCTACGCTATGACACTTAAAATAACGTACCTAGCTTTCTATTGCTCAAATAATTTTTTTAATCTATTCACCTGACACAAACTCACAAATTTTACCTCTATAAGATATTAATATAGATAATTGGTTAGCTAGCACTGGTTAGCATTTTCATTCTTCATAAGACTATTACTTCATAATACCAATATTTATTTTATTAAATACGAGTGGTTCGCCTCAGATTCGCACTGATAGATATAAAGTACTACCTAAATAAATAAATGACAAAACGAACTTACACACTTAGCTTACATAAAAGTGTTTCATCATCATCATCATCATTAGCTGTAACTGTATCCGTCCACGTAAGTGTTTATAGTAACCTAATTACAATAGCTGGACATATTATAGTGTCCTGAAGTTTTTTTTGTACACATTGACTTATTCTTACTTATATTATGGAACATTTTTTTGATCTATCGATAGTTTTCCAGAGCGTACGATGTAATACGTAGGTATGCAATGTCAGATTTTTTTTTCTCATTATGTTCTATTATTGTTTTAAATCATTTTATCCTTTTTCAATTAAGTAGGTACTTTTGTAATCGTCATGTGTTTTTTCAAAATTTTTATATTTGCTTTTATTGCCATTATAAATATGTGCCTACCTGCAAAATGAGGTACAAACTTCCTCTCACGGTATTCCCGAGTATTGAATCGATAACTCAGCGGTTTGAGCGTCGGCTACCAAATGTCTGTCGTAATCTAAGTCCCAGTATGATGGTATGGTATTTTCAAGCACCAGCTGCCTGGCTAGCTATGCTAAACACATAGGTATGTCCAGACAGCAGTCCTTGAGAGCAAGTTAACAATTTGAGTCTAGCGTAATTACATCTTTGACCACATGGTCACTGACCATCAAGTGAGATAGTGGTCGCTATATCTATTAAGTACAAAAACTCTACATTATGGTATTCTTCAAATGGAGACTTAACAGTCTTCAAAGGATTGGTAACGTATCATAATGCCTTGTTACAGAATAGGCGACGGCTTTGAGTATTGTCCTGGTTTCTTGATCTGGGGGCGACGGTGATCGCTTACCATCAGGCGGCCCGCCTGACTATTTGCCATCTATTATATAAAAAACAACCTTTAAGTAATATTCAATATTTTATTAAAAATATTAAGTACATTCTTTAAGACAATAATAAAAATTAAATGTAAAATACAAAAGTGACGCTTAACCTAATGGCACAACTAAATAAAATATAAAAACGTGCTCATAATATAAAAATACATTTAACTTTGGACGGAATGTTCCCTTATTGTCTTTTATTAGACTAAGTCTAAGTAGACTAGTCTTGTATAGTAAATTATGAGATTAATACATAGAGAGTACAAAACTCAAAAGAACACCAATTAGTCATAAGAGTCTTTTTGCTGCAAATCAGATATCACAGCGGATCTCTGCGGCTCTGAAGTTAGGTTCTGCAAACGTTTAAAAATATCCAGACCAAAGACGGATACAGGGGAGTCATGGAGGTCAATAATAATACTTCAACTAATCACAGATCATTCGTTTATCGAAAATATTAAAAAAGCAAATTCCAGTCAAAAGTATCTACTGCGCAGCGACCTAACGCTAACTTCAGAGACATAAAGAGCCGTTGTAACTATTAGAAATTTAATTCATTGACAACAAAAACACAACTGTACTTGTACTTAAATATTGTACTTATTAATACTAAGTTTAAATAAAATGAGAAGTTTATTTATCTGCTGAAATCAAAATTGGTACAGCACTTACCAATGAAAACCGTTTTTTTTTTGCTTAGGGCGAGGTTTTCCCGACAGTTTAGGTAAATAGCGCGCGAACTTATCTGTTTGAAAAGAGGTACCTAGGGATATATGTCAGAGAATGTGACATTGACATTGGTCAGAATGAACGGCCGGAGCAGCGCGGATTGGCCAGCTGAGGTCACGTGATACTAGGTAGCTGTAGGAATTTTACAAAATAAATTCATATCAAATCAACCGTTTCCTGACTATGCTATTACTAAGTTTTGTATGAATATTCTTATTATTTTGGAAAATAACACATATTCAAATTGATTAAAAGCCTGTTTCTGAAAGTATAAAACTATCGAGAGGATTACACCTAATCGTTTTTGAACTCCTGACCACTCCTATATGTATACTGAACCTTATATATTCAAACTGAAAACTGATTTTTAATTATTATATAAAAATTACGATTTGTGTATGCATAGCGCCCTATATACATTTTTAGTAACTTTTTGTACACGTCACACAAACGTTCAGAAATGTGTTTCGTCACATTTCTAACACTTAAAAAGAGTTTCCTCGTACCGATACCAAACTTGTCAGTAATTATACATTTGTTATGTAAATAACATTAAATTATATTATTATGATAACAATTCAGCCTTCGTTACATACAATAACTGATACTTATGATCCATTTCTTTTTATAACGAATCCTTGTGTTTATAGAGTGCTGGAGACACGAGTAATTTGCGACAGTCTTTTTTGTCATTGTATAAACAGTTGAATATCACGAACAAATTATCAACATTCAAATATTATTTTATTTATTATGCATATAATTGCATACTTTTTTGAGCTACATAATCATGGAACGCACATTTGAACGGGAGAACATACTAAGATCAAATTTCCGTTGTTGAGCAATTCGTTCGTCAATCAAGAGGTCGTCGGATTGAATTCCATTTCGGGATAGACCTTTTGTGATGGCAACATCGTGATGTTACTGTTAGATTCATATGTGTATATCTAAAAGGTAATCAAGGGTTGATATTATTTATGGGCACTTTCTAGTCCCTTCAAAACGTTTTCTTGTTGAGTGTTGCCAGCTTTATAATAATTTTTGCGAATTTTTAATACAGCATGATAGCTCCATTGACTTTTTCTTCAAGTGCGGGCGCAACAGTATCCAAGTCTCGCCCGTCCGCCATCGCTACTAGGACGCACACGTCGTTCACAAACGCCGTTATAGAGGCCGCCACTACTAACCTGGAAAAAGAAAACTATTAATCACACTAATTTTATAAAGGTGAAGGAGTTCGTGTGTGTGTGTTAGTGTGTGTTTGTTACCTCATCACGTCTTAACGACATGATAGATTTGAATGACATTCGGAATGTAGGAAAATAATAAAATAAAATAAAAATTAGCGCGAGTTGCGGAGAGAGCTCATGGTTTCTCTACGCGATTTGAGAGATGAAGATCAGAGATCCATAGAAGAACGAAAGTCACCCCACATAGCCAAGCAGATAAACAAGTTAAAGTGGCAGTGAACAGGGCACATAGCTCAAAGAACTCATGGCCGTTGGGATGGAAAGTTTCTTGAATGGAGGCTATGGAATGGTAAGCGTAGCTAAGGACGGCCACCGACAATGTAGACAGACGAACTGACGAAGATTGAAGGAAGAGGCTGGATGAGTGTCGCCATTCCAATTGGTCCTTGTAGTGATCAATTTGAGAGGCATATGTGTAACAGTAGACGTCTATGGCTGAGGTGATGATGAATTTATTTTTAAGTCTAAGTCTTTTTCATACGGTAGCGGCATTTCAGTTTTTTGTTGAAGGTGAGATATTTTTCTAACATTTTAATGGTATATTTATTGTGTTATTTTGTCCTATCCCTCTTGTATTGAATTTTATTTAATCTTGTCTCTTTTTATTTAACATACTACTTTTCACATTGTGCCGATATTAATTTAGTTTTATTATTTATTTTCTTTACTTAGTAGCCGTGTATGTCAGCCGTAGGTCACAAATGGCAGAATGAAGGAGTTCATTCCAAGCATCTTAAGTTTGAAAGGATTGATTAGTAAGTTTTTGGTTATTTCTTTCAGGGACCAGAAACTTTTCCATGGTACATTTATAGCATTTTAGATATTTTACCACATAATCAATTGATTACTGTATGGGCAATTATGTCTGTAACATCATAGACATAAATGCAATGTTGAATGGGATAGCTGATGGTGATATTTTTTTTATTTGAGAGGTACCTGAATCAAGTGTGCTATATTTCAAGATTTTTGATTCAAATGTGGGTTTTTTTTTGCCATACAAAAAGCAATCAGGCGAACATTAAATATTCCAAAATGTATAATTAACTGTATCATTTCAGATTATATTTAGATAAAATTGTTAAATAATATCAATGTCTAATGCCTGCTCAGAACTGGCGAGAAATATTTAAAAAAACTGTATACGCATTTTTTTTGTAGCCGCACTATTAGAAAATAATTTATAGGTTACCGTTGAGTTGAATGTTGAGTGGCTCTTAAGGCCTTCAGCTGCCTGAACCCACTATGTGTTTGGTGACAGTTTTTCAAACTTAGGGTGGTGTCTAGGCAGACACTGGAGAACAACCTATCACCATATTCTGCATTAGATAAAAACGAACAAGATATATGTGTGAACTTGTAGATACCTATTTACCCGAAGGTACCCGTTCACTACTTCCATAACTATATCCACACATTTTTTTTCGAATATATGCGTTGATCAGATGGATAGCAATGAGACATCTATACGACCAGATGGACTGCAAAGCGACATCCATATTTGGCTGACGTTCCGAATTTGTCACAAGAAGAGTTTCACTTCCACGTTCATAGTTCTAACGAATGGAAATCATTGTCTGAATCTTTGTTTCCACATAAGTATATACTGGGAGTTACCAAAAGGAGAGTCCAAGGTCTGCCATGCCGTCTGACGCCCAGGTATTCGCAAGGTCTTCGTCAGACATCACGTTGTGTTGAAGTCTTAAGAAATACTCCGTTAGCCATACCGCGATCGCTCCCAGGGCAAACACCACTGAAACATCAAACATATCGGGTGGTTAGGATCACCACATGCAAAGGATTTCTAGGTAAACATTTATCTAAATGTCTGGTGACAGTTGAGGGTGATAGCTAGTACAGGCGGCTAATAAGAATAAGAAAAAAAGTCGCGATTGAGTCCTAGTAATCTTAGGGATTCTCGCGCCCGCGCCGGGGCGATGGAGTTCTACGACTCTTGCACCCCACAACATTTCAACCGTGACTCTCCGCCCATACGCGATCGAGTTTCTCGCGTACAGCTCAGGTCGAGTCGAAGTCGTCTGAAAACCCCAGCAATAGCCACAGCCTGAGATCCAGCAGAGGACATTAGCGTAAGCTTGATGCTTTCACAAACACCGAGGTTGACGAGGCAGTTAGTGGACCACCATGTTTCGGTTTTGATAAAGGTGTTGCTTTCACCAGAATACAAGACTTTCGCGTTGGTGGAGATTGAACCTGCGTTAGTCAGGTTGACAGCTGACGCTCTCACCGCTAGGGATCCTATAAATTAATTCACACGATATTCATGATTTTTTTACCTAAAGTGTACACACACATATAAATGGTATAAATAGCTTACCGGCTAGCGTGTTAGTAATGATCAGCGGACGCGGCGACACGTGCGATCTCGCAGCGGATCCCAACGCTGCGAGCACGCAAGCTCCACCAGCACCTATGAGCGCTGCTCCTAACAATCCAGTAGTGCCACACCACGCCCATCTTCGCGCCGGGTGTGTCCCCGCCTTTACTGAAATTGACAATATTGTTAGTTAGCTTGATCCGTTCAAAAATGTGGCGGTCAAAATTGGGGGCGCCAGTGCCCACTGATAAGAAAAATCCTTGGCAACACCGCGAGAGTCCGCCTGAATACCGGACCATCTTTCCGTAAGCTGGCGGACGAAGACTCCAGCGCACACCGGCGCGTACTGCAGCTTCATCCTTCAGTCGGCTTTTAGATTCTCCAGAGTATTGCAATGTTTATTGGCCAATCACTTTGCATCGTAATATATAACCTATTTCGGTTGGAGATGTATTAAAGTTAATTTACACATTTTTAATACAAATACAATTTGTAATACAATGCAAAACGAATTTAAACTCATTTAACATAAGCTAGTTATCAAATTGAAAATAAATTGACATCTCCATTACTGCGCCGTCATTATTCAATGAGCCAGCTATAGATGAAGCAAATAGATAAAGTCAAGTCAATGATTGCAACACAATTTGTAAGACAGAACTAATTCAGTGTTGTTTAGATGATTACATTAAGATGTAATCAAACAAATAGTGGTTCTTCGGTAATTTAGATTAGTGAGATGCGAGTCAACTTGTCTCACGATAGGATGACGAAGTGGTCTCCGACAAAGATTTCATCGTCTTTGTTCATGTAAAAGAGGAGTTATAAAAACAATCTAGCCCCGACGCGAAAGCAGGGTGTTACAAATTTGACGTGTACATGTGTATGCCTCTCAGTGGCGTCCAAGGTCATACTCATCGAGAAAATTATATTTCAAGATGTTTCATCTGACCAGAAGGCAATCGATGTAGTAGCATCTACTTTCGCTTTCTGATCAGTGGCATCTACCCTGGATTGCGTATTTATGCGAAAGCACAGACGCGGACTACGATATACACACACGCTTTATTACCTACAGTAGATACAAGAACATCATGCGTAAAAAGTCTGCCATATACCGATGGCGAATTGCCGTGCGCCTGGTCGATTGGAGATGATATACTGAAGTAATGTAATATAAATGCATTTATCGTGTTGTATCCGATCAAAATTCGATAAGCAACAACAAGTAAACTTAGATGACACGGTTAGTGACTGATCACCTGGAGATTGAACCTTCATTCACTCTCTGCTTGGTTGGTTATGAACACATTTTAAAAAAATATATTGGTGAGTAGTAGTAGACTTATGTAAAATTTTATACGAAAATAATCTAGTTCTGAGACAAGCATGTATCAACCATCGAAGCAAACAAGTCTTGGTTGCCAGTTGCTTAGTTGCCAAAATCAGTTTATCACATAAAGTTAACCTTTTCGTAGCAGACAGCCCGTTGTTTGTTTACAATCTAAGGCATAAAAAACTTCATCATCCATTGATTAATCATAAACTTACCACTAAATTCATGGTTCCTCCACCCATACCCGAAGTTCAGTTCTTTGTGACCCTCAAACAATCCGAAGCTGATTCTTCCCTCAGATTCCATAGGATTCGAAGTCCGTCGCGCCCTCGCGTCAACCCAATGGGTAGTCCCCAATGACGCCACTATCAATGCGATGCACAAACACGACCCGAAAAACGTCGCAAATATCATCGAACGTTTGAACAGGTTCAACTTCATTTTGACTCAGATTTAAACCACTTTCACTGTCGAGTTCGCGCCCTTGCCGCTAGATGGCGTTACGTCACATTGCTCACTACGGTTCATCAGCGTTTTTATTCGTTTTCTAGTCGGTGGGATCTGCTTTGTGTAATGTCCATTGTATCGTGGTATGTCGTGATTGTCATAACAGACGTTCCCTTCGCTTCGGCTTTTCTTCGCACGGCGTGAAGGAAAATCTGGAACAATGAAAGAAAATTTACTTCTTGTAATCGACAAGATCGATTTCAATGCTTCAATTTTACTACCATGAAATATTTCGTAACCCATTAAAGATAATATTTTGTTTATGATGAATTGATGACAGAAAAGAGTAATGATTACCAACACTTGTCTGTATTATTTGTTGATATCAATACCCCAGGCCAGGAAATTCCTAGCTGGTTTTAATAGAATATAGTGATCATACTTGAATGAAGTCTGTGAAAGAACCTTTTCGCCGCGCGCCTTGCAAGTTCGTCCATGATAAGCGCTAGTGTGGTGTAAATTGTTGTTTCACTCATGGGTATAGTTTTGGTCGGTGTGTTGACATTAGCGTTCTCAGGGGCATATTTTGAATTTTTCGTTCAGATATCGTTGAGTAAAACTAGCATCAATTGACAGCTAGTGTGGTGATAACAATTTAAACGGTTTTACGCGTATTTCTTTTAATCTACTTCCTTTTCTTTTTCTAGTTTCACGAAACTATAGGTGTGTGAATGACTGAAACGAACGAAAATTGTGCGCGATTTAATAGTTTAAAGCTGTTTGAAAAGTGTAGAAATTACGAAAATCTCAAGTCATAATTTATACTAATACTAAACCTAAAGTTAGGGCAGGCATCTGAGATTCTAAGTACACTCAGCAACAATGTTATCTTGTATCAATAATAGTTTAACACTTGTAAACATTTAAATAGTGACATCAAATGATTTTGATTTGATACGTAATCACAGTTTTGACGGTCGCCGTGGCTCAATCGTCAATGCGCATGACTTCTGTTCCCCGGGTACCTAGGTTCGAATCCCGGCAGGATCAAAATTTTTGCGATGAGCATGGATGTTTATCCCTGATCTTGGATATTCGTAGTATTGTGTGCACATGTCTCCCGTAACACAGGGAATCCCGGTGTGGGGGTATGAGTGTAGTTAAAAAAAACACAAGAACCATTAAAGTCCTAAAGGTACGGCTAACATTTGAAAAATTGATTTGCGGAAATCAGCCTAACTGCATAATTTTCTAAACAAGATTCTATTGCAAAAAGTAAAAGCGTTCGTTTATAAATTTGCGTAGGACTTTAGCAACGCTAGTTATGTATTACCTAATTTATGTTAAAAAGAAACCATAATTTGACCGAAGAATAACTAAGCGTGTAATCCGTTCCGAAAGAATTATAAAACGAAAGCAGGGCTTGTTTTCACCGGTACGAAGCGATTACACAATCAAAACATTAGCGGTTAGCGCTGGGTTCATCGGAGCAAATATATAAGGTACTATAGCTGCGCCACGCGGTTTCACCCGCGTGGAAAGCCCCCGTTCAATTATTAATATATACCTTATAGTGTTTGATCACTATCTCATATGACGGTGAATGACGATAAAGTCGAAGATGAAATCCTAGAATGTTTACTGGCTCTTAAAGATTGCTACCTGGATACACTATGTATTTGGTGACTCGGAACTTGAGGGATAGCCGGGCAGGTACTACTCAAAAGTACCCTACCACCATGCTGGGAATTTGATAAGGGTACCTTCACCTGAAGCTCAATCCATTGTCGAACCAGCGTCCGTCACTTTGACGGATTTAAAAAATGGCCAGGTAATGAGTACCCGCAACCGAAGAGCATGTATGCAAAAGCTCATTAAAGTAGAAAAGCAAAATAAGTACATCGGGAACATAGCAAGTTGAGATTACAGATTATTTTCATTTATGTATGTGTATCCAAAAGATATAGTAGGCCAGAATGCTAATATAGGTTATGGCATAGGGACAAGAACGGTATTCTACAGTCGTGGGTTCAAGTCCTATATGTAGTCGAAATTATAATTATTATTTTAAAGCAGACTTAAGTTATTCTACAGATGATGGCGTTGAGATGCAAGCTGGGAAAGAACCTGTGTATTGAAGCTCGATTAACTATCAACAGCATAATCACACCATCGCATTCCCACCAATGGGATGCAGGTATTTATCTTAAAGAGCATTTTCCATAACCCACCAAGCTGGTCATTGCCAAGCGCCTCCACCATGCTCTCAGGACTGTCTAATGTATCAACCGATACCAAGGGCTTAAAGTGCCCTACGAAACACGGAAACGTTGGAAATGCCACTAGCAATTACCCATCTAAGGTATGACCGAGAAGTGCGTTGCTTAACCAAGTCTTGGTTAACAGCGCATGAGTAAACTCCGGTATGAGCGGTTCTTGTGATCTAAATTTGCGGTGAATTCAATATCAATATATAGGTGAAATGTCCAACGTATATTTTAACACGTAACAGTACCACAAAAACAACTAATAACTAGTATTTCCGAGTCCAACGAATGTCACACACAAAAAAGCTATTTGACAATGAATTATCCGACAGGTTCTAAACATTAATATTCAAGGTCATGGAGACGAGCTGACGTCGCCTCTATGATGCTAGTCTGTGCGAAAAGAGAACCGTCGTGGCATAAAATGGAACTAACATCATATTCTTTATGTGAATGTGAAAATTTGGATAGATATAATATATTTGCTAATCGGTCATGAGCTCATGACAGAATATATAAACGGATCAGGACTAAATTATAGACAAAGCGACAGACTATAGTTTAGAATGGCACAAAGGCTACTTTTTATCCCTGAAAACCATACCATTCGCGAGGGATCACTGAGTTAACGGAAAACCGTATTCCACATGAGTGGAACCGCGAGGCGCAGCTAGTCTCTAACTACTAAATTGCAGACACAGATTATGATCATAGATACATTGAAATATGTCTACAAAAAGATAATATCTCGAACAGTTTAGAGAAAAAGTCTTTGGCGGGCAATTTCTGCTCTCTCCAGCGTTACGCAAACTTAATGTCTGTTGTTTGATCACCAATTAGGTATATTATTTTCTGCGTATGCGTACTAATTGGAAGTGTTTACGTTCAAATAGGTACTATTTCTACAAGTTTTTTTTAGTGACTTTCAATGAATCTACTGACTATTTGACTTTACTGTTATACTATTTAACGAACAAAATCACAATAGTAAAATCACACATTATCTTGCAAGTTCGGTAAGATATTTAAACCTTGATTTTAGATGACAATATAATATTATGGTAAGCATGACTTGTCACTACTAGCAGGATCGACTCTTGACGAAGAATCTTCACTGATGAATTTTTTAGTATTTACTTTTATTACCTATTTAACATGGTTTACTTATAAATGCATCATAAATATATAGATATTGTGTTATGATATTGCTGACCAGTTGTTAAATTATCGAAATGTCAAAGTGACAAGACATATTATTTAAATTACTTCACGTCAATGATCGACTATTAAATTATTTTAATGTTTGTTGATACTAAGATTGAAAAGAAAAACTGAACTGAAGAAGAAAAATTGCGATTTAAAAAAATGGGGGAGTGGCGGTAGAAGGCTCAAAATAATTTACGAAGTATCCTCACAACTACCAAATATATATTAAAAAATCATAAAAATCAGGCAAACCGTTTCGGAGGAGTTCGAGAATAAACACGACACAATAGACATGCGATTTTTACATAGGTATTAGAAGAAAGAAAAAAGCTAACAAGTAAGTACTAAGTAAGTAAGTTACTTATCTTGCAAAATTTACTGTAAAAAGAATGTGGCCATCCACGTTTTTCTTATTGTGACTTTGTTCATGTGTTCTCCATGAGAAGTATTTTAACGACATTACCAACAATAACATATTTTTTTCATTTTAAAAATATCTTGATTTAACTTGTAAACAATCTAATAGTGAAAAAGTCTTATAATAACATACCTACTCATAATGTTTTTCAATCTACAACGCTTTCATAAAACTTTACGAAATGAATATGTAATTGTACTATTTTAACATGACAGTGATAGTAATGAATCTAGTGGTAATGAGTTCAAATTATGCATACTTTCGTGAGATCGACATTAAATTTGAAAACGAATAAGTATAATATATATTTTTTAGCGGTGGGTGAGTGATAATGATAGCACACGCAAAACGCTTAGCAACTTCTCAGTAGGCAACAGGAACGTAAAAGATGGCAGTAACAAACTTAATCGTGTAATATTTAGCTCATGCACTTACGGTGGAGTTCACCAAAATTTAAAACGTCCGATAATCAATTTAATCGTCGGCCAAATACTTTTTATCATACAGTTAACCGACGGTTAATTAATAATTGGACGTTTACATTTTGGTGAACACCACCCTTACAATCATATATGTCAACATCGTGACAACTGTGGGTTTTGTGGCCATTGAGTGCGGAGCTAAACAGCTCATCGGGATAGACTCTAGTAGAAACAAGACTGCGAAGCCTAATTAGGTAAACACGCTAGTTCAGATCGTTCTCCTCTGGGTGCATACACAAATCAATAATACATTTTTTTAATGTGTATATGTTACTCGTTGTATGTGAGAATGTCTTTTGTTTTATATATAAATTCTAACAAATTCAAATTCATTTCTTACGTAAGAGACAATTTAAGTAAAACAGGTATCTGTGTATATCGATCTTTCTGGTTCCTAAACTAGGCTTACAAAGGCCCGTACCGGGACTCTTTAGTCGGAGTACAATATTATTCACATAAACAAATTGAATAAATTATTCATTTCTCAGTATTCACACAATCCATTGTTAATAATAGTATAAATATTATTAACGCTAAGTATTAACAATTACTACGTAACACTCTCATAAAATTTCTTGAAGGAGTAAATAAAAATGATAAGCATTAAAATTAATTAATGGTGTGTGTAGACATAATAAATGAAGCAAATATTTTTTAAATATTTTAGATAGGATATAACTAAAACAGATTTATCGGCATTGTTTTATTCGGAGCCAAACTTATTTGCCTTAAACTAGACAGACCACTGCGCCACGGCGAGACGGTCGCCGTGGCGCAGTGGTCAGTGTCAGTGACATGACTTCTGTGTCTCCGGGACCCTGGGTTCGAATCCCGGCAGGGGCAAAACATTTGTGCGGTGAGAGTAGATGTTTGTCCCGGGTCTTGGTTGTTTGTGTGGTGTGATTGTATGTGTCCATGCCTCCCGCGACACAGGGAATCCTAGTGCGGGGGTCTGAGTGTGATAAATAAATAAAATAAATAAAAAAAAAAACTCTTTGCGGTATTATTACTACAGCAGACAGTAACCTCTTTATACATAGATTTCAATGAAACTGTATTGCATGCTTATACTAGTTATCTACCATAGATTTAATTTGCATAGTACGGTCCAATTCCTGTATTCAAAGTATTAGAAACCTGAATGTGCGTGGCTCACGCACTTGGCGAGTTTTTTACAGTTATTCATCTCATCACAGCAATATGTTCTGTGATGAGAAGACACAGAATACACAGAAAACAAAGAATAACGAACAATAAAATCTATTGTCCACTTATTAGTGTTCTCTTTTTCAAAGTAACAATTGTAACAAATTCCTCAAAAATGGCACGGACCGGAGAGTCTGTGGAGAACTGATGTTTCATTATAAAAAAAAAAAATCTTTACTGAAGTATCTACTAAAGTGGGGCCGCTGAGAAAAGGCTTTAAACCGTTCGATTTATATTTTTTCCAATTCAGTAGCCTCTTATCGAGTAAAAGTACGGGGCAGTTAGCGTATCGATCGGATTTTAAGACAGTCCGATTGTGACCTCACGTCTTAAAACAACGAAGCTCCTCTAAAGCCTAGTAGCGCTCAGTTGAAAACGCTATAAGCGGTCGCCCATCAGTGTAGTGACCGTCGGTTTATCTACACATTATAAAGAGCTAAGATTTGTATGTTTGTAACGGCTCAACTCAAAAACTACTTGACCGATTTCAAAAATTCTTTCAATATTGCAATTCCACAGTAGTGCTATTGTTCAGGCAAGAAAAAAATAGGAATCCTTACTAAAACGACAATCATGTAACCGTACGAAGCCGGGACGGACCGCTTGCATCTGTTTTTTTATATATATCAAGAATGTCAGTTCTTTTGAGTGATTAACACAATTAGGTCCAATTATAGCTGTATATTAATAATCCCACTAATATTATAAAGGCGAAAGTTTGTATGTATGAGTGTATGTTTGTTAGTCCTTCACGCTCAAGCAGCTGTACCGATTTCGATGAAATTTGGTATGGAGATAGTCTAGATCCTGGAATAACAAAAATACTACTTTTATCCTGGAAAAAAGTATAGTTCCGATGGGATAATTGAGGCAGCGGGAAAACCATAATCCACGCGGGTGAAACCGCGAGTCACCCGCGAGTTCTATTTTTTGAAATTATTTTGGTATGATTCAGCATTTGAACTTGCGCGCTGTACATTGACATGTTTATTACAGCACACGCTAAGCTGGCTGCTACATATAACATTATAAACTAACCTCACATTTAGTCTGATTGTTACGTAAGGTTAATAGCGTTATAGTGCTTTTGTAATAGTCTATCGATATCTTTCAAACAATCAGGTCGAGCTATTACTTACAGTATTAGCTTTCATTGTTGTATTTCGTCAACAAAAACTATTACAGTAGATGGTAGTTGGCGATTAAAATTGAATAGTCAGTTAACTCTATGAGCCATTAGTTCCATGTAATCACACTAATATGATAAATACGAATATTATAACATAAGATAGGTGTAGGTACACAGTGTGTATGTGTGTTTTTTACCTCTTCACATTATTCACTTCGCACCGTAACGGCTTGATATATGGAAATGAAATGGAATGTAGGTAAGTACCTATATAACTTATAACCTGGATTAACACATAAGCAACTTTTTATCCAGAAAAAATTGATGGTTCCTTTGGGATACATCAAAATGCTAATTTTAATATAATAAATGTGATAGTAAATATACCATTAGTATTCTACTAGTATAGTAGTCTACCATTATTCTACCGTTTCTAGATTTAACCGCTTAATCAATTTTGATGAATGTTGTTATAGAGATAGATGGCACCTTGGATTGTTTGTTCTTCTGGGCATAGACTACTTTTTATCCCGTAAAAGGTATGGTTCCATGGGATAACTGAGGTAGCGGGAAAACCGTAGTACATGCAGGCGAACCCGATAGGCGTAGCAAGTTATTTATATACCCATCTTACTACATATCTACTTGCTAATCCCGCTGGACTGTCTGTGACTTTCATAATTCAATAGATTACCTCACTCGATTGCGATCTATAGGGAAACCCTTTTGCAAAGCCCTTTTCATGACCATGCTAATTTGAACTTACCCGTTAGGCCCGTAGTTTCATCTCCAATGGTCTCTATATGTATCCACTGTGAACGAATTGCTAGAAATATTTAGTGTTACCGGAGTGAGTTGTGTGTTTTGATGGGTGTTATCCATTACAGTCCAGTACAACACCCTTCAAAACTTATACTCCGTCAACCTTGACAGTGTACCTAACGGCCAGAGCGGTCCGTCACGGCATGCTAAGCATGAGTGGCCGACTGCCGCCCATCTGCTAATAACATGTGGATGCGAAGGTCACTGCTATCGCCCTGCCACGCCGCCGGACTGATGGTGTCATTGGTGTTATGTTGAATTTACAAACAAAAGAGAGAGAAGCCAAAATTATGTTATTCAATGTAAGCATCCTAGGCTTAGACAAGGAAACATTCTACAAACGTTAACGCTGAGTGAGAGAAAACATCAAAATGTATGAGAGCGATGTATCACGTGATCAACGGGAACGAATATTCATCGTTAGCGGTTAGAGAAAGAGAAGCGATACATCTTGTCTAGGCCCGCTGGACGCACTTATGAACGTCAGTAGATTCACTAACATAAAAACAACTCTAAAGCCACTTTCCAAAATGAATAGAGCCCTGCCGAGGAGAAGCGGTAAAAAACTTTGATACGTGTATACAATACATAGGTATTCAATTACTTAAATAGGTAACACATTAATATGGTGACTTGGCATTTCAAGCATCATTGTATTTTAAACAATATGTTGCATCATGATACTTATGCTTTTATAATTATACAATGTTATTTATTTATAGCCGATTTAAATGGACGGTCGCCGTGGCTCATTGGTCAGTGACATGACTTCTGACCCTGAGTTCGAATCCCAGCAGGGGCAAATATTTGTGCGATGAGGCATAGACACACAAACATCCAAGATCCGGTCCAAACACCTACAGTGTTTGTACCGGATCTTGTATATCTCGCGACTCAGGGAATCCGAGTGCGGGGGTTTGAGTGTGATAAAAAAAAATCCTTCTGAGCGCACCTTTATGCATTTTTGGGATTTTATTATAAAAACGATCACAGTTTCCTAGGAAGGATTTATTGGTCTCTGCTGATCTAAAACTAGGAACAGTTATTTTATACTTATTTCATGTGTAAACCTGTGACAATCACTATTTAAAGTTTGACATTTGCTAATTAGACGAATTTGGTTCATATCAGCTTAATTTGTTATAAGTTCTAAATGTCTAATAAACTTTTAAAAATACTACTTATGAGAACAGTTCATGAAGGTTAATTTTTATTGAACAAAATTTAATTTAATTTGCTAATTTATAAGTGAAAAATATTTCGAGCGACCATATTTTTCAACTAGCAAAAATTCTCGCGGTAACGACATGTGCTTGTACTGTGTCTTACATCAGAATAAAGTAAATTAAAAGGTCTAAAAAATATGATTGGTTTTTTGACCCCTAAGTCATCGGTAAAGTATATACCTAATATGTGTAATATTTTATATCAACACGCATAAGGATTTGTTCCGCCTTTTCTGCCTGTAAACACCCGCAAGCATCTGTAATGTCATCGGCCCTTGTTATGCCCATAAATTTTAATGTAGTTATAAGAAGGCATAAAATATGAAAAAGCTGTAAGGTGATTCTAAATTTCGAAACAAGGTTTATTTTTTTTTCTACGCACATTTGGTATTTTTGCGTAAGTAGAATTGTAATCCTTTGACCTGGTACATGGTAATATACAAAAATTTGGTACATAGAATGAGATATGTGTGACACACTGACGCAAGAAGGTGTGTTAGTACGCGAGCTCACCTATCATGTGTTCCTAGAATATGTAGCCAATAGATCATAGATTTCTCACATCACCAAACAGGTTTTCATCATAGTATTGCACTTCTTTAGATCTCCTCGAGTTATTTTATAGAAGCGTTTCTAAGTTCTCGGAATCGATACAACGACCCAGCAGTGACGAATCGTGTACGTTCCGGCTTGCGTGACGAATAATGGGTCACGCGTTCTCATGCAAACTTATCGACTATGCCATTCGATTTTTTATCGATTTCATTAAAACACCGTCTTTGGCGTACTTTGGCGAAGTTTTGCTGAAACGCGGTCAAGTTTAAATATTGTTTAGTATGTGTTCAGTTATCCTAGAGAATTGACATATGCAATTTCTGAGAAAGTTGAAGTAATGTATATCAATCATAATGTACAGGATGGGCCAATCAGATGGGTCATGACGGACAAGTCTGAAAATACAATACATAAGTACAAAGATCTGTTCTTAGGAAGTATGTCATTTAGTGACGAGAAAAACTGCTAACATATATTTGTTTATGATACAGCTTTTCTATGGTCAACGGTATCATAATGTAACTTTTTTAGCAAACTTCAGCTGGACCAAGGAGGTTTCAATGCAGTTTTTCTACATAATCTGTGGACGCGGCGCAACACGCATTCGCGATCAGCAAATGGATTTCGGCACTAAACGTTTACAAATAAATGCAAAAAACATTATGCTGTAATTTTACGTAAATTTCATTATCTATGTTATGATATTAGTTGAAGTAGTGTCTGAAACTACACATAATTTGGTCTTAAAACACTCGTGTATTTTTTATTTAACTTCTCGTATTTTAAGAACCCTTATTATTAAACAGTTTCATAAATTACTATTTTTAATTTTACACTGTTTCTAAGAGTACAACGTGGTACGTACGCGTAGCCGATATCACGATCGACAATTGTTTGTACTATTTTTAAATTTATTCTGATGGCTTGTCTGTTAAGCCTGTCATTTAAATTTTGTTTTTGTTTTTTTAATGTCATAAAATAATCTCATACTGAAATATTACAGTATAAGATATTACAGTATAAGATCAGATAAAATACATTTCAGGATTATAGAACAGAATATTAAAATAGAATCAGATCACCCGAGCAGAAAGTTGAACCAATAATAATATGTAGTAGTGTGAAGTATACTTACTTCTCTGTAATACGTAGCTTAAGCCTATACGAAAGGAAATTTCCAAGTTTCCCTGTAATGCAACACTTGAGGCGCGGAAGAAACTTACTATCGTTTCCGTATTCGGCATGCGACAGTCTTGTGTTTCAAAATGTAAACCTTACATGACATGTGTATATATGTATGTGTATAGTTAGCATGTAGCTGCACCGTACCTATTTTTTCGAGTCACTTGGGGCTGCGCCAATTAATAAATAGATGTCTCTCTTACACTTATGTTTTTAGCATCTTCCTATCTGGCTTTCTCTGATCAATGATAAACTGTTTTACCAGTACAGGCACAACATGGTCACAGGGCCTAACTTTAGAACAATAAAGATAGAGTGTTCGTACTGTACATAAACTGACACCTGTGTCCCGGAGGGGCAGGTATAGATAGATCATTGGCGAACCGTACTTGCAGATCCCACTAATATTATAAAAGTGAAAGTTACGATGGATGGATGGATGGATGGGTTTGTTACTCAATCACGCCAGAACGGCTGAACGGATCTAGATGAAATTTGGTATGGAGATAGCTTGTAGCCTGGATAAACACATAGGCATATTTTCATCATCACCATCACCACCGTTTTTCATCACCACGCGGGTAAAACCGCGGGGCGCAGCTAGTATATAATAATTTTACGAGTAGCGGAAGGGCACGTCAACTTGCAAACCTACCTCAGAGCAATTTTAATCATAAATAACTGAGGCAGCATATCTCTACATTAATCTGTTTTTTTAATTATTATAAGCTTGTGTTTGATCCATGTCTCCTGATCTTAAATGATGATGTGATCTATAAGCGAAGTTGTTAAAACATAATGTTTATTAGGATAATAAATCAAAGAATCTGCTTATGGCTATAATGGAGATAAACAAAAACAACTCTTTTATCTGAATCTAATT
Source organism: Apeira syringaria (assembly GCA_934044485.1). Taxonomy (NCBI): domain Eukaryota; kingdom Metazoa; phylum Arthropoda; class Insecta; order Lepidoptera; family Geometridae; genus Apeira; species Apeira syringaria. Next base: position 11,849,152 of record OW203661.1, on the reverse strand, counting down.
TTGACATCTTATCTTTTGGACAAATGAGTTTTTTATAAACTTCTATAAAACATCGAAGTAAAACATAACGCGTAAACTTGAGATTACAGTTTCTGCCATGTATCCCTATATATATTCTCCGCGAGTAAAGTCGCGAGCATGTTAGTAGTAGCACAAAAACCTGGTAGCTGTTTTCTGAGCTTGTTACATTAGGCGTGACCTCACCTATATTCACAACTCGTTTATCGTCAGTTATTTTAACGATAACCTTTTATTATTTACGACAAGGGCAGTTATTTTAACTACACATTGAGACCCATTAGCTGGTTGAAAAAAAAGTAAAACATTTTAAAGCAATTACACAGTTGAAATTGCAAAACTTCATATTGTAGCATATTTGGACTATTATCACAAATAAGACATAGTCGTATAATTGGTGTTATACAGATAAGATAGATACATTGGCGGCTATACATACAAGAACGTGGTCACATCACATCAAAATAAAACAGAATTCGGAACCCTAATTTGCGCCATTTGTAACTCATTTGCGATTCAAATTTTATATCCCTCAAACCGTTAGAATCACATCAAAATAAAACAGAATTGAAAACCCCATTTTGCGCCATTTGTATCTTAGATTTGATCAAATTTCATATCCCTCAAACCAGCAGTTTGCAGTTACCAGCTACTTGTCCAGCAGTGGACATCCTATGGCTGAGATGATGATGATCCCTCAAACCGTTGGATATGCTGTAACTTTCAGGTTTAATAGCCACTACTGAACCCTATTCAAGTTATTTTTGTTGTATTGACATAAATTGATTGTATTGCAATCTGTTGAGTACATCCCGAACAGAGTATAACATCTCAAATTGAACCTTTAGTGATTTAAAAATAGAGTTGTTAACCTATGGCGAGATTGTTAAAACTGTCACCATTGTCCAAGATTGGTTACACTAGACGCCTCAGTCATTGTTGATTCAGAGTTAGGAGGTATTGTCTCGATGTCATAATCTTAAATTGCTACTACGAGTAGGTAAAGTTTTACTTATGCAAGCTATTTTGAACCGACTTCCAAGAAAGGAGGAGGTTCTTAACGCAAGGTTTTTCCGACAGTTTAGGTAAATAGCGCGCAAACTTATGTGTTTAAATGAAACTAGGAATTTATGGGAGAGAGTAGAGCTATCAAGCATAGGTCCGACGATGGTCGTGACCATAGTCAACATACCTAGTCAGACACCAAGAGAAGAAAATTACTATCAGACTTAGCGGGCACGTGATACAGTCGGGCTGTATCACGTGTATCACAAGGAATTTGATGAAATTAGTTTGTAATTAATAAATAATCATGAATATATCAAAAACAATCCTAAACGAGTGTGTCATCATGTACCCAAAAATCTAAGTTTTGTATGAATATTCTTATTATTTTGGAAGATATACGTTTATAACAAAAACTAAATAACCGACTTCAAAAAAATGATGTTATAATTACGTTTCACTGTATGTTTATTTTGTATGTTCACCGATTTCTTCCCCATTGTAGGACCGATTCTATAATTCTTTTATTGTTGATGGAGTGTACCTCCGAGGTAATCTCATTTAAATTCCATCAAACTCGGACAAGCAGTTTTGAGTTACACTCCAATAACTGTGTAAAGAGTTACGTTTACTTGGACAACATTATAATTGCGGGTGAAGAAATATATGAACATACACATGATGAGAATTGATCTCGTGAGTAGCAAAGGTCACTGAAAAGGATGAAATAAAAATTTTGAAAAAAGAGTTTAACCGACTTCACCGGAAGTCGGTACCTTGATACATGTTTGATTTGCGGCTCTAGCCATCAAACGGAGTGTGCAAACACTCGGCTCGGTATGATTATATGTTGGAGTGGTGTCAGCACTGACACTACGAGAGACAAAACAGAATAAAAGAGAAAAACATGTGGCGACCCCACCTAACGAGGGATATATACGAGAGGAGAAAAAATGATTTCTTTATGTTACATGTACACATCATGATAACAAATATCATGATTGTGAGCAGGCTCAAAGTCGCACAACGAGCTATGGAGAGGGCTATGCTCGGGTTTCTCTACGAAATCGAATCAGAAATAAAGAGATCCTTAGAAGAACGAAAGTCACCGATATCGCCCAGCGGATTAGCAAGTTAAAGTGGCAGTGGTAAGGGCACACAGCTCGAAGAACTTATAGCCGTGGGGGTCAAAAGGTCCTTGAATGGAGACCACATACTGGCAAGCGCAGCATATAGGGCGGCCACACACAAGATAGACAGACGACCTGACTAAGATCGCAGGTAAGTGCTGGATGCAGACCACTTCCATCCGGTCCTTGTGAAAATCTATGGTGGAGGCTGATATCCAGCAATGGACGTCCTATGACTGAGATGATGATGACGATAACACAATGATTCGACCAACACAACGATTCCAATGACAGGCACAATGGAAGAAGGAAAATGTATCATTGGCACTATTACGCGTCGCTGAATTAATATCGTAGAAAGCATTGAGTAAGCCGTTAATTTGTTGCAGTTATTTTATGTAATTTCTACATCTTTGTAATTTTAACGTTGAAATTACGTAAGAAATGACCCAGTATACAGCCTGTAGCGTGAGAGCAATGCGGGCGTTAATTTATTTAAGTGTTAACTTACCCTACAAAGTTTGGAAAAGATGAATGGCCATGAACAGATGAACACGGGTCTATTAGACATTCTTCTTTTATTTCGCAATAGATGACCCGCGAATTAATTTTCTAGGAATATCATACTACGGCGTAACACTTTTCAGTTATTGGAGTGTTACTCGAAAACCGCTTGATCGATTTTGATGATATTAAAATGGGACCACCTCGGAAGTATACTCTATCAAACTAAATAATTTTGAGAATCGGTCCACAAATGAGGGAGAAATCAGTGAACATACAAGAACAGTTGACGCCTCGCGCTCGTACCTATTAAAATACTTTCGATGTGTCTGGCAAGATTTAAAAACCATTGAAACTTTCCGGCTATTGAGGTAAAATTATTTTATAGGTGCCCAAGTAACATATGTAAAACTCAGCTCTTATAATATGACGAAAATATAATCATAGTTTAGAGGTGTCGGGCAGGGGGCTGCAACCGCGCTAAGTGTGCAACAATGGATGACATAATTTCTAATGTTATTCCGAAGAAAATGTAAAAAAATTAAGCTTTACGCTTTAACTAATTTTAGGTACTGTTTTATACACCTTTACTACTTGATACCTGCCAAGTAACCACAATCCCAACTCCATAGGTACACACCGATCGTTCTTACCTGTGTTGGGGACATGCTCTGAGAAATGTTCAGCTCTTATAAAATAACGAAGGTCTGGCCATCGTGGACTCTTGGTATATCATACATAAACGGAATTAAATATACGGCTGTTAACGTTGAAAATATAAACGTTAACAGCCGTATATTTCATTCAAAGATTCGCAAACCTACAAATTGATACACTTAGATACTGGAAACGAAGGTCTGACCGCAGAGCATAGCGGAAGTAATTAAGGTTTTTAATTTTGTCCATTACTTACTCGACATCAATAAAGAGGGGGGTTCTGAATTAGCCTGTGTCTGTTATTTTTTCGATGTTTATTATGAGATTACTCTTCGAACTTTTTACCGCGAATTTTGATGATTCCTTTTTTATTTGGTAAGTCCTTGCCCTGCCTTGTGGTCCCATATAGTATGCATTTTATCGAAATTAATTCAACAAAAAAAAGAAACATTAGGAACACACAAAATTAAATAATGTTTAGTTTTCTGGTTCCATTGGGCAAAAGTTTTTATGAGGACTATTAATTTCCATATAGTATGCATTTTATCGAAATTAATTCAACAAAAAAAGAAACATTAGGAACACACAAAATTAAATAATGTTTAGTTTTCTGGTTCCATTGGGCAAAAGTTTTTATGAGGACTATTAATTTCAGTATTTTTCAAGAAAATATTAAAAATGTTCCATGAAATTATTCCTGCGTAGCTGCCATTGGCTTACTACGAATAATTGCTTTGTAAAATAAGCCCGTGATTTCGAACATAATGAAATAATATTATTCTCACACGTTTTAGATAAGACCAAGAAATGCTTTCCCAAAATGGCCACATTAACAGCATTCCACAGCAGGTTTAACAAACTTATCATGCGCGGTTAACACCATGTTAACAAAGCGATCAATTAAACATTCTGCCCTGCACCTCGTACGTGTGCTAGAAAGTGGAAAGTGAAAACACATGCCCATATAAAATTGCTCACTAAAAGAAATTACTTAATGGGCTTATTGTGCCACATTAACTGTGGGACTTTTGGAGTTTTCATTAGTATATCTACATCAATATGTATAATACAAATAAATAATACATAAGTGCATGTTTAAGTATATTGTAAAACTTTTCTGTATATGGTAGGTTTTGGATTAGTAAACATAGGTACCTAATTATTGTGCATTGTAATTTTCTAAAATAAAAATTTAAAATCTGTGTGCAGTGTGCAGCTGTGAGCCTCCCGGCCATAATATGATTCAATACCTACTTTTCGGTGCTTCAGAGTGAATTTAATGTATTTCTTTTTTAACTTAGTCAACAGCAAGACATCCCTCATATATTAATTATCAAATAAAACACTAATTGATCATTATGTCACAAAATTAGATATTTTTGAGGACTCGATGACTATTTTGATTTATTAAACTTTTATAATTTGTGTTCATTAAGGCATTTGGCTTTTTTGCTATGTGTGTGTTTTGCATTAATCCAAAACAATAAGGTACATGTCATTTGGCCAGGTTCAGTCTTGTACTTGCTCTACACCTGTGATATTCCAGTGTTAAAAAACAATACCATTGCAACCTTTGCAGATGATACTGCTATCATGGCAACAAACCCCACTCATTTTGAGTCAGTATAAAAGGCTTAAGCTAAATATTACACTTATCTTACTAATCTTACTAATGCTTACAGGCATTTATCATAGATTTTATTTTCCTCTGAAAACATTATAGTGTTATGTTCAAATATCTTCAAAAAATTCTATAACTCAAAAACTAACCGGAAAGAGGGTGTTCTCGCAATTCACCCATCATAGGAGCCTTATAAGACACTACAAAACTATTTCAAGAATAAAGTTCTAATGCAATAGAACTTAACAAAAGCGCATTGATAACTTTTCTAAGACCACTTTTTGCTTGTTGGGAGAGGACTTTAGGTATGTGCCACATACTAATCCTTAACATAAATAGCATAAAATTCTCAAATGGTATGGTGTTTACAAATGTTATTTTGTAGATAATAAGTTAATTGAACTTTAATTCCTTTTTGATATTCCCTACCAAAATAAAAAGTTCTCAAAAAGTATTACTGTATTTTTTATTTATTTGCGATTCAAACCCCGGCACTAGAATCCCCTGTCGCAGGAGGCATGAACTTGCACAAATACAGCACACAAACATCCAAGACCCGAGATAAATACCTACACTCATCGCACGAATGTTAGCCCCTGCCGGGATTCAAACCTAGGGCCCCCGACACAGAAGACATGTTACTGGTCACTGAACCACGGCAACCATCAATTATATTTAGACATGTACATGGGAGCTAGACCTAGAATGCTAGATATAGCGGTATAGCTCAATTAGTGTTAATGTTTTATATGTCTCTGGGCCATTCCGTAAAAACATGTACCGTTACTAAATCGACAAAGTGGACAATTTTAAAATAAAGTACTGAACAGATGTTATTAAATGGATGTGAAGAACTTCCGCTTTGCCAACATTAAAAAAGAAATAAGTTAAATTGCGTGTTATTTTTAACAAAAAAAAAATGGTCTATTACATAGTCAGTTAAATTCTTTACAAATTCTTCACAGTAAGAAGATTCAAATACTTACCGGTACTGCTGAAACACTGTAACTAAAGTGGACTTGTGTGCTACGAGCGCCTTTCGTCACCAATATATCGCAGTGCAGGGATACCAGGAGAAACAAAATGGCTTCCCTGACCTTGCAATTTAACCAGGCTGACGAATAAACTGTGTTTTTGGTATTTTTTAATAAATGTGGCAGGTAAAATTGTCGTGACTAAAATGGACTGTTTGTATTTGCGATAATTTGAATTAACATAAAACAAGATATTTTTATTAAAATATGACTCTATTGACTATACAATTGTTGTAATTTAAATAGAAATTATTAATTACTTATAAAAAAGAAAAAGTTATTGAGCTGTGCCTGTATATCTCTAACTTATAGTTAGTCAAAGTTAACATCAGGTGAGACAGTTGTCAAACGCAAACTATTATATGTAAAAAATAAATAAAAAATAAAAACACGAATTTGTGGGACATGCTAAAGTGATCTCATTTGCATCTTAGTTTTATTTTTAGTAATTTAAATTAAAAAATAGACTGCTGTATTATACATTTTTTCAAAAGCTAGTTATCCAAACTGTATTACAAAAAAAATTTGCATATAACGTCAAGCTATAAATGACTGAAAATTGCTCCAATATTGATGTGATGTCATTTTTTTACCATCCTAAATTTTGCCGGAATGACCCCTCTACGCAGTGAGAAAAAATGTGCGACATGTACTACCCAGTCAATAATTTTGCCAAATCTCATTCCACATGTGAAGGCTAATCTGCTACCGTCTACTTTCAAAAGATTCAAATACATGTTTATCCTTAATCTTACCTGTTCGCGACCTTGTGAGCTTTCGAATTACTTGATACTTGGGAAGACAGAAAACTTGCTTGTTGACACAAAAACACGAATTAGCACAAGTAGAACACACAGATCATCAATTTCAACTACTTTTTTACATGGAAAAGCAATCATATCTGAAAGTCTACCCGTAGCTATACATTTCTCCAATATATCCACTTTATTTTGTTGTACCTATGTTGTATGCCAACAACTTCCAAAACTTTATAAATCAAAGAAAATAATGTTATGACGACGTGCAACGAGAAAAACGATTGGAAATTGACTGAAAGGTGCTGACAGTGATTAGTGCTTAAGGCTGCCAGTAACTAAACTAGAAAACCCGAACACCAATAGATAGTTCCGAACTGAACCGAAATTAATTTTATCACGCTCACGATATACAGGCGTTCCGTTTTAAAAAGCACGATTACGACGCTCGCAGTACTGTGAGCGCATTTAATAAATGAGAACGGTAATTTGGCGATTTCATAACCTGAAATAAGTCTTCGTACGTTACGAGTACATAATTATAATTTTCTTTCGTGTTTTTAAATCACTAATGATGCTAAAGATTAAAATACTCTTTCTATATGTGGTATTCAAAAATAATATTTGAAACTCTTTTTTTTATTATTTGATGATTTTTATATCAAGTTTGCCTTTGAATATTCGTTTCCTAATAAATACACTGCGATCGATATTATAACTAAATATTAAAATCTATTTGAGGAAACGAAAAATATTATTCGTAATAAATAGTTTTTTTTTTTTTTAATTTATATATACAAATGATATTTGTTCAATACAGTATTTAGTTTTCATGACAAGTCTAGGGTATACTCATTTATAGGTACGACGAAGAGCAAAGCGAGGAGCCTTAGGTTTTTTACTACAACACGCGAGAGCTCGAAGCACGAGCGAGCGGAGCGCGCTTGTCGCGGCCGGTGATGCGCCAGAAGAAGAATTTTACATACTATTGGTGGTAGGGTACTGTCAAGTACCCGCCTTGCTAACTCCCACTCTAATGTTTGAAAAACTGTCATCAAACACATCAAGGAATCATATTTTTTTTCGATATGATGATGTATTGACATACTAAACATTTTGGTACAATTCCGTTAAAAAATTATGTTTGTTCCACATTGCAACATTACAGGCAGCGGCCGGCAATGCCCCAGAAATTGCTCATTTCATTTAGTTTTCGGGACCACCAAGTACTTACATAATAATCAGACGTAATAAATCTACATATTAAAAAGTTTTTGCATAATTCCAAACAGATCAAAATATCGATAAAAATAATTAAATTTATGTCACAAACAAAGATCTATCATTAAAATGTATGACCGTTTAGATTTTTTTCTTTGCTGTTTTGGCAAAAATTGAACGATCATTTAAAACATGCCGTGAACTTTAGACATGTAATTAACTTTATTTATGCACTTGATTCAACTATGTTGTTATGTATGGCAGAGAAGAATAAGTCACCTACAAAGATCATCGTTTACCTTTCGTATCAGTTCTATTTCCTTTGTAATTTTTCACAGTCGACCAAATAATGCCCCAACGCAGTGTATAAACAACACAATATATCCAAATTCCAGTCATAGCAATATATGGATTAAATGGTAGGCGGCGACCGCAGCCCCGAGGTCTATTTCATCATGGCATCAGTGTTCGGAACCGTACAATAATTATTGCTCGCACATTAAGCAATAATTTCATGACTGCGTACAATGTATAATGGTAAATTACTATCGAACGCAGATTGTACCATAATTTCCATTATAATGCCAACTTTGATAATTACACTGATATCCAATAGCCCAATAACAATAATTACAGTCGTTTTTCACTGTCAGCACCATCTATTGACACATTTATTACTCTTAGGAACATTTTCAAGCACCATATTATCTCAGAGATTGTACTTATTGCGTATTTTTGTTTCTTGTACCTACGAAAAGATTAAAAACTATGTAAAATTGTATCAATATTTGTATATTCTGGTCTCGCAAATATATAATTTATTGCGTTAAAATTTCAAAAAGTATGCTTGTTTTTTCTATTTATATTATGAGGATAGTATATTTTTCCAATGGTTAGTGTGTTTGGTTTTGATATATATATTTTTTTACATATTATAAGTTTGCGTTTGACAACTGTCTCACCTGATGTTACGTATTGATCTTTATTTGCGGCAAATCATATTTCACTGAATAAAACTAGTAGAATAATAGAAAAGATAAGACCAAATTTTCAACGTACAATAATTTTGATCAATTAACAATAATTTTACGGCCCTCGTACAATAGCCGCTTCTCTTTAGGTTGTGAACACGGCATGGCATGCGTTTGGGCTGCATTCGGCAGTGGCACGGCAAAAATCCAAATATTTGAACTAGTATTCAAAATTATTACTCGCTAGAGCCATACTTTTTCTCTCAACACATACGTTTTTTCATCTTTATGGTAAAGTTTAATATTTATTAGGAAAAACGAAAACATGTTTTATCAAAAATTTAATAATAAATATAACGTGGAAGCCATTGGGCATTCTAAATTATAACTTATACACAAAGCAACAAATATATTCTTAGTGGATAAATAATGCCGCCGATTTCTTTTAGTCCTTTTTGATTATTTTCACAGGTCGCGCTCCGAATATGCTGGAACCAACGCGTACCGTAGTCGCCCCTAGCTCAATCTGAAATTTAAAACAAATATTTTTTAAGGTTTGGTACGTTAACAATAAACTCGCAATATTAATTATTGCAAAAAAATCTTTCGAATTTCTACATTCATGTAATCTTTTAAATACATTACAATTCAAGTAGTCTTGAGTCACTTGTGTATTTAAAGGGGCGCTTGAACTCGGATTAGTAGTCGGTGCGCGGTGCGCCTTCTGCGCCCGCACAAATACCGGGCTGAGCACCATCTGTGCTCGCCCCCCCTCCGGTGAAGCTGTAAATGCCGGTAGAGGCAAACAGCATTAGTCCGGTAGAAAAAAAAAAAGACTCCACATCAGTAACAGAGAAGACGCCGCGAAGAAGAGTTCTACGCTCTTGTCGCCGCTCGGACCTGAACCACTAAAGATGTCGACCGCAGTGATCGACGAAACGTCTGGAACACAAGTTTTACTAAGACCACGGCCAAACAGCCCGGAAGCAATACATACAACCTAAGTCTGTGTTTCCACATAGATATAAACTGTGTGTCTTCAATTCACGAGTGAGTAGGTATTTTCTAGGCAAACGTGATCCCTCGTAGACTGTATCATCACTTAACATCAGATTATTATATAGATGTAGTATCCGGCTTAACTCACGTTTATAGTCGAAGTTTCGACCTAGGTTTCGGGCACGTCCGATGCTGATCCTCAGGTGAGTTTACGCTCTAACAACTACTAACTTAATATCAGGTTAGTTAGCCTCACGAGAACGTATATATAAATATATATTATACTGTATATAAAAAAAATCTTAGTCCCGCGGCGGGTACTCACCTCGCCTCATCCAGCCACAGCCTATCATTCGCGGGCCCATGTCATTGCAACCTAACCTAAGTTTTATTTTAAAATCTACCCGATTAACGTAATACTCAAATTGAAAAATTCTAAATATATAAATATACTTACGGCATGTTCATAATCAGTAGACATTCCCATTGACAACTCAACATTATTAATATCAAGCTTAAGATTTTCACAAACTTCTTGTCTGCACTTGCTCAAAGTGAGGAAATCTGGATTTGGGCCTTTTGATACATCATAGTCATATTGTCCTATAGTCATCAGGCCCTTGAATTCAAATTCGGGACAGTTCTTTAGCACATACTCTACGAGAGATGTGGATTCTGATGGTTCAACTCCATTCTTGGCTGGAAAAAATTCAAGAAACCTGATTATCACATACAGAGCTGCAAATAAAATGGTCAGTGGAAAAACATTATCTAAAACATATGTTCTTCCTCTTACCCCCTTATCCTACAATAGGTGGAATGGGAAATATTTAATGTGTGCTTCTGTTACAGCTATGCTATGATAATGTTACTGTGATACGATCCTGACTGCACTTTGGCTTTTAGCCAAACGCACCGATTACACGTAAAAAAAAACTATTTCTTCAGAAGCTGTGCTGTGAGCAGTTAAACAAATTCAAGATCTTGTACGATTTGTAATTAATTAATAAACTGTGCCCTCTGTTTAATTTAATAAATGAATAGAGATATTTATAATGGGATCTGGTGACGGAATGCGCAAAAGACCCACAGGATGTTAAGTGATAACATCTGCCGATTTTTTTTTTAAACTGTATAGATCTAGCGTTTGACCACTATCTCACTTGATGGTCAGTGAAGATGTGTTCGAAGATATTATCACGCTAGACCTAGAATGCCCACTGGCTATCAAGGACTGCTGCCTGAACACACTATGTACTTGATGACAGTTTTTGAAACTTGAGGGTGGTTGCTAGCCAGGAGGGTATTCGAAAGCTCAAACTGTTGTTGGGGATCGAACCAGTGTCTATCAGACAGACGACACTCCCCTCATTGAGGGGAAGGGAGGAAACTATCATCGTTTGAAAATACGTAAACCATCCAAAATAAATAGTTTAGTGTAGTTTACAGTTTCGTTTAAGTGTATCACATGATAATTTACCAACCTTCCTCCCCACTTGTGTTAACCTGAACCATGATTTTTAGGTTGCCCTCCTGTTTTCTATTTTTTACCCATTGCTTATGCAAATTATCAGCCAGTTTTTCTGAGTCCACAGTTTGAACAATAAATAAGCCTGGTGACCCAAGTAGCTTATTTATTTTATTAGTCTGTAAATGCCCAATGAAATGCCAACGAATGTCTTTGCATTTTTCTAGAATTAAGGGATGGCTAGCTTTGTCTGATAGTTCATTGACATAATTTTCTCCAAAGTCCCTCTGGCCAGCTTCATAAGCTTCAACAATTAGTTCTGGTGGTTTTATTTTTGATACAGCTACAAGTCTTGGAGCGATTGGAGGCAAATCCTGAAAGTCAGGATTAGGTTTAGGTCAAGTTATAAGTCAAAATACCTGATAATCGAACTATTACGTTTTTAAGTGCGGTTACCTTGCTTCTTCTAGCCACAGCAGCTTCGATTTTTGTTAATACCGATTTTAAGCCATACATTATATCAACATTTTCTGTATTACTACCAGACATATCTGGAATTCAGCAGTTTATTATGTGCATAGGCGAGATAATTGGCTTTTAATACGTGATCTTTGTGGAGTAAGGAATACTGTTTCTTATTGATATTTCACATTAAATTTACCCAGAGGACATAGGTAGAAATGTAATTACATTACTATTTACTTTAATCTTTTACCTCATTTACATTTTAGCTTCATTCACAGATTACATATAAAAACCCAATCACAGATTACTTAGGGAAACCTAACCCAATGAGTATGTAAACACTTCTTTGAAAAACCTACGGTTTGATTCCCTTTCTAAATTTTAAACAGTTTTGCCAGGTGACCGTGTGAATTTCCCCCTAACCTTTTTTAAAATCCCCCCGAAAGTTAGGTTTTGGGAAAAAATACCCCCAAAACCATTTTTACCCATTTTAAAGGTCTACACACATATAATGCGTATCGTGCGCGGATACAAATGTGTTCTATGGCGCGTATCAGGCGCGTTGGTGGATCTGGGTAATCTGTTATACACGTTGAACGTAGATAGAGGCGTTCACGCCGCACGTGAAGCGTGTGCATCGCAGTTCCGACGCGTGTCGTTGTGAAAGCCTCCGTTAACTTCCATCTAGTGTTGAGTTAGGCATAAAAAGGCGGTATATTTGTCCAGTACATGACGTAAAAATGTAAGAGCGGCTCGACATTTCAATATAATACTACAGGGCTGTCCATACTGTCGCGTAATGCATAGGGGGCCCTTCTCATCATCTCATGAGAAGTTAAATCGTATATGACCATTACATCGTGGGGGGAATATGAGGGATGTCTCAGTCTGATTCGTGTGTCCCAGCCCTACTCTTCGCGATGCTATTAATATAACAATCACATACCTGGACTCGTGTTACTGGTTGGTAGGTCGCTCCTCAGAGTTCTGCTTCGCCTCGAGTATGTACTGCTTCTTGACCTGGTGACTGCGTGCACCGCGACCTGCTGCCTTCTGCACCTCCTGCATAGTTTATGGCAAGATGAGTAACGCTAAATACTCATCTCGCCCCGGAGAGGTACGGAAGGGCCCGGGATATTCGTCGGAGCCTTCCGTCGCGATTAACTGTAAAAACATAGCTGGTTTTAGGCAAAATGATAACTTCCAGTCTCTAGGTTACATTCTTACGGATTGATGCCTGATGATGTCTGATTGCTTGATGACTCTCTCATGATGATGAATGTATTAATGAATACACAGAAAAAAACAATCGTCAATACCTTAAAAAATAATAACTTATTGCTGGTATTGCGCTTTGCTCCAAACCGTAGGTTTCACTAAGCAATATTATAGAAGTAATTGCAATTTCATGTTCGTAAATTTTAAAAAACGACGCCGTTCCTTGGAAGTATTTAAATTTCGAGGATGTTTCATAATATGTTTACTCTTTACTTACGGGGAAATTTACGATGCTTTCTGGCAGCCCAAAATCGATTTTCTGTTTGTTTTCCAATTTCCAATTGAAAAGTGTTAATTCTTCAATGAATAATGTTTGTCTCATGTTTATTAATCACCGGCTGTTGATACCACAGCCATGAACGTGTTAGATAAGGCCGAAAAGGCTCTAGAGTTTTTGAAAGTTAACGAAGGGACTGCAAAGTAAGTAGGTGGTAATACGAAATTCACGATCGAATACAGTGTAGTTCTTCAGTGAATGATCTGTTTATCTATTCTTTAAAGGTCACACGAGCTCCAGGCAGCTGCTGGGACGCTAGGGAGATGTCTGGGAGCGCTAGGAAGTCGACCCAGCTACGCGCGACAATACGCTAATTTGCTCCATTCATCGATCCCTACGCTGTTGTTACTGGCCAGCAATAACAGTGTAAGTGCCTCTTTTGTTGATGAATGCTTTTTTGGACTTCTATGGGATTAAATGCAGATGGAAGTCATAACTCATGTATTTCATATTTCAGGCAGAAGTAAGATTGGTTGGAGATGAAGCATTAAACCGAGCTGTAGTCGGAGGGTTTGCTTTTCACTCTCATAAGACTAACATCATTCTTCAAAATCTAATTGACCATACTAAGAATGCAAGGTGAGTTATTATCAGTGTGGCATACAAACAAGTTTGGTCACCCTTCATGTGTATGATATCCTAATGATCCATATATTGAAATATATAGATCATTAATGTTTGTCAAAAACATCCATAACTTTATAGTATTGAAATAACTTTTCATAATTACCTTTATGTCTAAATTTGACTGAGTGTAACTCTATAGTTTTTAGTAGTCTTAACTGCAAGTTGTAGATATTTTGTAGGTATGTTTTGTAAGTTTGACCATAACTAGAAATACCATAATTTATTGTTGAGTCTGCCATTGACATATACAGGAGTCTCAATGTACTATAAGGTAGTTTATGGTTCAAGATACTTAGCTTAGATAGTATCACTCAGTTTATTACATACCAGTTCCACGGGGGGTCCCCAGTTAAATTTACTGTTTTCAAGCCCAGATACATATGGTATCTTACTTCCTCTAGTGCCTTGCAACTACAAGATAAGTATCTTGCATGTATATAGCATGTTTGTGTGCCACTATTTAAGGAGTTGATTGACTTTTTAAATATGGTGAATTAATGTGTAATAGCTTTGTTTTTCCCATATTTATTGATAAACCAGCGTCATGCGCCCACTTGCTCATTAGATCGAATTTGTGTTGCAACATCCTTGCCGAATAAGTAGAGCTTGGTTACCAGTTATAAGACAAGTATCATCAGCAAATTGATATACAGCGCTGTGCCGGAATAGATTACACATGTCATTTGCATAAATTAAGTACTCAGTCGGGCCGATTATTGAGCCTTATGCGGTGCCGTATAAGGTTAGTATTAGTTCGCTATGTTCTCCTGCTATGCACACTGTGTTAAATCGGTTTGTATAGTTACTTTTAAACCATTCCAGGTCCGGGCTCTGTATTGCATTGTGCAGCTATTTTTATACAATTTTACGTGATTTTATGTTTCAAATGCTTTGCTAAAATCAATCATTACTACCATTACATGCTTTTTGTCAGTTAAATATTCCTTTATTTCATCTGTGAATAGTGACAATAATTGAGTAGTACTCTTTTGTTTTTGAAGTACAAATTATTTTTTGTGTATAATATTGTTACTTGATAAGAACTCATTCATTTTTTGACCTAAGTATTTTCTATAATTTTATCTAAGTATACAAGATAATATTGTAATGGGCCTATAGTTGTTTGTGTCTAAATAACTGCCCTTTTTATAAATAGGCCGTACTACTCCAATTTTGAGCTTGTCGGGATTAGTTCCATGGCAAATGCATTTATTTATTAACTGGTGCTATATCTGTCATGATGTATTTAATATCTTGAGCTCTTATGTTGTCATATTTTTTTATTAATATTATTAATTATCTTTATTAAGGTTGCTTTTTTATTTTTGTTAATCTGAAAGCTACACTTGGAGAGTCACCAAATGTGTTTTCATCAAGTAATGATTTATCACAATTTTTTAATATAGTTTTTAAGCTACTTTCAAAGTTCTTTGCAAATTTGTTGGATATTTGTTTCGCTTTCATTTGAAAATATTTCATGATAAGGTTACAACAGATTTTGTTATTCTGACAGTTAATCTGTTTATAATCTTCCACGTTTTTTCTTGGGTTCTGATAATTATTATTAATTTACTTTTTATTCAGGTATTTCTAGCTTTGTGCATATATATTTATTCGTTTTATTTCTATATTTTTTATAAATCACCACACACTCACATACCACTAATCAGCAAACTGAGTTAGTTTGCTTATTAGTGGTATTACTTAAAAATATTTTATTAGTTTGCATATTTCTTCAACATGTAATAGTCGTATGTCATATATGTGTATGTCATATGTCATATACTGTGCTGTTAGCCTGATATTTTCTACCTTTAGTATGTTGACAAGCCTTACCCCATTTATTATATAAGGCCTATAAGCCACATAGGTAGTGCAACCAAAAATTAGTTTATATTGAGCTGGTGGACCACCCCTAAAAAGCCAATTAATGTAGAATAATATAAAAAATAGCAGCTTTATAAAATTTGCAATCATTTGACTGGCCAGTTGGTGCAGTTGGTAGCACTCTGCCTTTTGAGCCGCTGGTCCCGGGTTCGATTCCCAGACAGGTCAAACATTTGTGTGTATGAACATGTCTGTTTGACCTGTGTCTGGGTGTGTATATGTGTATAAAGTATATATATGAGTATATATCAGTCATCAGGTTACCATAGTACCTAGTTTGGGACTTGAAGACTTTGTGTGAATGTTGTCCCATATTGTTATTAGTAATAAAATTCCAAGTGATTCCAAATTTCAAACTTTAGTGTTTTATTTTATTTTATTTTATTTTATTATACATAATTATAACAGTAGCTATATGCATATAGTAGCTTATAACATACATTATTGTCATTAAGGTATGTCGTAATCTACTTTTTGACCTAGAGGAAGTATGGTCTGCATTGGAACTGAGGTAGCGGGAAAACGTTTTAGAAACCAGGAGAGTATTAGAAGATACTACTTTGTTATTATTATTATTCTTATCATGTTTTATGATGGGCTTTTCGCAACATGGTATGCTAGTCCCATCATACTGATCATACCCTATACTTACACACGATAAAATCTTAAGTTATGTATATTTAAATATAGTACTTGTTGCATTGCATGCATGCAAAATAAGCCTAAAAGATTAAACTATTGATCTTAAAGGTATTCAGTAAATCTTCAGTTATGTTTAATTGCTTAATGTAATTCTGTAATTACCATTGTAATGACATCTACAGTTAGACGGTAGTCATGGCTCAGTGCTCAGCGACACTGACTTTGGAACCGCGACCCCGGGTTGGAATCCCAGCCGTGGTAAACATTTCTGTGATGAGCAAAGATGTTTGTTCTCGGGTCTTAGATGTTTGTGTATTGTGATTCTGTGTGTCTATGGCTCCCGCGACACAGGGTATCCTAGTGCGGGGGTATGAGTGTGTGGGAAAAAAATACAATTTACTTCAAGCTTAAGCATGAGGTGAGAATTAATCCTGCTTTTGACTGATTCTGAATCTGAATCGACTGGAGGCCAAGGCTCGTTATGCCTAAATATTTCTACAACACTGATCTTGACAAGTGCACAGGGATTTCTGCATACTTAATCTTGAAACTCAAACTTTCAGATGGATCCGAGCAGCCCTCTCTCGTATATGTCTCGGAGAATGCTGGCTCCGTCCTGGTGTTGGCAAGATCCGTTCCCAAGCGCAGACTTTGTTCCCAAAGCTCAGTCAGATTGTGACAGAAACTAAGGAAATACAGCTGATTGTTGAGGCGTTGGAGAGCAACCTGCCCAGAGTACTTAACGCTTTAGCAGAGTATACTACAGATGACGAAATTGCTGGTAAGGATATTACTAAACTCAAAGTATGCTGATGAAAGCAAAAGAAAACTAAAAGAGTGTTGAGTATGAATTTAGATGGTTATAAAGTCAGAGTAAGGACTATTGTCTGAATTCTGTGTCAATTATAATTGTTATACATAAATATAACAGTAGCTATATACATATAGTAGCTTATGACATACATTATTGTCATTAAGGTATGTCGTAATCTACTTTTTGACCTAGAGGAAGTATGGTCCGCATTGGAACTGAGGTAGCGGGAAAATGCTAGTCCACACAGAGGAAACCGTGGGATGAAGCTAGTTAATTATATCAAAGACCTTATTGGGTTTATGTTTTTAAGTACATCTGAAAACTTATCCAAATTTAACAGCAACTCAAAAACTTGGTGATGTATGAATAAACTTTTTATATTGCAGATCTGTCCAAAGCTTTATTATCTCACGTAGAGACGACGGAGCCGGCAATACGAAGAGGGATTTCCAACTGTGTTGCACATCTATGCTCCCATCGGGACACTTTAATCACAGAATTGCTGGCTAACATATTTGGTAAGGCCTGTTCTACAGTTTTTAACAGACTTCAATAAAAAGGAGGAGGTTCTGAATTAGACCCGCGTTTTTTTTATGTTTGTTACCGCATAACTTTCGACTGGGTGAATCTATTTTGATCTTTTTTTAACCGACTTCAAAAAAAGGAAGAGGTTCTCAATTCGACCCGTATGTTTTTTTTTTATTATTTGTGTTTTTTACCGCATACCTTCCGACTGGGTGAACCGATTTTGATCGTTCTTTTTTTATTTGATAGCTGGTGGCTTCCCGTGTGGTCCCATTTAAATTTCATCAAAATCGGACAAGCACTCATTGGGTTACAAGTCAAAAACTGAAAAATGCGTGCTTATACCTACACGATATTATAGCGGGTGAAGACATCGGTGAACATACCTACACCACAATGACAATTGATCCCATGAGTAACGAAGGTCACTAAAAAAAGTGAAATAAATATCCATTTTTTGGTATTTTTTTTATTTATATTTGAAAGCTGGTGCTTCCCGTGTGGTTTTTTTTTAAATTTAAATGGGAATTTTATCACAATCAGACAAGCGGTTTTTTAGTTATACATTTCATACAATTATTAACACATTTCACACATTTCATACAATTATATAAAAAGAGGGAAAAAAAATAATCTTTTACCAAAAATGGAACCGACTTCAACACTCAAAAGTGTGAAATAACTAGTCGAAGTCGGTACCAGAGGCACAATATTTTGATATTAGTTACTTTTTAACCATCATGGTACCGACATCAACAAGTTATTTCACACTTTTGAGTGTTGAAGTCGATTCCATTAATTTAAAAAAAAAATGTTTATATTATTTACTTTCATGTAATGGTTGCAACAATTTTCTAGACATTATTCGAACCAGTTGATTTTGAAAACATGTCTGCGTGTCACACTGATTTTAATGTCATTTGGATATCAGTTCGAAATAAGAAAGAAAGAAAAATTAAAATAGTGTCACTAAATTTTAAACCTTTGCAAATTATTTCTGTTTAATAAATTCCAATTCACTTGATAGTCGAAAGATTTCCAACTACGCAACACACATTTTCTTAGATATTAAGTAAATATTAAATAAATCATTTGAAGATCATCATGCCCTTGTTTGACAGATAAACTATGGCCGATGACAACTGAAAACACAGTGGTGCTGGGATGGTTTTGCGTCATCAAAGCAGTATTCCAAGTAAATGATATTTCGAAATTCATCGAGGATAATCTTTATAAAGTGCAGGATTATATAGAGGTATGTATATTTACATTACAATGTTGTATAAAAAGGAAAACTTTTTGCCAAGTGAAGAGGTTTCGTAAGCGTAAGACATTTTTGGTCAGTGAAATATTTATCTTCTGGTAATTTCATGTCATGCACTGTGTGTCACTTATTTATTTATTGATTTTATTGGAAAGCATACTGCTAAGATACCAGATTAAAAAAAATATTAATGGAATATAAAGCGATTTCCAGATTCTCACATGTATTAAACACTGCAGTCCTTTGATGTTTCCATCGATTTTATATATAAGGTCCTTACATATGAAATTGGAATTGTCAAACTGGCCTCTTTGAATTCAAATATTTATTTTGGTTAGGAATTCCAAATTCAAATTTATTTCCAAATGTAGGCTTCTGGTATATATAAGTATTGTTGTTTCTGTGCACTTTGGGTCTCAAGATACTGTTCCGCTAATATAATTTTTTGGTCAGAAATAGTTTAATAAACAAGATGTTTATCACCTATGACATAAATTCATCCATCCATCTCATTAGATGACTGTTGCATATGAATAATTTTATCTTTAAATGTGAATGTTTCAGCTATATCATCTATGTATATACTACATAGAGCAAGCATCGGATCACAACATTCAGAATTGTGTAATGGAATGTTTGACAACATTGTTATCTTCTGCTCCTACACTGTACACTAGAGTTTTGTTAGAGAAACATCCCAAACCTGTCTGTTTGGATCAACGGGAACATGGACACGTTAGTAAGTACAAATATTTAAAAAATGTTTTAACCTTGACCACCAATGAGATTTGTTTAAAAATTCATGCGTTTTCATGCATTTTGATAAAATTTAGAAGTATGGCCATAGTGTAGCTTGCTTATGTAATCCTAATCAATTAACTATAGCTATAACTAAGTGGTGTAATACTGTGTAAGGGTAAGTGTGGACTGAGAAAGGTTTTAAGGTCACGTTAGGGCGTTATACAGACTAATTATTGGGCTATGTCACAGATATTAGACGTTAATGCAAGCAGTCCTTAGACCCGCATTTTTTAAATGTGGATCACACATGTACATTATTTTTATTTTATTAATTTATAGGCTAGCATTCAACTCAGATCTCACTTAATCAGTCAAAATATTACCGAAAATAGAATCACGCTAAAAATATCTGCTCTGATATTTATATTATATACATTATATTTATATTATATATATTTTGTATCATGTATATTATATTATATATATTTTGATATGCTCCACAACTGACGGTGTGATGAAAACAATATGTGTATGAATCTATTTAATTATACACACCTGGGGCAATAGTGTTCCAACTGTTTAATAACATTATCATTGAACTTGAAGTAGTTAAAGTTCCATGTTTAGTAGTGTTAACATGATTGTTTGTTTCTGACAGTCGCCCCTGCAGTGAGCCCGTCTCGCTTCGCCCCCGGGCCGAGCGCGGAGCCCCGCGATCCGTTCGAGCTGTCTTTCAGCGGAGCCCTGCAGCTCGGCAGTCTGTTACATCTTCATACGCCAAGCTTGAGCTGCGAGGACTTGAGTATACAGGTTAACTGCATAATTTTACTTACTCTACCTATAAAAGTTGATTTATTATGACATATTTTAAAATAAAAAAATCACTACAAATCGTAATGACACAAATTTCGATTAAAAATTATAATCAAACTGGCTTCTACTTCTAGGCTGAGATTTTCGACTATCATGACACGGCACGGGCGATTTTAATTAGAGTAAGATTGTATTACTCATTTTTTTCTAAAAGAGTCATTTATTTCTTAGAACATCAGCAGTCTAGCGGAGATAGTTGATCCATCCTGTCATAATCTGTCATTCAAACTTTGTTTACTTTGAATATAAATCTTTTGTAATCCTACTAATGCGAAAGTTTGTGTGTATGTGTGTATGTTTTTTTCTTCTTCAGGCTCAAACGGCTACACCAATTTCGATGAAATTTGGCATGGAGATAGCTTACACCCTGGATAAACACATAGGCTTATTTTAATCATCACTATCATAAACGTTTTTCATTACCACGCGTGTAAAACTGCGGGGCGCAGCTAGTCTAATCTAAATGTACTATTTATCATACAGATTCCCGATTCACCAGACAGTGACACAGAGCTTGAAGTACCCGCTGAGCATCTTTCGAAACAGCTGACAGAGAAGCTTCAAGAATACGAAGATGTTGAGCAAAAGGAGTGTGACCATGTAGATCGGGCTGTATCCAGGGATGGATTGAAGGTATAAATTGTTTCAAGTATTAAATTACAGAAGAATGGTTCTGTGGAGAAGAACGCGTTACATATATTATGTAGATGGATGAAATAAGATTTGGTTCTTTAAAATATTTATAAATACTGTTTGGGCCCGCGATTACACTCCCGTGGAATAGAAGCGTTACCGCTTCCTTATCTATCCCATGGAAATCGTATTTTTTTTCTGGGATGAAAGTATGCTATTTCAGACTCTAATCTATTTCTTCTTCTTCTTCTCAGCCATAGGAAGTCCACTGCTGGACATATGCCTCCCCCATATAGGGGGGATTTGCCAATACTCGCCACGCTTGGCAGGCGGGTTGGCGAGCGCAGTATGGTTTCTCATCCTCAGAAGGCGCTGCTGCCCACCTTCTGGTACGTGATCCCTTAGCCGACTCTTACGGCACCCGCGGGAAGAGATGGGGGAGTACTATTATAGGCCGGTACCACCACGGCATATGCGTGGTGGTACCGGCGTATGCGTCTAATCTATTTGTATGCCATTAATTTATATCCGTTCAGCTGTTCTGGCTTGTTTTTCAAAGAATGTTTGCTAGTATGAGTGATTAACAGAATTACGACCAATACATTTTCTAACAGGACGTGCAGGGACTTTTCACCTAACAAGGCTAGATTTTCAGTAGTGAGAATATAATGGGCTGATTTACGCAAAAAAATACGCTCATTTCCAGATCAACATCGGATTATCGACGGACGAAGATATTCCTCTAAAGTTCTGTGCAAGATTGCTTGCTTCCAAATTTCTTCTCACGGGAAACAAAGGCGGCCTTATATCTGACAGGTGAGATAGGTAAAAATAATATTTAGAAATATCACGAGCCAAGTTCATGTTTTAATTGGACCAACTTGCACTCGCACACTTTTAGTTATCAGGATATAATTTTGACTGACTTCGACGTTGCGGTCAAGATACATTGATCTTGTTCTTAGAACACTGGAGTAGCGAGTGTCTACATCGTAGAAGTGGTTGATTTTCTTCAAGTATCCACATATAAATTTTTAAATGTCACCTTAGAACTCCTGTTCTGACCCACAATACTGACAGTATCGGCACAAACGCCCATTGATGATGAGCCGCGACGTGAACTCTTATTACCGGATTCCACAATGGTGAGCCTTAGAGGATGGATTCAGGCTATCATCATCGTGGAATCTGGTTGGAATGGAACATGTTATTACGGCATATTTTACATGAAATCGTTATATGTGGCTCGTCATGACAGGGGACATATTTGGGATATACTTAAAATAAATAAATAAATCTGTCTTATATTTTCTATTCAATTCCAAAAGCAAAGGTGTCCAAACGATACGAAGCAAAAAATAAATCATGTTAAAAGACTTTCTTAAAAAGGGAGCTTTTTAACTGTTGCGTATATAATCTATAGACTGGCAAGAGCTAGTGGACTGCTGAAATGTTATTGTAGTAGCTGTAGTATTTTAATCAGTTATTTTTGTTTTGTCATAATTTGTAGTCTTTAAAACCAAGACTCAGACCCCGTTTATGTTAAGGGTATGAAAACATTTACTTGAATTATTCGTGGGAGGCACAATTAAGACAAAACATTACAATTTTATTCGTATTTGTGTCTTGATTGCAGGTCAATAAGAGTGTCAGTGAAGGCTTCAGCTTTGCACTGTCTATCGGAAATATTACGTCACTACCCACAAGCAATGACTATGTATTTGGATAAGGATGCTGATTTAAAAAATCACAATTTATCTGGTAAGTTTAAAGTAGACAACTATTTTTTAATTAGGTGCCGTTATAAAGTAACATGTTGCCCGGTTAGCACAACACAGGGTTTAAATATTGGCTAATGAATCGCTGATGTGGATCTATGTCATTGGGTCGAGAAGAAGAACTTATTCTTTCATACAATTTTTAGAACATAAAGCTCCAGATGGGTCTATAATCTGTTAGGTTGTAATTTCATTGCCCTCTTACAGTAAAAAATGATATATGCATAGCATCGTTCTTGCGCGAAATATACTCCTTATGTACTTTAAACAAAAGGTAAAATATTGATTATATTATATATTTTAGGATCAACAGAAGGCACGGAGTCTACACATGAGCACACAAACGATTTCATCCTTGAACGGAACATATGCTACCAAGAATCTCTAACAGAATCCCTGAGCCAAGATTTGCTCAAAAGTGCCGAAAATCAACTCATAAACTGTCAAAAAGGAGAAAAACTAGAAAAATCTATAGAAAGCGAACAAAAAAGCTCCACAAAAGATATACAAAGCACTATTTTGGACAGCAAAAACGCACCCGAGCTATTGGCCAGTGCGATGAGTCAAGATACTAATATGACTATTAGTAACTTCACAACTAACTCCAATATGACTGGGAGTAATGATCCGACTACAGGTTACCCCATGTCTACTAGTGGAGATGTACTATCTTCTAGTATAGATTTGGACATGAAATTCGATCACTTTGGAGAATCAACTACGAATTTAGATATGCCCAATACACAGACAGTAAAAAGACAACCCAAAATTGAAATTGAAAAAAAAGAATATGTAGAAGATGTTGAAATGAAGAGTGTAGATTCAAAGGAAGATAGAGAATTTGAGTTTCAGCACATGTCGGATCTTTTTGGGCTTTTTGAAGGGCATTTAGATCCCCAAATAAGAGGATTGGTGAGGATCTGTGTGGCGAATTATTTGGCTTCTGCTTTGGATTTGGCTCATGGTGATTATAACAGGTGGAGGAGCTTAATTGCATTGCCGAAGGATGTGAGCAACTGTATTTCTGTTGAGAAACTTGTTGGACTTGTTTTGAAGGTGAGGTAATACACTTTTTAAGATGTATGATTGATTTAATTGTCATCATCATCATCATCTCAGCCATAGGACGTCCACTGATGGACATAGGCCTACCCCATTGATATCCACAAGGACCTGTTGGAAGCGGCCCGCATCCAGCCCTTGCCTGCGATCTAAGTCAGGTCGTCTGTCCACCTTGTCGGTGGCCGTCCTATGCTGGTCTTGCCAGACCGTGGTCTCCATTCGAGAACTTTTAGGCTCCAACGGCCATCAATCCTTCGAGCTATATGCCCTGCCCACTGCCACTTCAACTTGCCCTTGCTAATCCGCTGGGCTATATCGGTGACTTGCGTTCTTCTACGGATCTCCTCATTTCTGATTCGATCACGTAGAGAGACCCCGAGCATAGCCCTCTCCATAGCTCGTTGTGCGAGTCTGAGCCTGCTCAAAAGGCCCATAGTCAGAGACCACATTTCAGTTCCGTAAGTCATCACTGGTAACACACACTGTTCACACACTTCAATTTGTTGGTAATTTCATCGGTCAAGTCCTTACTAAGATTATATACGTAGTTACAAACATACACATTTATAATCATACTATGACTTGAAATATTATGACTTATGATTTGAAATATCTTATTTGCAATTTATTACCAAGTAGGTACCTAAACTTGCCGCATCCATAAGCTCTGCACTCAACTCCCTCGCCTACTGTACTTTTGTTCTAACTTTCTTAAAACCACGAATTCGAAGAAATGTGACAAAAAAAAACTCTAAAGTTAGTTTATGAAAACAGATGATGTTTCAGATTAAAAGCCAACCTGTATGAAGTATTTCAGGATGGTAGAAAGCGGAAATATATAATCACTGCTTACTCCAAAGAAAGGGTGAATGCTTGTATGTCCAAAATATCTGCTATCCTGTCTTGGACAGTTCCATTACAATGAACGTTCATGTTTTTAGGGTCTTTCTGACGAAATCCATTCAACAGTGAACCATACCTTGACTGCTGTAACTACTCTGTGTCCTTTCCTAGTGACCAGTACACACTGGCCTCTCCTAGCAGACACTCTGAATGCACTCATTAATGTACAAAGTAATGGTTACTGGCTGTGCAAGGTTAACCTTTGTAAAGTCTATGAGAAGATGCCGCATCGCAAGTAAGTGCTATTAGATATTACTGAATGCCTTTTTACATTGTGTCTATCTCTTCTCCCTTGCAGCACTGTTTACATCCTTCCTTAACCCCTTAACTTTCAGGGTATTAAAAGCATGGGGAGGTAGGCAGGGTCATGGCGATCTTTGTCAATTTCAAGAGCCTGACAGCTATTTTTGCGATTTCTCTTAGTTTTTATTGATATTTTTTTCGAAATTTATTCTTTGTTGAGATGTATTTTTTTACATTGTGTATTAAGGTAACAGTTACTTTTTATTGTAACTTTGACATTTGGCTGTTCTTCTGAAACCAAGATTGTAGTGAAACAATCAGGATAAAGCATCTATGAGCTAGCAAAATGTCTAGGTACCAGCGGCAATAAAAATCTAATAATATACTATTACCACACTTAGGATGGTTTTTTTAAACTGATATAGACGTGTAGTCGTAGATTTCAAAACGACCTCTATTTCACGCCCTTTTCACCGGTACGTCAGACGTTAAAAAACTGCATATAGAATTTCATAAAGTGTACTTCAAAAGTTTACAGATTCCAACTTTTGTTCAGTAACTGTATTGTTGTGGCAATAGAACCGCCAAGCGCAGCATAGGACGGCCACCGACTAGCTGGACAGACGACCTGACTAAGATCGCAGGCAAGGGCTGGATGCGGGCCGCTTCCAACCGGTCGTTGTGGAAATCAATGCGGGAGGCGTATGTCCTGCAGTGGACGTTCTATCGCTGAGATTATGATGATGATGATTGTGGTGGGATCTTCAACATGTTAGTGGATGTTAATAAATTGATCGGGGCTTATTAACAACGTGTTCGAATCGTGAAATTTTGAAATTATTTAGCGTCGTACCACCCCGAGCGACCTGTGACGTCACTATATTATACTAATGGCCTATCATGAATCTAGTCATGCCGGGAGATGGCCAACTCTTATGTTGCAGAACACTATGTATGTATGTACAAAATTTGCACGGCTCCGATTCGATTTAACTATTTTACATTAGAGTTTATGATTTATTGAAACTTACGTTCAAATTTTTGAAGGGAAAAATTCTGCTACTAGTGGTAGTCCTGTACCGTCCCGTACAATAATACAGGACAGTATTCTGTAATCCCCGGATGGAATTTTTTATTCAAAAATATGAATGTATTTTACATTAGTTTGGTAAATGTGTTGTACCAATTTTTAAAACCTTTAGGTAATAGCGTGGCGTACCATAGTCAATAAGTCCGTCTAAACTCTAAATGGAAGTCTCGTGGAAGCCGTCGTATTATATAAGGCTGATTATGCTGTCATTGATATGTTACAAGAATATGTATTTTTTTAGGCTATTCATGTTGTACCCAGATCACCAGAGACGCAGCAGACGTATAATGGATACGCTCGTTAATTTTTTGTCAGACCAAGATCATAAAGTGAGAAATGCCGCGTCTCAAGCTATCACCAAGTAAGTTGCAGCTATTAGAGTTCCGTCCTCTATATATAATCGGCCTTCGAATCTAACTGTAATCGCGTTAGATATAATACTATGTTGTGTACCATGAAGCTATCAAAATAGGAATCAAAATCATTTCTCGACTTTGTGGAAATGTCACATTAGGCATGTCAAAGTCCATGTTAAGGCGTTTAAATAATTTTATATATTATTGTATATGTGTCGACAGGCCATTGTGAAATTAAATGCATAAATAAGAATATGTACGAAAAAAACCAGTGTTGAACAGTCTTGTATAATTATACCTTTAACCACATCTCCTTTTTTAAATGATAAGCTTGCATTAAACCGTAGCGTGACATGATCTTAAGTGGTGGCGTGGTCTAAGATGTAGCACGCAAGCTTAAAAAGGAACTTATTCCTTCGTGAGTTGAAAACTCCAGGGTTTGATTAATCGAGAAACAAAAAGTGGGCAATGAGTTACACTCCCAGGCTGTATATATTATAAAAGTTGAAACAAAACACTTCTTATGTAAAGGTGATATAGCTACCATGTAGGGGTTGGGCTTTCACTGACGTGAAGTCACTTAAATTAATAACTTTAAATTTAATTTAATAACTTAATAACTTTCAATCAAATGTTCACCCGGTGCGATACCGGCTAGGTACGTCGACATTATAATTGAAATTTTAGGCCTGTGAGTTTTTATTTTTCTTATAGTATGTAGGTTTTATCTTATACCTCACTTGATTCTCACTTAAATAAGACACAGGGAAACCTTGAATAAAAAAAATGTGGTCGAATTTGGTATCATACAGGACCTAGGGTTCGAACAAGCACAGGATTCAAGTACTCTATTACACTCTAGGACAGCTGTTTGAACACACTGTGTAGTGACAGTTTCCCATACTTGTGGCTGGTAGTTAGCCAAGCTGCCAGGTCACCATGCTGTGGATTTGAGACCGATGTTGCCGAAACCGAAAGAGGAAGTAGGGATCGATCGAAGGTCCGTCAGAATGACGTTCTATGGTCACGATATGGTCGGAAGTAGTACACAGTACACCTATCACTTGTATAAATAGCTTTCAGAAGATACTGAGTGTTTTGTGACTGAAGTACCGCCACAGGGAAAAGCCCAGATTGAGAGACTCCATGTTCATCTGTTTTTTTTTCAGTATTATCCCAACTATATTCCCGTCACGCCGAGACACGCCGACAACAATCCTCCATCAAACAGCCAAAGAACAAACCCAAATACTAATCTTCGACGACGGGCGTCCATGTCTCGACCTAGTACGGGAAATATACTTCTATAGTGATCTACCGGAACAGTTAAAAATATCCAAACATTTGAAAAAGTTGGAGAAAAGTGACAGCTTAAGAATGATTATGAGCGATTTGGTGGCGAAATTGATGGCTTCGAGCTGTAAATATTACTCGGTAAGTTTTGGAATATTTCAGTCATCAAATAGCATTTGTGTTTCTACCCTTTTTGTGTGTAATCAATACAAAATATGATTCTCTTTCATGTACTGTAAAGATTTGTGTTTGAATTTAATGGCAGGTCGTCCTCTTTGATATTGTAGTATTATAGATGGTTTACTTTGCTTGTCTCACTCCTTAAGTAGTAGAAAAAGATTTTTGAATGTATAATAAATAATAATAAAAAAATAATATGCTATGTAATTATTACAATGAAGTAAAAAATGTTACAGCAAGGTCTACTCGAAACTTTGCAAGCAATTACAGCTAAGTTTGCGCCATGGCAACACACAGAAGCGTACTCTGACCAAGGTATCTTGAGCTTTTGTCTCGACAGCCTGGATCTGTCCAATGGAACTGTCCAATGTAGGACAATTATGATGGATATATGTAGAATGGTGTATCCAGGTAAGTTTTTTTTTTGTAAACGTTTGTTTTTGTAACGTGTTTATATAATCCCTCAGAGGTGATTATGACCACACAGTATATATTATTCAAATTTCTTTTGAATTTGGTATCCGTCAGGGCATTATAATGAATCTCAAATTATTTACATTGTGATAATGACACTTGGTCTTTGCCCTTGTCAACTGTTTTCGTTTATCTGTTATCTATCACCGTTGTTTGATGATTACCTGAAAGTTCACCTAAATTATAATTGAATCATGATAGTTACATACTGTTCGACGGAATCGATGAATTTTGCAAAGAAATGGTTTAAATATAATTTATAACTGTCTCCACGTGAGACCCTGAAGACGGTTATATGTAGATTACTTTTCTCATAACGATTCTTCTGTACCGAAATTCATCAAATCATTCATCAATTGCTACAACAATTCAGCAAATAAGGTTTAGAAACGTCTTAAATTAAAATTAAAAAAAATAAATTTATAATATAAGCTTAATACGAATTCGTTTTCTAAAACACGCCAAATATTATTTTCGTGCAGTTGAAATCCACAACTTAATGCGCCACAAGACCTCCAATCGAGATATATTCGAGCGTGATACGGTAGATGCGAACAAATGGCAACATTTAGAAGACGCAAGGGTTGCCAGCTTAGCAGATAAATTTCTAAATGTGACCTTGAAAATGTTGAATGTGCTCGCTCACCTGATTGAAGAAGTGAACCCTAATGTGCATCTGAATAAAAGCGGAATTGCATTGCCAGGAAGTCCTGTTAGGAGGAAAACTCAAGGTATGGTTTTTACTATCAAGCAGTTACACAGCAGTTTACTATCAAGTTAATCTGCAAATTCTTATAAGATATATTATGTTTCTTCATCCGAATACTTCATCCGTGACTATGGCACTTGTAACAGTTCTGAAATATTGGTAACTCAATACAACCACATAATCGGGATAAAATCCCGCCCTTAATTTTAACAATAATCCTATGAAAGTTATATTTATAGTATAGCTCACTATGAGATAGCTAGCTAGCTCACCTGAAAAATTTTAACCTGCCATATAGCAAGGATAGGCAAGGAATTATTTGGAAATAGGCTTACAATGCGTTCCCTGAAGTAGGTAGATTGGTTATTTAGCAGAAGTAAACCATTCTTAGCATATATTTCTTTGGAATTATGTCTAATTGCATAGCATGCTTTTATGAAACACTATTATAGCCGATGACATAATTTATATAATTTATGTTTCTAGCTTTTGACCTATATATATTTGACCTTCGCATTGAGAACAGTGCTGATGTAGGTGGTATCATGGTGGTCCTAGAACTTTAACGGCTCCCAAGGACGGCTGCCTAAACACATTTGTGTTTAGTGACAGTTCTTTAAACTTGGTGGTAGCTACGCAAGCAATAGTACTGTAAAAAAACCTACCATTTACTTTTCCAGATTCAGTACCAATGCGAAAAGGCAGTACGCCAACAGAAAACATCGACGATAAAGGATCCCTACGAAAGAAGCCTCTCACTACCGCATCGAGTCTCAAAGCTAATTTCACCGGCCATTTTTATAACGAACCGTTTTATATGAAGTTCTATGAGAGTCTGCGAGCTGTTTATTCAAATCATAAGGTGTGCTATTTGACCTTTGTCTCTGTTGTGTCACTATATGCAGTGATACGTGCAATACTCATTTCTGCTTAAGTTTTTTTTAAAGCACGTGTTTGTTTACTGTCTCACCTGATGTTAGGTGAGGACGGTGTCTGAGATGTAGCCTATAAGGTTATTAATTCGTGAAGATTCTTGAACTTGAAGACTAGGATTGCAGATATCGGGAAACACAGGCTGCAGTACGCATTAAGAGAGTGGAAGCATAACGCTTCTAACGTGTACATGATGTATTATATAACATATAGCAATGGCGCATTGCTGTACTTAGGGTCAACCCATGATAGAATGGGGATGTTAGAATTAGATTACCTAATTGCACTGCACATTCTCGAGTGCATACAATATTCTAGACGAATAACTCATGGCGACAACTAAACAAACTACTGTTGATACATTTGTTATTAAAAGACTTAATATTATTGTCGGGATATTTGCCATGTATTTTATTTCTTTCCATTGTTTGTTATATGGATAAAGTGCTGTGCAGCATTTTTACGAATACTGAAGTCACTGCACTGTTCTTAAGAGCAGAGAAGTAGCAATTATCAAGCATCTTGGCTAAGCAAATTTCTGCCACAGTTACGGTTCTCTTATCAGTCTACATATAGGTTGATCAGAAATGTATAATACTGTGTAAATACCAGACAGTATTCCAGAAAGTTTTATAGACTATATAGCCTAAGTTGTTTAGTTGGATAAGAGTATCAACTAAAACAGTTACTCTGAAATAGTTTGCCATGCTCGCCATATACCAGTTATCTGAACAAATATCTATTCTTACCTTACGATAGTTGCTTGGCAACAGATTATTAAAACCAGTTCATTTGTTGTTCACAGATAAACTTAGACCCAAAGAGTAGTATATTCCACACATTTTTAACTACAGTACTGAACAGTTTAGCCATCCAATTAGAACTATCAACGGAAAAGGAACTAGGACCGGTGACGGAAGAAATCCTCTATTATCTGAAAGTAATCATGCCTCTTTGTGGTGATCTCTCGGTGTTTTGCGTCACACAGTTACTAAAATGCTTGTTCGGTACAAATATGATTAGTCAATATCATGATTTTACTTCAATAAGTGATAAGACAGACCATAAAAATTCGACAAGCTTCTTCGATGATGTAATGAAAGTTAGCGAGACGAAAACCAAAGAGCATGAGTCTAGGAGGAGTAGTATAAGTTCGAATACTAGTCAGAGATTGTCTATGGATTTGCGTAACCCTAATATGGCGGTGGAGAGGCAGTTGTTGATTGCCATGGAGAACTTTGCGAAGAACAAGTCGGATAGAAAGTGGGGTACTAATAAGAAGGAGTTGGAGCGCTATATCAGATTGTTCGAGCCTGTTGTTATTCAATCTTTGAAGGTAAGAAAATTTGTCTTATTATTGTTTCAAAAGAAGATATAAAAAATATTTTGTTATTAAAACTGACCCCGTATTCTCCTTGAAAAAGACCACCGAATGTGGTTGAAACTATAGTCGGAACCCTCTGAATTATTACGTGAGTAACTCCCGTGTTTTATACATTTATAATATAAAATATAGATAAAATATAAATATATAAAAACAGAAAAAAATAGTGTAAATGTTGCTTTTGTTCGGTTCATTTACATAATTAGTGTTTTTTTACTCTACAAGATGTTATCAAGGTGATTCAAAGTTAGGGCTTATTATGGTAAATTTAAAAATACGAAAACATATATTTGTTTCATTAATACAATATTTAGTACACAACGAAAAAAATGATGTCCTTGTTGAATAGTCTTGACAATTTTGCATCTTCGTCCTGAAAGCATAGAAATTCTGTAAGAATTATTTTTTGAATGTGTCCATACATACACATGCGAATGGACAAATAAATATGATGTAATATTTGTTCAAATAGTTTTTGAATTCACTTTAACTTAAGTTACTCACATCATATACAGGTACATATATATTACATTTATATATATATATTTACATATATATATATATATATATATATTTGTAAGGGATAGCTTAATTCTTTTAACAACGTACAATTAAGTCGCGATCGAGTTTAGGTGGTTGTCTCGCACGGGGCGATCGAGTGTAACTACTCTCGCGTACGGTTCGGATCGAGAAGCGGCCGTCTAAATAACAGCTATAGCAAAAGCCGGGGGCTCAGCAGGAGTGAGGAGAAAACTCTCGAGACTCCTACCGGTCTTACAAGGCTGAAGGCTCAAGTGATTGATGATCTGTGAATTTTTCTAATTACTACATTCATTCCTGAGCGTTTGGTGAAGGTGACATCGTTATGCAATCCACAGCATTGTGGTAGGGTTCTTTTCCGACCCTCCTGGCTAGCAACCACCCTCAAGATTGAAAAACTGTCACCAAACACATGGTATATTCAGGCAGCTCTCCTTCAATGGAACGACGATACATTCTAGGTTTCTTTAGTAAATCGCAAGGACTGTATATTTTATTATTTCTATGTTATTGCTCAGCTTACACATATAAAAAATATAGTACATTTCATGGTCTTGGATCTACCGCTGTAGTTGCCTTTCAGGTTAGATAGTAGTTTCGGCCATGAATTATGTATGGGAAAAAAAA
Source organism: Apeira syringaria (assembly GCA_934044485.1). Classification (NCBI taxonomy): domain Eukaryota; kingdom Metazoa; phylum Arthropoda; class Insecta; order Lepidoptera; family Geometridae; genus Apeira; species Apeira syringaria. The sequence goes on along the minus strand of OW203661.1, from coordinate 11,816,171 downwards.
ATGCCCGTGTAATCCATTGTGTTCGTCTTAATTAAGCTAATTTGCGTTTTATTTACAGAGCTACACGATGCAAAACGACATACCGCTGCAATGCCAAGTATTACGTCTACTGAATCAACTGCTAACATTGAGAGTTAACTACTGTATGCTGGATAGCGATGAGATATTCATCGGGTTTCTGTTGAAGCAACTCGATTTGGTCGAACAACATGAGATACCGTGAGTTTTTATGATTCATTGCATTGACGTCATACCTGGCGAAACTTACGTTTAAACTGTGTAAGGATAAAAAAATCGGCTTCTAGTGGAACTTGAACCCACGGCTACAGATTACCGTCCCTGTCGCTTTACCGTCTAAGCCATCGCGCAGTCCGAATTTGTTCCTTCATGACAGCTATATCCGAGGGTATGTTTTAGCGTCATGTACCTTTAATGTATGAACTATTAAAATGAACGACAGAGCAATATTGCTATTGGCGAAACCTTTTTTTTTCTTACTTATTATAAGTTTGCGTTTGACCACTGTCTCACCTGATGTTAAGTGATGACGTTGTCTAGGATTTAGCGCGCAAACTTAGAAGGTACCTATTCACTCGCGACTTGAAGACTCCAGGATTGTACATATCGGGAAACACAGACTCGGGCAACGAGTTCCATTCCTCGGCAGTACGCATTAAGATAGTGGAAGCAAAACGCTTCGTACGTATAGGTGGTATATCTACCATTAACCATTGGTGCGGCACCAATGATGGAAAGAAAAAGAAGTTCGAATTTTCCTTCAATAATTACATCTGTACGGTCAAAACGCAAGTTTGTGTCTCTGAAGTCACGCACGTAGCTGCGCAGTAGCTATTTTTGAATAGCTAATGAAATGTCTCGATGATTGTAATTAACTGTCTCCATAGATAAGTGACTGTCTCGCACACTCGCTTACGTTTTTCGCTCTTGGTTTCTCTGCTCGATGTTTTACCTGTTTACCTGTTTTACCGATGCATGCGCAAACGTTCACAGAACCTTATGTCTGAACTAAAAAAATAGGTTGCACATATTGTAAATAAAATTTAAATATCTGTCCTCCTTTTTGATAAATGCTTCCTTATTTCTCCCTCAGGAACTGCTGCGAGCTGGTGAACAGCATTTTACTGTTCTTAGTGCAACTGTCGTCGTCCCGTCACCACACACGCCAGATTATAGAGATCCCCAAACTGATCCAACTGTGCGACGGACTCATGGCCGCGGGGGCGCACGCGGAGTGTGTCGCGGGATTGGAACCGGTGGCCGTCAAAGTGTTCAGCAATATGGCCGGTAAGGAACTTAGGAAAATACGACCTGCTCAATAATTTTGTAAGTAACTTTATTTATTCAACCATTACTTTGAATGTACCCACTTTTATTTTTTATGCATTAGGTGACTAACTGGCAGACTGTCAGACTGGTGGTAGGTGAGCACCATCGCCTGTGGACTTATGTAACATTGGGACATTATCATAATTTGCCATTCATTCGAGACTCTGTTAACTCTCCTTTTAAATAATCCCATATTGTTGCTACTCGAGAGTATCGAAGGAAGGGGCTCTTTTCACATTTTGTAGACGCTCCCTAGACAATGAACATTATACAAGCGTAAACGCTGAGAGAAAACATACAAAATGTATGAGATTGACACTTCAAAGCGATGTATCACGTGATCAACGAGAACGAATATTCATCGATAGCGGTTACAGAAAGACAATCGCTATGAAGCGATGCATCTTGACGATCGGTTTTGTCATACAAAAAATGATCGATAGAATCGCACGGTATGTGCCTCCTCCTCCTGTGTAAATAATATTTGAATGAGTAATGGTGGCAGTGTATTATAAATATGAAAAAAGTATTGTAAATACCCGAGTCTGTGTTTCCCGATATGTACAATCCTGGAGTCTTCAAGTCGCGAGTGAATAGGTACCTTCTAGGTTTGCGTGCTAAATCCTAGACAACGTCATCACTTAACATCAGGTGAGACAGTTGTCAAACGCAAACTTATAATATGTAAAAAAAAAAAAAGGAAAGTTTATATATGTTTGGATGTTTGTTGCTGAATCACACCAAAACGACTTCACGGATTTGTATGAAACTTGACACAGAGATGTACTACAATTCGGCAAATGTTCGATAAAGTGAAAACTGTAGGTCATGTAGGTGAAACCGCGCGCGAGTTAAAAAAAACAAGTTAATGTAATTGTCATTGTAGTAAAGAGCGACCGAAGAGAGATAGAAGAGAGACCGATCTGTGAATTTATAATTACGATACAAACAATTTGACGCAAGTTATTCATGCTACAGTCCTTGACAGCAAGATAAATATTTGATTGTCATTCAATATGTTATCGAATATCATTGATCCTAAAGGTTCCAAAAGATCTTAGCAATAGACTGACGAGTTCTTTCAATTTGAACAGGTACAACGAGCGTTATTGGCCGGGCTCAGCAACAGGAGGCCCAAGCTACGAGAGAAGTGTTGTTTTATATGCTGCAGAAAACTATGCATCAAGAGAAAGTATGTGTTCCTATCTATCTTTTTTTATTATATGTTGTCACGGAGTCTGCAGTTCAGCTAGTGTCCCGTTTTTCCTTATAGTTTATAGGTCTAATGTTTGACCACTATCTCACTTGATTGTCGGTGGCGATGGGTTCAAAGATTGAATCACGCTGCACCTTGAATGTTGAACGGCTCTCAAGGACAGCTGTTTTTCAATCTTTAGGGTTGTAGCTAGCCAGGCGGATACGGGCAAGGAAAAATACCCAAATACCATGTCAAAAGAGCGAGAGTCAATGATGTACGTACGTACGTACGATGAACGTCAAAAAAATATAATAACGCCGCATTCTACAATATACAGAACTAAGGGCGAAAATTCGAACCCTGTATTTTTAAATAAGTTTCACAATGATTGTATTAATTACACTTTTCCGTTTCTACCCATCCAACGGCTGCCTGCAAAAATCTCTAAAAACGATAAGGTCGCCCATTATCGCACTAAGTATTCATATTTAAGTTTAGTTTTTAGTATCATATTTTATTTATGTTTTTGGTACATCAGTACCTATTATTAAATAAGAGTTTTTCTATTGTATTCCCATAAAGTTGTAAATAAATATGGTGAATTGGCAGAGATTGCTTATTCGAGGTATATTTTCTTACAATTTATATTTTTTCTCTTTCTTAAAGTGTGTTTTATGGTCGATTTGAATTTTACTTCTGTTAAAAACGCGATCTGTTTCGGATTTAGGATTTTATTGTAAATACACAACATTTATTTATTTATTCGATAATTATGTTACATTCACCCAAAGCTCAAGCATTAGGTGAGGCCGATTAGCCGTAAGTATTATGTATAAGTAAATAGCTGCGCCCTGTGGTTGCACCCGCGTGGACAATGGTTTTCCCGCTACCACAGTTATCCAACAGGAGCCATACTATTTTCAGAAACACAAGTAGAACAACCTTCTCCAAGGTTTTAATCCAATCTAAAGAAAAATTCATTAAAATTGTTTCAGTAGCTTAGTAGTGAAAACGTAACAGTCAGACAGAGTTACATTTATACACTAAAGGTTTTTAAAAATTTCAGGTTCTAAATTTGGTTTCCTGCGTGTTGGCCCTTTCCCAAGAACATTCGGAAGGCTATTACCGTTGGTCAGAGCTCGCGAGTGACACCATTCTGTCGCTCCTTGCTGCTAGGTATGTACTAGTTGTAAGGAAAGATCCCTAAAAATACGTAAACATCTTTTTTTCCCTAATGTAAGAAGAAATATGCTATAACTACTATAGACTATATTTTAATTTGCTATATTCCATTTATCTATTGTAATTTTCTGAAAAATTCTGATAAAAGTAATCATCATCATCATCATCTCAGCCATAGGACGTCCACTGCTGGACAAAGGCCTCCCCCATTGATTTGAAATCTGAAAAAAATAAATTTGAAAAGTAATCAAGGCTGACGAAATCGCGGGCAAAAATAATTTATGCTATTATAAAAAATTACGTCGCCTTTGATTTACTCTGCGTGTATATTTGCTTTAGATCGGTAGAGTTAGAAACGAAAGGTTGCGCGGCCGCTTTGGAAAGATTGTTGCAATGCATAGCTGAAGACGCTCTCACCGACCAACCAAGGATAGAAATGCTCATCAAGATACTGTTCCAAACTCCACCTGAAGCTGTAAGTATGTATGATTCATATAAAAACATTGATTTACATACATTTTACAATCCATGTTTTAAACATATCTGTATGTATAATGAAGGAGTTGAAACAGCCTGTACATGAAATAAATATATGCGAGATGCAAGGAATTATGCAAGGTCATATCTTGTGCTGAAATTAATCTTATTTCAACTGTAGTTGGTTTTGATTTTACTTTAATCGAGTTTTGGTAGTCCATAAAGCTAAAATTAAAATTGTTGTGTGTGTATGTGGACGCGGTTTTTTTTCATTTCAATTTTTTAATTCATTATAACGATAATAAAAATAATATGTAGACACATTTAGAAACAAGAAAAATAAATAAATACACGTTCTTATTCTGTAAAAGGGATGTGTTGGTTGTTGCAGTAAGGACTTGAAATATTCATATTTCACTGCTTTGCAAAGGCCCGATTGACCTATATTTTTATCGTTGAAAGGCCAAATTCATACTTTTTACAAACTGCTATAGTTTTTAGACTTTCGCAATTCGAACATATTGTTAATAAATCGATCGGGGCTTATGCACTTGAAAAACATTTACTGCTGCTAAAGCAGTAAATGTTTTTCAAGCGTCCTTCCTCCGTGATCCGTTTCCTTCTCGTGATCACGATCAATGCAACTTTGTCGAGAGATCGAAGTAAATAAATTACTTAATAAATGTTTTTCACGCAATTGAGTTCTGATCGATTTATGAACAACTTCTTTATATCTTCTAAAGCAATAGCTTCTACGCAAATTATATATGACTTTTCTTTTACAGTTTATTCATACTTTCATTATTTCAGAATGCACCATTCAAGCTAAAGCTGCGATACTTGACAGCCACAATGGTCCTACTCCGAAAGTATCTAATCAAACTTCCCGAAAGCGAGATCCTTTTAACGATAAACTATATGAAAGCTACGTTAATTTCTCCACAATCTATCTTCTTCAATGTCAAAACGGACTGTGATCCGCTAAACGTACAAAACGTTAACGAAAACTGCGCAAATTTATCTCCAGATGTCGTCTTGGTCCGATTTTTGTTCAAGACTTTGACGTTTGCGTTGACGGAAGTAGAGGGATGTTATGAAGACGTGAATTTGGATGTTATGAATGGGAGTGATAAGATTCAAAGTTCCAGATTGATGTACGCTGTCTGTGTTAACATAATTGTGCATGTGAAACACATGCTGCATTTGACTGGTAAGTTGTTGGGTGAATCAAAGTTATTTGTTCGGTGGTACTGTCCCATAACCGCCGAGTTTATTCATTCACTTATTTGAGTTGTCACAAAAGTTAAATATAGGTGATAGCAATATACTATATTCGTATCAGGTGCGCAATGAGTATGCCAACTGTAACATGACATCAAGAATAAACCTAATTAGTATATCATACGGGTTTATAACTATCAGGAGAATGGCATGGTTGTTTGTAAAATGTTGAGTGTTTTATTTAAAAAGCACTGATAATAAGAACTATTGGACAAATCTTGATAGAAGGGTCACTAAGAACAGAATTCATAGTCCTTAGAGTCAGATACTGTCCGCCTTTGTAAGTAGCCTCATGGCTCCCGACCATAAGTGTAGTGAGTGTCGTCTATCTATACTAATATTAGAAAGAGGAAAGATTTGATTGTTCGTTTGTTTGTTTGCATTGAATAGGCTCCAAAACTACTGAACCGATTTGAAAAATTCTTTCACAGTTAAAAAGCTACACTATCCCCAATTGACATAGGATATTTTATTAAAATTAAATAAAAATAATTGGGTTGGGTATCCTTATAATTTTTAATTTATAATTTTTTTAACATCGCGAAGCCGGGGCGGACCGCTAGTATTACATATTCCACACCCCATATCAAACATGCCATGCAATTCATGCTCCACAAAGCAAGCGCTATTATTACTTATTTAAACATGAGTAGCGTGTTTATGTTTTGCTGATTGAATGAGAACTTTTGTTCGTAGTCTTTGATTTTGTTAAGAGTTTTAAAGGAAAAGATTCGGCTACAAGTTAAATTTGAACCCACGACTTCACAATACCGTCTGTCGCTTTGCCAACTGAGCTATAGTAGCACTCTAGCTGTCTCAGTCCATTGTTCCTTCATTACAGTCTACTGCGGTTGTTGGCGTACTGTTAGCTTATTATCTAATGTCCTACATTAGATAGTAAGGTCAAAAAATTTACTTTTAATTTATTTATACCCTAGTATAAATAAATTAAAAGTAAATTTTTTGACCTGGGGTATTGAAACCGCAGTGGCAATAAACTTCATGTTAAAATTTACAAAGTTTTATGTATTGTGTATTGTAAAGTGTATTGTAAAATTGGGAGTTATTTGACTTGAGTTATTCCTTTTCTTTCAGATGGCTGCCTATTTCCCTTAACGTCAAAAACTGCTCAGAATCTCCTCCACAATGAACAAAGCGGTCTGAACACTGGTCTCTACAATCCTGTGGAAAACATACCCCTTGATACTCTGAACATGATATGTCTCAAGGCTGCGAGACGTGCTCCATGTCTCACTTTACATTGGTCACACTTACTTATTAGGTGAGTAGCTCTTACTTTTATGTAGTCACATCCATAGTGGCTTAGATATTACATTTTCGGACTTGCAGAAAGATTATTATAATATTTGGGTTATTTGACGGTATGGGCCTGGGATTCAGTTTTTCAAACTGCAAATTATGTAACATTTGATTTCTCTCATCATTAAATACTATGTAATGTAACTATCTGAATCATTAATACATTATTTACTAGTGTATGGTAGTGAGAGTTGAGTGTAGCAGAAAAATTAGAGCTTTGAGAACTATGCTTGGAGTGAAACTAAGTGACAGAGTAACGAATAGTGTGATAAGGGAATGTTGTGTTGTAACCCAAGATGTAGTGACTAAGATTAAGAATAGTCTGTTAAGATAAGTCATGTAGATATAATGAAAGAAAGAAGATGTACTAAGCAGGTACTCATTGATGAAGTTAATGTTAGGCCTACGCCTTCCTCTTCCAACGCTACGAACACTACTGCTAACACAGCGAACGTTCTGAAATCATATTGAGAAAGTTCTAAAAAGGAGTTAGGTAAAGAGAAATCTTAACCGGCGCTCTAGTATGAAATGTCTGATGGGCTTGGATGAAGCGAAGGAACGTAGTAATTGGATGGCTGTTGTCTCTGCCTATCTCTACGAGAAAGAGACGTGAATGTGTATGTATCATTAAATAATAGATTAGTATAGTTAGAGGCACCATTCGTAGAATAAAAGTAACTTCTTCATATTTAATTCACTCCATTATTATGTGTTTCAGATTAAACTTCCTTTCACACAAATACTGGCAGAAGCTGGTAGGGTTCGCGAGGAACTTGCCTTTGAGTGCAGACAGCGGAGACACGAAGTTATTGACTGTTGATTTGCTTCAAGCGGCGTGTGTCATGGCTTACTGCGAATATTTTGTAAGTTTTTATACTTTATAAAACTAGGGTTTGCAAGGATGGCTGCATGAGCATGCGTTTGTTTGGTGACAGTTTTTCAAACTTGAGTGGTATAGTTAGACAGGAGGCTGTCTGAAAATTCTCTATAGAATAAAAATGATAGTTGAATTACTTAATTGTTACTATGTCGCAACTTCTTTTCTTGACGCTTTTAAAAAAATGTAAAGTACAAAATTAAGCATTTTTTAGTTTTTAGTTAAGTTAGTAGTTAGCATAAGCCGGATTGAACCAAAGCTCGTTAGTTTGACAGCCGACGATCACATTGCGAGACTGTCATACAGTACACTACAACATACGGATTTTCAGAGCTTGTCCTACCTCTCTTGCTTCATCGATTCTCATTAATTAACTCTCATCAACATATCAATTATTCAGTGTAAATGAGATAAGATACATGTTTCTGAGAACTTTATTTGCTATGGGCTCTAGGATACAACTCCTTAGAAGTTAGAAGAAATGATGAGAAAAGTGGATTCTCCTAATTTACATTCCCCATTATGTAACAGATCGTGTCATTCGAGGCAGGAGCTACAAAGTGTTTTACTTTCCTGAGTGCAGGAAAGGTTCTCATGGAAGTTCCGGATACCCCTTTATATCTCTTTTTACGCTTAACGAGATTCTTGACATAAAAATATTACGTGAAAGTTGAAAGAAAAAAGTGAAAGAAAGTACTGTGAGGCAAAATCCTACTGGTTACATACCGTACTGGCTACATTCAGTGGTAGCTTTATGTAGCATCATATATTTTTGCGTTTTTGTTGACTATTTGTTATTTTTAACATAATTTATATTCTATAATGAAATCACATCTGTGTAATTGGATACTGAATTGAAATATATAAATAAAAACATTACGGATTTTATCTTTTTTCCAAATTGTAGGTGGAGAATGGTTTATCAGAAGCAGTGCACTTGACCTGGCTCCTGGTGAACAGGATCCATATTCTGGTCCACCACTTGCGAGAGAGCCTGGTCCAGCGGCTCGTGACCATGGTCCAGGAGAGCGGCGGTGCCGCTGGCTTGCTGTTGCAGGCCATCGCAGCCAGATGTCAGCCTTGTTTGAAGGTACTGATTAGTTTCTATTCTATTCAAAGCTATAAAAAAAACGTAGTAAAAAACATTAGAAATAGACCAAACCGAGTTTCCGCAATTCCCTGTGGAATATCTTCTTGAAAAAATGAGAACATCATTAATGCAGAAGTGAAATAAGTATTATTAAGAATAACCCCAAAACCACTGGTCAGATCGTGATCAAAATTAAATCGGATCACATGAGAAGCACCAGCTTTCAAATAAAGATTTATTAAAAATCGGTTCACCTATAAAAAAGTTCTGAGATGACACACAAAAAACTACAGTCTAATTGAGGACTTCCTACTTTTGGTAGGTTGATTGAAAAAAAAATAGCTATGTGAAATTTGAACTTCTTACGAGTACGTTTTTTAACGCCATCTGTAGTAAAAATATGACATTGGGTAAACGATTGACCCATTTTTCGATTGGAACTGAAATGCAAGCATGGTATACCTAAACCATCAAGTGATATAGAGGTCAAATGCTAGATCAATAAGGTGTAAAAAACGCTAAGTGTTCAATATAACGTTAGAGCAACGTAATCTTGAGTCCGGTGCGTTCTGTGACATACTGTGAAGACATTTTGATTGTAAAAACTTAAAAATTTCAGGAAGAATTCGCTCTGAACACATTTAAGATACTATCCCAGTGTCACGAGAGTCAATCAGGCGCGCTCGTCTTTTTCATTTGTCGAATTATCGGGAAACTGGAGTCTTCACTAGCTTCCAGGTGTGTATACCATAACGTCCTCACAACTTTGTAATTGTTCCTCCCCATTCAAGATTGTCTGGAAGTAAGCAACTGTATTTTTTCCCTCTCCAAACAATGGTTCTTCTTCTTCTCACAGCCATGTGCATCCACTGCTGGACATATACCTCCCCTATATAGGGGGGATTTGCCAATACTCGCCACGCTTGGCAGGCGGGTTGGGGAGCGCAGTATGATTTTCAATCGTACCTTGACTTATCTTATCATATCATATCAAGAGATAAACGCCATGTGGGATGTTGACTCGACGATTCCTCATTTTATTTAATATTGTATGCAAAAAAGAATATTTGATTGTAATTTTGTTATAGGTTTGCAAAATTAGCTACAGACAGATGCAAAATGCTAAAAGACATGTCGATAGACAAAATTAATGTACAATTGTCGAAGGAGGACGTTCAAGTAGCGTTGGAGCTATTGCAGCGGGATAAGGTGTATGCGAGGTTAGTGTTCAATGTATTAAAAACGGAGATGAAGACAAAATGTAACAAGCTTTGCTAAAATATCGGGGCTATCAGCTTGGAAAGTATTGTCATCAATTTATCTAAAAAAATCGTAAACTTTGGAATGTTTTGTAAAAAAAATAACATAGTTTCATATCGATGACCTTGTAACGACCTTTAACCGCATGAAGTTTGCATCTCTACGCCACGTAACTCATCTATTGCAATACAATATTGCTACAAATGCAATCCGATAGAGTTGCATTTGTCAAGTTCAAGTACAAGATCGAAAGATAGCCTCTATATGCAACGGTGAAAAATGAACTGTCACACAGCTGTTCCTTTGCCGAAAACATCTGGCTCAAAGCGAAATATTGAACGGAGGAGGAGGAGGTGCTTTGAGATATTCATAAATTAAGCTAAAAGTCCATTTATTTAATACTTTGATCACCATATCTTACAGGTATTCAGGACTAGTAATGGAACTGAACTCGCTTGCCTCGTCCGTTTTTGATCTATCACCATTAGATCTATCTCAAGATAGAGCTGTCAATCCGCAGTACATACATACAACTAACGCTGATGGTACATGGCTATTGAACCAGATCAAAAGCAGGTGAGCGACTTTTTGACTAATCAAAGCATCAAGTTTTTATAACGTATATGATACCCGCAATTTTAATAAATCGAATTATAGTGTTGTCATAATTAAGTGTTATATTAATTGGGACTTTATCATAAACGTATAAGAACTTATCTTGCTTATATTATTAGAAAATTAATTTAATTTGGTTGAACAAGAGAGTCACTACCTAAGTTAGTACCTAGTAAAATCTACCCGCATACCGTAGCACCCCGCAACTGGATTATGTTTTTTTCTTCCTTTGTTTTTGTATATTAATATATGAATACTTTGTAAAGAGTTACTCAAATCGAGATGTATAATTTTGGAATAAAGACCTGATTGGCTGAGTTGATTTGAGGGCACAGCAGTGCCAAGTATAGTAAAAAATTCAGCGCCACCATTCTTTTCTCGAATTAACATTGAACTTTCGACCTCCCTGACCCGTTATTTTTGTGAACAAAGCTGAAAAGCTGAAATTTTATTGTCCATGTATCATTTAATTTTCAGGTGCTGTATATCTGAATGCATAAATTCAAAAGTTTCAAAACACATCGAACTATCGCAATTATTGTCTTACCTGTCACGAGACGAATTGACCACTGTCATGACATGCCCAGAATTCGACAGAAAACTTTTACACTCGTGTTTTAAAACTTCCTGTGATAAATACCTAAGAGATTTTATAAAAATAGTAGCCGATTACGAAGCCAAAGAAACAGAAAAAGATATTATTTGGCAACAGCAAAGAGATTCCAGAATGTATGAAGAAATGACCGCGTCAGTGGACAGCAATAAATTAAACGTTATGAATTCAACCTTGCACGTTTTCAAGAAAAGCGATAGTAAAGAATCTAAATCACAATTCTTTATTCCGATATCTGATAACGATAACATGAAACAGAGATTTGGGAATCTGCAAATATCCGATGAAGAAACGGAATTAATCCCACATGAGTTACCAGATTTATACCAAGTGTCACTTGTCACTTTTGACAATTGTTTGGTGGATGTCATCCGATTATTCCCCAAACAGAGCAGACCGTTGAGCCAATCTGAAAACTTCAGTTTGAATATCGAACAAACTATTGATAGGTATACTCGTAGGTGTCATCAAGTATTCCAGGACAAGCTTTTCTATCAAGAATTTATGACTATTCAGTCGATAATGACAGGATTTCTGGACTCTCTCGATCAAATAATAGGAACTTTAGACGAAACTGACTGCGAATTGCTTGACAAATGTATGGAGAATATATTACCTAATTGTTTGGCTAAAAATATTGCCATATTCTCAGTAATTTCTCTCCAATATTTGTCATTCCTAATCAAAAATAAATCTATCGTTGAAACGCCAATCCACGCCGATGTATCTTTTAGAGTAACTGTCAATGTGACAGATAATGTTGTAATTGACAATGTTATCGAGTTGACAGTTGAGAATGTATGTAAAGCTTTAAGTTTCGATGAAATATGGTCGGAGTTGAATGTGGATAACAATTTGAATAGATCTCAGTCGGCTATAAGCTGTCTGTATGCGATTGTGAAATATTTGGTAAAGGTAAGATAATTATTACTTTTATGAACTGTTACAATAATTGATCAAAACTGATTAGTTCACCAATTTAACACTCATATTGAGATGTGTCAGTAGTTAGTCTAAGACATACATACATATATTCACGCCTCTTTCCCTTAGGGATAGGCAGAGACCACAGCCTTCCTATTTGCTACGATCGCGAGACACTTTCTTTCCCTTCATCCACGCTTATCAGACCTATCATAGAAGAGCGCCGGTTTAGAGCACTCTTAACGTGGCACTACCATTTACTTCACCCATGCTTAGTCATCTTTCGTTCACGCTATTCTTTACCTTGTCACTCAGTTTCACTCTAATCATACCATTGGAGTAAAAAATAGGTTAGGATTAAACTAGATTAAACCATATCTTGGGCTCAATTGTTCGGAGAAAGTTAATCGTCGAAAATGTACCCTTGGTCACCAAGGGTAAAATATCTACCACCAAGGATTGTGGTAGATATTTTACTCGATTAGAGCCTCGCTAGCTGTCTATTGTTTCGTCTACTACAGATTACAGTAAAACGAGATAGGTTATTCACAAGTAGCAAACCTGTAAAAAACCTGTCCCGTTATACTGTAATCTGTACTGCCTGTAGGTTATTTTAATGCTATTACAGGTTTTGAACTATTAGTAAGCGTTTTGAACAATGTAAGATTGTTGTTAACACCAGTAACTGATGTGGCATTTACTGGCGTAGACAATACCTAAATGTATACCTAGTATGGTGTAAATTTCAACAAAAGCTGAATTTACTTTCCTTTTTAGGACACTAGACCACTGATACTTCAAAACTACATCCAAATGGCAGACCAGGGTCCACAGCCAGAAATGGCTATAGTCGGCGACAAACTAGTTACATTAATACAATACTGGGAACAGAATCTGTATATTAACAAAAAGATAGACAAAATGCGATGTGTGAAGGAACTCGAAAGGCTTACAGTAAGTTTGTCTAGGTAAGTCTTGAATTAGCTGCCGCATTTTTAGGCCGAACTGTATACTAATATTAGCGTCTTAAGTTAATTAAAGCATGAAGATAATTAATAGTTTACATAAAACATCGACTAATTTGGAGGTACATGTGACTACGTTTTTACGTGTGTATAAACGTGTGTGCTTGCGCCGCTACATAGCTGCGCGCAGCTATTTTTCGGTCACTAGGTGTTTGCCTTAATTATTGTCATATCATTATTGTATTTGCCTAGCTCACTCTTATGTTTTTCCGATCTTCCTATCTATTTTAATCTGCTTAATGACGAACCGTTTTACAAGTCGTTTTCGGTACTTGCGCAAAGTTTTGAAGAGCCTAACTTCAAAGCTACAACGATCGCTTGCACCCCTTATATTTGCAACCATTGCGGCATACAGGTACACCTACGATGCTTAAAATATATTGAAATCAGAAAACGTTAGACCTGTAACTTTCAGCCGCGGACTGTTTCTCTTGTTATAATAAATTGAATTTAAGACTCACGTCCATATCAAACGAATTACCTAGTTTAAATATTTCCAGAGAGTGGAGGTATGTGGGCTTATTTACTTATTTGACTACAGGCTCGACATAGTAAGCAGCATAGCGTTAATACCACCGATCGCCTGGTCGTCGGTAGACATGGCCAAAAACAAGGACTTTCATAAGATTGACCTACCACTGCAAGCGTTACAGGATTTAGACGTACTGGAAGCTTTCCTTTTCAGGTATTTCCTAAATTAGCACTCTCTAATATTTTTCTTTTTGCATTGCCTTTGCATAATTCTACCGTAAAATCAACACTTATACTATTGTAAAGATTCATTTCTTCCATGTTTGTTTGTAATAAACTCAAAAACGATTGAGCTGATTCTAAAATTTATTATATCAGTAGAATTCTTAGTTGTCGTAGAGTTAAAATATTTTTTATAAGTGGGGTATATTTTATTTAAATATGACTCAGAGCAGAGTTTAAATATTCTAGATCCTAACATTCTTACATAAAGTGAAACGATCACCATAATACCTACGTATGCATGCTTATTAACAAACTGCATAAACCTAATTAGACAAATGTTCATTTGAGATTATATTGATTAGTAATACATTACCTATTTAAGTGTACAATTAAGATTATAAATATTATAATGCATTGAAACGAATTATGTAAACACTGTTCAGTTTTGTACCATATTTTAAACCAATTGCGAATTCTTCCTAAAATCGACATAATATAGGTAATGAATGTAAGAAGAAAAATAGTAATCAATTATTTATATATCGATAGTTTGTGTGTGCAATTGTTGCGATTTTAATTATAGAGACGGTGACGATTCGAACAGGCAAATCGTTTCTGTTACAATGTTTTTGAACTGGGTAGTTTGGTACTATCTGATATTACTAAAAATGAATCGTATAGTGTAGATTACGATTTAAATTGTAGTGATGTTGGTGGCATTATTTTTTTCCAGGGTAAATCTAATAGGTTGGTCATCGAAGAAACAGTTCGAAGAGATGTGGGTAGGGTTGCTCGGCGCACTGCAAGGGAACGGCACACACTGGGCGGTTAGAGGAATAACACAATTGTTAATAACTACAGCGCCCATCGTGAGACGTCGGGGAATCCTGCACGTGCCGAGAAGTACGCACGTACGACCTAATATGTAAGTATTATTATTATGTATTTTATAAAGACAAGTGAATGCTTCATCACTTGGTTGAAAGTTCCCATGTTTTCGAAGACTATGATACTGAAAAAAAAATATCTAAGGCTTTTTTGTTAGGTTATAAGTATCACACCATCAGAGAGAAGAATAAACATTACAACTAGTGCTAAAACGCATCGCATAAATACCTATTTCCCTCCGCAGCCAGCTACGCCCCTAGGACTCCTGCACCTCTTATTAGGGCAGTCACCTTTATATTTTTACCTGACTACGGCGAATCCAAAAGGGGGTTTATGATTTTGACCTCTATGTATTCTATGTATCTATGAGTGTATTTATGTACGTATCTATGTTCATCTGTTCCCTCATAACTTCTAAACCATTTCTCATAATTTGACAAATGAAGCGTCTTGATTATCCGCTAGCTTTGTGAGGTTACACTAAACTCAATATAACGCGCTCCAGAAGATATAAAGTACATAGTTGATGAATAAAACAATGTTTCATAAATAAGAGCGTGTTTGGTATCAAATGAATGGTCTTCATTAGCACATTCTAAAAACGTACAGGTATATAATATATTTACTAGTACTGACTCGCTGCTCTAGTACCACTCCCAGTGGTGCCGGTAAGTACCGACCGACTTAGACTCGTCAGAAGGAAGACCAATTTTATGTTTTTTGATTGGAAATTCTCGTGAGTTTGACACATTATTAAATATATGTATTATCCGGCTTGACTCACTTTTATAGTCGAAATTCGAAGGATAGTCATACTTAGGTTGAAACTTGACTATAAACGTGAGTAAAGCCGAGAGCAATACAATACCTAGCTCAATTATATTTAAATACTTATACCTACTACCTGTACTGTACCGTATGTGTGGATGTTATAGGTAGGTACTTATAGTTTCGATGTCTCACATATATAATGACTTAGCGTCCACCCTTCCAAGGTACGACGAGGAAGTACTTTGTTGAACTAGTTGATCGTATAAGGTCAAAATTTTTTCAAAAGTTTACCACTCTGCTACGAGCGCTTCTGTTTTTAACTGTCTACTACGAGCGAATTGGTTCCCCCTTCTCTTCAATAGCCACCAGCATTACCTATGTGTGCTCAACTGGAGGTATTATTAATCTAGTATCATTAGATTAAATATTTTTTTACATTCCAAATTGTAACCTTGTATATTGTCGATTGTGTATCCTAGTATCTTCATTACAGAATGCGACAACTTCGAAGTATTCTGATCGGTACGTCAGCGTATCATCTGTTTGATAACGTTAATTTGGAAAGGGTTCCGCTGATCAATGACGGTTTTGACGGATATCACTGCGCTCAGTTCAATACTGAGTATTTAAAGTTGGCATCAGGTTAGTATCGCACTCTGATACATATTTTTATATCTATTCGTATTCTTTGTTGGGGCGATAAATCCTGCTTTGATGCTATATAGCCATCCCGACCCCCTTCACCCTTTTTATCACTAGTAATAACAATGGATATTACTGGTGATAAAAAGAAGAAGATATACAAAGAAGTATAAAAAGTTTATTGACATTCCAAAATGACACATGTATCTCCAACTGGAGGCTGTTGAGTCCATGGAAAGGGACTTTAAAAGCTTAACAATAAATGCACCTTATTGTGGTAAGATTCTGAAGCTTTGAGCACTTAACACGATGTGCCTAGTCTATAGGTTCAAATTTTTGTAGGACAAATTCAACTACTTGCGTTACTTAAACCCACAACTACAGAATACCGCCCTGTCGCTTTTCTAACTAAACTATAAGTGCCTCAGTAAATAAACATATGATCAAACCATTGTTGTAAGACAAGAACGGAAACGACGGCTGAACATGCCCTTTGAAACATCCCTCTTCAAGGTATGACCGAATAGTACGTTGCTTGACTAATCGATTAAGGTCGCTTACGTGAATTTCTCTACGAGCGTTTGAAGGTTTTATTTTTATTATTTATGTAGGTATTATTATTTTTTCCACAGATTTGTTAGATTATAGCTCGTACAGGCTCAAACGCGACCTGAAGCGCACGAAACGAAACAAACATCTCGATCTGAACAGTTGTTTGCAAATACTTATGGATATTACTACTCAAATGTTGGATCCAAAGGTAAAGTTTTTTCTTTCATTTAGCTTAGCATGCTATGCGTGAATTAGAAGTGTAGAATAAAAATTTGGCTAGTTTTAGTGCGCTATGCGAGTGTAGCGTAGTATTTAGTGTGCTGAGTCATTTGTATAAAACAAATGACTCTTGCGCATGACTCTTGCGGTGACGTCGTTACAAAGGTGACATAACAACACTTTTAAACTTGTCGCTGAGTTCGAATTGCTGCTCAGTTCTCTTGTCAGTGTTCATGTGCAATGTAGAAATATCATATAGTATTAAAAGGGCATTGACTGGGAACATGAAGTAAGTAGAAAAAAAAAGGCTTTGAATGAAGACTGTACTATCACCTCAAACTCCTATTATTTGCAATACAATAAATATAACTCAACAAATAAACAGGAAAGAGTAGATTATTAAATATTTTGTTTTCAGTTTTAGAAAGAGGGTGTTAATATCCATGGCACCTTAGTGTGGAATTAATGGATAAACACATAATAATAATATTGTGTCTTGTGTTCAGTGGTTTTGGTACTCTGTTTACATAACTTTGAGATGTGTAGGCATTCTTTGTAATTTATTTGCAAAACTTGGCATTATCTTCCGGCACATTGACCGGCGAACCGCGGTACATGCGTGTGCCGCGGCATACATGTAGCGTGGGTGCGCGTGGTGAGGGTATGATGACGTGCAGGCGGAGAGTGGCGTGGCGGCGTGCGTGGCGCTTGTGGGGCTGGTGGGCGGTGCGGGTGGCGGCGCGGCATTCTCCCGCGGTGCGCACTGGGGTTGGGCGGGCGGCGCGCTCGCGGCGCTCACGGATGCGCCGCACGCGCACCTTCCCGCCGCCGCGCGCGCGCTGCTCGCCGCCTTCTCGCTCTCGCTCGCCGTGCTGCATCCGCACCACACCCTGCAGGTACACCAAATTACACCAGCACATGTTCATTATACACACACTTCTCTACATGTGATGTAACTGTTTTGTTGTTGTTTACCCGATCGGCTAAAACTTCGTTTGCGTGAGATAACATATAGAGAGAGAGATAAAACCTGGTTGAAAGAATTAAATATGATGGAAGTGATTTCTGCATTTCCAAAAAGTATTTTCTATCTAATTCTTTATTGTTGTTGTATATCTTATGTTTACTATTAAGTATACGAATAGATGGAGGAAGCGAATTCCAGCACTTAGTAGCACAAGAACGAAAACTGCCTCGAAGCACAGCAGTACCGGGACGGGGGATTGTCAATTAATCCATAAAGCCTAAGGCGCTCTTAAATGTGTCTCTAAACATTATTGTCAGCAAGATTTTAAAAATTCGCTGTTATTTTAATTTAAGTTTTTAAGTTGATAAAAGAAAAAAAGTTTATTTTAAGTTGATAAAATAACAGCGAATATTTAAAATCCTTATAACCCGAAACTGTTGAATCATCATAATCATCATCATCTCAGCCATACGACATCTACTGCTGGACATACGCCTCTCCTATTACCTTACCTGCGATCTTCTGTCCACGTCCAAACTGTTGAATGTCAACTGTCAATACCACAGATAAACTGCGTGTCTGTTAATTAATTTGTATAAGAACATCAATGTTTTGGTTTTAAAACTAACGTGGTTTTGATACATTACGAATGTATATAACTACGCCACTACTAGGAGAATCGCGACCGCGTCTGCGAGCGCTCCATACTCTTTGATAAATACCACCTATGCTATGGAGACCAGAATGTGGTCTAAACTATAGTCCCTTCTGACTATAAGCCCTCTGACTTAGTTCGTGAGTAATTCCAGTGTTTTTATACATTCATAATAAATTAATATATGATAATTATGTAATGCAACGAGTAATAAACAAATACAATAGAGCAGGTCAATATTATTTGCTTTTAAAAAAGGCCGCCGCAATTCCTCAGTTCATCCATCAATATGGCGTTTAACTCTCCCATAATAAATCTCACTATAATTATATTATGTTTCAGGAAATATCATCAGTCCACCAGAAACTGATTAAATCGCTAGCATCAAGCTATGCCCCACTACGTCAAGCCGCGCTACAGGGGTGCCTGCTACGATTGACAGCATTGCAAAATGCTGCGCCAAATCAAGAACTGGTGACCCATCTCATCCCGGCCGTGAAATTACACTTGTCTGGCAAGACCACGTAAGTATCAATGTCACTCCTCCACATAAACCGTGCGGACACTTATAAGGCCGCGTGTCGTATGTTATGTATTATACTATAGTAACTATCACTAGATAATAACTTTCGCTTCAGTTTGTTTAGTTCAAGATGTACTGTTTCATTCTTCTTAACTATAATTTTGGTATATTAAACTCTCGCCAAAATGTCGAGGCTATATTTTAGTGATACTTTTTTGGTTATTCATTTTGGCTCCGTGTTTCATATGCATTTTGCCAGTGTCGAGTTTATTAATGTCTAAATTTTGTCTGTGACTAGTTATGCGCATAAGCTAAAACCTAACCTACTCATTTCCCATTTGATTAAGTAAAGTAATGGTGATGCCGTCTGAAACTTTAGTTGGAGACTGCGGAGAGAAATAAAGAGTACATAACTAAAGAAATTATCACGATTTTAATGTTTACAAGAGAAATTAAGAAGCGAAGATTCGATAATTTCACTATTTTATTTCCCACCTTCGTGCACTTTTAGGGACTCCTAATGTTAATGTTTAATTATCATCTCATCCATAGGATGTCCACTGCTGGACATTCGCCTTTCCCGTTGATCTCTATAACCGGCTGAAAGCGGCCCGTACCCAACCTCTTCCTTGGCTCTTAGTCAGGTCACCTGACCACCTTGTCGGTGAACGATCGGTGGCTTGCCTTGCCAGTTCTTAGTCTCCACTCGAGAACCTTTCGGCCCCAACGGACATCGATTCTCCGAGCTATATGCCCTGCCTGCTGCTACTTCAACTTGCAAATCGAGTGGGCTATGTCAGTGGCTTTCCTTCTTCTACGGATGTTCTCATTTCTGATTCGATCGCGTAGAGAAACCACGAGCATAGCCCTCTTTATAACACGCCGTGTGACTCTGAGCTGGCTTAATAATCCACCATTATTATAAATTAACAATCAAAGAAAAGCTCACTTTGAAAAAGGAAACAAAATGTAGCTCTTCTATATCGAAATTTTCTGCCACATATCGTTTGTCCTATTCTTATATTACTTATTATTTTTCCGCAGAATATCACTATACGAACAGAGTATATACTGGAGCGTCTTGTTCACATTAGTAGAGCTGGGACATACTGATCTAATCAACTTGGCGATAGATTACCTACTGAAGCATCCCAGGCAGTACTGCACGGATCTGGTAGTCAAGGTAATTCATCCTGTTTTTCTTTATTCGGAGAATCGCTGTGAATGTGCTACCAGTACACATGGAACCGAAATATGGTCTCTGTTTATGGGACTAGTAAGCATGTTCAAGGTTGCATAGAGAGCCGTGATCGGGATTTCTCTGAGAGATCAAATCAGAATTGAGTAGATTGGGAGAACGAAAGTTACTGATATACCATATGTATCAAATGATAGTTGACGGGGTCGAAAGGTTATCGAGTCTGTCCAGCGACAAGGTGGATCTAAATGTCAGGAAGAGTCCGTTTGTGAGCCGCTTCTAACTGGTCCTATTGGGGATCAGAAAAATACGGTGTGTCAAAGCAGCAGTTGAGAACCAGTAAACATTCTAGGCCTACCGTGATTATATCTTGGACCACATCGTCACTGACAAGTGAGGTAGTTGGCAAACGTTAGATCATTTAAAAAACTAAAAGCTGTAAAATTAATTGTTCTTTCAGGGTATAACAACAACGCTTCGTCAGCAAATTCTCCCAAAAGATCTGAAGAATTCTGTGATGGAGAGATTATTGGACAATATGAATGGCTATGCTGAAAATCACGCGGTGCAGATACTTATGGTGCATTTATTCTCTGGTGTGTATATCTATCAAATAAACTTTAGTAGCGGAGCGTTTTCCAAACGTTTTAAACCTTTTCACTTGTCAAACAATACTTGCCTCAGGATGGATGACTCCTTGTGCCATTGTCAACCAAGTTATTTTATGCTTCTATCGATGTATTAGACATACCTCTAAATTTTGTGCAGAGAAATCTGGAACAGAACTTCACAGTAGACACATTTTTAAAATCAGAATAAATAAAAATTGGTTGTCTGTAAAGTCGGTTTACGGACGATAGATTTACGTGATAACGTCATAATCATTTATGACTTTGACTTTTACTTTGACTGACTTTGACTTTGACTGACTTTGACTGACTTTGACTTTGACTTTGACTGACTTTGACTTTGACTTTGACTTTGATTATTTTATGTAATACAAAACTCAGGTGGAACGTTACGCGGAACGTTACTATTTTTCATGAGTGTTGCTGGTATTCATCAATTTATAAAACGTTATCACGTCAAAAATAACATATATTATTTATTTTAATTTATTATTGTTATCTATATTTACTTTTGACTTTCTAGCTGATGACAAGCTTCTGAGCCCGTGCCAAACATCAGACGTGTCAAATATGGATCCAGATATTCTCATGAATTCTATGGAACGCATAACTCTTCTCTACAAAGTTCTCAAACAAACACACCTCGAGGAGAGCAAGGAGATTATAACTAGAGCGTTGAAACACTTCCTTAGAGAGAGTCTACCGGCCGCTGCCACTTTGAGTAGAGTCGTCATAGAGTTTATTGAGTGTTTCAAGGATGAGAGAGGAATCGAAGCGAGGTGTGAAGTGAGAGGGGCTCAAGTTGTGAACGAGGTAAGTCTAATTATTCACTGGATCTTTTTAATAGACGTTTACAATCTTGAGTAATGTATTTGAAATATTGCACATTGTGTCTTTTGTTTGTTAAAGCATTATAGAATACGCACAAACTGTATTTGTGGTTTGAAAGTTTGACTCTTTAAACAATTGCGCATGTACCGAATGTATAACGAGTAAGCGAGATAGAACGATGAAGTGATAAAAGTCAAAAAGGGTGGAAATAACATTTATATCGGTTTATAAAACCTATATAAATGTTATTTCACCCGTTTTGACTATAATAATTAAATCATTGACAACGTTTTTATTTTCCCAGGTATTCGAAACTTCAATCACTCAAGACCAGTTACCAGTTCTGTCCGGATGGATATTCGAAGCTCTAGCCCACCTGCACTACGGAAAGATATCTAACTCCCTCACACCATATTGTGTACTCACTCTACTCGTGTCAGCTAGTTCTAACCCTCATATACGTCTCACAGCTCCACTAACGTATTATATATTAAAATTGGGCATTGAACAATGTTGCAATGAGGAAAAAATAAACGAAGTTTGGGGTATTTTTAAAGATGATTGTCACCAAAGCGGAGATTGTATGTCTTTTCAAGATAGACGGTTACTGTGTATCGTGGCGCTGAAATCAGGGTTCAGTAGATCTCAACTAGAACGCTTAATGGAGTTGTGTGAAAGTGTTCCAAGTTTAGATGACTTGAAACAATGCTTGGCTGCTTATTGAGCAGTTGTCAGATTGGAAATAATAGTCATTGTGTAGGCATCATTATTCTTGTTCTGTGGATATCTAGATTGTATGATTTCACAGAACTTGTGTTTGTGAATTGTGAATGACTTTTTAACTTGAAAGTGAAGTAAATATAGTGAAAGATCTCTATTGAAATTAATGCAAAAAATGAGATGTTTTGACAAAAATAACGTAATGATTATTAACCAAATTATCTATGAAACTTATTATGTATAACTGTATAAACATTCCAAAATATTTCTTTAACAATTTCAAGCTATCTAATTCAGGCACAAGTCAAACTATAATTGTGATCCCAATAGGCATTAAAATATTTTAAGCGAGTGCTTTCATTAACTATTAGGCCGGAACTATTATCGATTTTTTGCTAATGTTAATACAGTGCTCAACGTTTTAAGGGAAACATGTATAAAATTGTTTTTTTTAATTTATTTTAACGAGTTTACTTGTAAACGTCCTGATTAACGATCTGAGGTATTTTAACTAAATTTCCAAAAGAGTAGCAAGGATATTTTGCCATTGCACATTTAAGCAATATAACTTTCACTATATAATTATAGTAAAACAAATAACATAAACAGTTAGCCTGCAAATTTGTAAATTTTCAATAAAACGTGCTCGACAATTACGACCAAAAATAATTCGTTAAACTTATAAGCCCCATTGATTGTCACTATGGTACGTTTAAGAGTATTATTTGTCACAATGTGAATTATATTAGAGGCAGCCAAGTCACGGTTGTTGCATAGATCAAGTGCTTATATAAAAGTGTACCGTATAATTCAATAGAAATTGTAAAATTGTGGGTACACAAAGGTTATTTTTCTAGAATCTTGTAAAAATTTGATGTTGGTACAAAATTTTAGTAAAAGTAGCGTAGATATTAGTCTACTTATTAAATATCTTCTAAGATAGTTGTATCTGTTGCCAGTTTTAAATAGAAAATTTGTAATAAGATATCGAGTCCCTTGTAAAATATATAGATCTAAAATTTAAGTCGAGACTTGTCCCAGAGCGTTTTTTTAACATTTAGATTGAAATTTGTGTGGCTTTAAAATACTTACATTGATACTGTGGTTGTATGGAAAATAAATTGCTCTGAATATAATTTCAGTCAAATATTTTTTGGTAGAAATTACAATAGAAATTGTCGTTATTTGTAGTTTGTAATAATATATGCAATGTATAAAACGTAAGAACATTTATTTATTTTTATAATTGCTAAAAATATTAAGAAAATCGAGCGTTTTCAATGTTTAACAAATTAAAAAATATGTGCGTGCCTTCGTCGTCATGAAAATGATGATAAGTTTCTTCACACCGCGATTCGATTCCAATGAAACAAAGCCTCAATGTCGCTGCAATCTTTAGTCAACTCGTGGAGACCGCTCAGTGGCTTCAGAGATTTACGACTCCACTTGTGAATACATATTATTTATCCCAGATCCGATTTTGAACTATGAGACTAGTTCTAAAATTAGTGTTAAATTGAACCTAGCCAAATATCAGAAATATCAGCAATATCAAGTTAGGATTTGTTTATGCATTAGAAGGTTTCATTCGGTAGGTATTTAAATTCAAAATTTTGAACACGTTCTGTATAAGTAATGTTTAAAGCTTGATAATTAAAATGAACTCACCTAAGAATATTATTGTCAAATTAATGTTTTAAAATATATTAACCAAAAATATCGACAGGCAGCTGGATGGAGGCCAATTACGCTCTTTGTATCTATGGGAAAGGCATACGGCCTGCTGTGGATGTCCTACAGTCGTGTGATGATGGCGATTGAATCGTTAGAACTCGCAACACTCTTCTTCGAATCAGACGGAAGCGGATGGGACACGAACCTGGATGCACTGGAGTGGGTTGCTGGACAAGATGCTGTCAACTAGTGACTCAAGTAGGCTAGTGACCCAAATCTGAGCGCCGAATTCTTATGTGATTTATCATCAAATGCTGTTCGAAGCTGTTGAAATGTTATGTTTCAAAACTGTTTAAATATCGCATAGCATTGCTAAGTTAGCAAGTGTTGGTCCTTAATATTTTTCATAATCAATCTATCTGTCTACCTGAGACCACTATGACTAAAAAGTGTTTCAAACGTCGTGAGCAAAAATAGTTAATTGAACGGGATTAAATCCTTTTCAATCTTTATAATCGCGGAAATCGTAGAAGTTATTACAATAGTAATAAATTCAACCAGTGCACTTTTGTTGTCAACATCTCTTGTATTTCTCTCGCAAGCATTAGTATATTTCAAATTTGGCACATTATTTTTTTTAAATGTATATAAAATATATAATTATTAACTATTGTTAAATTTAGAAGTTTTCAAAAACTATAGGATGCTAACGCGTAAGTAATGAAGCTGACCTGGGAAACTCTGCCCTAGACAGAGAAAGTCTGTCTAGGCGTTCTGCTATATCAAATTTCGATGATTCAAAGTGACGCGACACTTCATTTAATTACTTCACTGATCGACTTTTAAATTCTTTGGACATTTGTTAATACAAAAATAATAAAAACACGATAACAAATGCGGGTGAAAAATACTTCACGACCTATTCTCAAACCTACCAAATATACACAAAAATGTCATATTCAGGCACGCCCTTTCCGAGGACTTAGATATCAAACAGTAATGATACGAGATTTTTATTATAGAAGATAACATTTTAACGGGTGATCAATTTTACTTTGAACTTTACGTTCTACATTGAGGACGGCTCAGTTGGTAACCAAAACCCGGGTGTCTTTGAAAAGTAATGCTTTGCCTCAAAATAACCTCATAATTACTATCAAGCACAAGCTGGGTGATGTATGGAATACCCAGCTGTACGGTCTTAAATCTGACGACTTAAAAGCTAAAGCTATAAAGGTTGTCACAATGACTAGATACTACATTTACGGTCCGCAGCACCGACGCTGAGTACAGCTTATCTGATTTTACTCAAAACAGAAATTCGGCATATTATGATGCTTACTCTGGAAATGAATTATTAGAAATCCCCCTTTCCAATTTCATCTAGAGCGATCAGCTGGACAGCAATGCGCTCAAATGAAAAATAATTTTGAATCCCAAGAAAGTGTGGAACTTTCTTGGGATTCAAAATTATTTTTTAGTTCACTAACTCAGAACTAAATTGTGACATTTATTACCTGAGTCCATAGATAAGTAACTATCCTGAGGCAATGTTTACTGGGTATTAATTCTAATAAACCATTGCTCATTAATTGTTAATTAATTGTCTTGTTTATTACGTAGATAAGTTCTACAGCAGTGCAACTACCTACAATGCAATCGAGATGCAATTGTTATTTTAGCGAAATATCAAGTTTGTTTATGATCATATTTGAATTAGTCTTGTATTGTTTATGAATTGAATTGCTTGTCTTAATAAATAAGAGAATTGGCACCATGTGATTAATGCAATCTGGGTTATCTTCAAGTTACGAGTAAGTAAGTGTAGTTTTTTCTTTTTAGAAGTTATAATTTTACTATTCATTTTGCGGAAACCTGGTGTTTTTTTTTTGTTTTTGAAGCAAATGAAATAAACTAGGTAGTTGTCTCAGGATCGAAGTTAGCACTTGACATTTTCTACGGAATACTCTAGTTCAGAACGGATTCAGAACTGAACAAAAAAAGTGTCCTTTTTGTTTGTTATGAATTATTATATTAATGGTTGTATTCTACTTAATGTTAATGGGTTGTAAATGATGTGTATTTTATGTTAATAATAATTTATGTATTTAAAGTAAGAATAAATTCAATATTAGCTTGTGCAAGTTATTAAATAGTTAATATAATCAGCACTGTTTGTGTTATAATAATTGCCTTTCTACTTCTATTCCATTTATCAAAAGTTAGCCAACAGCCCCCTCCCTTCTTCCTCACATAGTCCTAATAACTTTGCGGTTATACCTAGGACCGGAATTCTGTTTGACTTTAGCTTGAGTCCAAATTTCCTATATAAGGTTACTCACGGCCAAGTTTTTTAAAGCTATAATTGTAAATTGTACGAATTATTTGCACTGATTTACTAATATTCTATTATGAAACAACGAAACGATGGTACTATAACCAGATTGCCGTGGTGGTACCGGTCTAGAATAGTACTCCCCCATTTCATCCCGTGGGTGCCGTAAGAGTCGGCTAAGGGATCATGTACCAGAAGGTGGGCAGCAGCGCCTTCTGAGGATAGGAAATCATACTGCGCTCGCCAACCCGCCTGCCAAGCGTGGCGAGTATTGGCAAATCCCCCTACATGGGGAGGCATATGTCCAGCAGTGGACGACCTATTGCTGTTATGAATGAATGAATGAATAACCAGAGTTGACCATAACTCAGATTCCCGGGGGTTGCTTTATTCTTTCAAAAACTTGAACGCAACTTCTGTATAATACCATGTGCCAATGTAATCCGTAATGATTACTTACAAATTTGATTATTTCTTTATTCACCTACTTTACTTAGTAACTATATGTAGCAAGGCGCCTAGTCTACCCAATTTTTCATGGGCCTTTTTAATTACCTAGTCTAAATTAGATAGGAGGTTATTAGGTACTGTCTATTTCTTTTTAAACGAAAGTTAAAAAATGAGACAAACATCATCACGTCAGTCATAAGACGACCGAAGCTGGACATAAGCCTCCTCCATTGATTTCCACAAGAGCCGGTTGGAAGCGGCATGCATCCAGCCCCTTCCTGCGATCTTGGTCTGGAGCCTTACATCAGCTATGTAAAAACCATGCAAGTTCCAAGCAGTTGCAAAACCTGGCTAGAACATGCCAGAGACAACAATAACCTTTGATATCAATGTTCAAACCGTTCACCTAAAGGAGCGTGATGCCGTGGTGATGGTATGATTTCACACTATGCGGTTTAAGCCAGGTTTTAGAACCGCTCGGATCTTGCATGGTTTTTGCAAAGCTGATAGTAAGGCCCCAGGTAGTCTGTCCACCTTGTCGGTAGTTGTCCTATGCGGTGTTTGTCTGTCTGTCTCGTCTGTGGTCTTCACTCGCGAACCTTTCGACTCCAAAGGCCAATTAGACAGTATTAACCTCAAATGCAATTTACACAGTTTCACATCAGACTCCATTTGGTAGTATTTTGAGAGAGGAGATAGAGAATGAGGGTGAATACTTTGATTAAGTTAACATATTATTATGATGCAACTTTAAAAAGCATGGTCTTATCTTTTTTAGGGTTCCGTACCTCAAAAGGAAAAAGTGGAACCTTTATAGGATCACTTTGTTGACCACGCAATTCAAAGATATAGCCGTTTATGCTGCAAATTTTCGACACTAGCAAAGGAATCAATACCGACATGGTACTTCCCGTGAACTCAGAATCTTGAAATTTGGTACGGAGCAATGTCTTATAGCACAGATAAAGGAAAAATTGCGAAAAGCATAAGTTTTTAGTTACACCATATAATAAAAACTTAAAAATAGTTTTAAGCTTACTACCCCTTTCTTTTGTACGGAACCCTCGATGCGCGAGTCCGACTCGTACTTGGCTGTTTTTTTTACACTGTATAGATCTAGTTACCCGTTTGACCACTATCTCACTTGATGGTCACTAACGATGTGGTCGAAGATGTTATCACGCTAGACCTAGAATGCTCACTGGCTCACAAGGACTGTTGCCTGAACACACTGTGTGTTTAGTGACAGCTTTTCAAACTTGAGGGTGGTAGCTACTCGAAAGTACTCTACCACCATGCTGGGAATTTGATAACGGTGTTACCTTCACCGGAAGCTCAAGCTGTTGTTGGGGATCGTACCAGAATTCTAATCTAATCTGATATTTCATTACAAATGACGATTTATTGTATACTTTTATAATGAAATACTTAATATTTACTGAGATTTTAATGAGTTGGTTGGTGTAAGCCTAAAGATTTTTCGTTTTACCATTTTCTATTGGTAAGGTCAGGTAAAACTAACCTATCATAGAAACTTTCATGACAAATTGAGCCAATTAATCGACCGATTTAATTTTGTTACAGTGCTCCAAAAACTCTGAACTCACTTTAAACGACAATTTTTCAACGTTTTCTCCCGAACGGAAACTCTGATTATTCCAACCGTTAAATCAATGTCTGTTATTGAATTTGTCAACCGAGAGGAAAAGTTAACAAGTTTAGTATTCGTTCTATTTCAATGACCATTTCACGCTCCAACTGTTAGGTAAATTTGGGAAATTGTTTGAGTTTTAAGAATTGTATTTGGTAAGAATAATGAATATTTTTTCAAGTAAATTAACATAGAGTAGGTACAAAAGTATCTATATATTTTATGCCTATTACTTCTCTTTAAAGTCATGAATCATGAAAATGAAGGTCATTTGAAGTAGGTAGATACTTGGATATTCGAATCTTTTCGCTTTTATTAATTTTCGATTTCATAATGGTGTAGGTACCTATTTTAGAAGCTAGTAGGTACCTACCCTGCTGCTTTAGAACTTAATACCCTGCTTGGTATTTTAACTTTGTAACTAATACAGTGAAAATGTAATAGTATAAATATAATTCCTGTGAAATATGTTTTCTACTACCTATTTAACAATATTTTTAGACTGAATAATGATTTTGAAGCATGTTTTTGAAGCGATGCTTGTATTGCGTAAGGCAATGATTTTTTAGGTCATTGGCGTAGGGGTACTGCGGTGTGGGAGTGCGCTCTGGAGCCAACGACCTCTGTAGATGTTTGGAGCTAAATAATTTGGATCCTCCTTCCCCATTCCATCAAAAAATGAACAGACGGACAGTAATGTGACATCTATATATGGTAGAAGTTCCAACCTGTCGCACGAAGTTTTGCTTCCACATTCATAGTGCGTATAGCAAACGAGTAAAATTCATTACAGTCATAAGTCTGTGTTTCTACATGGATAAAATATGGACATCTTCAAGTCACGAGTGAACAGATATCTTCCAGGTACGCGTGATCCATCGTAGACCGCGTCGTCACTTAAAATCAAGTGAGATATTGGTCAAACGCCTGCCTATTGTGAATAAAAAAAGTAGTGCTATCCGAAAAATACAGAAAGGCAATGCATTCGTAGTAACACTAATAGTTCACCGCGAAAGTAAGACTTCGCGAGTACTACAGGTGTTTGCACAGTACGAGTCAATGCAAATGTCTAATAAAATTCTTTGTGTTAACATCGTCAAACCAATAAGTTTTAAAGGAGTCTGATAAATCTCACAACTTTAGGCTACAGAGATAATGGCTGGTACTGATTACCGCAATTTCGTTATCGCGGTCTGGGTCGTTGTCGGTGCTAACGGCGTCATTAAACTGAATAGGTTAAAGTTTTGACATTGAATATCATTTCACAAAGCCCTGTCAGTGGTGCCAGAGATAAACAATGGACCAAGCATCAACTGTTCACTTCATTAACATAACCTAATTTATGTTTACTAGAAACGTCCCGCGGTTTCACCCGCGTGGGTTACGGTTTTCCCGCTACCTCAATTATGCCTCTGTAACTATTCTTTTCTGGTATAAAAGTAGCCTATGTATCCAAGGCTTAAACTATCTCCATACCGAATTTCATCGAAATCGGTGTAGCAGTTTGAGCGTGAAAAAGTAACAAACATACACACAAGCTTTCGCATTTATAATAGTAGGAAGGATTTGACACAAAAAACCCCTACTCCACCCTTAAACTCACGCGATTTTTGAAAATGCATGTTCTTATGTAAATAAATTAATATGTGCTTGATTGTGTCGTATTTACTGCGCTCGCTAACCCGCCTGTTAAGGATGGCAAGTACAGGCAAACCAGGAGCATTTCCAGCAGTGGAATTCCTTTGGCTCCTTCCTTCGGAAATGATGATGAACCTTTAGGTGATACTTAACGACGTTAGGCGACATTTAAAGGTTAAAATAATGGCCTTCGGTGATGAAACATAATTTTAGAGTTAACATAAAATGCAAGCAATCCTACTAATATTATAAATGCAAAAGTTTGTGTGCGTGCGTGTGTGTGTGTGTGTGTGTGTGTGTGTGTGTATGCGTGCGCGCGCGCGCGTGTGTGTGTGTAAGTGTGTATAAATGTGTATGTTTGTTACCTCTTCACGCTCAAACGGCTACACCCGTTTCGATGCAATTTGGTATGTAGATAGCGTATACCCTGGATGGACCTAACACATAGGATAATTTTCATCATCACCATCATCACAACCGCACAACACCCAGTACAACCGCAGGGCGCAGCTAGTACGGTGATAAAGCTCATGAGTAAATAACGATCATACAGGTATGTTAGTGCTTTTCCAAATATGTTTACCGGGGTAAAACAGAAACTCTTGGGTTTCAAGGTTGTTTTATTAGTTATAAAGGTTCATATCTCACCGTAATCCAATTTTTTTATCCATCATTCGAGTATATGACACTGCATTTTATGCATAAAACATGACTATAACAAATTTTTTTTATGATGATATCATCCTGGACAAACACAAACCTGTATTTCAATACGAAGCCGAAGAATATGGACGTGTTTAACTAGCGATAAAGAAAATCGGTTCCGTTTTTAATTGCTAAGCCTTAAACAGTTTCTGTATCATAATTTACCTTCCTGTCTTCATCGAAAATGCCGTAGCGAAACGGCGCCGTGTAGTTATATAATTTAATCGGCAGTACAATATCCGCTCACCATTGGCTGATTGCATGCAAAGTGGAGCCGGCGTAGGTGTCTACGACAAAGTGGTCTAAACGACAGACTATAGCGAGTGCAACGTTTTTAATTTTAATCTAGGGGTGGCTTCGTCCGCGTATCATAATATTATTTGTAATTGTACGGGTAAGCCCTTTTTCCAGCAAATCACATTACAGCCAGATAAGCTTTCTCAAGACTTCTGCAATTCTACACCACTTACCATTTCACCCGCGATGTACATTATACGTCATACTTGGCAAGTCATTAACACATTCAGATTATACAAATCTTTTCATCAATCAATATTACAATACTTATATAATATTATATAAGTACAATATTCCTTTGAGATATTTGAGATAGCTATTAGTAATTGTGTGTCTATGCCTCCCGCGATACAGGGAATTCTAGTGCGTAGATGTGAGTGTGCAAAAAAAGCAAAAGAAAAACACGGTATTTAGAAAATGTATTATTTTACCAATATTATAATTTAAAGTCAACCTACAAGCAAAGCTACCAAATTATAACTCTTTATTCTAATAGCTTCATTGATATCAAAGATCAGAATGTATGGCAATATAAAAATTTTACAAAAAAATGAAACTGACTTCATCACTCAAATGTGTGAAATAACTTGTTGAAGTCGGTACCATGTTAGTTAAAAAATAAATATTATCACAATATTGTGCTCATCGATGTCGGTACTTCGTCACTTCGACAAGTTATTTTACACTTTTGAGTGTTGAAGTCGGTTCCATTTATTAGTAATTATATTTTCACCCTTTTCAGTGAGTGACCTTTGATACTCACGGGATCAATCGTCATTGTGTATGTTCATCCGCAATAATAATGTCGTCCAAGTCGACGTAACACTTTTCTGTTATTGGAGTGTAACGCAAAAACCGATGGTCCGATTTTGATCAAATCAATAAGGACCACACGGTAAGCACCAATTTTCAAACAAAAAAAGAATAATCAAAATCCGTTTACCCAGTCGACAGTTCTTAGGTAACAAATATAAAAAACCATACGGGTCGAATTAAGAACCTCCTCTTTTTTTGAAGCCTAATTAAAAAACATACGTGTCGAATTGAGAACCTCCTGCTTTTTTTGAAGTCAGTTAAAGAGCACATTTCTTTTACGTTTTAGACCAAACAGGGGACCAGACTGGGCTCCCGAATACGGGCAGCGTCGGTCGGCGAGACTCACGGTCCCTGGACCAATTTAGCCTCCCTCATCAATCATTCAGCAGCACGCCAGTACGGTTAAGGGTACTTAATTGATTATACTTGTACAACCGGTTCTGATGTTCTGTTAGTATTATTCATAGGGCTTAACGAAAATTATTAATGAAATTGCAACGTTTAACGAAGTCAATATGCTACCATGCAAAAATCACAATCATTATAATCATTATGCAATTGAAAGAAAATAAGAAGGCATAGGCATGACATAGGCAACTTACACCACAACAGTAAATAATATAAAAACATAGTGTACAAAGAACAGATAAATACATGCAAATAATAAATTTATAGTACTAAGTATTAGCTATATTTAAATCTTTGTTGTAGTGTTGCGCGATGCCAGGAATGAGTTCCCACTCAGCATTTTGCTAAGGTTGGATCACCGTAGCGCTGATTTATTGGTAGGAGGTAATTGGTAGGACAGGACAGCGAAGCACGCAAACTTTATGTGTTTCATATTATTATGCTGTACGGTCGCCGTAACTCAGTGGTCATTGACATGTCTTCAGGTCCCTGGGGCCCTGGTTTGAGTATTGGCAGAGGCAAACATATACGATGGCGTAGAATAGATAATGACACTTCGGGATCGTCCCGAAACGCCCCAGCTGTTGCCTCTGTGCCAATACAATGGTTAGGGTAGAGGAGACCGCATAATGTCGTTATCGAGGCACTTGATGACGTCATTACTAGCTTCCATCAAGAATGCTTTAGCACTTGTGGCTTTTGGCAATTGCTTCTGATAAAATAAGAAAACATAACATAACTATGGCTTTAACATGTTGAAGGTAACACCGTTATCAAACCCCAACATGGATCCCAACCTGGCTAGCAACTACCGTCAAGTTTGAAAGCCTGTCACTAAAACATATAGTGTGTTCAGGCAGCTGTCCTTGAGATTCAGTAAAAATTCTAGGTCTAGCGTGATTACATCTTTGACTATCAAAGCCTTTATTAAAATAAAATTATTAATTAAAAAAACAAAAAACCCGACTGCGTCAATATCTGCCATTTTAATTAAATTAATTGAACAACTGATGAAAAGATAGAAACAAGATTTTAATTTCCATATTTTATTTTGGTTATGAATGATCTTAGTTGACAGTGTTCACAAACGCAGTCGGAGGCATTATCTGCTCACTTCTAGATTTTGTTGCTCTACCTATATCACCAACAAAATGATAAGAAGTGAGCTGTGAGCGTGTAATACCTCCGACTGCGTTTGTGAACACTGTCAACTAAGATCATTCATAACCAAAATAAAATATGGAAATTAAAATCTTGTTTCTATCTTTTCATCAGTTGTTCAATTAATTTAATTAAAATGGCAGATATTGACGCAGTCGGGTTTTTTGTTTTTTTAATTAATAATTTTATTTCATTCTTTTTAGTTTTCAAGTACCTTTAGCAAAGAGGTGCTTGGTAGCCAAAGACCGAGCTTCGAACAGAACAAAATTTGGAAGAAAATAATTAAATTTCAATTCATTTATCAACCTTAAAGTAGGTATATAGTTAATTTGCGGCTCTAGCCACCAAACTGGGCGTGAAAACACCTGTATCTTGGTAGTTAGTTACTTATAATGTGTCTCAATGTTAATCATTACTACATGTATGTTGTCATGAACTTCAAAATTCAAAGCAAAGATAGTTATATATTCAACAATAAATACGTCATACAATCAAATATTCAGTCAAAAGTAGCTATAATAATAGCTACTTTTTATTTATTTATTATATTTCATTAAATAAGACATAAATAATGAATAATAAGACATACAAATATAGATTAAGGAGTCATCATAATGCACATTTCTGATTATCAATAAGATTATATCAATCATTCATTATTGCTATTCTTCACTTGTTTAAATGTATTGTGTATTGTTGTGTGTGTGTGTGTGTGTGTGTCACTCAGCCATAGGACGTCTACTGCTGGATATAGGCATCCTCTATTGATTTCCACAAGGATCGGTTGAAGGCGGCGGTCTGTCCGCCTGGTCGGTGGACAGACCAGGATGTCTTCGGTATTGTGTCCGGTTGACTTGGCTCATGGGTCTTTGGCCAAACCGTCAACAGGTTTAGCGACCGAAGAGTATAGCTGTCCATAGAACCCCTTTATCTCTTTAAGCATCTCTGCTTTGATTAACGCTATACTGCCATCATCTCTCTTCAGCTTAGTCATCTGGCTTTGCTCAGACCTGTCTCTTCCAAATAACTTGGAGCTTTTTCTCCGTTCGATCGTATCTTTAAAACGATTTATAGGTATGGATGTCGTATCGCAAGTAGTTCCATATTCGTTTATTGAGCTGCCTATATGACGCAGCATCATTGGATGATTGCAGTTGCAACGAGCGTCTTTCAGCCATGAGGTCGACGGTGGAGCTGAAGAGTTTTTCAGGTATATTTTTACGGCGGGGTTTGAAGAACTTAGACGCCACTGCGTGGACATTTTCTACAAACCTGTTGTTGGTCTCGTCCACTGATGCAAAGTTCTCAAGTCAAAAGTTCTCGAGGTTCTGAATATTGACATTCTGAGGCTGGCGTTTGGATTTCATCAAACGGGACCTCTAAAATCTAACATTAATGTTCAATGTGCCTCTTACCATGCGGTGATCACTACCGGTTTTTCCTTTCCGGTAATAGAGTAAGTTAAGAACCGGATTTAAGGGTTATGGTGCCCTCACCCTCTATATGGATTTCACATATTCCTAGGATATCCCAATGTAACTTACTCATTTCTTCTCCCATTTCTATTCCGTACCCCGCGACAATTCGGGTTTCTTTAAATTTCACTATTATTAGCATTTTCTATTCCAAAATACATTAAATCATATAATTTCTATATATATTCGTAAACACCGTTGAAAATACTTTATTTTGATACCCCACTCGATGTATTTTGGAAACATTTTTTTTTTTCGAGAGTACATTTTGGCGCCATAAATCCTATATATTGTTTTTTTTTTATTTTGATGTACCCAGTGTCACTTTCACGACTAAGACGAATCTATTGATACCACTCACATAAAAATACGACTAGCCGTTTAGGCTCTAGGGCGTGCCAAAGAAATATAAATACATACATACATACATACATACATACACTCGAAAAACATAACCCTCCTTCTTTCGCAGTCGGGTAATAAAACACTAATAACTAATTACAATACTGCAGCTACTACAATAACATTTGAGCAATCCACTAGCTATTGATAGCCTATATATAGATAACTCAAATGTTCTAACCCTCTACCGGCTGGCAGCGTGCCTAGAATTCTAGCAGGATTGCCACGTTGAATTGCAATGATGATTCGTTGAGCCAAATACGTGCCAGCATTTAAGTCACGCGTCGCATCGATCAAACGCTCTGATAAATTTTGGAAAATCCGATGAGCTCCAGGTCCCCACGGGCCCAAAGTTAAAAATCAAAATGACATACATACAAAGACAGCTTAAATACCCTGGAATAACACATAAACTCCATTTCATCCTGGAGAAAGTACACTTAGTTTTCGTGAGATAATTGAGGCAGCGGGAAAATTGTAGTCTACACGGATGAAGCCGCGGGTCGCCGCTAGTATTATATAATCAGCAGTGTATAAAACTGCTGGTAGTAGGACTGGTAGTTTTGTTCTAGTCATTTCTGCGCCTTTCC
Organism: Apeira syringaria; assembly: GCA_934044485.1. Taxonomy (NCBI): domain Eukaryota; kingdom Metazoa; phylum Arthropoda; class Insecta; order Lepidoptera; family Geometridae; genus Apeira; species Apeira syringaria. The sequence continues at coordinate 11,780,069 of OW203661.1, read as the reverse complement.
TGGGTCTATCCCTGGGCCTGGGTTCCGCCGGCACGGGTCTAATGATATACGTAACTGATCAGATTGTGACCATATCTCAACGTATCGACAATTTACTAGCTATGTATTTTATCTTGTACTTATATATTAATAATTACCGATAACTATCCTAACAACTGAGTCACATCATTTATCAGCAGATTATCACGACACCGATAACGTTAAACTCATACTAACATAAATATGGCGGTGACAAGACGTGGTTACATATTCAGTGCTTTCTTATTAAGTGTTTTGAGTGTTTTACTTATTTTAGTTGCAGTTTCTAGTGATAGTTGGGTAAGTCGGTAAACCTTTGACCTCCATTTTTCAAAAACCTTGGCTTCGGTAACTCTACGCTTGATTTGACGTTGTTTTCACTGGAAGCAAGTAGATCCAAGGAATTTTAGACTGTCGGGAAAGAGTATTGCAGATATTTTAAATTTATTTTAATGGAATATAAGTTTTTAACTAACATGGTCATTAATATAAGAACTAACCACTAAACAAAGCACACGTGATAGAAAGAGGGTAGTCAGACTGTTTTGTCTGCACTTAAAACACCTACCAGCAGAATCTTCAGTTTACTTGTGAACATTGCGCGTACTGTACCGAAATATCGATAAACGAAAATATTTTTTAATGGTAAATCTAAGATCTGTTTGTTTGTTACGATTAAACTCAAAAATTACACGACCGATATTCGAAATTCTTTACCGTTAGAAATCTACATCTTCACCGAGTAATAAAGGTGTCATTGATTATTTAGTAAGATAGTGTCAATATGTTAGACCTGTTAACTGGTTCTCAAAGACAATCAATGTGTAAAGCTATCTTGAAGATTAAAAAAGGCAGTTATATGTTGACCAGTATCAGAACGTGAGATAGTATAACTTGCTGACTAGGCTATTTTTAAGTTTCTCCTAGTCCTGCCCCCTTATTCAGAACGATCGATAACTGATGGAATCCACTCAATTCCAGTCGAATTTACAAAGTATATATCGTAAATGTAATGGCATATTCTAAGTATTACCTACTATCATTAACGAAATTGTCTTAAGTAATGTTTTTTGACAGCCTATACAAGGTCTGTTTTACGGGATTTTGAAAATATTTTAGTATCTATATTTGGTAGGTCTGTGAATACAGACCTATCAAATATACACAAAAAATGTGTTAAACATTGACACGAGATTTTTATATATTATGTTAAATCTTTGTAAGTATTATATTTCCCGCCACAATTTCCCATACCTAAGTATCTTCTGGGCAGGCGTGATCGATTACATTATCGCTAACGAATTAGTGGTCTAACGTTTGCCTATTTAGAAATAAGAAATTTTAATCTCATAGATAGTACCTGTTTGCTTATTAGAGCGTAAAAGAAGACATTATGACAGTTTGTCAGTAATGTACAATGTACAGACATACAGTCATGTTGTAACTACAAATGACGTGACATTGAAACGAATGCTGTGGATGGCTAAAGGGTGTCAAGACGTGAGCTGATGTTTCACTTGAGCGCTACTACCGGAGTTATGCCTGTTTAACCTTCGAGCTTTTTAACAGACATCAAAAAAAGGAGGTTCTCAATTCGATCCGTGTATTTTTTAATTATTATTTTTATGTTTGTTACCTCGGACCTTTTGATTGGGTGAACCTGGTGGTTTTTTTTTTATTCGAAAGCTGGTGCTCCGCATGTTCTGGTGCGTCCCATTTAAATTTCATGAAAATCGGAAAAGTTACACTCCAATTACTGAAAAATGTTACGTCTACTTGGACGACATTATAATTGCAGATGAACATACACAATGACAATTGATCCCGTGAGTATCAAAGGTCACGGAAAAGGTGAAAAAAAATTAACAAAAAATGGAACCGACTTCAACACTCAAAAGTGTGAAATAAATTGTTGAAGTCGGTACAATGCTGACAATATTATGATAATAGTTACTTTTGAACTATCATGGTACCGACATCAACAAGTTATTTCACACTTGAGCGTTGAAATCGGTTCCATTTTTTTTTGGTTATTTTTTTCTTTTGCTATTGCTTCTCCACTTTAAAAACAGCCATTTTTTTTATTGATTAAACTATACACTACAGACTCAATGGTCCGTACTTTTTTTTGATTAAATTAAATGAAATAATAATATTTAAAAATATTAATTGAACATCAAGACAAGCGTACACTAGAACACTACATAATCTACAAACTAAGTGAGTCCTCTTATTTGTATTTTTTTTATTTTAATACTAAGTTATTTACACTCTTACTATTATTATTACCTTATATAAGCGTTATTATTTTAACAGCTCCCCGATCACTCGGCTGTCTCTAAGACAGCCGAGTGATCGCTAGAGATAAGCTAGGTTCTCATTTAGCCATTTAAAGAATGAAATAACATTATCGCTAACGAGATAGTGTGCAAATTTCTGCCTATCTAGCTATAAAATACAACTGCAAAAGTTTGGAATAGTATCCAACCTAATCCAATTAAAATAAATGTAGGTCCGGACCCAAAATTCAGATAGGGACGTCCCGATTCTCGGGAAGGTGTGATTGTACGTTCAATGAGATAGATACTAAAACTTTTAACTGGGTTGTGTATGTGATTGAATTAAAATAATAATAATAATGAACACGTCATCTTTAATTCGACCGTACTCTGCCGCGGAGACACAATAGTAAATACCGAATTATACAATATTAAATGTGTTTTAGAATATCTATATTATACGTTAATCTAGCTAGACCTCTCTAGGTCTAGCTAAAACAACTGTAGTGACGGTAGTGAATAACGATAGAACTTTGACTCCTAGTGCCATTTACGGTTGATACCTACAGAAGTGATGAGTAATCCTCGTGCTCGAATATGGTGCCCTGGTCCTGCCTATCAACTTAGACTTAAGGAAATAGCTACCTTCTAAGTTTACGTGCTCTACACATTAGACCGCGTCGTCACTTAACTTTATAGGGGCTGGTGCCTGAAATAAGTTATACAAACCTGTAACACAGCTCACCAGGCTACATCCCGCGGATAGGATGGTTAGAATGATACCTCACTAAGATCATACAACCATTATGGTATACCTCTCGATACTGAGATTATTTGTAAACAGATAGTATAGTTAGTTATATTTGTATATAAGTTGAATGTAACACGGCAGGTATAAGTAACCGATCGAAAGACTTCATATAAATATTCATGGATTCTAGCTATATGTGAATAAGAAGAAATAAAATAAAGTATATTGTTTTATCTTGGTTATAATAATAAAATACGAACTCTTATGATTATTGCCAATAAAGTTTCGAGTAAAAGATTACGTATAAGTAGGTATATTATATACATAATGAAATGCCTTAACGCATAATGAAAATAGCCTTTTGGAATGCGGATCATCGCTTGATATATAATTTTATACATACATACAATAATCACACCTGTTTTCCGGAGGGGTAGATAGAAATAACGATATTAATTTTTCCGGGAACTCATTGGAGATCTAACAATGGCCGCTCGGATGACAGCCTTTACTCAAACCGCAAGGATTTAATTGAAACAGCGCGGTTATGCTTGCTCGGTCCTCCTTATTAAAATCTTTTTTGTAAATAAACCAAAAAAATGTTAACGTATTTAAGTCGAAGTATCTAACATTATTTCAGGTAGTTTCAACGGCAACTGCAACTACCCAGATAGAAGACAGCACGATTCAGTATGGACTATTTAGAGGAGATTTGGTGTTACGTACGTTTGCCACACCTACCTCGAATACCTTGTACAGTAAGTATTTAAATAGGTAACTCTAGTTAACATAATGGCTATTATTCACTAGAATTACCTAAGATAACTAAAACTCTTCAAAATAAAATAGCTTGTATCATATTTAAGCTAATATGCAAATTCTTTTATATAACTCTCTATACAACGTCCCATCTCTGATATTATACGAGCTTTAATTATGATTCTTGGGTCTTGCTACAGTATTTTAATTGCTCAAGCTCCTTACAAAACACAATTTCATAATTTTTACACCTTCGAACATATACTACTCTATATGTTCAAAGATTTACACATATACCCACCAGCTGATTCAGAGCGATGTCGTAGAAATATAAGAAAATATGTATATGTACTTTTAGAAGAATCAACCCCGTCACAATTAGTGGAGCAGTAAATTACCAAAAATATAAAACCACATCGTCACTGACCATCAAGTGAGATAGTGGTCAAACGCTAGATCTATACAGTATAAAAAAAATCAATCATTGGCTGAACTAACGCCATCTAATTTAAAATCTAGGCTACTCAGACGAATTGACCTATGGACCGGTTTTAAAAATCATTGTGAAGGACAATAAATTATTAACAGAAGTAACGAACAGCCAAATTAGTTATAAATATATTTTTTGATCCGTATAGACAGACAAATATGATATAGTGGTCAAATTATGTAACCGTTGGTAAAAAAATAACAACGACTATAGAAAGAATGTATGTATTTATCAGTAATTTGAGAATGACTTCTCTTAACTATAGATAAAAAAACTGATCCTAAGTCTGTCAATGTATTGAATATTTTGAATATGTGTGAATATGAATATTTTATATTTTCAGTGACCTGCGTCGCTTCAGTAGGCGCCTGCGCTCTCAGCTGCAAAACTCAAGAGGAAGCAAGAAGAAGAGAGGTAAAAATACGTAGTGTAGTTCTCAAAATAAAATTTACATAGATTTACTGTTTTATGGCCCTAAGCAAAGGTGTCTTTAGGAAATCATTATAATAAATAACCAAAACGCGATCTTTAAGTATAAATATTGAGTATATATATATCATCTGGTTCAAAGACCCACAACGAGCTTGGATATCCTCAGGCATAATTTATGCTTGAAGTCTCTCTATATGAGGAGCAGTTTCTCTTAAAGAGCGAAATCCTGTTGAGTGAAGAATGTTGGGGCGGGAACTATGGTCACAAACAATCACATTACACATACATCCACCACCGAGAGCAAATAATATCTATGCTCATCACAGAAATGGTTTCCCCAGTCGGGATTCGAACGCAGGGGTGGCACTTTCAAAGTCACTGTCACACATCACTGAACCACGACGACTCTCACGTTTTTTCTTTTTCTTTTTTTAATCACACTCAGACCCCCGCACTAGGATTCCCTGTATCGCAAGAGGCATGGACACATACAATCACAACACACACACAATCACAACACACAAACAACCAAGACCCGGGACAAACATCTATATTATCGCACAAATATTTGCCCCTGCCGGGATTCGAACCCAGGGTCTCGGAGACACGGGAATCATGTCACTGACATTGACCACTGCGCCACGGCGACCGTTATTAGTCATATGCTGAGTCAGGGCCCATATTGATGACATTTACACCATTCTTATTTATTCTCCTTCTATATTATTCTTGTGTAGTGTAATGTGTGTTGTGAGTGTCTTGAACAAATATGTCTTCTTTTCTCTTTGTTCAATATTGTGATTTTTTTCAGGTAGAAGCAATGGCACACGGATATCGGCCGACAGCAGCGTGTGTAGCGGTAACAGATGTCGACACCACAAATCCACGTAAGCTTATTAGCCCTAATCCTAACTAGTCAAGGTGAATGTGAGTTCATTTGTTACATACAAAGGTTTTTTTGAATACTTATTGATGGATGGATATAGAAGGTAGAGTAAGGCCGAGGGAGGTATGGATGGACTACGACATTATGTTTATGAAGGGTAGGTATGAAGGGGAGTATTGAAACGCATAGTGATAGAATAAAATGGAAGAGAAAAACGTGTTGTTCTAGCCCTCTCTCTCCCACCTAGTGTGAGATAAGGACAAGAAGAAGAAGAAAAAGTTTTATAGATCAATCTAATCAATCTACCAAAACACTTTATAGAACGCCAAAAATATACAATTTAAAATATTAATATAAAAACACTGGAGGATCAACTAGTACCCTCATCGCTTTAAGCAAATTCTAACATGCAACCTTTGTATGCACAGGAATCGTAACATTATATTAGATGTGAACAAAAATATAAAAATGGATACAGACAATGTCCAAAATATAATATATATTAAAAACGTACTTAATTATATAACTACAATCTAGCTATATATAAAATAATAACGCAAATACAAATCTAGCGTTCAACCACTATTTCACTTATTGGTAAGTGTCGAAGTGGTTCAAAATGTTATTACGCTAAACCTAGAATATTGAATGGCTCTCAAGGACTCCTGCCTGAACACACCGTGTATGTAGTGACAGTTTTTCTAATGCGAAAATGGTAGCTAGCCAAGCGGGGACTGGAGAGTAACCTATTGCAAAGCAGAAATGCTGAATAAAAAAGCGCAATCTCTAATACTATTCTTATCATATAAATCGGAAAGGCCAACCGGACTACCATAGAGCGATTTGAAACAGACACAAATGTCAAGAGTTGCTTATATATTTTTGTAGTTCCTATCATGTAAACAGAGATGGCGTTGCATACAAAAAAATTGATCATAATATTTTTCTGTTACATCTTTCAGTGCCGGCTCCTCCAGTGATAAGCTTCGCGTTCTACGTGAGCCTGCTCCTCATGTTGTTCCTGCAGTTGCTCTTCGCTGTGATAGCCGCTGGACTCGCTATCACAAACGCCACACGAAATCCTACCGAGCCCATATTTGGACTTCCTGGTAAGGTCTAAGTTTTTACAGGTTGGTTTTTTAGGACGGGTGGTGATGGCCAAGTGGAAACCACGAGAGATAGAAAACGTCGTGAAAAGAGTCATGCCCTCGATTTATAAGAAAATAATAATTGCTTTTTCGTTTTGTTTTAAATCTTTTACTTTTGACGGAAATCGACCCGGATAATAAAAAAGGCAACCTGTATTCAGAACCAATGTATTTTGTTGCTGGTAAGGAAGGACACATCCATGACAGACATATCTACGCAAGTAGAGGTATATTTTACAGACAAAAGATGCTTGAAGTGCTCGATTTCTGCCATGTCACCATAATAGTGCACATAAATTATATAACAATAAAACATTTAGGTACTGGACACATTGTAAGATTAGTTTAAAGGAATGTGCAGTATAGTTCACGTCAGCATAGAATATCCACTGCTTGACAAACGCCTCCCCCATGTCCTTTTAGGGGGTTTTGCCAGGGCAGGGGGAGAGGAGCATATGGTCCATATGGTCTTAAATCGAAAATAACTTATCATATCACACACATACACACAAACATTTGTTTTATATTATACGAAAAACGTAAAAGATAAAAAGAATAATTTCTCTTGAACTAGCAGTGACAGACGGCGTTCAGCAATTTGGAAGATCACACGGAAGATCTCAAACCAAAAACGAGGGAGTTGATTTGAAAGTCACGTTATTTTTAGTAAAATATATTGCTGCCAGTACTTATTAGATAAGGTTAGCGTTTGCTCTTAGGTCAGCATTATACTCTGTCGACAGTACGTAATATCGGCTGGTTTTCTTGATTTTAGTCCAGGTACTGCTCAATATGAATCCGTGGTTTGTATAAAACTAATTTCCTTTTTACAGGATGTCTGTGGACTAATGCTGTAACGGCTCTGTTGGGTACCACAGCGCTTCTCATGTTCGGCATATATTGGGCCGCTTCTGGTTTGAAAGACCACCTGGCGGTCTCATACATAGCCTTGGCGCAGTTCGAGCCTGGCCCAGGCCTGGGGTACTCTTATTGGTATGTACCTTCGTATCCATGACTCTATTATCTTAGGTAAATGTTTAGCCGTGGTATTTGATGTCAATCAAGTCCTACCTAAACAAACCAAACCTTACACGACTTAGATCTTTTTAACATGCTTTTTGCATTTGACAATTGTCTCACGTGATGTTAAGAGATGACTTGGTATAAAATGCAGCACGTAAGCCTAGAAGGTACCTATTCAGTCCCTACTTACAAACACCTGGATTGTACCTATCGTACCTATTATTCTTATCAACTATACATCATGGATGTGTACATTAGTAGTACAAAAAACGTGTCTTCAGGGCTGTCCTGACGAGCTCGATTGCTCGATTCATTCTAGGTCTAGTGAACCCCAGCTTCAAGACTATCAAGTGAGATAGCGATCAAAGGCCCATAAAAAACACGGAACCTCCATATTTATATAAATATACCAAAAGAACAACACAAACAATTAAACTATTAATTAATTATTTATCATGCTATTTATTAGCTGCGCCCTACCGTTTTAACCGCTATTTCCATACCAAATTTCATCCAGATCCGTTCAGTCGTTCTGGCATGATTGAGTAACAAACATCTATCCATCCAAACTTTCACATTTATAATATTAGTGGGATTAATTGCCTATTGACGGGAGGGGCTATGGTGCCTCTCCCGTCACCGGTGTGAAGTTAGCTGACAAAAAGTATCTGACATTATCCGGACAAATTAAATAGGTTTTATATTACAAATAAATTTTATTTATGAAAATGCTGTAAAAACCTTAAAGCTCAAGTATCTCCGGTATTAACTATAGGCAGCACAATCTGTTTCTCTAACCTACGTTATAGTTTAACGGTAGAGCAAACTTTTATACGACTTTTTAAAAGTTTTTTCTATGTTCCGTTTTAAAAGATTTTGACCACCTAATCCCCTGAAATATATAACAATTTTACATGTTTCTTATACAAAATTAATATATAAACATTTTAAAAGCTATTCCAATGCGGCTAAAACTCTTTTTGATATAGAAATTTTCATAAAATCTGAAATACTAGGAAAATATTTTGTATGAAAAAATATCAGATGGCTGTTCTAGACCTGTAGTCCCCTGATTTTATGAAATAATTATATGTAGAAATATACAACTTTATCCAATCTATAATAAAAACATAGACAGAAAGCGGCTAAAACTTTTCATCCTTTAAAAATATTCATATAACCTGAATGGTAGAGCAAAGATTTTATATGAAAAAAATATCAGATGGCCAATATAGGTATGTAGTCCCCTGATTTTATAAAAAAATTGCATGTGGGAACACTTAGATATATCCAAGTTTTAATAAGAACATAGACAGAAAGCGGCTAAAACTTTTCATCACCCTCAAATAGTACCTACAAAAAGCTTTCCGTGTGTTTTTCCAAAACTATGGTACCCGATGAGTTTTGACCCTATAACATCTTAAAAAAAAACTTTAAACTAGTGTTTTTATCTCAATATAACATAGTTCTATATAATGTTTATTATGAAAGCTAACACACTTAAGAAATATTCCCTCAAAAAGCATTAATACAATACTAAGAAAATACTGAAATTATGTTTTAGGTTTTTAGCGAATTTGACCATCTAATCCCCTGAAATATTTAACAAATTTACATGTTTCTTATACACAATTAATATATAAACATTTTAAAAGCTGTCTCAATGCGGCTAAAACTCTTTTTGATATAGAAATTTTCATAAAACCTGAAACACAAGGAAAAAATTTTGTATGAAAAAATATCAGATGGCTGTTCTAGACCTGTAGTCCCCTGATTTTATGAAATAATTATATGTAGAAATATACAATTTTATCCAATCTATAATAAAAACATAGACAGAAAGCGGCTAAAACTTTTCATCCTTTAAAAATATTCATATAACCTGAATGGTAGAGCAAAGATTTTGTATGAAAAAAATATCAGATGGCCAATATAGGTATGTAGTCCCCTGATTTTATAAAAAAATTGCATGTGGAAACACTTAAATATATCCAAGTTTTAATAAGAACATAGACAGAAAGCGGCTAAAACTTTTCATCACCCTCAAATAGTACCTACAAAAAGCTTTCCGTGTGTTTTTCCAAAACTATGGTACCCGATGAGTTTTGACCCTATAACATCTTAAAAAAAAACTTTAAACTAGTGTTTTTATCTCAATATAACATAGTTCTATATAATGTTTATTATGAAAGCTAACACACTTAAGAAATATTCCCTCAAAAAGCATTAATACAATACTAAGAAAATACTGAAATTATGTTTTAGGTTTTTAGCGAATTTGACCATCTAATCCCCTGAAATATTTAACAAATTTACATGTTTCTTATACACAATTAATATATAAACATTTTAAAAGCTGTCTCAATGCGGCTAAAACTCTTTTTGATATAGAAATTTTCATAAAACCTGAAACACAAGGAAAAAATTTTGTATGAAAAAATATCAGATGGCTGTTCTAGACCTGTAGTCCCCTGATTTTATGAAATATTTATATGTAAAAATATACAATTTTATCCAATCTATAATAAAAACATAGACAGAAAGCGGCTAAAACTTTTCATCCTTTAAAAATATTCATATAACCTGAATGGTAGAGCAAAGATTTTGTATGAAAAAAATATCAGATGGCCAATATAGGTATGTAGTCCCCTGATTTTATAAAAAAATTGCATGTGGAAACACTTAAATATATCCAAGTTTTAATAAGAACATAGACAGAAAGCGGCTAAAACTTTTCATCACCCTCAAATAGTACCTACAAAAAGCTTTCAATGTGTTTTTCCAAAACTATGGTACCCGATGAGTTTTGACCCTAGAACATCTTAAAAAAAAACTTTAAACTAGTGTTTTTATCTCAATATAACATAGTTCTATATAATGTTTATTATGAAAGCTAACACACTTAAGAAATATTCCCTCAAAAAGCATTAATACAATACTAAGAAAATACTGAAATTATGTTTTAGGTTTTTAGCGAATTTGACCATCTAATCCCCCGAAATATTTAACAAATTTACATGTTTCTTATACACAATTAGTATATAAACATTTTAAAAGATGTCTCAATGCGGCTAAAACTCTTTTTGATATAGAAATTTTCATAAAACCTGAAACACAAGGAAAAAATTTTGTATGAAAAAATATCAGATGGCTGTTCTAGACCTGTAGTCCCCTGATTTTATGAAATAATTATATGTAGAAATATACAATTTTATCCAATCTATAATAAAAACATAGACAGAAAGCGGCTAAAACTTTTCATCCTTTAAAAATATTCATATAACCTGAATGGTAGAGCAAAGATTTTATATGAAAAAAAAATCAGATGGCCAATATAGGTATGTAGTCCCCTGTTTTTGTGAAAAAATTGCATGTGGAAACACTTAGATATATCCAAGTTTTAATAAGAACATAGACAGAGAGCGGCTAAAATTTTTCATCACCCTCAAATAGTACCTACAAAAAGCTTTCCATGTGTTTTTCCAAAACTATGGTACCCGATGAGTTTTGACCCTAGAACATCTTAAAAAAAAACTTTAAACTAGTGTTTTTATCTCAATATAACATAGTTCTATATAATGTTTATTATGAAAGCTAACACACTTAAGAAATATTTCCTCAAAAAGCATTAATACAATACTAAGAAAATACTGAAATTATGTTTTAGGTTTTTAGCGAATTTGACCATCTAATCCCCTGAAATATTTAACAAATTTACATGTTTCTTATACACAATTATAATATAAACATTTTAAAATCTGTCTCAATGCGGCTAAAACTCTTTTTGATATAGAAATTTTCATAAAACCTGAAACACAAGAAAAATTTTGTATGAAAAAATATCAGATGGCTGTTCTAGACCTGTAGTCCCCTGATTTTATGAAATAATTATATGTAGAAATATACAATTTTATCTAATCTATAATAAAAACATAGACAGAAAGCGGCTAAAACTTTTCATCCTTTAAAAATATTCATATAACCTGAATGGTAGAGCAAAGATTTTATATGAAAAAAATATCAGATGGCCAATATAGGTATGTAATCCCCTGTTTTTGTGAAAATATTGCATGTGGAAACACTAAGATATATCCAAGTTTTAATAAGAACATAAACAGAAAGTGGCTAAAACTTTTCATCACCCTAAAATAGTACCAACAAAAAGCTTTCCATGTGTTTTTCCAACACTATTGTACCCGATGAGTTTTGACCCTAGAACATCTTTAAAAAAAACTTTAAACTAGTGTTTTTATCTTAATAAAACATAGTTCTATATAATGTTTATTATGAAAGCTAACACACATAAGAAATATTCCCTCAAAAAGCATTAATACAATACTAAGAAAATACTGAAATTATGTTTTAGGTTTTTAGCGAATTTGACCATCTAATCCCCCGAAATATTTAACAAATTTACATGTTTCTTATACACAATTAGTATATAAACATTTTAAAAGATGTCTCAATGCGGCTAAAACTCTTTTTGATATAGAAATTTTCATAAAACCTGAAACACAAGGAAAAAATTTTGTATGAAAAAATATCAGATGGCTGTTCTAGACCTGTAGTCCCCTGATTTTATGAAATAATTATATGTAGAAATATACAATTTTATCCAATCTATAATAAAAACATAGACAGAAAGCGGCTAAAACTTTTCATCCTTTAAAAATATTCATATAACCTGAATGGTAGAGCAAAGATTTTATATGAAAAAAATATCAGATGGCCAATATAGGTATGTAGTCCCCTGTTTTTGTGAAAAAATTGCATGTGGAAACACTTAGATATATCCAAGTTTTAATAAGAACATAGACAGAAAGCGGCTAAGACTTTTCATCACCCTCAAATAGTACCTACAAAAAGCTTTCAATGTGTTTTTCCAAAACTATGGTACCCGATGAGTTTTGACCCTAGAACATCTTAAAAAAAAACTTTAAACTAGTGTTTTTATCTCAATATAACATAGTTCTATATAATGTTTATTATGAAAGCTAACACACTTAAGAAATATTCCCTCAAAAAGCATTAATACAATACTAAGAAAATACTGAAATTATGTTTTAGGTTTTTAGCGAATTTGACCATCTAATCCCCTGAAATATTTAACAAATTTACATGTTTCTTATACACAATTAATATATAAACATTTTAAAAGCTGTCTCAATGCGGCTAAAACTCTTTTTGATATAGAAATTTTCATAAAACCTGAAACACAAGGAAAAAATTTTGTATGAAAAAATATCAGATGGCTGTTCTAGACCTGTAGTCCCCTGATTTTATGAAATAATTATATGTAGAAATATACAATTTTATCTAATCTATAATAAAAACATAGACAGAAAGCGGCTAAAACTTTTCATCCTTTAAAAATATTCATATAACCTGAATGGTAGAGCAAAGATTTTATATGAAAAAAATATCAGATGGCCAATATAGGTATGTAGTCCCCTGATTTTATAAAAAAAATGCATGTGGGAACACTTAGATATATCCAAGTTTTAATAAGAACATAGACAGAAAGCGGCTACAACTTTTCATCACCCTCAAATAGTACCAACAAAAAGCTTTCCATGTGTTTTTCCAACACTATTGTACCCGATGAGTTTTGACCCTAGAACATCTTTAAAAAAAACTTTAAACTAGTGTTTTTATCTTAATAAAACATAGTTCTATATAATGTTTATTATGAAAGCTAACACACTTAAGAAATATTCCCTCAAAAAGCATTAATACAATACTAAGAAAATACTGAAATTATGTTTTAGGTTTTTAGCGAATTTGACCATCTAATCCCCTGAAATATTTTATAAATTTATATGTTTCGTATACACAACTAATATATAAACATTTTAAAAGCTGTCTCAATGCGGCTAAAACTCTTTTTGATATAGAAATTTTCATAAAACCTAAAACACAAGGAAAAAATTTTGTATGAAAAAATATCAGATGGCTGTTCTAGACCTGTAGTCCCCTGATTTTATGAAATAATTATATGTAGAAATATACAATTTTATCCAATCTATAATAAAAACATAGACAGAAAGCGGCTAAAACTTTTCATCCTTTAAAAATATTCATATAACCTGAATAGTAGAGCAAAGATTTTATATGAAAAAAATATCAGATGGCCAATATAGGTATGTAGTCCCCTGATTTTATAAAAAAAAATGCATGTGGGAACACTTAGATATATCCAAGTTTTAATAAGAACATAGACAGAGAGCGGCTAAAATTTTTCATCACCCTCAAATAGTACCTACAAAAAGCTTTCCATGTGTTTTTCCAAAACTATGGTACCCGATGAGTTTTGACCCTAGAACATCTTAAAAAAAAACTTTAAACTAGTGTTTTTATCTCAATATAACATAGTTCTATATAATGTTTATTATGAAAGCTAACACACTTAAGAAATATTCCCTCAAAAAGCATTAATACAATACTAAGAAAATACTGAAATTATGTTTTAGGTTTTTAGCGAATTTGACCATCTAATCCCCTGAAATATTTAACAAATTTACATGTTTCTTATACACAATTAATATATAAACATTTTAAAAGCTGTCTCAATGCGGCTAAAACTCTTTTTGATATAGAAATTTTCATAAAACCTGAAACACAAGGAAAAAATTTTGTATGAAAAAATATCAGATGGCTGTTCTAGACCTGTAGTCCCCTGATTTTATGAAATATTCATATGTAAAAATATACAATTTTATCCAATCTATAATAAAAACATAGACAGAAAGCGGCTAAAACTTTTCATCCTTTAAAAATATTCATATAACCTGAATGGTAGAGCAAAGATTTTGTATGAAAAAAATATCAGATGGCCAATATAGGTATGTAGTCCCCTGATTTTATAAAAAAATTGCATGTGGAAACACTTAGATATATCCAAGTTTTAATAAGAACATAGACAGAAAGCGGCTAAAACTTTTCATCACCCTCAAATAGTACCTACAAAAAGCTTTCCATGTGTTTTTCCAAAACTATGGTACCCGATGAGTTTTGACCCTAGAACATCTTAAAAAAAAACTTTAAATTAGTGTTTTTATCTCAATATAACATAGTTCTATATAATGTTTATTATGAAAGCTAACACACTTAAGAAATATTCCCTCAAAAAGCATTAATACAATACTAAGAAAATACTGAAATTATGTTTTAGGTTTTTAGCGAATTTGACCATCTAATCCCCTGAAATATTTAACAAATTTACATGTTTCTTATACACAATTAATATATAAACATTTTAAAAGCTGTCTCAATGCGGCTAAAACTCTTTTTGATATAGAAATTTTCATAAAACCTGAAACACAAGGAAAAAATTTTGTATGAAAAAATATCAGATGGCTGTTCTAGACCTGTAGTCCCCTGATTTTATGAAATATTCATATGTAAAAATATACAATTTTATCCAATCTATAATAAAAACATAGACAGAAAGCGGCTAAAACTTTTCATCCTTTAAAAATATTCATATAACCTGAATGGTAGAGCAAAGATTTTGTATGAAAAAAATATCAGATGGCCAATATAGGTATGTAGTCCCCTGATTTTATAAAAAAATTGCATGTGGAAACACTTAGATATATCCAAGTTTTAATAAGAACATAGACAGAAAGCGGCTAAAACTTTTCATCACCCTCAAATAGTACCTACAAAAAGCTTTCCATGTGTTTTTCCAAAACTATGGTACCCGATGAGCTTTGACCCTAGAACATCTTAAAAAAAAACCTTTAAACTAGTGTTTTTATCTCAATATAACATAGTTCTATATAATGTTTATTATGAAAGCTAACACACTTAAGAAATATTCCCTCAAAAAGCATTAATACAATACTAAGAAAATACTGAAATTATGTTTTAGGTTTTTAGCGAATTTGACCATCTAATCCCCTGAAATATTTAACAAATTTACATGTTTCTTATACACAATTAATATATAAACATTTTAAAAGCTGTCTCAATGCGGCTAAAACTCTTTTTGATATAGAAATTTTCATAAAACCTGAAACACAAAGAAAAAATTTTGTATGAAAAAATATCAGATGGCTGTTCTAGACCTGTAGTCCCCTGATTTTATGAAATAATTATATGTAGAAATATACAATTTTATCCAATCTATAATAAAAACATAGACAGAAAGCGGCTAAAACTTTTCATCCTTTAAAAATATTCATATAACCTGAATGGTAGAGCAAAGATTTTATATGAAAAAAATATCAGATGGCCAATATAGGTATGTAGTCCCCTGTTTTTGTGAAAAAATTGCATGTGGAAACACTTAGATATATCCAAGTTTTAATAAGAACATAGACAGAAAGCAGCTAAAACTTTTCATCACCCTCAAATAGTACCTACAAAAAGCTTTCAATGTGTTTTTCCAAAACTATGGTACCCGATGAGTTTTGACCCTAGAACATCTTAAAAAAAAACTTTAAACTAGTGTTTTTATCTCAATATAACATAGTTCTATATAATGTTTATTATGAAAGCTAACACACTTAAGAAATATTCCCTCAAAAAGCATTAATACAATACTAAGAAAATACTGAAATTATGTTTTAGGTTTTTAGCGAATTTGACCATCTAATCCCCTGAAATATTTTATAAATTTATATGTTTCGTATACACAATTAATATATAAACATTTTAAAAGCTGTCTCAATGCGGCTAAAACTCTTTTTGATATAGAAATTTTCATAAAACCTAAAACACAAGGAAAAAATTTTGTATGAAAAAATATCAGATGGCTGTTCTAGACCTGTAGTCCCCTGATTTTATGAAATAATTATATGTAGAAATATACAATTTTATCTAATCTATAATAAAAACATAGACAGAAAGCGGCTAAAACTTTTCATCCTTTAAAAATATTCATATAACCTGAATGGTAGAGCAAAGATTTTATATGAAAAAAATATCAGATGGCCAATATAGGTATGTAGTCCCCTGATTTTATAAAAAAAATGCATGTGGGAACACTTAGATATATCCAAGTTTTAATAAGAACATAGACAGAAAGCGGCTACAACTTTTCATCACCCTCAAATAGTACCTACAAAAAGCTTTCCATGTGTTTTTCCAAAACTATGGTACCCGATGAGTTTTGACCCTAGAACATCTTAAAAAAAAACTTTAAACTAGTGTTTTTATCTCAATATAACATAGTTCTATATAATGTTTATTATGAAAGCTAACACACTTAAGAAATATTCCCTCAAAAAGCATTAATACAATACTAAGAAAATACTGAAATTATGTTTTAGGTTTTTAGCGAATTTGACCATCTAATCCCCTGAAATATTTAACAAATTTACATGTTTCTTATACACAATTAATATATAAACATTTTAAAAGCTGTCTCAATGCGGCTAAAACTCTTTTTGATATAGAAATTTTCATAAAACCTGAAACACAAGGAAAAAATTTTGTATGAAAAAATATCAGATGGCTGTTCTAGACCTGTAGTCCCCTGATTTTATGAAATAATTATATGTAGAAATATACAATTTTATCCAATCTATAATAAAAACATAGACAGAAAGCGGCTAAAACTTTTCATCCTTTAAAAATATTCATATAACCTGAATGGTAAATCAAAGATTTTGTATGAAAAAAATATCAGATGGCCAATATAGGTATGTAGTCCCCTGATTTTATAAAAAAATTGCATGTGGAAACACTTAGATATATCCAAGTTTTAATAAGAACATAGACAGAGAGCGGCTAAAATTTTTCATCACCCTCAAATAGTACCTACAAAAAGCTTTCCATGTGTTTTTCCAAAAATATGGTACCCGATGAGTTTTGACCCTAGAACATCTTAAAAAAAAACTTTAAACTAGTGTTTTTATCTCAATATAACATAGTTCTATATAATGTTTATTATGAAAGCTAACACACTTAAGAAATATTTCCTCAAAAAGCATTAATACAATACTAAGAAAATACTGAAATTATGTTTTAGGTTTTTAGCGAATTTGACCATCTAATCCCCTGAAATATTTAACAAATTTACATGTTTCTTATACACAATTAATATATAAACATTTTAAAAGCTGTCTCAATGCGGCTAAAACTCTTTTTGATATAGAAATTTTCATAAAACCTGAAACACAAGGAAAAAATTTTGTATGAAAAAATATCAGATGGCTGTTCTAGACCTGTAGTCCCCTGATTTTATGAAATAATTATATGTAGAAATATACAATTTTATCCAATCTATAATAAAAACATAGACAGAAAGCGGCTAAAACTTTTCATCCTTTAAAAATATTCATATAACCTGAATGGTAGAGCAAATATTTTGTATGAAAAAAATATCAGATGGCCAATATAGGTATGTAGTCCCCTGATTTTATAAAAAAATTGCATGTGGAAACACTTAGATATATCCAAGTTTTAATAAGAACATAGACAGAAAGCGGCTAAAACTTTTCATCACCCTCAAATAGTACCTACAAAAAGCTTTCCATGTGTTTTTCCAAAACTATGGTACCCGATGAGTTTTGACCCTAGAACATCTTAAAAAAAACTTTATTTTTAAAAAATTTTTTTAAGATTTTCTAGGTTGCATGTGTTTCCACATGCAATTTTTTCACAAAAACAGGGGACTACATACCTATATTGGCCATCTGATATTTTTTTCATATAAAATCTTTGCTCTACCATTCAGGTTATATGAATATTTTTAAAGGATGAAAAGTTTTAGCCGCTTTCTGTCTATGTTTTTATTATAGATTGGATAAAATTGTATATTTCTACATATAATTATTTCATAAAATCAGGGGACTACAGGTCTAGAACAGCCATCTGATATTTTTTCATACAAAATTTTTTCCTTGTGTTTCAGGTTTTATGAAAATTTCTATATCAAAAAGAGTTTTAGCCGCATTGAGACAGCTTTTAAAATGTTTATATATTAATTGTGTATAAGAAACATGTAAATTTGTTAAATATTTCAGGGGATTAGATGGTCAAATTCGCTAAAAACCTAAAACATAATTTCAGTATTTTCTTAGTATTGTATTAATGCTTTTTGAGGGAATATTTCTTATGTGTGTTAGCTTTCATAATAAACATTATATAGAACTATGTTTTATTAAGATAAAAACACTAGTTTAAAGTTTTTTTTAAAGATGTTCTAGGGTCAAAACTCATCGGGTACAATAGTGTTGGAAAAACACATGGAAAGCTTTTTGTTGGTACTATTTGAGGGTGATGAAAAGTTTTAGCCGCTTTCTGTCTATAATCTTATTAAAACTTGGATATATCTTAGTGTTTCTACATGCAATTTTTTCACAAAAACAGGGGACTACATTCCTATATTGGCCATCTGATATTTTTTTCATACAAAATCTTTGCTCTACCATTCAGGTTATATGAATATTTTTAAAGGATGAAAAGTTTTAGCCGCTTTCTGTCTATGTTTTTATTATAGACTAGATAAAATTGTATATTTCTACATATAATTATTTCATAAAATCAGGGGACTACAGGTCTAGAACAGCCATCTGATATTTTTTCATACAAAATTTTTTCCTTGTGTTTTAGGTTTTATGAAAATTTCTATATCAAAAAGAGTTTTAGCCGCATTGAGACAGCTTTTAAAATGTTTATATATTAATTGTGTATACGAAACATATAAATTTATAAAATATTTCAGGGGATTAGATGGTCAAATTCGCTAAAAACCTAAAACATAATTTCAGTATTTTCTTAGTATTGTATTAATGCTTTTTGAGGGAATATTTCTTAAGTGTGTTAGCTTTCATAATAAACATTATACAGAACTATGTTATATTGAGATAAAAACACTAGTTTAAAGTTTTTTTTTAAGATGTTCTAGGGTCAAAACTCATCGGGTACCATAGTTTTGGAAAAACACATGGAAAGCTTTTTGTAGGTACTATTTGAGGGTGATGAAAAATTTTAGCCGCTTTCTGTCTATGTTCTTATTAAAACTTGGATATATCTAAGTGTTTCCACATGCAATTTTTTTATAAAATCAGGGGACTACATACCTATATTGGCCATCTGATATTTTTTTCATACAAAATCTTTGCTCTACCATTCAGGTTATATGAATATTTTTAAAGGATGAAAAGTTTTAGCCGCTTTCTGTCTATGTTTTTATTATAGATTGGATAAAATTGTATATTTCTACATATAATTATTTCATAAAATCAGGGGACTACAGGTCTAGAACAGCCATCTGATATTTTTTCATACAAAATTTTTTCCTTGTGTTTCAGGTTTTATGAAAATTTCTATATCAAAAAGAGTTTTAGCCGCATTGAGACAGCTTTTAAAATGTTTATATATTAATTGTGTATAAGAAACATGTAAATTTGTTAAATATTTCAGGGGATTAGATGGTCAAATTCGCTAAAAACCTAAAACATAATTTCAGTATTTTCTTAGTATTGTATTAATGCTTTTTGAGGGAATATTTCTTATGTGTGTTAGCTTTCATAATAAACATTATATAGAACTATGTTTTATTAAGATAAAAACACTAGTTTAAAGTTTTTTTTAAAGATGTTCTAGGGTCAAAACTCATCGGGTACAATAGTGTTGGAAAAACACATGGAAAGCTTTTTGTTGGTACTATTTTAGGGTGATGAAAAGTTTTAGCCGCTTTCTGTCTATGTTCTTATTAAAACTTGGATATATCTTAGTGTTTCCACATGCAATTTTTTCACAAAAACAGGGGACTACATACCTATATTGGCCATCTGATATTTTTTTCATATAAAATCTTTGCTCTACCATTCAGGTTATATGAATATTTTTAAAGGATGAAAAGTTTTAGCCGCTTTCTGTCTATGTTTTTATTATAGATTAGATAAAATTGTATATTTCTACATATAATTATTTCATAAAATCAGGGGACTACAGGTCTAGAACAGCCATCTGATATTTTTTCATACAAAATTTTTTCCTTGTGTTTCAGGTTTTATGAAAATTTCTATATCAAAAAGAGTTTTAGCCTTATTGAGACACCTTTTAAAATGTTTATATATTAATTGTGTATAAGAAACATGTAAATTTGTTAAATATTTCGGGGGATTAGATGGTCAAATTCGCTAAAAACCTAAAACATAATTTCAGTATTTTCTTAGTATTGTATTAATGCTTTTTGAGGGAATATTTCTTATGTGTGTTAGCTTTCATAATAAACATTATATAGAACTATGTTTTATTAAGATAAAAACACTAGTTTAAAGTTTTTTTTAAAGATGTTCTAGGGTCAAAACTCATCGGGTACAATAGTGTTGGAAAAACACATGGAAAGCTTTTTGTTGGTACTATTTTAGGGTGATGAAAAGTTTTAGCCGCTTTCTGTCTATGTTCTTATTAAAACTTGGATATATCTTAGTGTTTCCACATGTAATATTTTCACAAAAACAGGGGATTACATACCTATATTGGCCATCTGATATTTTTTTCATATAAAATCTTTGCTCTACCATTCAGGTTATATGAATATTTTTAAAGGATGAAAAGTTTTAGCCGCTTTCTGTCTATGTTTTTATTATAGATTGGATAAAATTGTATATTTCTACATATAATTATTTCATAAAATCAGGGGACTACAGGTCTAGAACAGCCATCTGATATTTTTTCATACAAAATTTTTCTTGTGTTTCAGGTTTTATGAAAATTTCTATATCAAAAAGAGTTTTAGCCGCATTGAGACAGCTTTTAAAATGTTTATATTATAATTGTGTATAAGAAACATGTAAATTTGTTAAATATTTCAGGGGATTAGATGGTCAAATTCGCTAAAAACCTAAAACATAATTTCAGTATTTTCTTAGTATTGTATTAATGCTTTTTGAGGGAATATTTCTTAAGTGTGTTAGCTTTCATAATAAACATTATATAGAACTATGTTATATTGAGATAAAAACACTAGTTTAAAGTTTTTTTTTAAGATGTTCTAGGGTCAAAACTCATCGGGTACCATAGTTTTGGAAAAACACATTGAAAGCTTTTTGTAGGTACTATTTGAGGGTGATGAAAAGTTTTAGCCGCTTTCTGTCTATGTTCTTATTAAAACTTGGATATATCTAAGTGTTTCCACATGCAATTTTTTCACAAAAACAGGGGACTACATACCTATATTGGCCATCTGATATTTTTTTCATATAAAATCTTTGCTCTACCATTCAGGTTATATGAATATTTTTAAAGGATGAAAAGTTTTAGCCGCTTTCTGTCTATGTTTTTATTATAGATTGGATAAAATTGTATATTTCTACATATAATTATTTCATAAAATCAGGGGACTACAGGTCTAGAACAGCCATCTGATATTTTTTCATACAAAATTTTTTCCTTGTGTTTCAGGTTTTATGAAAATTTCTATATCAAAAAGAGTTTTAGCCGCATTGAGACACCTTTTAAAATGTTTATATATTAATTGTGTATAAGAAACATGTAAATTTGTTAAATATTTCAGGGGATTAGATGGTCAAATTCGCTAAAAACCTAAAACATAATTTCAGTATTTTCTTAGTATTGTATTAATGCTTTTTGAGGGAATATTTCTTAAGTGTGTTAGCTTTCATAATAAACATTATATAGAACTATGTTATATTGAGATAAAAACACTAGTTTAAAGTTTTTTTTTAAGATGTTCTAGGGTCAAAACTCATCGGGTACCATAGTTTTGGAAAAACACATGGAAAGCTTTTTGTAGGTACTATTTGAGGGTGATGAAAAGTTGTAGCCGCTTTCTGTCTATGTTCTTATTAAAACTTGGATATATCTAAGTGTTTCCACATGCAATTTTTTTATAAAATCAGGGGACTACATACCTATATTGGCCATCTGATATTTTTTTCATACAAAATCTTTGCTCTACCATTCAGGTTATATGAATATTTTTAAAGGATGAAAAGTTTTAGCCGCTTTCTGTCTATGTTTTTATTATAGATTGGATAAAATTGTATATTTTTACATATAAATATTTCATAAAATCAGGGGACTACAGGTCTAGAACAGCCATCTGATATTTTTTCATACAAAATTTTTTCCTTGTGTTTCAGGTTTTATGAAAATTTCTATATCAAAAAGAGTTTTAGCCGCATTGAGACAGCTTTTAAAATGTTTATATATTAATTGTGTATAAGAAACATGTAAATTTGTTAAATATTTCAGGGGATTAGATGGTCAAATTCGCTAAAAACCTAAAACATAATTTCAGTATTTTCTTAGTATTGTATTAATGCTTTTTGAGGGAATATTTCTTAAGTGTGTTAGCTTTCATAATAAACATTATATAGAACTATGTTATATTGAGATAAAAACACTAGTTTAAAGTTTTTTTTTATGATGTTATAGGGTCAAAACTCATCGGGTACCATAGTTTTGGAAAAACACACGGAAAGCTTTTTGTAGGTACTATTTGAGGGTGATGAAAAGTTTTAGCCGCTTTCTGTCTATGTTCTTATTAAAACTTGGATATATCTAAGTGTTCCCACATGCAATTTTTTTATAAAATCAGGGGACTACATACCTATATTGGCCATCTGATATTTTTTTCATATAAAATCTTTGCTCTACCATTCAGGTTATATGAATATTTTTAAAGGATGAAAAGTTTTAGCCGCTTTCTGTCTATGTTTTTATTATAGATTGGATAAAGTTGTATATTTCTACATATAATTATTTCATAAAATCAGGGGACTACAGGTCTAGAACAGCCATCTGATATTTTTTCATACAAAATATTTTCCTAGTATTTCAGATTTTATGAAAATTTCTATATCAAAAAGAGTTTTAGCCGCATTGGAATAGCTTTTAAAATGTTTATATATTAATTTTGTATAAGAAACATGTAAAATTGTTATATATTTCAGGGGATTAGGTGGTCAAAATCTTTTAAAACGGAACATAGAAAAAACTTTTAAAAAGTCGTATAAAAGTTTGCTCTACCGTTAAACTATAACGTAGGTTAGAGAAACAGATTGTGCTGCCTATAGTTAATACCGGAGATACTTGAGCTTTAAGGTTTTTACAGCATTTTCATAAATAAAATTTATTTGTAATATAAAACCTATTTAATTTGTCCGGATAATGTCAGATACTTTTTGTCAGCTAACTTCACACCGGTTCTCCCGTCGGTCTTCTTATACACCGCTTGGAAGCAGCGTCCGTCCAGCCTCCTCATGGGATTTTATCAGAAACTCTTGCTTGTTTACACAATATCCTCTTCACTCTAATGGCCATCATTTCTGCAAAGTACCCTGGTTACGGCCATTTCGACTTGTCAACCTTCTGGAATATAACAAACGGCACATTTTGATGTATGAGAAGATGTGTTTCTCGTTTACGAAACATCTCTTTAAAATTGCTAAGATTGGATAGATATAGTTTATTGTCCATGCTGTACCTACTGTGCATATAATGTCTGCTACATTGAGCATATATTGAAATATTGTTTTTTAAGTGCAGCGACTATTTTAATTCCTTTCATCAATGCTCACCGTATCTGCACTTCAAAAGTTTACTCTGTACTGTGTTATATTTTATTTTAAACCGTTGAACAACTCATCACATAGGTAGTGAATGTTGTAAACACCTGAAGGGTATACGTATCAGAACATACATAAAAAGTGAGTGCTCCTTTTAATATTATCCTTATATGTGTACTGTTGGTGTTTCGTATATAAATAATGAATGAAAAATTCATAATAATGTGAAATTCATTCTTCTATCGATCTCCTCATTGCTGATTTAAACTCGTTGAAAAACAGTAGAGTTATCTGGAACAGGGTGCCAATTGTCTTATTTATTAAGACAATCTATTCATAAACAATGCAATAGTCGTTCAAATGTTATCATAAATTGATAACTTGATATTCCGCTAAAATAACAATTGCATTCGATTGCATTGTAGACAATTGAACTGCGGTAGAAATTAGATCTGTGTAGCCTTTACAGTTATACTCCAAGTAAAATAGCAAAACTGGAAAAAACGACGATTAATTGACAATTTATGAGCAATGTGTTAGTAGAATTGATACCCAGAGCTCTCTCGATGGACATGGTTTGCTGAAGGACATTGATATGATTGATGCGTTCGATGTTAATTTCCAGGATCCTCATCTGCTCTATCCTCTGCAACCTGTGCAACGTTGGACTGATCCAGATGAGAGCGTATCTCCTGGAGAAGGACCCTCCTCCACCCACCATTAAAGTGGAAAACCACTCCGATGGCACCATATTCTTGTACTAAGTTTAAACAGTGTCTCAGTGCTCCACAATATTCTAAATATTTAGCTCTAAGAAAACTGGTTGTGTCACATATACAAAAAGTAATATTCCAGGTGAACTTTTTGAAAAATTTTGCGATCTTATAGATCTTGGTGGAGCGTATATTGTTAATAAATTGAGCAGTGCTTGAACTCGTGAAAAATATTTAGTAATTTATTCACCTCGACGTTTCGACCAAGTTGCATTGGTCGTGGTCACAAGAAGACTGGAGAATGCGGGTGACAATATTGGTGAGAGTGCGTAGTTTTTCCAACTACCCGCTTTCGATCTTGTTAACATGTAGGGCTTTCACAGCCCTGCAAAAGCACAGGGTTGCCACGTCACACCTCGCTAACATTATCTTTGTTTTTCTTAGCCGACAAACCACCCTGACGGAAACGTTTACCAATAACTTGGTCCCAAGATGTAGCAGAGGTAAATAAATTACTAAATATTTTTACGGGATTTAGCTCCGTTCGATTAATTAACAATGTGTTCGAATCGGGAAAGTCTAAAAATTACACTTACATTATAAGTATACTTAAAAGTGAGACAGGGTGACAAAAATTTTCTTATAAATGTCATTATTTGGCGAACGCTGCGAAAACTATTGAAGATACATAAAATATTATACTCGTAGTGCTCAGTTATACTTACCTACTACAAAAATAATAATAAAAAAAAAAAAAACCGCGAATGTATATGTACAACTAAATATTAAGTAAAAAAACCTTTTTTTCAAACGAATCCGTTAAAACAGGAGTATATAATGACAAATGATAACATTCTTATTATGATTATTAATAATTTTTATTAAAAAAAAATGTCCACTAGTGGTACTTGAACCCATGAGTACCACTAGTTCAACAAATTATTGACTATATTTATTGAAACGTAAGTTCCCATCTAGCACGACGTCAATGTAATAAACCATACAACTGTAATAAGGATTTAAGAGGTGCTGATAACATTACAGAGGTTTACGGATGTTTACGGGTAGAAGGGGCGGGACAAACGCTGATGCTTGTTGATTTAAAATTTACTTTACAGATAACCTACAGGCCCAAAAAAAACTGCTCATCACATTTTAGACTTTTTTAGTTTTATTTTTATTTCTTCTAATAATAAAATTCTTTGTAGATAAACTTTAAAATTTAAGTCATGATACCTTAGTTATTATTATTATTTAAGTTTTATGTTATTTTTGAAGTGAAAACTTCTTTAGCGGCGTTGTGCACTTTTGGGATGATTAAATAATGTTAAACTCGCGTCAGGCAGGACATATGATCTGATCGAAAATTCGTAGGAGGTAGACGTAGAAGTAGAAAGAGTAGACCGCCGGCGCGGCGTAGGAGAGGAAGTAATGTCCCCTCTCTTTTTATCGCGCGGCGAAAATGTAGGGCTGCTTCTGGTGTTTCGTTTAAGCGTCGCAGGGCCATGTAAAATAATTGTAATAGTTCTGAAGTTCTAAATTTCTATGTAATATAAATTGTCATTTGTGTACGATAGCACAATAAATGAATATTGTATTTTATAACATAAATGATTGATGAAGCAATTACTGCGAAATTATTCCATAACCATTACAAAATATACAAAAATGCACAACGTTCATGTTCAAGTTTTCACTTCTGCCGGCACTCATTTTGTTTTTTTTACTAATAAACTAATATTTTTAATTACGCACCTTATTTGTCAACCCTGCCTTTTTGAAGATTTAGCCTGATAGTAACTTAGGGCTCCATTAAAAAAAATAAAAAATATTAGGAAACTCTTTACTGTTAATCCTTATGTATAACATTTTTCACTTAACTGCACATACCGATACTCGTGCGTTGTTTTTATATGAACACTACATGATCCAGGTCTTCAAGTAACACTGCCGGTCTCTTGGAAGCGGTTCCATGCATTTTGGACTGCTCTGCGAGAAAAACCCAACTGCAAACCCACATGTGCCTTCGTACTGGTGGTTCTAGTTAATAGAGATGATAAATAATCAATTATAATTGAAAAAGTAAAACTTTTCTCCTTATACAAGCGATACAAACTAAGAAGATTAAATTAAAATTTAAAAAACTTAAAAAATTAAATTAAACATTACAATAGCATCGAATTTAAGTTTTCTTTCAATGATGGCTAATTTAATAGTTTTCAAATAAGGAATAAGAACACCAGCATGAAAGAGATCAGAAGCCACAGAGCTCGTAATATCAATATAATCTTAGACAAATATATTTCGCCTATGATATGCTACTTATCAGTTACTTTAATTGTATCAAGCTTGAAAATACTAATACAGTTAAATATCTCCGAGTAATGTCAGACAATACCCTTATTTTTGGACCTCATAAAAATACTTACAGGTAGGATACGAAAGCTGATTGCAGTTTTAAAAACATACGGGATACGGTTGGTTAAGCATTATTGGATCAGTATATTATGCTCTTTGCCAATCACTGTCATTGTTTTGTATAGACAGCTAGGTTTGTTGTGAAAAACTCATTTACTCCGTCTTGAAAGAGCTCAGCGTGCTGTGCTCAAATTGATGAACTTTTTACCCTACAGGTGCTCAACTGAAATACTGTATAATAAATGTAATGTTGTATCTGTTCGGCAACTTTTCATACTAAGAGTCATAATGAGGCAACTAAAAATGCTGTGCCCTCGAACTATAAATACCCTTAAAATAAACGTCGCAAGGATTGAGTGTTTTGTACTAACTAGTTTTATTTAATTTTTTTGACAACCATTTTTATACATAAATTCCCTTGTTTTATTAGCACTCATCTCTATAATAAAATATCAAAACACATCACTCTACAGAACATGAATACATAGTCACGATATCAAAAATTATCATTATTTTAAAGTCGTTATTTTACGATCAAACATAAAACCTTTTAGCTGAGTTGCATTGAGATAGACTTAAGGCAGTTGAGAGTCGATAGTTACTTATCTCCCTACCTTCCATCTCACAAACACGCTCACTCAGCCGCTACGAACACACACACACTCACACCCCTATGAAGAAACAACGTCTTACCTACTGTTCCGAAACGCGCCAAAATCGATTTTAGCACTAAAATCGATTTTGGCTCACGTGTGTCCCTTATCACTGCGAGCACGCTTTTCGAACAGTGTGACGTCATGGATTACGTCATTACCAACGCCATATTGGACTCACAACGATTTTGCTCTCTGAAGTAATTTTGTAATATGCACAATTTCTTTTCAATTTTAATTCAACATCAAGTTTGTAATTATAATCTTTAGCATCAGTGATATATAAACATAAAATAAAATAATTATTACGAGTGCGAGTATTTGAGGCTATGAAATCGTCAAATAACCGTTACGATTCATTACACGCGCTCACAGCACTGTGAGCGTCGTAGTCGTGCTTTTTAAAACGGAACGTGTTCGTGCTAAATCAATTTCGGTTGAATTCGTTAAATGACTTGTACACAATAATTGACACACTCATATCTATATTTTGAATTAGGCTTTATAGTTCTTCGTCGTCGGTAAAGACAATCTTTTCCAGGTCATGGGCTGTTGTTTGGTCTCCCGATTGGTGGTGAACCCAGGTCCATAGTAATGAACTGCTTTATGGCCGGATCGGTATGAAAATTTTCAAGATTGCTAGCAAGGCATTTTTAGGAAATGGCATATCTAAAGTGTGCCGATCCACTCGCTTGCGAGTCCAAGAGTTAAATGATAGTTTTGACAATTTATGTGAATTATATCTGATGAGCTATGGAGAGGGCTAGGTTTCTCTACGTGATCGAATCAGAAATGAGGAGATCCGTTGAAGAACTCAAGTCACCGATATGGCCCAGCGGATTAACAAGTTAAAGTGGCAGTGGGAAAGGCACATAGCTCGAAGAACGAGGTCGTAGGTCATAGGTCGAAAATGTCTCGAATGGAGACCACGGACTGGCAAGCGCAGCATTAAACGGCCACCGAGCAGGTGGACAGACGACCTGACTAAGATCGCAAGCAAGGGCTGGATGCGGGCTGCTTCCAACTAGTCCTTCTGGAAATCAATGGGGGAGGCATATGTCCAGCAGTGGACGTCCTATAGCTGAGATGATGGTATCTGATTTGCAGAATTATTTTAGTGTGAGTATTTTTTCATAGAATAATATTTCGTTTTATTTATAATGAAACGAAATATAATCCTTCTTTGAACAAGGATTCTGGTCATTACTGTGCAACCTCGGCGATTCATACGAGTGCCGATCGAGTCAAAACATTTCAAGCAAATGGAGGTCTAAGGGGTCATATCAACTGACAGCATTACCTGGGGGCCTACCACCAACTCTTATAGCAGTATTATTGTAATCTTACTTTGAATTTTCGTACCACAAGGCCACATAAGCAATGTTACTTTAGTGTTGTTTAGACTAAGCAGTTTTGTGACGTAAACCTCTATTTCGTTCACTCAAAGCGTACCATGAGCCAGCGCCAACGAAAGCGACAACGCTATATGAAAATATAATGTTGTCTCGCTTGCCCTTACAGCAGGAATGTTTCTTCGTTCATTCTACACGTCACTGAGCGATAATAAAACACTAATGTTTTAAGATGTTCATGGTACGAATCTGAGCATTACTTTAAGCTTGAAGTATGACGTTCTTGAAACATGATGGTTTTGTAAAAGTTGATGGTACGGCCCCTGATTAGCAAGATAGTTACATAGATAAACAACATTTTGTGGGAACGGACACAACGAAGCCATTTCAAGACACCGCAGAACGGAAACTATGGTTTTGCGATATTTATTATCAGTCGGCTCCTACCTATAACTACGTGCCTATAAATTAAGGCCTTTCAATGTTCTCCCTATATTCGCCAATCATACTTCTGTGCTAGAAACAGGCTTGTGCAAGTTGTGATTTTAAAAAAGGTACGTTGGCTGACACTACCGATTTTTAATTGTAACTAATGGTTAAATTTTTTTTAAATTGTGTCAAATGCCTGCCTATTTTTCTACGTTATAACTACAGTCCAATGTTGATAATATTTTATTAATAATTAAAATTTGCTTTTATGTTTCTACTTTCACGATTTATTTTATATCATTTATCTCTTTTGGATTCGTTATTCAAGAAAAAATACGGTATCAAAATAAGAGTGACAGAGTTCCAGTTAAAATGACGGAGACTGGGCACGGTGCGCAAGTAGTCAATGTGACTGAAGACCACAAGTACCAGCTCGATGAAGAAGAGCTGAAGCGCGTCTTGATGAGGGAGGATATCAAGGACCTGCCTGTGGTGGTGATCAGCGTTGCCGGAGCATACCGTGGTGGGAAGTCCTTCCTGCTGAACTTCTTCTTGAGATATCTAATGTCACCGGTAAGGCAGAATACTTTAGCGAATCTTAAGCGTTATACATAAATAATCTTACATAGTTAACGTAGAAGCTTCGTAGTTATTACTTAGTCCAATTCTTCTTCTTCTCTCAGCCATCTGCGTCCACTGCTGGACAGAAGCCTCCCCCATATAGGGGGGATTTGCCAATACTCGCCACGCTTGGCAGGCGGGTTGGCGAGCGCAGTTTCGTTTTCAATCCTCAGAAGGCACTGCTGCCCACCTTTTGGTACGTGGTCCCTTAGCCGACTCTTACGGCACCCGCGGGAAGAGATGGGGGAGTACTATTCTAGGCCGGTACCACCACGGCTCGTGGTGTGGTGTCGTTTGTCCAATTAAACTATACGAAAATATTAATATAAGAAAGCTCTTAAACAGTATCGAAAGAGTCTGAATTCCTATAGAACTTATGAATTACGATCCTATAATTAGTTGGCTTTATTAACATATTTTATTTTTTATTTACATAAAATAAATAAAAAATAAAAGTCTACGAACACACACAGAGCCATGAAAATGGCTTTTCTTGGGGTTTCTCTGCGCGATTGAAACAGGAATTAAGAGATCCGTAAAATAATGAAATTTTCTGAAATAACCGAGTGGTTTAGCAAGTTGAATTGTCAGTTGACAGGGCTTATCTTATCTCTCTTATCTGGGAGAAATGGCCGTTAGGGTCGAGAGACTGAAGTCCATGTAGACCACGTAATGATATGCGCAGCGTCAGACGTCCACCGGCATGGTTGACGATTTGACTTCCAACCGATCCTTGTAGAGATCAATAGGGGATTTCTATATTATTAGTTCACGATATTTGACTGAAATGATTAGAAAAAAATCTTTTATTTCCATATTTTTGAAGGGGAATATTCGGCTACTTGTTGGATTTGAACCCACGACTACAGAATACCGTCCTGTCGCTTTGCCATCTAACCTAGTAGCGCTCCACGAACCGTCCGAATTTATCTCTTCATAGTTTCAAGTTTTCAAACATATGATATGTTTATCTTAGCGCCATCTACCTTTAATTGTATGAATTATTTATAGAAATGATAGACCAACATTACAGTTCGTAAGATATCGAGCGAAGGCCTGATATCCTGATTCAAAGGTTTTAATAGTTAATTGCATTAACAACATAACATAAACACTTACGTTGAATTTTTTTCCTTACGTATGTTGCGCCCAGCGTTTTGTGCAATGAAACATTAAATCTATTGTCTTTTATTAAAAAAAAAGATTTTGTATATATTAATTTATAAAACAAACAATTATAATCACATATGTTTTATTGGTAAAATACGTAAAATAAGATTGAACTTGTGTTCAGAGGGATGCCCGTGCAGATGGTTCCTGGCTAGGTGAGGAAAGCGAGCCTCTGAAAGGATTCAGCTGGCGTGGTGGTGCTAAAAGGAACACCACTGGAATTCTTTTGTGGTCGGAACCTGTGATCGCTAATTTGTCCTCTGGAGAGACGGTAAGTGAAACTAAATGCAAAGCTTCTTCTTCTTCTCAGGCATAGGTCGTCCACTGTTGGACATATGCCTCCCCCATATAGGAGGCATTTGCCAATACTCGCCACGCTTGGCAGGCAGGTTGGCGAGCGCAGTATGATTTCCGATCCTGAGAAGGCGCTGCTGCCCACCTTCTGGTACGTGGTCCTTTAGCCGACTTTTACGGCATCCTTGGGAGGAGATGAAGGAGTACTATTCTAGGCCGGTACCACCACGGCAATATTAAATGCAAAGGCAAAAAAGGCAATATTCATGCAAAGCTTATAAAGTTTAAATGGTTTAAAGAGGCAACCTCTTTTAACTACAATTGATATTCAATGAAAATGTGATCAAAGGTAGAATCACACTAGACTTATAATACCGACGGGCACTCAACGATAATGACATGGAAGAAGCTAGAAGGCAGTGTGAAAAATTGTATATTATTGTACGTGAAAGTTTGTATATTTATTACTCAATTACGGCAGACCTGAACGAATCTAGATGCAATTTGATACTCAGATAAATTATAATAATATTAGCAATGGTTTCCGACCTTTTATGAAATAGGGACACATTGATTTTCTTTTTGTTAGCGACGATGTATAAAAAATAAACAGAATAATAGAATAACTATATATCTATATTATCTATAGTTGGAACACTCACATATTATTAATTATGGAGGGAATTAAATAATTCCCGTGTTTTATACATTCATAATGTGTCAAAACTACGTGAGTTTTAATAACAGTATAATAAAGGGTAAAAATTTAATAGTAATAATATAAATGCCTTCTGTTTAGAAGCTTGCTTGCACCATCTTAGAACGCGTCGTCACTCAACATCAGGTGTGATAGTGGTTGAACGCAAGATATAGTATAACATAACCATATGTACGTATAAAATAACATTTTAATTGAAAAAAAAACAATCTTTAAAGCAAAGCTGAGTTGTACCATGCAGGAATTATCTTACATTTTAATAGAGTATATTTTTTTTTAAGTAGAAATCGAAAAGGTAAATCTTGAATCAATGTGATGTTGAGCTTGTGTATTTCATGCATTCGTTTAGATAAGACTAAAAAACTTAAACCTAAGTATAATATTATTCCTCAAAGCTACATTCAATTCATCGCTTACTTTATTTACATCGGTTCTGGCCTTGTTTTAAATTACCAACAAAGCAGAACCGTTGTTCTCATAAATACGTTTTTGAGAAAATATTAAATAAGCGGAAGCGATTTCCCGTAACTGCAAGAAACCGCTTTTGATACACCAAAAGTTCCTAAGTAAATTAAGAGCTTCTTTATAGTTTATCATTTTGAAATTAAATTACTGTTTCCTGGATTGGACTCTGGTTAGGAACCACTAATAAAGACTAAATTATATTTACTATCACAATAAATGTACAGTTTCCGTGGGATAATGTTATGGGAATATCTTAGCCCATGATTGTGGAATGTGAGGCGCAGCTATACTATATGCTATAGTATAATGTTGGATTTTTCAACTTAACTGAAAATAAAATAATAAATATTTTTTTTTAGAAACATATGGCATAAGTACTTAATAATAAAATAATAACAACGAATACTGAAACTGAAACTGTCAAACTGAAGGATGCTAATTCGATCCCAGTCTTGAATCGGCTTGAGCTTCCGCTGAAGGCGACATTCATATCAAATTCCTGGGAAACACATAGTTTGTTCAGGTAGCAGTCCTGAGTGCCAGTAAACAATTGGTTTTAGCGCGATTATACCTTGTACAATACCGTCAGCAATTATAAAGTGAGATAGTGGTCAAACTTTACATCTATATAATATAAAAAGGTACTAGGCTGGTCCGAGCACCAAACTTGTATTTTATATCTTATTCTTCTTCTCCTTATCCCACACTAGGTGGGGTCGGAGCAACATGTTTTGACCAAATCATGTTGTAGGGGTTTTGGCTAACATTTTACAGCCGGCCGCCTGCCTGACGCTAACCCTCCTTGGGAATGCTATTGTTCGCAGTTGATAGTATACATTTCTCAGAAGGTGCTGCTGCCCGCCTTCCGGTATTTGTTCCATAGTCGCCTTTTACGACACCCAGGGAAGAGATGTGGGGGTACTATTTTAGGCCGGTACCCCATTATTATTAATTATGCATGTCATTGGTAGAATTACATCTTGAAAATTATAATAGTATTATTGAACCAAATTTTTGCCTCATTTTAGCAAAAAACTAATACAGAAAAAAAAAGCCTTTCACGTCCGTTTCAACAGCTTATCATCTGTATACAGGTTGCTGTGTTACTGATGGATACGCAAGGAACGTTTGACAGTACGAGCACCGTACGTGACTGTTCTACTATCTTCGCTCTTTCCACTCTCCTCTCTTCTGTGCAAATATACAACGTATCCCAAAACATCCAAGAAGACCACTTACAACATCTTCAGGTAAGATTAAAAATTTAAATAATCGGTCAAATAAAACGTGACACGTTAATGATATTATAAATGAAGAAGTTTTTGTGTTGTGTGTGTTTGTGAGCTGGGTACCACTCACAGCTTAAAAGTCTAAGCGGTAAACCTTGGAATACGTAGGTGCTTGGTATTCCAATCAATCCCTTTGAGATAACCATGTCTTTCGAAAGCTAACTGGAATATGCTAGTCCACCTGGATCGCGCGGCGCAGATACAAACGAGTCTAATGCATGCTTGCTAAATTTATTTGCAAGGCTATTTTTGTGTATCATGCTAGGAAAACAATATATTAAATTTATTTTTCTTAATGTTATTCAAATAAAGTTTTGTCTTGCATCTTATCTTATCGGTCTTTCAATTATTCATGCTATTTGAAGTAGATGGCGCTGATAAAAACACACCCTCGTAAGGCGAAGGAATAAATTCAGACTGTTAGAATAACAGCCTTATTGGCTATGTGGCTAAGTTAAATTAGTAATTATTACTACTTGCGTGAAAACTTTACAGTTATTTACTGAGTACGGCAAGCTCACCAAGGAAAATAGCAGCGGAAAGCCGTTCCAGGTCTTAGAATTTCTTGTGAGAGATTGGCAGTTTTTATCGGATTACCCATACGGAGCTGAAGGTGGCGAAGGACTGCTAACAGATCGGCTCCAGGTAAACATAATAATGTCTATACGGCTAGCCTATATATATATATATATATATATAGGCTATATATATATATATATATGTATATATATATATATATATATATATATACACATATATATATATATATATATATGTCATATGACATATATATATATATGTATATATATATATGTCATATGACTCGCATTAATATACTTAATTTTCGTTTGTCTCGCTAAAACTCGAGAATGGTTGGATCGATTTGGCTAATTTTGATATTGAAATATTTGTCTTCAAGGAAGGTTGAGAAGTTGAAAACGGTGAGAAACATAATGTAAGTAACGCAAAATAATAAAAACGTCAATTTCCAATACAAAATGTTCCTGTGAAACATTTGATGTCTTTTGGGTCTTTAGTCTTTTTAGAAAGAAAAGAATGTCATTTGGTTGTCAAATATTTATAGGTGCGTCAAGAAATTTGTCTGTTTCATAGCTGTAGTGTGAGGTCCGGTGTTTTGTTGGAATACAAAACAGTTCTGTTTTCATAAATTGTATCCCCTACACATGTAGGGGATACGATTTATGAACGATTACGAAGTTCACCGGGTCATCCAGTTATCAATAATTTAATACTACTATAATTAAATAATATAATTTATTCCGCAAAAGTAGCCAATCAGTTTCACGCGTGCAGTCGCACGTGTACTTATGACTTATTCAAAATTAATATGTTTTTCGAAAATAAATTTCAAGCGATGAAAGGTCAGCGGTGAGACCCTTGGCGGTCAAACTGCCGGACGTTGGTTCGATCAACACCAACGGTTTGAGCTTTCGGTGAAGGTAGCACCATTATCAAACTCTTTGCACGGTGGTAGGGGGGCATTTACCTACCACTCTAACTTCGAAAAACTATTACAAAACACATGGCGTGTTCAGGTAACAGTCCTTGAGGGCCAGTAATCATTCTTGGTCTAGTGTAAGTAAATCTTCGGCCACATCGTCACTAAACTTCTGAATGAGATAGTCCAACGCTGGATTTTTTTATTTTATTTTTTATTCACAATAGGCAGGCGTTTGACCACTATCTCACCTGATGTTAAGTGATGATGCGGTCTACGATGATTCACGCCTGCCTAGAAGATACCTGTTCACTCGTGACTTGAAGATGCCCAGATTGTATTCATGTGGAAACACAGACTAAAAAAATATATATAGTAAATATATATTTATAAAGTAATAAAATAAATAAATTTCTGTGCCCATTGGGAAAGAGGGGCCTCCCGCACGATAAGCGCTAAGAAGTCTTTTCTATTTTTTATATAGTACTTTGTACGTTTGTGGTGTCAGTCCATGATGTACTAATTCTTTTTAAATTGACTCATTTCTGGCATCTGAAATCATAAAATTCCAGGTTGATCCACAAGGGGCCAAGGAATTGATTGATATACGCACGCATATTCGCTTGTGTTTCGACAAAGTCTCTTGCTTTCTGATGCCACATCCTGGTTTTAAAGTGTTTGACAAAACTTTTAAAGGAAACATTAAAGGTAAGATTTAATACAAATACTTGACTGGCCGGTCGGCGCAGTTGGTAGCACTCTGCATTCTGAGCCGCTGGTCCCGGGTTCGATTCCCGGACAGGTCAAACATTTGTGTGTATGAACATGTCTGTTTCACCTGTGTCTGGGTGTGTATATGTATATAAGTATATATATCAGTCATCAGGTTGCCATAGTACAGGCACTGCCTAGTTTGGGACCTGAAAAAAAAAAACTTTTATAAACGGGAACAAATATAATGATCGCCAGATAAATATAATGTGCATCAAAAAATGAACACCAAATTGAGTATCTGAGCACCAAATTTAGTAATTGGTCACCAAATACGCAGAGTCATGTAGTCTAAGGCGGCGTCATGTAGAGTAGGTACGACGTCGAGCGAAGCAAGGAGGATTTATAGGTTTTTTGTGACCGCATAACGCGCGAGCGTAGCCCATAAAAAATGTGTAAAATACAAGTTGTGAAATTTTTGGTGACCGCTACCTATACAATAAATTGGTGTTCCACTTTTGGATCTCACTTACTATTTTTGGTCCTCAAAAGTATTTTTTTGGTGCTATATTTTACTATAATTGGTGCTCAGTTAAACATAAGTCTCTATAATCTAACATGAACGTTTGGGTAAAGATACAAAATATATCTACAGGCATATTTTGGTCCATCATTTTATTATAATTAAATAGCCTCCCACACTAGCTTAGCTCGAGTGTAACTTATTTAAAATATGACATTTTGGTAAGTTGAATTATAAATATCAATCATCAAGCAGATGAATCCGCGGGGCAAAGCTAGTTAGCTGATAAACAAACATAAAAGTTCGGAGAACGACATTTTTTACATTATGTATAGTATACTATTACGTATATGTATTACTATTATATTGTTATAGCGTTATTTTCTCTTCTTTTTTTTCTTCTTGGAACCTCTTTAGAGTGACAGTTTGGTTGAAGGTGGAATGACAGCAGACATAAAATGTTGGCTGGACACGAAACACACTCAGCCTTATTACCAAACGTGGACTAAGTGTGAAACGAAAGTACTGGGTTTAATCCAAGGACTAAGTGAAAATGTACTACATAACCAAGTTTAGCGTTGATTTGGTCGTCGTCTATGGTCTAAAGATAGTCTTTCGATGACCCTAGTTTATCGATGGTACTAACGCGCGAAAAATGTTAAAGTAGTTGTCAAGTTTGTTTCCAATCTCGATTTTTGTTTTAAATTAAATATCTTCATTTTTGTTACTTGATAAAAAAAATGGACGTGTACAGGACAGGACGTGGATTACAGGGATTTAGATGATTTGGAGTTATTAGAGACCACCCGGCACTCGAAGTTTTAGTAATATAGTTAAGGAATATTTTTTTAGTACCATAACAAACTGACTTTTTAGTCCAGGTTTAAATCCACACTTAGTTTTGTAATAAGGCAGACTATGTTTCGTCACAGATTTTCAAACTTGTACTGGGCACTCATCATTTTATTTTATGGGTTAAATATAAGTAGTAAAAAAAAAACAACGATTTATTGATACTTTTATATTTCAGATATTTCATTAGACTTTAGAAACTACTTGATTCAGCTTGTATCTTCGATATTTGGACCTGATAAACTTCAACCGAAGCTCATCAAAGGTGAAAGGGTAAAAGCACGAGAGCTTTTCGCTTTTTTTAAGACCTACGTGAGCGTATTCAATAGTGATAAGCTACCTACTCCTACCAGTATTTTGCAGGTAATTAATTAATTTATAAATTTATTTTTCGCGAGTGTTTAATAAGTGCGTACATTTGAAATCATTTTTTCATCAAAATTTAACAAAATAATAGAGAATAGAGAGATAAATTGCAGTAAATGTAAAGTGTAATTAGATATAATTATATCATTATATGATTAATACAAAATTAAGTAAAATACTTTAGTAGGTAATTATTTTTCAAAAATCATTGCAGTCATTCATAACAAGTTCGTCCATATAACACAATTTATACATTTTTTTGAAAGTTTAAAATAAGACCCTGTGTTGAATAATAGGGGTCGATTTCTTGACTTCTTCCAATCTCAAAATCAGTAATTGACCTCTGGGAAAATTCGATAATCCCTGGACTAGATGAATGCCATATGGTATATATTACCATTATATGTACGAAGCATTTTGTTCCCACTAACATAATGAGTGCTGCCAAGGGTAGGAATGGAGCTCTATGGCCGACTCTGTGTTTACCGATAGGTACTACAATCATGAAGTGTTCAAGTGACGAGTGAATAGGTACTTTCTAGTTTTATGTGTTACATTTTACATCACGTCATCACTTAACATCAGTGGGCCTAGACCAGATGCATCGCTTCATAGCGATTCTATTTCTCTATCCGTTAAATGTTCGTTCACGTTGTACTACATACCAATAATAGTTTTACGATCAATTATAGTCGAGATTAGGAACATTATTCACAAAGTGATTGACTAATAGATACGCTGCCCTGTGACTAACGCAAAATAAAATCCCTGGGTTCCATAGGGTTCCCATTCATAGGGTAGGTATACTATATTTTTAAAAAGGGATCAGTATAATTTGTAATTTTGAAATTTTTCGCCTGGGTGAACCGCTATTGAACAATAAATTTGATTCCATAGGCAACAACTGAAGCAGGACTTCTGACTGCATATCTTGAAGGGCTTGCGGAGTACTTGGAGAATATGAATCGTGAGTGTGGTGAGAAGACATTATGTGTCCCAGCAGAAGACATCAAAGTACTTCATGATCGGTACAAGAGCCTGGCGCGGTTCAGCTACATTTCCAAAAAGAAATTTGGTGATCGAAAAGATATTGACCGGTATTTGGACAAGCTCTCTAATGTACGTTACCAAAGATACTATTTCAGTTTAACTGCCGAGAGGGAGTTATTTCCCTTGTGTTAAGTACTATGTTTCCCTACTTTAGGATCGTAGTAGTACGAATAGATAATTCAAAGTTTTTTTATGCGCGTTAGAAGCACATTTACGATTCTTACTTACTGTTAAGAGCAAGGGAGTCTGGGCTTGTCTTATGACGTTTCTAAACCGGACGTTTAGATAGAATATGTATATGAAAGGTTAACAACAAAAATGTATGTTTGCGCCATGTGAGAGGTAAACTAACAAAACAAAAATACCAAAAAATGGAATCGACTTCAACCTTTTGGTAAAATTTTTTTTCACCATTTTCAGTGGCATTCTCTACTCACAGAATCAATTGTCATTCACCCTCAATAAGGAAATCATCCAGATAGACGTAACACTTTTTATTTATTGGAGTGTAAGCGGTTTTTGAGTTACACTCCAATAACTGAAAAGGGCGTGCTTATACCTCGACGATATTATTATAATAGCGGGTCAAGACATCGGTGAACATACGTAATATGACAATTGATCCCATGAGTAACAAAGGTCACTTAAAAGAGTAAGAAAACTGTTTTTATCAAAAAATGGAAACGACTTCAACACTCATAAGTGTGAGATAAGTTGTCGAAGTCGGTACCATGCGCACAATATTTTGAGAATAGTTACTTTTGATTTATCATGGTACCGACTTCAACAAGTTACTTCACATTTTTGAGTGTCGAAGTAGGTTGCATTTTATGGTAAAATAATATTTTTAACTCTGCCAAGGGCCACTCTAGCAGCTGCGCCAGTGACCCAGGGCTGTTATATTATGGAGTTAGGATGGCTCGGGTAGTCACTGGCAAGCAGAATGAACAAAGCGCCCCAAGTGGAACGTCAGTGCAGGAATCAATACCCCCAATTTGAAACAGATGATAGGTTAGAGATAAACACGTAGTATAAGTATTCTGTCTGAATAGGCTTGCGAATTAACGATATCGAAAAGCATAATCGTAAAAAATGTATAAACTCTTTCAAATTTACTTTGCTATTTTCTAGGAAATAGATAACCGTGTAAAAGAGTTCACGTTGATCAATATAAACAAACAACGGAAAAGTATAGAAGCTGCAAAGGAAGCCTATGATGCTGATATCGCAAAAGTCAGCAATGGTAAACCGTTCTGTGTACATCCAGTAGATTTGGATGTCATTCACAGCACAGCTGTTGAAACAGCCATAAAAGTCTTTGACGCTGGTAGAAAACGAGTCACTTCACTGACTGATACAAAAAGGAAAGAATTCATTGAGGTAATAATCTTACAATATGCGAGATATGTACACGATATGAATACCTATGTGCGAGTTTAAAAAATAATTATTGAACAGTGAATGGCTAAGAAATTCATTTTGGTGGAATAGGTAAGATCATTTTCATCCGGTTTTGAAGTATGTTTATTAATACAAACCAACTAAAATACGTGACGAATATTTTTTTCTTAATGCAGAGATTTATGTAAAATCTGTATCAAATAATGCAAAAGGATTGCAAGAAAAACCGACAATACTTGCGTTAAGATATATATAGTCACGGTTAACAGTGACAGCAATAACGTTAAATCAAAATAGCTAAAATGTCTGTTTTAAGAAAGTTCTTATACAATTACGATAAGGTTCAAATTGCTTTAACATTTATGAATTAAAATTCTAAAAATAAAGAATTTATCATTAACTTTAGAACGATATACTGAAAATTGAACATAACAATCAATTCGCAAAATTACGAAACTGTTCTAGTATTCGGAATAGCATTTCGATTAGTGAAACTAATTAGAATTTTTGGATAAACGGAAGGACAACTTTAGACAATTTTACTTTAGTGCATAACAAAATGACTAACATAATTCATTTTTCATAGAGCCTAAAGAAGAAATACGATTTATTGAAAATCACCAACGATAATAACAATACGATAGCTATAGCAGAAATTCGCATCGAGTACTGGGATTACATGGACCAAAAGAGCTCCGTCGATCCTCCACTTTCCAATGCAAATCTGGAAAAACAACATGAAATTGGACTTGTCATGGCTAAAGAAAGCTTCAAAAACAAAAGGAGCCGTGCTGATTCTTATACTGAAGATGTTTACAAAACTCGATTGATTAACGTAAGATTTTTATTTTGAACTAGCTGCACTCCGTGGATTTACCCGAGTGGGTTACGGTTTTCCGCTACCTTTGTTATCTCACGGTACTGATTTTTTCTGATACATACCAGCCTATCCGCTATTCAAACTGTAACCTATATTTATGAATTAACGACGGACACAACCGTCAACAAAGACTCTCACGCTGCCCGCGTTCTGGTGACGCGGTGATTAGAAATTACCCCCCGGACTCATCAATGTTATGTCTTCGTTACGACCAAAATAGTTTAAAAGACATAGTTTATTCACTTTGATTACCATAACCCGTAAAAGCATTTATTATTTATAATATTTTTGATAAAAAAGTGCATTATAAATAAATTATCTAATTTTACCGTATCGGACTTTATTTTGGTAATAATGTCTGACACATAAAAGCAAGATACATGTACAGCTGCACAGATTTTTATGTAACTATTCAAGATGAACAAATCCACCTTCTATTATATTTGTGAAACATACAGATTTTGCACCGTACGCAAAAATTGTTTGCAGTTGACAGATTTTACTACTTAACACTTATCGTTATATTTTGTTCAGATTATATAGTATCTTTATGAATTAAACCTATTTGTTATTATAAGTTATTATTTTCTGGCCTCCCGGCCTACGTTCAGTGGTAGACATTTTGGTCACTTCCAGTCAACCACACCAGATGATCTTTTTCAATAAAAGCAGACCGCGCGCGGGTTCTTTTCGCCAAAAAGCATTTTAGTAACGCCATTTTAGGAACTAACTTATTAAGTTAAAGATATTATTGAAAAAGGGATATGTGCTACTAGCTTCTCGGGTTTATATTTCATAAATTAGGTTCATGCGCTTAATTTGTTTCAGTTCAGTCGCAAACGGGCTAGTAAATCTGGTACACTCTTTGTTTCAATTTTTCCTTTTTTCTTTCAATCTCGCACTAAATTTTTAATAAATAAAAAAATACAATGCACTTACAGCTCGTGTAAAATTAAGAAATAGGTGTGCGTTTGCTTACAGTTTTATCTAATCCAGTTTCTTGATGACGTGATCTTAAAGCATGGCGTATCTTCCTTTTTTGGTAATATCAATGTAAACCACCGTATTTTTTACACTACAACTATTTAATTATTTCACGCAGAACATTCAGAAACGGTACGAGCAGGTAAAATCAGTTAATGGCGCCAAAAACAGGAAAGCAATGATGGCTGCTCTGCGTGAATACAACTTATTTATTAGCAACGCTTGGAACCAGAGAAATCAATGTCTACATCCCGATGATCTGAAAAAAGAACAAGCAGCTGCAGTATGTAAAGCATTAGAAATATTCCGACCGAGTAAAAATTGTGCTGCCGGATTTGATACTGCGGATGAAGACGAGAGAGAGCTCCAAAAGGTAATATTTTTTAATGTTTTGAAGGAATTCAACACCTAAGGTTATTCAAATCAACCATAACAAATTTACATACGAAAACAACACTATTTAAATAAACAAATATCGTCGTGGTTGGACAAACCAATCAGCAAAGAATTTAAAAAAAAGCGCGCTCTTCTCTGATTGGTCAACAAGTTGACAATAGCTTTGTTAGGTGCGTTCTTCACTTCACACAATCTAGAGTCTACATGAAAGAGTCTAAAGAAAGAGTATCTAAGCTCTACACATTCTTTATGATTATTTTATTTTCATAAAAAAGCATTTTATTAATATTTCCTCTTGCTGTATACTTATATAAGATCAATTAAAATATATTAATTAATAAATCTGAGAATACAGTAATATTATTTATTTAAGTATTAAGGAATATATTACAATAAAGAAACGGATTATCCTAGTATATATACACTTACGTATATACTCTTTTTAGAAGCCCTCGATATTTTTAAACATTTTTTACTCACTCGTGAATAAAATAGTAGGTACCTACTTTCCTCACCGAAATTGATGAATAAAACTAGCAATTGACAGCTAGTGCGGTGAAATTGTGTAATGATAATCGGTTGAGTAAGTACTCCTTTCCTTCTGTTCTCACATGTGGAATGTATTGGCCCTAGGGCACACATAACACATACCTTATCTGACTCGAGACCGCAGGCAGTACACTGTTTAGTTTGTGCCAGTGGTGGCTGAAGCCAACAAACCGACATGAGATAAATCAAATTTTATGAATTTCGATTCGAGATCGAATTTTATTTCGATCTTAGTTAGGTTGTCTGTCGACCTCGTCGGCGGTCGTCCTATGCTGCGCTTGCCAGCTTCATTCGAGTACCTTCCGACCTCAACGACCATCATCGGTTCTGCGAGTCGAATAGTCCTGGTTGTTTATCGGCTAGATTTTCCATCATGGTTTGCAATTGTTGACAATACAGATCTTCCGTACCTAACCTTCTGGCCAGATCATAGGAGGCTGTAGTATATGACATGAGCACTGGTCCACCAGACATTTACCATCACTTTTTGGCCGGCTCTCCTGGTTTCAACCATTATCAAGAGCGTTTCCGATTATCATACAGCATCCATTTTTAAACACAAGTAAGGATACGATTCAAAGTCCTCTCGACTCGTGTATATTAGTTTGCTTCACACAACTCATGCGTTACTCGTTTTTCGAACTTTACATTTTACCAATTTGTTTCAAGTGAATTAATATTATTTTACTACTCACACAGACACCTGCCGCTAACTATTACTAATGGTTTGCGATGGATTGCTTCTACGACCACTTTTAATTCTTCATTTCACCTAGTTGATAATCCGGCCGTCCACGGGGTTTGTTCTGTCAACAGTTCCGAGTTCTAGACAAAATTTCCAGAATGAAAACGTTGGAACAAAATATGTACCGTGCCTTTTTTACGCTAGCTTTTCCATAAACATAATTAATTCTTCAAGTTTTTCTGCTGCGCTTGTGCCATGGTGGAACTCGTAGTCGTTAATAACCCGATATTTTAAGTTTTCATATTGTGAACAGAACAATTTCAAAGTAAAATCAAATCGCACAAAACGAATAAATCACTAAATCGGAAACACTAATACACATGCCTAAATTTGAAATAGATTTGAATTTGGAATTGGACCATAAAGGTTTGTAAATCTATTAAATTCTTGTTCTTCCTTATAATTTAAATTGGCTTAAAACGCCTATTTTATAGGTAGGGACCTAATATTAGTGTTGCACGATGCCAGGAATGAGTCCCTAC
This sequence comes from Apeira syringaria, assembly GCA_934044485.1. Classification (NCBI taxonomy): domain Eukaryota; kingdom Metazoa; phylum Arthropoda; class Insecta; order Lepidoptera; family Geometridae; genus Apeira; species Apeira syringaria. The sequence continues at coordinate 11,735,270 of OW203661.1, read as the reverse complement.
TGAGTATTATGCGAGGGTTTGACAATAATAATAATAATCATAATAAACTTATAAACAGAACCGCCTCTTTCAAAGTGACCAAAGGAAGGTGTACAGAAATTGGGAGGAAACCGACCAAAGAGTGAAGGTCAGTTACTAGATGCTAACGTCATGATTAACTTCTGGCGTGGCATCTGGTCAGTGCCCGTTGATCACACGGAGGGTGACTGGATGCGTATTATAGAACGTGCTTGTGAACCTATCGAATCCATGGGGCCTGTTTTAATTGAC